>OY728160.1:1686340195-1687614384 GCA_963277665.1 Viscum album
CATTTATTTTCCAAGGTTTAGAAGTAGCTGACAAGGCCCATAAATTCTCTTCCAATTCATACAAGTCATGTCTTATAAAAATACCATCAGAATAAACTAATTATAATGACATTATAATGAATTAATAAAACCAATCGATTTATAAACAAATAAAAACCACTTTATTAAAAAATTTCATAAAGCTCAAAATCTCACCAACCAATCTCCTCATAATGGAATGAAGACCAGATGCTCTATAACAAAAAGTGGTATAGGAAAAACCTTTAATCATGTAAAATCTATTATAAAATAAAAAAACAACCATGAAACAATTTAATTAAAATAATTTAATCTTTTAAAATTTACCATGGTGACATGCATGATGAATCAACATGCGAAAATGTGCATATGAAATCTTGGGTAATCCTATTATTGGGAAGAGAAGAAACCCCAACATTGGTATTCTATTCCACCATGCTTCATGGAATCAGGAATTAGAAACTCTAATTAGGGAAACCTAGGTTAGGGGAAAGAGGAAAAGGGCACAAAGGAGGGTAATAAAGTCAAAGAATTACCCAAAGTATTCCAACTCACATGATGATGATCAAATTAGATCAATAATGAGGGAGAATAACCCTTAAGAAGAGGAGGATATGACTATGCTCATGGGGGTGGATAAAGAAAAATAAATAGGGTCTTCCATCTAAAAATCCATCGGGTAAAAAAGGTTCATTTCCCCTTTTTTTGGGCCACACATTTTGGCTGAATTATTGGCCAAAATGCATGCTAACATGGTAGTTGGCACTATCCAAGCACTAACCCCACACATGGGCATGAAAAATAGTTTTACAAACAGTTCGCTGGCCATGTGACGTGTCTACATTAAATTTTAAACCCTCACATGGTTTTTCTTGGCCTGACACATGGTCTCCCCAGCCCGTGCACTTATACAAACTGGTACATATGGTTTGGTTGCATGGTAAACCCGAATCATGCGCCAAAAATGCGCCCTCTACTGCACTTTTCCAAAAACTATATTTTTGGGTCTCAAACCCACATGATTCTCACAAAAGATCCAAGCTACAAATTAAGCTCATTAAACATCTAAATACATCATTTAGAGTTATTACAACATTTATAACTCAATTCCAAATCTCCGATCAAAATTTTACATGTACAGTAAACCAAATATTTAAATTCATTATGAAATTTATAGATCTGAAAAATATGGGATCTTATATTGTTACACCAATAAATAATCTACATGGGGTTCTCTAAATTTGATGCATTTTGTTCTAAAAAAATTCCTCACAGTCAACTGCATGCACATGATCAGTCACATACCTTCAGAGATGACAAATGTGGAACATGTTATGATTAACTAGATATCATGGAGGAAGTTCTAGTCAGTAAGATACTACTATGATATTCTCTATGAACTCATATGGTCCCAAAAACCATGGTACTGGCTTCCATCCATAGATGTTGATGCCCCAATCGAGGTGGAACCCACAAAAAAACATGATCACCCACAATGAACACCAAAGTTCAAGTTTTATGGTTGACATGTGATCTTTTTCTACTATGAGAAATATCAAACTACTTCCTAATCCATTTTACTCTCTTAGTGATATCCAACACTATACTCATCCCAATAACAGTATCCTTACCCACCTCAAGCCAACAGAATAATTTGTGACATAGCCAATCATAAGGAGCCTCAAATGGTTCCATCTGAATTGAATCCTGAAAAATATTATTGCATATTAAATCCACCATGGATATATGATAATCCCACACTCCCCTGAATTCTAGAATGCATGACAGAAGAATATCCTATAATATATGGGTTTTCCTCAAAAAATGTTGTGATCATTGGTGAAAGGGATGTTAGAGAAAGTAGAATATGACCACACCTAATCCTTTTTAGATCTATTACACCATAAGTAAGATGCATATTTATTATAGTAGATCGAGTAACAACTTCCTTCCCTTTTCCTCTTGTAGTATACCTGTATTTGAATCTCTTTCCAGATGAATTCTCAAGACTACCTCTTAATAGAGGAATTGACTTTGAGATCGAACTCATGCTAGTAGGGAAACCTATATCAATAAATTTATATTATATGGTTCCAATTGAGTTATATGAATAGAGTTATTGCATAAGTATTTAGATGAAAGTAGTTTTATCAAATCGATCACATCTCCTTGGGGTGCCCCGATGTTGTTTGCAAAGAAGGTAAATGGTAGTATTTAGACATGCGTGCACTGTATATAGCTAAATCAGATGACCCTAAAGAATAAATACCAATTAAAAGAGATCAATAACTTTTTTGATCAATCGTGAGGATCCCATTGGTTCCCTATGATTGAACAATGATCAGGATACCACCATATTTGGTTCATGGAGGATTATATTCTTAATAAAAATTTTAATAATAGATACAAACAATATAAGTATCTTTTTTATGGATTCGATCTAACAAATGTGCCATCAATTTTCATGGATCTCATGAAAAAGATATTCCATCCATATCTTGACTCATTATTTATGGTGTTTGTTGATGATATTCTCATATACTCATAGAAATAAGATATAAAATCTAAACACCTAGAAATTTTGTTGAGTCCACTTCAGGAACATTATCCATATGAAAATCTCTCAACTTGTCACTTCTGGAACCAGGAGGTATGATTTCTTGGGAATTTGATCTCTCGGGTGGGTATCTCTATGAACTCAAAGAAGGTAGATATTGTGGTTTCTTAGGCATGACCTAGAAGTTCGTTTGTGATAATGAATTTCCTTAGGTTGGTGAGATACTATTGATAGTTCATACATGACTTCTCCCTTTTAGAGGTGACTATGATGGGGCTTACCATAAAGGGATAAAACTTTCATTGTACTGGACAATGTAAAGAGGCCTTCCTAGAGATAAAGAGAAGATTTATGATGACTATGATCTTTGAATTTCTAGAACATGGGATTGTATATTTGGTTTATTAATATTCCTTAGGTGTTATTTTAAGATCCATGTTGATGTAGAGGGATCAAGTAGTGTCTTATAGGTCTATCCATCCATAACCCCATGAGAGGAACTGTGCTATGAATGAATTTATATTGGAAGTTGATGTATGCTCTTTGAAGCATTGGTGACATTATCTATTTGGTAAGAGATTTTTTTGTGTCCATGGACTAAAAAAGTGTGTGTTACATATTCTCTCAGAAAAAAATTAATCTTCAGTATAGGTGTTGGGAGGAGTATCTATAGATGTTCAAATTTATGATCGATTATTCTCCTAGGAAAGTTAATGTCATTGAAGATTCTATTAGTTGGTAAACACATGAGCTTAGAGAGATACCTTCACAGGAAGAATGAAAGTCGATGTCTTGTTGGATGAATAGTTGGTGGATGCATATGAGGATTGAGTGGCGATGACATGTGCTACATTGTTTATCATGTAGAAATTGGTTGAATGGGTATAGAAAAACTAGGAATTAGATCCTGAATTCTTAGTGATGCAGAAATGGTTTTTTTGGAAGTGAACTAGTTCTAGGAATATTAATGGATAATGACAACATATTCTTTGTTCATGGGAGATTATTGGTTCCTACTTCCATGAGGGATGAGTTGATGAGGGACTCCCATACCACTTAAGGGTAAGTAAATCCAGGTTCAAAAAATATGTAACCGGATATTAGAAGACACTTCTAGTGGTTAAGAAGGAATAGATTCAACCCAATATTTATTTATCATTTCCTAACCTGTCATAGGATCAAGGTAGAGAACCGTTGACCAAGTGGGTTAATCCAACCACTTACAATGGTAGTGTGTAAGTGGTGTATGGTGATTATGGAATTAATGATGGGGTTTCCTAGGACCCCAATAAGTATATATTCCATTTGGGTGATAGTTGATCAGCTGAAGAAAGTGGAACACTTCTTTTTGATTCAAGATACTCACTCTATAGATGAGTTGGATAATATTTATGTTCATAGAACAACTGAATCCATGGAAATCACAAGAGGAGAATTGGTAATTGATTAATAGAGGTAATGATATTTTAATAAGAAATTAAACACCCCTATTAAATATTGTAACTATTTCCACTTTGAAACACTCAGAACCCACAATGATTGAATATAATTTTATCCATTTCAAATATTTTAAAAAAATGATAATGACATAGTGATTCCTACCGAGATTTTGGTGGAATTGATCATGATATACCCCATATGTAATTTCCTGACTCGGGTTACCATCAAACTGGTAGCCAGAACGATGGGTCACATGTCCTCAAGCGCATCTCCTTGTATTCTAGAGGCTGTTGTCTTGCAGTGAGGGTATCAAGAGGTGATAGTGGGGAGAATATACCCTCTTATCAGAGATACATAGTTGTATATCAGAATAAATAATAATAGAAAATAGTGGAAATTGTAAATAGTAATAATTAAGAAGTGGAAAACAGATTCTTATATTACTAACCAAAAGTTTACAATGTCAATTTATACAACAGATGAATTCATGACATGTAAATATTACAAAACTAAAAGTGGTAAACAATAAAACATGCTGCTATAAATGAATCAAATAAAGAAAGATAGTAGATCCCCATGGGAAATTTTCATGAGCATCCCAAGCTCCAGCTTAGTCCTTTGATCCAAACTCCCAGGTACAAGCATTCAACAATCAACCCAGTTCCTATAAATATGAGATATACATGAGTACCAAGGGTAACCGAGCAGGGTGTGAGATGAAATCTTAGTAGGATGGAACCCACAGGGACAATTCCAATCTAGTGTGATATAAACTAGGCAGTGTGTAGGTATGGATAATTTAGTCAACCAAACTACGCAAGTAAATGAAACTCATACGGGTTCCTAAGGGACACCTGATGGCTATTCCAGCTTCGGCTCATTATTGGGATAATAGTATGATCATGTCACTACATATTTATCTATGTTTCTAGATGTATATATATATATATATAATAAATGGAGTGGGGTAAGAATGCCTCCCACCCATAAATAGAAGATAGCAGGCACATGGTATGCATGCCTCTCGTCCATAGAAGTATATATAACTAGCATGGGGTTAGAATGCCTCCCATCTATAAATATAATATAGATGGCATGGGGTAATAATGCCTCTATTTATTTAAGTATATGAAATAGTCATGGGGGTAAGAATAACTCCCACACACACACACACACACACACACACACACATAACCGACAAGGGGTATTCATGCCTCCCATTTGTAAATAGAAGATAACTGGAATGTGGTAACAATTACTCTGATCTAAGTTTTTATTACTGGAATGGGGTTTAAATTCCTCCCATCCATATACGAATAGATATGGTAAATCAAAAGGGGTAAGCATGCCTCCCACCCATACACATATAATAAGTCGACATGGGGTAAGAATGCCTCCCATCCATAATCATTAAATAATTTTAATAATTATAATATAATTCATAAGTTGGTACCTCTTATTCATTTCAAATTAACACTTCGCATAACATTTAATCAATTCAAGGAAAGCATATCATTAGGTGATTCATCATATATAGGGTCAATACAAACAATTTTACTATTATGGAAAATTGGTTTACATGATACAACTACCATGCTAGGCATTTACAAATTTTATCTACTCCTTTTAACACAAAGCATGTCATTTTGTGTGCATAACCCCACTTAAATTCATTTCATTCAATTTTCATAAACATGGTTAATTGACTTGAGGCACAAGTTCTAAGAAACTATTGTGTTCATTTCCACTTAACAATAACACTAACTTCCTTAAACCACTCTACCCTTCCCCTTTACTTAAACCAAATTATTTAACTCTATAACATGGAAACTAAATTTCAATGGCCCAAGTACCAGGAGAGGTTTCATTGGAATAAGGGAAGATTCCTACACAGTGAATTCCACTGATAAGGTAGTTCATTCGGTTTAAAAAATAGGCCAAGGACCTAAATATGTGTGTTATTACCAAGGAAGAATCATAAGAAGACATCAAAGCAATGAACCAAGAAAGAATTAATTTATAAAACTATTTTTTTTCTTGAAGGAAGCGCACCTCCATCGGAGGGGTTTTATTACAAAAACATTACTTTATTATCAGACAAATCATTTATCAGTTTTAATCATTTCACTAACCTTTCCAAAGGAAAATTTTAAATTGGAAACCATACCACATTAATTGAAAACTAATAATGGTACAATAAGTAATTAAATTAATGCATTACTAAAATTAAAGGGTATAAAAGGGACCCTACCATAGGGTGGAACAAAACTGAAAATTTCAACACTTGGAACTTTCGAATGAAAAGCTATTTCTCCCCCACTAATCATATGCACTTTCACATAAATTTAAGTAAATATATCCCCAATGAAGAAACCTACATGTCCATGAACATGTGAAAGGGTATCCTCACATATATTCTTATGTTCATATTCCCATCTCCACACACCTACACATACATTTTCACACATATATAAATATATATACATAGGAACCCCTAGCCCCAAACATGCATATTCACTACCATGGATGAATATACACATTATGGGGGAACCTATATATATATATAGACACACACACAAACACACACTTCCCTATGCATATGTTGGCAAGTCGCCTTAGAACCGATAACTCAAAATGACGCAATAAGGTCCATCACACTACACAAAAAAATAAAAACCATAAAACAATTAAATACCATAAAATAGATAGTGAGAAATCAAGAAACGATAATAAAACCTCACCTTAGATGGCATTGGTGGCTCGAATCAAAGAGAACTTATTCTCCTTCAGTGGCGGTTTCTATATCACACACCCAAGGGTCCCGAGGAATCCTTATCACATCCTAGAACCAGAAGAACACCAAAAAATAGAATCAAACCTTAACCTAGGGTGTTCTGAAGAATCAATAGGGTTACAAAAATATTGAAATCAGTTGAGGAAAAGGAGGAGGAATAATGAGAAGGCCTTATCTTGGTGGAATTGACAAGAATGGAAGAAGATCCAGATGAAAAATCAATCGAAGGAGGTGGCCCAGAGGGTCCATCACATGTTGAAAGGGAACCCCACTTGGGGGTGCAATGTGATTTTAGGGAGAGAGAGGTAGATGTTCTAGTTTAGGTTTTAAATTTTATTTGATTAAAATAATTATATTTTTAAAACTAGGTAAAATTCACTGTTGATCCCACACCGTTTGACAGACCATGCGCAAACCCTGCAGTGTACAATGTGAGGCTAATACCTCAAGAGCACAGTGTACAGTCTAGGAACATAGTTTGTAAAACCATGCACATATTGTGTGCACCACCACTTTACCCTTTGAATAAGGCCGCATGGTTTACAATAGTGAGTGGCCCAGTTTTAAAAAAACTGTGTTCCATATAAACCTTTTCAAAGCTTGGATTTTCATGGTCTGGTGCTCCCAAAACTCCTCAAGACACCTATGAAACTTAACAGGCCTTTACCCAAGTCCAAAAACATCATTTTAAAGGGTTCAAACTCCTTAAAATCGATTCTGAAGCTCATTTTCAAAAATGAATTATTCAGTAATTGAAAAACTAAAAATTCCTTCATATTTTCATCCGGTTTAAAATGTGGATCGTTACAGTATATCTCCACCATGATGAGCCATTGTGATGTAGGGGATAATACTTTTTCATTTGGACTCACATTTCCTTCCACCATGGTATGGTGATGCTACTATGTCCATGGTCCTTAGGTTGACTTATTACGATATACGGATGATACCATACCCAACTATGGAAGTTTCAATCAGCCTATTTCACACAAGTGTTTTCCAGGATTAAAAAAAACTACACCACGGCATTGTCTATAAGGTGGTGTACCTTAAATTGACTAAAGACCTTCTTTTAGCCACCAATAAACTCTAACACATTATAAAAACGAATTAAACCATCACGAGGCTCAAAATTATATTCCTTTTAAACTTAGGATGTTATAAATCTCCCCCTTTAATGGCTTATCATCATCAAGAAGTGCCTCTAGTATTCCATGTCAAACAATGTAAACCTTTTGGATTGAACATCTAACTCACACTCCCATGCCTCCTCTTGTATTCATAAAAGACACCACAATACTCAAACAAGTTTCATTGTCTTACCCCTTAACACCTTGTTTTTATAGCCTATAATCTACACTTGGTGCTCAAAAAATGATACATTTGGTTCTAACTCAATGGATACATAATAAATCATATACACAGGACCCAGATCCTACTTCCAAAGAATAGAAACATGGGACACATTAATAATACCTCAAAATTATGGAGGAAGGTCTAGTAAATAAGAAACCACTCTAAATGATGATCTTAAATGGTAACATAACCCGTGATTTAAGATTCCCTTGTTTTCGTAGATTAAAATGCCCCAATAGATATGACACGCAAAAAAATAGATCACCCACAATAAACTAAAAAGTTTATTTCTTCTAGTTAGAATATGATCGTGTTATAATTTGAGTGGTAACCGACCACTTCTGAATCAAATGCACACTCTTAGGGTTATTCTATATCATACTCCTCCCAATGAAAACTACCTCACCTACCCATTTCTAACACAATAGTAAGAGAAATGACCAACCATAAAGAGCCTAAAATGGCTACATTTGAATTAAATCATGTAAAAAATTATTTTTTGTGAACTAAACTAATTCCATATGATAATCCCAAGAACCAATAAAGTCTAGGATAATTTGTCGATGTTTATCCTCTATGATTTGGATAATCCTCTCTGATTGTCCATCAATCTATAGATGATACAGAAAAATTAGTTTCAGCTAAGTCCCCATATCCTTTGGTAAGACATGCTAAAATACTGATGTTAAACAAATTTCTTTATTCGATATGATAATGGAAGGAACTCCATGAAATCATACAATCTTATAGACATAAATCATTCCCAATTATTAATATGGTGATTCTAACAAATTGGTAAAAAGTTCACCACTTTATTCATCCAATAAAATATCACCCAAATGACATGTCAAATTCTCAGGGTCCTAGAAAATATCATCATTAAGTCCATCATCACCTCATCCCACTTCCACCTAGGCATAATAAGTTTCTAAAGTAACCATCATGGTTTCTAGTAGTCAAAATTGATCCTATGATAGGCCTTGAAATACAAGACGAATCCCACAATGCCTCTCTTAGTTCCTATCCACCAGATATCCTGAAATATCTTTGTCAAACATGGGTTTACTAACCACTAATATTGATGGTAGTACCTAATAAATTCCCCCCTTAAGGAGGAACAAACCACTACTCTCCCATGAACAAATATCACATTGTTTATATCTTTCAACCATTCTTGAATTGGGTTACTTCCTACCAACCATTCCCATTTTTTAAGTATTTGAGATGAGATTCCGGGATAGTCTTTACCCATTCCAAACAAGCTCAATATGATAACTGGGTGAGAACATTTCATAACCCCTTCATCCTTAGATGCATCCACTAACCATTCTTCCAATAAACTCATCAACCGTTATTTCTCCACTGGAGGTCTCTCTCCATGATCCTTTTTTTCCAATTGATAGAATCTATAATGATATTACCTTTCCCTATAGAATAATATATATTAAATTATAGCATATAAAGATAATCCACCCAAAATATATTCTGATAATTTATGTCTTACTGAGAGAATATGTAACACAATCTATTGTGGTATGTGTGGATAGAAAATCTCTCACTTAAGAGATAATTCCAACAATGCTTCAAAGAATGGACCATAACTATAATAGTCCATAAATTTCATACATATATATTACATCTAAATAGAATAATATTCATCACATAAAATTAAAAAACATGACCTAACCATATAGGTTTATTGTCTTTGGAAACTTGGAAACATAACCAATTGATTTATAAAAAATCTATATCATTTCCTATTTATTCCTTCATAAGTAGAACCCTTTTTGACACATCTTTCTTAATACCATTATTCATATCCTATGGAAAAATAACATAAGAAAAGGGTGATCTCAGATTCTATATAAGGTAAATAAAGTGTGATAACATAAGAATAAGGACATAAGAACATGAAAATAACTTTAGAAAACATAATTTTTCATATCAACGATCATGATATTGAGTTATGGAATAAATCATATAAGTTCATAAAACATGAATTATAAAGAACATAATTCATGGGAGTATAACATAAGACATGAAAATTTGTCATACACATAAGCATAAAATATCATTTTCATATTTTTAAAGGCTCACTTCCAAGACCATCATAGAGGACAAAGTCCCTTACCAAACTGACTTCACTCCTTGTTTCAGTTGTGTATTAATGAACTAAGATTACTCCCATTCTAGTCTTGTATTACTAAACCTGGTTCACTTCCCATTCTAGTATTGTCTATATTATGAGATATAAATATTTACCCAATGCATTTTAGGGAGTTATAGGCCCCACCCCTCACATAATGAAAACAATATATACATGTTCCACAGGAACATATATCATTTATCATATTAGAACCATTGAAAGAAATGGGTTTTATAAAAATTTCATCATAGCATAACCCACGAAAAAAATGATTTCATAAATATCATACTATAATATATATAAACCAACCACAAAAAGAATAAGGATAAATTTTTTGAAAAATATCCAGAGAAAATCATAAGTAACATTGAATAATGTTATATTATATGGAAAATATTTTTTAGAGATCACTTAAAAAAATTCTTGTAGAAAATATCCTTTCGATTTTGAAAACTTATTTTTTATATCCATGGAATTAGAAAGGAAAAAATATTCATTGAAAATGCCATTTTAATACTATAAGGGAATCGTCAAGAGATTAAAGTGTCATAAAAGTGAAAAAATAAATTCATTATGTATAATTTAAAAAACACATTCCTTTAATTATT
Organism: Viscum album; assembly: GCA_963277665.1. Lineage (NCBI taxonomy): Eukaryota > Viridiplantae > Streptophyta > Magnoliopsida > Santalales > Viscaceae > Viscum > Viscum album. The sequence goes on from OY728160.1 coordinate 1,686,351,115, forward strand.
TTTCCAGAAAAGTCACAAAGAACCTCATTTAGAAAATGAAAAAATATTCAATTCAAACCATTTAGTAAAAATTCACAAATTTTTAAAACTGAATTTAAAATTATTTAGAAGAATTTTAAATATATTTTATAAAATATTTTTAGGAAACATGGATACGGAAGAGATATATTCCCCAATAGATACTTACATATAAACAATCTGGAATAATAATGAGATTGTAAAATTAACCCATACCTTAGGTCTGATTTCCTTCATACGTATATTAAACACATGTATAATGGTTTAATGAATTTTATTAATTTATTCAAGAACTATATTAATATTTATGATATCATGTTTAATTCTATTATATCATATCTTAAATAAATTTTTAATAATATTTTATTATTACCCTTATTTTGGGTTTTAACTGCTTCATTTTCATATACATGATTTGACATACAAGTCTCAATTCTTATACATATGATATCATTCCATCATCTACATAATTATATGATGGTAATATAAATCATATTTATTCATTATATAAATTTATATAATCATTCTTGAATTGTGAACAAGGAAAATAAATCACATCGTATCGTGGAGACAATAGGCCGTATTTACACTTGAGCGATGGTATCATTTCCTTAATGATGAAATTCTGAAGAAGTGGATGGTTTATTAATTTTTTTATAGAATCAATATAATTTTATAATTATCATACATATATACATATATATATATTATTTCCATCATTATACAAATCCAAATAATTTGGGGATTAAGAACAGATTACACCACAAAATGGAGATTGTAAGCAATACATACACATGTGTGGTGCTTTTGTTTTTCATAGGATATATAAGAGGTAGAATATTGTTGTTAATAAAAAATAATAAAATATAATCATATAATTGATAATGTAGTTATTAATTTTGAATAGAAACAACATGTAAAGAGTAATTAGAATATGAAATAATCTTGATAGATTCGGTAAAGAATATTACCTCTTCTTTGGATAACATCAATTAGATCTCCTCTTAGGGACACTAGGGTTGATATTTGGAGGAGAAAACAACCACTATAATTTGGATAGTTATTTTTTTAGGGGTAATTTTTAGGTTATTTTCATGATTAAAGGCTCAATGTGATGTTAATAAGTGTGGGAGGATGTGCCCTTTTATAATTGAGGTGATGGGTACTTTTGGAATTTCAAAAAATATTAATTTATAATAAATTGAATCTCGATAAAAATACATCCAAAAGGAGTTGTATTAAATGGTAATATGAGATAGAGTTTTAATCCTATCAACTAATAAATTTTAGAAAAGTTTTTGTTTTATTTTAAACATTATCATTTTTATTAACCCTTAGTTAACCAATTTTAATTTTAACTAAGGTAACAATTTTTTTCAATATTAAAAGGTTGTAATTTTTACTTATGTGATGTAAATAAGACCATAAATGAACCATTTTTAAAATTATAGACCATATTATAATTATTTTTTATTTTTAAATATGTTTTATGATTTTTAAATAGTCTAATATAATATTATTTTGATAAAATATCATTAGTGTCAATTTTGACACCATTCATTACTTGGAATTTTAAAAATATAGAGATAAAAATTTAACTTAAAAAACTATATTTTATTATATCCCTAATAGGTCAATTTATTCTGTTAAATATTTTGGTCACATTAATTATCTAAAATTATAATTATTTTAATATTTTTAATAACATTTATTTGATATTTCCATTAATAAAATAATTATCACCTTATCATTGTGCAATTATTTAATATATGTATTTCTTTACTAAAAATTAAAAATAATATACCATGATGAATATAAATATTCTATATCTCATAATAATTTTTATAGATAAATATGTACTTTGGGTAACCATATATTAAAAATTATATATTATTTAAAAGTTTAATGTGACACCTTTGATTTTTTTTAAATAAAATATTATTAATATCATAATCTCCTCTAAGTGGAAGAAAAGTCAAAAATAAAATTATATTATGAAACTATGTTTATTAATTAAAAAATCTACATTTATATTCTTTTATAACATTCCTTTTTTCCCATGTTGAAACATAGGGGATATTTAAGACAAAGAAAGTGACATTTTGATACTTTCATTGATTTTAATATTATGTTATTAATTTTACAAGAAAAGTGTACATTAAAAACATAATTTTGATCCTTAACTATTAATGGTAGAGTTATCTTCATTCCAGAAATTTCGGTCATTTGTTAGGGTCATTTTATAGTCTTTATCATTTTATTTATAACTTAAATTACCTAATTTACCCTTTACCATGGTAACAAACTTTAACAAGGTTACTATTCATATTGGAAAAAATAAAAGAGATATATTCACTAAATTTGGAACTTCTAAATTTAGATTTGGTATACATTTTATAAAATTCAAAAGAAATAATTTTCAGAATTTTTTTAAATAAAAATGCCATGAAAAATAGTTTTTTTCAGAAAAAAATTAACTTTTAAAACATAAAAGGTTTTTACAACAAATTCATTTATAAAATACTTAAAAAAACATAAGTGGGTTATTTTAACTCAAAATTAACTAATTAAATTTTAAAACAAATACAAAACATAATTTTACCTGGTAAATACTTTAATGGAAAATAACCTTTTTAATAAAAATTTTTATTTTCACTATTCTTTAAATTTTTTAAAAAATATTATAAAAATAATTGTAAGATAATTTTTACTTGAAAATTTAAAAAATTAAATTAATTTAGTCAAATAAATTTTATATAACTTCTAAAAATTAATATTCACTCATAAAAATAAGACACTCATTTTGGAAAAAAATGTATTTTTGAAGAAAAACACGATTTTACAAAAAAAATGGTATGGTTATTTTCTAAGAAATTACCAATTAATTCATATTGAGTTGGACCATTATATTTATTTCATAAGTTAGTTATTAGTATTTATTCCCTCCAATTTAATGCCTTGGTTATAATAGTCATTTTATACTAATATTGTCTCACAGTTTGTTTAAATTTTTTGTTCCATGAAAAGTAAGATATAAAATTATTTAAAGAGAAAATTTTCATAAAAATATATGGGTGTTATAATATTGACCAAATAAAATTTATGTGTAGGGTAGTTAATATCATGGGGTCATAGCTAGAGATGCCCATAATCTAATAACCGATCCCTTTACATCAACACAACTCTTAAACTAACTCCCAAGGTATAACAATAGACTACATATGAAATCACAATTTCTGGAAATTCCAAGATCAAAGTTGTCATAAATCTTCTCTTATGATCTAGGAAGGCCTATACACATTATTAAATCCATTCAAAAATCACCCCTTCTTTCTAATATCATTTAGATTTGCTACAAAATGGGAGAAGTCATGTATGAACTGTTGGTAGTATCCCACTAAGTAGTAGAAAATCCTATTCTCTAACATATTTTTAGGCTATATGCAATATTCACAGACCCTACCTTCTCCATGTACATGGAAATACCAATATTAGATATCACATGTGCAAGTAATTATACCTCCTAGATCTAGAAGTGACACTCTGAGATCTTGACATAGATCCAGTATAGTTGAAGTATACTCAACACAATCTCCACATTTCTAATATTAATCTTTAAGGTCTATTAGTATATGAGAATATCATCAAAAAACACCACAATTAAGGATTTGATATATGGATAGAATATCATATTCACTATATCCATGTACTGTATTGGTGCATTTCTTAGCATAAAAGGTATGAAAATATACTCCTACAGTCCATATGTACTTCTAAAAACTATCTTTTGAACATCCTACTCTTTAACCTGAACCTGGTGATATTAAATCATGGTAAACCAAAGAGAACTAATGTTATCTCCATAATTGATCAAATAAGTCATTTATCCTTAGTAATGGGTATCTATTCTTGATGGTAACCCGGTTCAAATTCTTGTAGTCAAGACACAATCAAAGACTACCATCTGCCTACTCTGAAAAAAACACCGGAGCACCCTAGAGAGATGCCCTTATTTAGATGAAATACTTCACCTCTAAATTCTCAAGATATACCTTGAGTTCATTTAACTCATCTACACTATAAAATATATAGGGTTTGATATAGTTTATGCTCCTAGAATGAGTTCGATCTGAATGTCCATTCCTCTATTAGGAGGATATCCTAAGAACTTGTTTGCGGAGATAAACTGAAATAGGTCCACTACAAGAGTAAAATAGATGGAAATTATTTTCTAATTTTCTTCAAGATCCTTGCTTTCTACTCGCACAGTTATAGCTCCAATCATTATCTGGTTTGGTTCTATTCTTTTTTATGTAACATCCCATTCACTGGTCATTACAAACATCTCCCTCTTGGACATATTAAGGAATAAACATATCCTATAGCAATTAATGTGTTCTAGATTATTGGTTAGACAGTCCATGATGAATATCACAACAAATCTAGTCATATGAACGATCATAAAATTCCATAGATGTATGTAGCTAGAAATTACTATGGGATATTCTGGACATATCTAAAGATGAACATATTTTTTCCCTAAGTGTTATCAATAGAAATAATCATAGAAGATAAATTTAATGGTAAGTCATGTAAAACAACACATTGAGAAGATATAAATGAATAGGATCCTCCTGAACCTAGTGAGGTAGAATATAACATAAACATGATCAAGATCGTACCACAAATAGTCGATGGTCCCTCATCATTTCTAGCTCGAGACTTGTCCATTGTATATATTATAACTACCTTGCATCCATGGGCCTATACCTATGTCATATAGATTACAAGAGTTTTTGAGGACTATGGGGTCAGAGTCTGCTGTGGAGGTCCCCAAAAAAATACCTAGGACATAATCCCTGTCTTCCGTACATCTATATGATAGCTAGTCCACAATGTCTTCAAAAAAAATTGCTGATGATATCCCATAGTTTTACATCCAGGAAACTTAATATGAGGTCTTGTAAAAAAGTTGTGATAATTAAAACTCTTTCCACATATGAAACAATGGGTATCTTCCCCTATCATAGAGGGTATTGAAGAAACTTTGATATGCTTTGATCTCTTGCCACCATCCTACTTCAAATTATCAACCTTCCACTTCTTTCCACTAGAATATTCACCCGTCATAGCTCTAGATAACCCACTCATTGGTCCAGAAAAGGATAAAATAAAACTTACATCCTTTTCATCATATTAACCCTATTTATCTTCATGGAATTACAGAAAAACTCATGATATGTCTTTAGGATAAATTTTTTGACCCGATTCCCCCTCTTTGATCGGTGGTATATCTTAATATTTTAGGACTTATATAGATCGTCCCCAACCAAAATAGGAGAAAATTAACTAAATACAATGAACAAGTAGATTAATTAGACAACAAAATTTTTTAATAATGAATCTCCATAAACTCCTAAGCAATGTAAAGATTCAGCATACCTGAGAAGAACTCTTTGATGAAGTGGTCTTTGAATTTTTCCCATATAAGACAATAATATTTAGTCATATAGTTAATGACACCCCACGACCACCTATCACGTCCCATAATAATGAAAGAATCCAACTTTACCCATAGATCCTCCAAGGTATACACTAAATTAAATATCTTCTTAATGACATCAACACATTCCTCATCATCTAAAGGGCCTCTAGTTCTCTAGAAGGGTGGAGGATAATAGAACTGGATGTCTGGGTAATAATCATCCATTATTTTGGGAACTCATATGCCTTGAACATGCATTATATAGAAGACTTTCAAATATATCATGTCCACCTCCTAAACCATTGGATTAGGTAAAAAATCATTCTAATCTATACCCCCTATCCCTCTTGTGGAACAAGAGTATTTACTCTAGATGAATATTTTTGACCCACTTATTTTGATGATCCATTTATACATCTTCTGGCAGGTATTATTTTTAATGAAAAAACATATTCTTAGAATGTCTATAATGGATTATGATTATAACAAGTTAAGAAATACATTGTAATATACAAGTTATTTTTCTAAAAAACATATCTGAAGAGGCCACCCACAACAAGAAGGCATAACCCTCCTTGTACTACCCAAGTTTTAAGCCTTGTTCTCCATACATTCACATTATTCACATTCATATACATATAAAAACAAGAATTATCAATTTAAAATAATATAATTGTTAGTACAATTTAATATAGAATCCAATAGCATAGATCAATGAATTTAATTAATTGAACAACCATAAATATAAATATATATATATATATGTCATTTGATCCAATGTGATTAGACATGATTCGTGAAAAATGAAAAATCTCATCAATTACAACAACACAACATACTCAGGATCGATATAAAACCATAAAACCATAACTGTAATAGCAATACCATAACTAGTAACTTAGAGGTCCATCATAAAAGAGACGGTTTGGAACTCGACTACCCTACTGTCATTCTATATATCCTAAATCCCTTTTTTACTTCCCCCAAAATATATTTAAGAAGAAAATAAATGAAAAAAAACATCATTTAACATTTCTTTGTAATTACTTTAACTGAATCACCCAGTATATGTCGGAGTACCACATGGTCTCATGCATAACTCCCCATATGTAATAGGTTTCCAACTAGAAGTGAGGGATTGAATGTTGTTAGTGGGGAGGATATACCCTATGTATCAAAATAAAGCATTTGAAACACATCAGGAAAAGATAAATACATAAAAAGTAACAATGTAACTAAATAGAAACACTGTTATAACAGATGACATGGATGGTATCTCAAGTCATACTAGTAACAAACCAAGTACCCCAAAGTTATTGGTCAAATAGAGTGTAATAAATAACAAAAAAAATTAAATAATTACACTTTGACAACACTCTAATTTCTATCCTGGTACCACCTCTAAACTCCATTCTTCATCACCTCAACTCCTTGTTTCTATGCCCCTGCCTTTTTCTAGATCCCTAATCATGAAGTCTATACATGAATCATCTTTACCATGAATGGTGTGAGTATAAACCCAGTGGGACACCACCAATAAATCCTTAACATATGTTCACATGAATAAGTAGTGTATTCCATGATAGTAGATAAGTTCACAGTATAACAAAAATCAATCATGTGTCGAGTGATCGTGCACCCACCAAGCCGTCATGAACTTGGATCATGCTAGGATTGGATCTGTGTTTTTTAAACGGTCCTAACATAAGTTGTGATCATGGGTCAACCAAAAGGACACCTCATCCAATTATAAATAGCCACAAGACCAATGATTCTTGGGTTAGGCCACAAGGTTGTCAAACCCCATCTCTATAACAAGTTTTGAAATAAGGCTATCGTACCCCTTATTTTCCTCAGGTCAAGCCACGAGGACATTATATCTCAACACTACCTCAAGTCAGGTCACAAGGATAACATAAAATTATCCAATTTTTTGTTCTATCATTGTCATCACTGCATGTCACACATTCTCCCCCTCTAAGGGATAACGAAGCCATAATGGCCTATCTGTAATATTCTTTTAGAATCAAATTCTCCAAAGGCCATATAGCACATACAATAGGGTATAACACATATAGGAATAATATAGAATATCAAGAATGAGTATCATTAGCTACACACACATGTGGTCAGCATTAAACACAAATCTCATGGGACACACACACACACATGAGATAAATATAAAGCATGGTTCTCACAGGTTTCACATGCAGACACACATGTGGTCAATATGAAACATGTGTCTCAATGAACATAATAAAAATCCATGATATCATGCCAAAACCCATATACAAAGAATATATTTGGTAAGTATGTTTATAAATCAACTATTTGGATTTCAACATCATGATTTTCCAAGAGACAATTCCCAAATCTGACCCATGCACCACTAGATAAAAAACAAAAATTAAGGGTCCCTAGAACCAATTCCAACCAAACATAACAAGGGTTATAGAATGAGATTCAAGAATAGAATGAACCCAATGGGGTAGAAACATACCAATTATCTAAAGAAAACCTATGTCAAGGGTGAAAATAGGTATGGTGGAAGAAGATATCTAACTACTCTTAGAATAAAGACTAGATAAGAGAGCATGAGATCCCTATGAGCCTAGATGAACATGAACAAGCCCCAAAGGAAAGAATCCCCCTATTACACAGATTTGATAAGGTTTATCACACAATTATTCACCCTATATTATTATAAAGGTCATCTAAATCTGAGGAACACACAATAATATAAGTTAGAATCAATTAATGGAGGGAATTTGAGGTTAATAATAGATTAAATACCCCTATTAATGATCACAAATTTTTCCACATTGAAATGTTTAGACTTCACAATGATTATTGGTCATTTCATCCCTTTCAAAAATTTCAAATAGTAGTGAACATGGCATAGCGATTCCCACCATGACCATGGTGGCTTTGATCACAATAAACCAAAGAGATTCCCCATGATAAACCACTATAATATAAAAGAAAACCCCTATCCTTTTTGGACTCACCATGACTCCCACCAATATGTGACAAGGCTACTCTAGTAATGGTTCATAGGAGGAATCATGGTGCTACACACTCAATAACATGCCCATAAATGGGATTTTCAGTAAATACATTTCACATAGGTGAGTTATAAGATTAAAACTACCCACACAACATCATGGTCCCATCCATAGTGTACACTAAAATTCCCAAAAACCATATTTTATCCACTACGAACCTACAACAATTTTTAAACCCTAATTAAACCATCATGAAGATAAAAATCAAATTCCTTTAAAACCGAGGATGTTACATAATTCAATGTTTATGTAGGCATTCTATGAAAGGGAACCAATATTTGATTGACCCAATCATTCCACCATCCTCTTTCCCGAAACACTAACCTAGTTATACCACATTACTATTATTCTATATATAGGGGATGTCAGTTACAGAATATACAATATTTTATTGATTGTCTTCATTCGATATCCACATCTAGTTGTTTTCCATTGACAATTCATAACCAAATTTCTTGCACCCATGAATGATCACAAAACCATAATCTCCTCTGGTTGAGTTTACTAACAAAACTCTCCCTGTATTTATCAAAAACTACTCAAAATCAAAATCACATGTAATGATTATATTTGGTGCCCCAAACATAATATATTCTCTATAACTGATCCTAGTGAATGATCCTTCCAAATATCCACCATTAATTGAACACCGATATCCGTGAGCTCCAGTATAATTTCTAAAATAGATCCACATCCTAAAGCCTATTATAGTATCTAATGATAAAATAGAATCCCATGATACTAATATATAATACTAATAATAATCTACCACTATAAATTTTTTATAAAGGATCTTACTCAAGGTCCAGGACCTTGCTCACCATCATGTAACTTGTGTGTTCCATCCCACTATAGGGTCTATGTAGCCTCACTAGCATTAGATAACCATAAAATTTCCTAAATCACTATACTCAAGGCACTCTTATAATTTACTATTAATCACAAAGAGACACTCATCCCCTTGGAATTTTACAATACCCAATGACCATGTCACTTAATTCCACTTTCCATATGATCACAACCCATTCCTCATATGAGATGATTATATTAATATAAATACAATCTCATGAACCCTAAACTAATCGAACATAGTACCAAAAATATCTCATCTCACTCACTAGTTATATCCTAATACATTAGTTCAATTGTTAAAATCTATCTGACACACCCCTAGGTAAAAACCTACTCTAATTAACACATTCCATAACATCAAGAGTCAAAAAAACATTTTCCATTCCTCAGTCATAGTAGGGTTTCTCACATTTTTTCATTATCATATATATCCAATCACTATACATGTGTGATCATCCAATGATCCCATTTAAAACCATGAAATAATTAATTATAGTCATGAAACTAAGGATAATTATACTCTATCAAAACATATTGGAATCCCTTAATCTCAAAAAAACCAATATAGTTCTCCATAGATGAACAACTACCTCAGTAATATCTATCCACACACTCAAAAGGCACTAAAAGAAACAACTGTTCATTAACATAGATCATCATGAAAACTCCCCAGTAGTCACGTGACCTAAAAAACTCAATATCTATATTCATAGAGATTACCTAAAATCTATTTTTGGACATGGCCCATATGTTATTAAATTCTAATCATTCCTAATAATACACCAATATTTCTGATCTTATCCTATTATTATATAAAAAACATACTTATAACATTTATTTAAGAAAAAACTCATTCTCTTGACCCATGGTAAGTGAGTATCCATCTAACCAATCTCACAATGGTGCTTAATATCCCCTTCATTAGTCACTAAAAGTGGCTAATATTCATTGTTAAGATCTTAATATTAATGTGTTTAAAAGTTCATAAACATCAATTTTAGTCCAATTCAGAAATTGAACTTCATTTCCCATCATTGTGCAATTCATGCTTAAAATGTCAATTTGGGCCCACTCAATAATTTGCTTTTGGAAATTACAATATTCATCATTTTAATTTGAAATTTTGGGATATGATTGATCACTTTGTTTGGAACATTTTATCTTTTAGGTCCGATGGATGAATCCCAAAGGAAGATGGAGAATTTTGCGCCTGAAGGCAGAAACTTGCTAGAAAAAGCATAATGGGCCTAAGGCCCATCAAACAAATGTGGGGCCCAGAAACCAATCCCAATGAAGCTCAAATTTATACAGGAGAAATATAAAAATATGAGGATCATTTTATTCAACTGTGGCCGGAGTTAATTCTGATGTTTTCATGATGATAAAGGGGTATGAAGTTAACATTTAAATGGTGGACTTGTCATTAATGCAGAGAAATCCGTCCCACCATTTCGACCATAACATCCAAACGGCTGAGCCAAATTTCCTGATCTTTTGAGAGAATCTAGAAGACACATGGACTAAGATATTTTATATTTATGACACCTTCGGATTCGGCCATATGAAGTGTCAAAATCACACGTCAAAATGGAGGACGAATCTGGACAGTTTTCCGGGTCAACTTCGAAACGTCAATTTCCTTTTGATTCTTCACCCTCCTTTTGACTCTCTTAATTGTTGGGGGGTGAATTTAATGTTGGGGGTGGACCTAAGGCTCCTAATATGCCTATATAAGGATTTGGTGGTGAAGGGAATAATCATCTAACATTTTACCTTGAATCTAACATTTTCCTTTGAATCCAAGTTTTTCTTTCAATTGTAATTTCCCGCTTTCGTTTTGTAATGGCATCGTCAATTTCTCTAATGTAATTTTTTCATTCACATTTAGTATTTTAATAAAATTTCTTCTTCTTCTTCACTTTTTATTTTCCTTTTCTTCACACGTTGATACCGTTGAATCGTAGTGTGAATTTATTCACACCCGCACTTGTGAGTTCATCACACAACGGTGGAGTGTTCATTTTGATTAATGTTTTTTTCTCTTCTTCAATCCCGCTTCTTTAAGTCAATTACCCGCTTCCATTGATAGAATAGCATCAATGGAGGGCTAACCTTTTATGGTTTGATCCTATGGAGTTGCATGAGTTGGATTGAATGTTATTCGATGTTCTTAAATTCTTAAATTTGTTCTTTATTTTAAGAGTTCCTTTCTTTGATTTATCTTCTTCTTGTCTTCACCGACTTTAACAACGATACATTTTGAGTGCTAGTACGATCCAATTCCTTGGAGTGATCATTTAATTGATCCTCTAAGTGAATTGGTGATTAGCCTTGAAATTGTGTAAGGATTAAATCGGAGAATGATACTGAAGAATTATTTCATTTAATGGATACCTCTTGAACCGATGAACATAAAATCAAATGAAAAACAAATACATCCAATCAAGCCCAAGAGACAACCTAGGATCAACTCACATTAATTAGTTGTTTTAATTCAAGTAATTTTATTGTTTTTGTTCTTTAATTTAAATAAATATTTCTTCAAATCAATCAACACCATAGTTGGCCACTTCATAGCCAATCCCGCATCAAATCAGAGTGTCTCTCGGTTTCTTCTTCGGTCCCTGTGGACTCGACCCCTACTTGTACTACAACGACCGCATACCTGTAGGGTAAATTTGGGCGCAACCACCCCTGTTACCAAAACATATATACCAAATAAGGTGTATATCTCAGTGAAACACTGTTATATAATTGAACACTTTCCATCCTAAGTCAAATATAGTCAATACTAGGATCACACACCAAATACATCAGTAAACCACATATGACATGAATTTTCATCAAATTAATAATAGTATTACTTACATAATTATTCACTATAAAATGCCTCCCATGCATGTTAGAACAATCACAATACAACTCTAACCATGATATCACATTTAAAATACATAAGGAATCTCTATTCCAATACCAAAAACTTAACATCATCAACAATGTCTCAACCAAAACCACAAAGAATTTACCCATGAATCCCATATTTGATGGAAGTCACAAGCTTGGGATAACCCCTCTCTCGTGTTACCCTCATGTATCAAAACTTATCTTAAAAAATGACCAAAAAGTGGCCCACTATTCAATTACAACACCCAAATCACTAACTCATGAGTCGTATATCGAAATTACTAGGCTTTCCCACATAGCCTATAACTACACACCATAAAAGTCACAACATGCAGAGTAATATCTACATTCACATATAATATATGACAAAGAAAATCACAGGCCAATATACCCACTCCAAGGTTTATATATATATATATATATATACACACATTAGCCTTCTGATATTCAAGACAATTAATCACTATAGGGTTTTAATCCAAAACCTTCATCCATATACCATACTAACCCCTCAAGGATAAAAATCAAATACAAGTGGATTTATAAACAATGTCACTATTTGAAAATCCATTACATGAAAAACCTTTCTATGGGTTTTAGTTGAGTAGAATTCCATAAGTAACTTATCTAACAAGATACTAAATAAGTTATTATTGACACTTTAAATGACCTAAACAAATATTTTTTTTGTTTATCCAAGATTAGTGACTCAATCACACATAAAAATTCACATATAATGTGGACATACGTTCCAAATATAATGCATGAAAAACATTCTCTTACCACTCTCAGCCATGAAAAAAACTACAAATCAAATAATTCAAGTCACCATACCTGAAAATAATCAACTGAATGGTAATATAAAAAATAATGAACATTAATCCCAACTCCCTAGAAACATAAACTTCATCTCACATAGGTGCAGTATAAACACATAATGTAGAATCCATTCTAAGTTTGATTAGTCTTATATCTATTTTACTATATCATAAATAGTAAGAGAAATAAATTAGTTTTATGATACCTATTTGTATCATCCCAAACCGGTTCACTCTATAGTTTTTGAATCAGTGTGCCACATGACCACAAGCACAAATAACCTTATTCTAGAGGTTTACAACTAGCACTAAGGGTATATGTTGATACCGTGGGGATACTATAAATTTATATTAGTTTAGAGAAAAAATAGAAATAATATAAAACTATTCATCATAACATCTGATAGAATTAAATAAACACAATAACTAAATAAAAAAATGGGATAAAAAATAATACATGTTATAAAAATGAACTATATAAAATGTCACATGAGTCTAGAATACATCAACGTGATCTTCTATTAGAAGATCATATACAACCTAAAAATAAATAAAACAATTACAACAACTAGGTCCTAATTACTTCAGAGGTATTAACTCATGAATCTATCTATTCCATCCATCTGAACCATTCATCACTAGGCCTACGACTTACCTTTACCACCAATCATGTCATCTTATTGGGTTCTAATGTTCTAGGGTCACTTGAATAGTGTGATGTGAATTAGTAGGCCTCCAACAATGATTTCCATAACCTAACAATATATACGGTTCACTTACATTTTCATATGTTTATAATAATCAACTAAACAATTGGAAATACAATAAATAAATATACATCGATCCTTAGGTTTTTAGGTGACACCTGAGGCCAATTATGACTACTTAGACTAGTGATGAGAAGCCTTTGATAATTTCATATAGTCGTACCAAGGGTTGTATAATATCCTACCCATAATACTATCATAAATCATATCATCATATATAATAAAGGGAATAACACCCCCCATTTGTGAATATATATATCAACCTGTCATTGTATATCATATCATTGGGAAGATAAGCATCCTACACAGGTATGAGTATATATCATACTCATCAGGGGGATATATGGCCACCCAAATATCATTATATATTATAATAATCTTGGCATAAAAGTTCCACCTAAATATTAACACACATCATGCTCATTATGGGGGATAAACTATCAACCTAAATATCACCATATAATATAATCATCACAGGGATGAGTTTCACATCTAGTATGTCACTATATAAGTCATCAGGGTGATAAGAGCTTACCTCATATACCATCACATATCATATATCATCATAATATAAATCATTTATTAGGTTGGTATGTCAATCACACAACCCATTATCATCATTGTATTCATATGTTGCTACATTGTTCTAGACCATATGTTATGACCCTATCATGGGACAACACAAGATTGGGGAACCCTCTATGGTTACCTTTGTCACATCACTATCTGAACACCACACATGAATTTCATTATCTCATTCCCAAACTCAAGGTAATAACTTTCCTCAAAATATTCATTCTTTCACCATGACTTAACTAGTCATACAGGTAATTCCATATGAATCAAACAAAAATGTGGTGGCATAACATCCACATAACTCCCCAAGTCAACATTGGTTGGTCTACTCACTCTGATCCAATACATAAATTATTTCCATGGTATCCCCTATTATATAATCACACGTAAAAATGGATGAGGATTACTCACCCAACAAACAAATTATCTATTTAAGTAGCTCTAAGATATCTCATGAATCCAGATCGTACCCCTAAGCTAATCATTTCCAATTTTTAACTTTCCCCTACCTGGAGGGAACTAGGGGTACCTATCACATGGTCAAATATATTTTATTTATCTCATTTATAATACTCTATTTTTTATACACAACATAACATAGATTTATAGTTAAGTTTCCATCTATCTAAAATTGAGGAATAAAGCCATCACTCAAGGGGTCATCATGTCTCAAGACAATTTCCATTCCAATCAAAGTCTTTTAAAATATAAAATTTTATTTCAATTCCAGGTTGATCACATAGAATTGGAAATAATACTTATTAATTTATATATAAAATAATAAATAAAATTTAGGGATATTTTTAGGGACCAACTTCCTCAACTAGAGTTATTATCTTTAAAAAAATATTATCCACCACCACCCAAGCTCATCCAAGTCCAATTGGAAATCACCCATAATCAGGAATATATAACTTCATCAATAATCACCCCAATTTTTTTTAAATAAATCATAATTAATATAAAAATTAAACCAAATATTAATTTCATGATCAACACTTAGGGAATAAACAAGTAATTACTTTACAGGAGATCCCTCTGACTGAATCCTTGGGAAAAAGTTTGTGTACCATCGCTGACATCCACCCTGAACTTTAGTATACCAAATCCCAAAATTTTCATTTAAACATAACCTTTAATTTATCCAAACTTATAAAAACCCACAAGTATTTCTTTTAGTGACTTACATCAATGAAATTAAAAACAACATAGTATGTTCATCCATCTAGGATTCCCTCTATCCAAGATGAGCCCCATCATATATGGATGATGAAACCATGAATCAGTGGAATAATTAAAATATAACTAAACTACACTAGCTAAAATTAAGGGAAAATCATATAGAAATTTGATAGGTCTTATGAATGATGAATGAAAATCCTTGGTCCATGTAGCAACCTAACACGAGTTACTAAGAATCATTGGGTTCATGGATGGAAATAGAGGGGAAAAGGAGGTCAAATTCCCCATATTTTTGTGCCTAATAATTAGGTAATTTAAAAATGGGACATGATTATATGCTTAAAGTAGATAATATTCATAATTAATATCTTAATAATCATGTTTTCCAAGTCTATAAACATCAATTTTAGTGTGTTATAGAAATTGAACTTCATTTCTCATCTCAAATGTAATTCATGTTTAAAATGAAAATCTGGGCCCAATCAATCATCTATTTGTGGAGAACATTATATTAATTTTTTGAATTTTATATTTTGGGATATTATTGATCACCTTGTTTGGAAAATTTTATCTTTTATAATTTATGTATGAATTCCAAGAGAAGATTGAGTTTTTTTTGAATGAATGCATAAATTTTCTGGACAAAGCATAATGGGCCTAAGACCCATCAAACAAAAGTGCGGCCCACAAAACTAGACCAATGAAGATAAAATTTTTACTATAGAAATAAAAAATTATGGGGATTATTTTATTCAATTATATTTAGAGCTAATTCATAAGTTTTCATGGAGATAAAGGGATCTGAAGTTGACATTTAAATGGTGGAGCCGACCTGAAAACCCATAAAGTTTGTCCTCCATTTCGATCATAAAGTCAAAACAGATGAACCAAATGACTTTAATTTTTTAAATATGATGTATGAAACCTGGATGAAGATATTTTTCTTCTAATAACCCTTTTTATTCTGTACTATTCAGTTACAAATTTACACGTCAAAAATGGGGATGAATCTGGACGATTTTCCCGGTAAAGTTTGAAATGTCCAATTCTCATGATTTGATCACTCTCCTTTTGACTCTCTAAATTAATGGGGATTGAATTTATTGTTGGGGATATTTCTAAGGCTAATAATATTACTATATAATGATCTGGTTTTGAATGGAATTATCATCAAATTTTTTTCCTTTCTATCCAGGTTTTTCTTTGAATGCAAATGTTCCTTTCAATTGTAATTTCTTGCTTTCATTTTGTAATCCCATCGTAAATTATTCCCTTGTAAGTTTTTTTTCACATTTAGTATCTTAATAAAAGTTGTTCATCTTCTTCAATTTTTTTCCTTTTCTTCACACGTTTATACCGTTGAATCAAGGTTTGAATTTATTCACACAAGCACTTGTGAATTAATCACATAACAGTGGAGTGTTCATTTTTATTAATTATTTTCTTCTTCAATCCCACTTCTTTAAGTAGAATTCTCAATTACATTGAAATAATAAAATATTTTGAGGGATAAACTTTTATTTTTTGGTCCTATGGAGTTAAATTATATGGATTGTATGTTATTTCATGTACTTTAATTTTTAAACCTGTTTATTATTTTAAGATTTCTATTTGATGAGTTATGTTCTTCTTCATATTCACTAAGATTAACGATGACACATTCTGAGTGATAGTATGAACCAATTCCTTGGATTGATCATGAAATTGATCCTCTAAGTGCATTTTTTATTAGCCTTGTAATTTTTTAAGAACTAAAATGGTGAATGAGGTTTTGGAATTATCTCATTTTGTGGATCCATCTTAAATTATTGAGCTCAAACTTTCTAAGAAACAAATGCTTCCAATCCACCCCAAGATACAACCTAGGATCAACCCATCTTAATTAATTGTTTTAGATCAAGTAAATTTGGGTTTTTATTGTTTTTTAAATTGAATAATTAGTTCTTTAATCAAAATAATCCCCCAAGTGGGCCACTTTATAACCAATTCTCGCATCCAATCTTAGTGTCTCAAGGTTGCTTATTTAGTCCTTGTGGATTCGATAACCCAAGCTGTACTACAAATAGAAAATTTTATAATATTTTTTTGTTAAATTTGGGTGCAACCCAATTTTGGTTCCATTTCCGGGGACCCAAGTATGTAATTTAGACACTCATCTCCTTTTCTCACCCCAAATTCTATATTCTCACCCTAATTTCTCTTCTCTATTCCCCTTTCTGTTTTTGTGTGTCCAAATAATCCCAAAACCAATTTTCAATCAACTAAAATGGATTATCTTCCAACATACCCCTTCATAAACCAATGATATAATAAAATGGGAAATAAATATTGGGAAACACATCACATAGGGAATTTTATTGACCAAACCTTGATTGAATACACCACACCCGATGAGATTTAAAATCAATGGGATGATGATTGTTTAAAGGATCAATTTATAGCCCTCTCGATGATGATTAAAGATATAAAACTTAATGAAGTTCATGATTTACAAACTCTTATCCATCCAAATCCTCAAAAATTCCTTGAACAATATTGTGAACAAATGGATATAATGAATTCAGAAGTTTAAACTTTGATATTATAAGTACAAATCCTTAAGACATTTGAGGAACCCATTCCCACTCAAGATGTCATTTCCTTATCATTTATAGATAATATTTTATCCCAAAAAAACTCCCATGAATTAAAAAAATAACTAACCTTTGGATATGGAATAACTGAAGAAGATCAAGGAAATGATGAAGGGTATTTAAATCCGGTGGAAATTATTATTTTTGATTCACAAGGGGAAAATTTGTCTTCATGGATCAAGTGTCCGAAATATTGCTCCAATAATGATCTTTTAGAATCACTAATCATTGAACCATTGTGATAAATAACAAATATTGAGTCCATACCCACTTTTGACATTCAACTAGACAATTTTTGGGAGGAAACACATTTTCAAAATGAACCAATTATTTCTAATTTTTTCAGAAGAAATTGATTTTGATCTAATTTTTCAATATTCTTTAGGAAATCTCAATCAACCTGAGGTCCAAATTATTTTCCTTCCTTAAAAACTCAAGAATCCCTCCATTTATGATAATCAATACCATTCAATTATCATCTGTTTTCATCAAGAACCAAACAAAGGAGGAATGAACCTTGAAATATTAGGAAATAGACTAGATTAAACTCAATCAACCATTACCAAAATTCCTTGGAATTTCACACTCATTGTTAAACATGGGATTTCACATGACACAAATTCCAAAAATATAATTAATCTCAATCTTTTTTATGTGGAGAAAAATAGTGTCCTAAAAATGTTGAAAGTTGGAATTGGATAATTTGGGGGGTCCAAGTCGAGCTAACAACATTAAATTAAGTGATTTCTAGGAGGCAACACATATTCTACATTTTTTATTTTATTTTGTGTGTTTTTCTATTTTTTAAGGGTACCCCTTGGTTTTTCCAATTTGATATCATTTATCTTGTGTTTATGATTTAGGTGTGGATGCATTTTTGTTTTTCAAAATAAAACTCATACCTTACCGAGTTAAAACTGGACCTTCAATAATCCCTAAGGAGTATACATGTTACATGAATCGAAATTGATCAATTGATTATTGAAGGGTCATCAACAATAAACCAGGTTATTTTATTCCATGATTTAATTTCGAATCACATATCCCTTATTTCTTCCCAATTCTAATCTCACTCTAATCTTTCAAAGCTGAAGTCAGTTTCATTCTAAGTTAGGGGGAGTGAAAATATGGTATTTTGAAGAAACAAATTTGGGCTTTTATGATAGAAATTTAAATTAAAAAAAATCAATTCATTATACTTGAATGAATTACTACACATTGTGAAACATGAAAACTTATTTTCAAATAATTTTGAAGGCCTTGAATATGATTCGAATTCATGCTTAAGTTCATGAGCATTGTTTTTGGAAAGTGTGGTTGTTCGATGTGACTTTTAAAAGTTTACATTTTATCCTCTTAATCCAAATTCTACAATGCAATTCTATTGGATCTTGTGTGTAAGTTTTATTTCTTTGGTCCCTTTCATCATAGCATAGGGTTTAGTTTCACTTTTAGTTTAATTTGAGTTTTAAAAAATAATAAAAAATGAAAGAAATAATGACCACATAGAGAAATCTTTTGTCCAAATGTGTGGAGTCTGACACTTAGTGATTGTGGCCCCATAGTTGTATTACCCAAATTTAAGGTTTATATCTCTATTATAGATCATGGAATTTATAATATGCATGGAATTAGTCACTTGGGGATCATGAATCCATAGTTGTCTTGCTCAGAGTTATTCTTTTTCATATCTATTGTGGTTCAAAAAAAATCAAGAATAAAAAGGAAAGAAAAAAACAACTACAAAATGGAAAATAATATTAAGATTTAATGTTATTCACACCAAGAACTTCCATTTTCCCCCTTTAACAATAAAATGGGCCCCATGTATTTTGTGATTCACAACACATCATCATGCTTAATTGAAATTGGATGAAATGTGACGATGAATTTTAAAAAAGGAATGGGCTTGATCTTGGGTTATGATTGTGGACCTATCTTGTGTGAAATAATTTTGAATGGTTTTATGATTGTTTTGAATGATGTTTTTATAAGCAATATTTGTTAAAATGTTTTTGAAAAATGCAATTAAATTTCATATTTTTGAGATACTTTTTGCTCAGGACAATAAAAACTCAAGTTGGGGAGTGTGGTTAGCCACTAAAAGTGGATAATATTCATTATTAATATCTTAATAATCTTATTTTCAAAGTTCATAAACATAAATTTTAGTGTATTACATAAATTGAACTTCATTTCTCATCTCAAATGTAATTAATGTTTAAAATGAAAATATGGGCCCAATCAATCATCTGTTTGTGGAGAACATTATTTTCATTTTTTGAATTTGATATTTTGGGATATGGTTTGTCACCTTTTTTGGAATGTTTTATCTTGTAGTATTGATGGATGAATTTTAAGGGAAGATAGAGGTTTTTGATAATGAGTGCAAAAATTTTCTGGACAAAACATAATGGGCGTAAGCCCCATCAAACAAAAGTGGGGCCCGCAAACCAAGACCAATGAAGATAAATTTTTTACTGTAGAAAGAAAAAAATATGGGGATAATTTCACTCAAATATTTACAAAGATAATTCTGAAGTTTTCATGGAGAAAAAGGGATCTGATGTTGACATTTAATGGGTGGACCCGACTTGAACACCCATAAAGTTTGTCCACTATTTCGATCATAACATACAAAAGGTTGAACCAAATGACTTGAAAGATGATAGATGACACCTGGAAAAAGATATTTTTCTCATAAAACCCCTCTGTATTTGGTTCTATTCAATTACAAATTTACACGTCAAAAATGGGGATGAATCTGGACAATTTTGCTGGTCAACTTCAAAATGTCCAATTCCCATAATTTGCTCACCATCCTTTTTACTCTCTAAATTAATGGGGATGGAGTTGATTTTTGGGGATTTATCTAAGGCTCCTAATATTCCTATATAAGGAGTTGGTGGTGATGGGAATTATCATTGAATTTTTTTCCTTTCTATCCATGTTTTTATTTGAATGCAAATCTTCCTTTCAATTGTAATTTCCCGCATTAATTTTGTAATCACATCGTCCATTTTTCCTATGTAACTTTTTCTTTCACATTTAGTATATTAATAAAAGTTTTTCATATTTTTAACTTTTTATTTTCCTTTTCTTCATACATTGATACCGTTGAATTAAGGTGTGAATTTATTCACATCAGAACTTGTTAATTTCTCAAACAACGGTGGAGTGTTCATTTTTATTAATGTTTTTCTTATTCAGTACCACTTCTTTAAGTTGACTTATCACTTTAATTGATATAACAACATTGATGGAGGGATAAAATTTTATGGTTCTGCCCTAGGGAGTTTCATGAGATGGTTTGGATGTTATTTCATTTGCTATAATTTTTAAATATGTTTATTATTTTAAGATTTCCATTCGATCAGTTATTTTCTTCTTTATCTTCCCCAAGTTTAATGACGACGCATTCCGAGTGCTAGTACAATACAATTACTTGGGGTGATAATTAAATTGATCCAATAAGTTCATTTTTTATCAGCCTTGGAATTTTTTAAGAACTAAAATGGTGAATGTGGTTGTGGAATTATCTCATTTTGTGGATCCATCTTGAATTAGTGATCTGAAACTTTCTAAGAAACAAATGCATCCAATCCACCCCAAGATATAACCTAGGATTGAACCATCTTAATTAATTGTTTTCGTTCAAGTAAATTTGTGTTTTTATTTTTATTTAAATAAAATAATTATCTCTTCAATCAAAATCAGCCCCCAAGTTAGCCACTTCATAACCAATCCTCGTATCTAATCTTTGGGTCTCAAGGTTACTTCTTGGTCCCTATGGATTCGATAACCCAAGATGTATTACAAATAACTACTTTTACCATATTTCATGGATAAATTTGGGTGCAAGAAATTTTTTGAAATGTTTTCAGGGACCCAAGTAAGTACCTTAGACACTCATCTTCTTTTCTCAACCCAAATTTTCTATTCTCACCCTAATTTCTCTTCTATATTCCCCTTTTTATTTCGGTGTGTCCAATGAATCCCAAAACCAATTTCCAATCAACTCCAATGGATTATCTTCCACAATACCCCTTTATAAACCAATGTTATTATCCAATGGGAAATCAATATTGAGAAACACATTACATATGGTATTTTATTTACCAAACCTTGATTTAATACACCACACCCGATTAGATGTACAATAAATGGGATGATGATTGTTTAAAAGATCTATTTACAGCTCTCTCAATAATGATTGAAGATATAAAACTTAATTAAGTTCATGATGTACAAACTTCTATCCATCCAAATCCTTAAAAATCCTTTAAAAATTTTGTGAAAAAATGGATATAATGAACTCAGAAGTTTCAACTTTGAGATTATAAATACAAAGAATTAAGATGTTTGAGGAAATCGTTCCCACTTAGGATGACCATTACTCATCATTGATAGATTAATATTTTATCCTCAAAACCTCTCATGAATTAACAAAAGAATTAACCTTTTTATATGGGATAACTGAAGAAGATCATAAAAATGATTAAGGTTATTTAAATCAGGTGGAAATTAATTTTTTGGATTCACAAGGGTAAAATTTGTCTTCATTGATTGAGTGTCTGAAATATTGCACCAATAATGTTTTTTTAAAAATCTACAGTTATTGAACCACTGGGAGAGACAACAAATATTTAGTCCATACCCACTCATGACATTTAACTATAAATTTTTTAGGAGGAATCACCTTTTCCAAATGAACCAATTATTTCTAAATTTTTTGGAGAAGAAACTGATTTTGATATAATTTGTCAATTATCATTAATAAATTTCAATCAACTTGAGATCAAAATTATTTTCCTTCCTTACCAACTCAATAATACATCCATTTATGATAACCAAGACAATTAAATTATAATTTATTTTCATCAAGTATCCCACAATTGATGAATGAACCTTGAAATATTAGGAAATACTCCACATGAAACTCAATCAACCATTATTTAAATTCCTTGGACTTTCACACTCATTATTAAACATGGTATTTTACATGAAAAAAAATTCTAAAAAATTAATTAATCTCAATATTGTTGAAGTGGAAAAAAATGGGGACCTAAAAATTATTAAAGCTTGAATTAGATAATTTGGGGGCTCCAAGTCGAGCTAACGACTTTAAATTAAGTGATTTCTGGGAGGCAACCCAGATTCTACAATTTTTTATTTTGTTTTTTTTTTTGTGTATTTTTTTCAAGGTAACCCCTTGGGGTTTCCAATGTGATCCAATGTATCTTGTGTTTATGATTTATGTGTGGATGCATTTTAGTTTTTCAAAATAAAACTCATGCCTTCCAGAGTTCAAACCTAACCTTCAATCATCCCCAAGGAGTCTACATGTGACATGAATCCAAATTGATCAATTGATTATTGAAGGGAAATACAAAATTAACCAGGTGATTTTATTACATGATTTAATTTGTAATCACATATCTCATATTTCTTCTCAATTATAATCTCACTCTTCTCTTTAAAACTGAGGGAAATTTCATTCTAAGTTGGGGGAGAGGAAATATGGGATTTTGAAGAAAAAAATTTGGGCTTTTATGATAAAAATTTAAATTTAAAAAAAAATCAATTAATTATCCTTGAATTAATTAATGCACATAGTGAAACATGAAAAGATATTTTCAAATGATTTTGAATGCCTTGATTATGATTTGAATGCCTTGATTATGATTTGAATGCATCTCTAAGTTCACGAGCATAGTTTTTTGGAAAGTGCGGTTGTCCAATGTGATTTTTCAACGTTCACATTTTCATACTCTTAATTAAAATTCCACAATGCACATCCATTGGATCTTGGGTGTATATTTTAGTTCTTGGGTACCTTTTATCAAAACATATGTTTTGGGGTCACTTTTTGTTTAATTTGATTATTATAAAAACATAAAAAAATGAAAAAAATAATGACCACATAGAGCATTGTTTTTTCCAAATGTGTGGTGTCCGACACTAGGGGATCGTGAATCCATAATTTTGTTACCCAGAGTTTGGCTTAATATCTCTATTGTAGAATATGGAATTGAAAATATGCGTGGCATCCGTCACTTGGGGATCATGACTCAAAAGATGTCTTTTCCAGAGTTAGTCTTTTCATATCTATTGTGGTTCAAAAAAATCAAGACAAAAAAAAACAAAAAAAAAACAAAAAGGAAAAAAACAACAAAAAATGGAGACTCATCTTAAGGTTTAATGTTATTCCCACCTAGTTCTTCCATTTTCCCCCTTGAACAAGAAAATGGGTCCCATGTCTTTTGTGATGCACAACACATCGTCATGCTTAATTGAAATTTGATGAAATGTGATGATGAATTTTAACAAAGTAATGGGATTGATCTTGGGATATTATTGTGGAACTATATTGTGTGAAATAATTTTAATGGTTTTATATCTATTTGTAATGATATTTTATGTGCAATATTTATTAAATTTTTTTTGAAAAATGGAATTCAACTTCATATTTTTAGATACTTTTTGCTCGGGACTAGAAGAACTCAAGTTGGAAGGTGTGATTATACACTGAAAGTGGATAATATTCTTTGATAATATTTTAATAATAATGTGTTAAAAAGTTAATAAACATCAATTTTAGCATATTGTAGAAATTGAACTTCATTTCTCATCTCAAATGTAATTCATGTTTAAAATGTAAATCTGGGCCCAATCAATCATCTATTTGTGGAGAACATTATATGAATTTTTTGAATTTGATATTTTGGGATACGATTTTTCACCTTATTTGGAATATTTTATCTATTAGTATTGATGGATGAATTTTAAGGGATGATTGAGGTTTTTGATAATGAATGCAGTTTTTTTCTAGAGAAAGCATAATGGGCCTAAGCCTCATCAAACAAAAGTGGGTCCCACAAACCAAGACCAATGAAGATCAAATTTTTACTGTAGAAATAAATAATTATGGGGATAATTTCATTTAACTGTGTCCAGAGATAATTCTGAAGTTTTTATGGAGATAAAGGGATCCAAAGTTGACATTTAAATGGTGGACCCAACCTGAACGACCATAAAGTCTTTCCACAATTTAAATCATAAAATCCCAAATGATTGACCAAATGACATGATTATTTTAAAGATGATATATAAAACCTTGAAAATGATATTTGTCTTATAATAACCCTCTGTATTTGACCCTCTTTAGTTACAGATTTACACATCAAAAATGGGGATGAATCTGGACGAATTTCCTAGTCAACTTCAAAACGTATAATTCCCATAATTTGCCCACCCTCCTTTTGACTCTAAAAATTAATGGGAATGGAATTTATTGTTGGGGATGTCTCTAAGGCTCCTAATATTCCTATATAAATATCTAGTGGTGAATTTCATTATCATTTAATGTTTTCCCCTTATATCTAAGTTTTTCTTTGAATGAAAATCTTCCTTTAAATTGTAATTTCCTGCTTTCATTTTGTAATCGCATCGTAAATTTTTGCCATGTAAGTTTTTATTTAATGTTTATTTTCTTAATAAAAGTTGTTCATATTCCTCACTTTTTATTTTCCTTTTATTCACACAATGATACTGTTGAATCAAGGTGTGAATTTATCCACCCCAACACTTGTGAATTCCTCACACAACAGTGGAGTGTTCATTTTTATTAATTGTTTTTTCTTCAATCCCACTTATTTAAGTAAACTTATCACTTCAATTGATATAATAACATCAATGTAGGGAAAAACCTTTATGGTTTGGTCCTAGGGAGTTACATGAAATGGATTGGATGTTATTTCATTTACATTAATTTTTAAATCTGTTTATTATATTATGATTTCTATTTGATGAGTTATGTTCTTCTTCGTCTTTTCCAAGTTTAATGATGACACGTTCCAAGTGCTAGTACGACCAAATTCCTAGGAGTGATCATGAAATTGATCATCTAAGTTCATTTTTTATTAGACTTGGAATTTTGTAAGAACTAAAATGGTGAATGAGGTTGTGGAATTATCTCATTTTGTGGATCCATCTTGAATTAGTGATCTCAAACTTTCTAATAAACAAATGCATCCAATCCACCCCAAGCTACAACCTAGGATTGACCCACATTAATTAATTATTTTAAATCAATTAAATTTGTGTTTTTATTATTCTTTAAATTAAATAATCAGTTCTTCAATCAAAATCATCCCCCAAGTTGGCCACTTCATAACCAATCCTCACATCTAATCTTAGTGTCTCGAGGTTATTTCTTCAGTACAAGTGGATTCGATAACCCAATCTCTACTAAGAACGAGAAATTTTTCCATATTTTTTTGTAAATTTGGGCACAACCAAAATTTGGCACCATTGATGGGGACCCAAGTAAGTATCTTAGACACTCATCTTCTTTTCTCACCCCAAATTCTCTATTATCACCCTAATTTATCTTCTCTATTCTCCTTTCTATTTCTGTGTATCCAAAGAATCACAAAACCAATTTTCAATCAACTCTAATGGATTATGTTCCAAAATACCCCTTCATAAAACAATGGTATAATCAAATGGGAAATCAATATTGGGAAACACCTCACATAAGGAATTTCATTAACCAAACCTTGATTGAATACACCACACCCGATGAGATGTACAATCAATGGGATGATGACTGTTTAAATGATCAATTTCCAACCCTCTATATAATGATTGAAGAGATAAAACTTAATGAAGTTAATTATGTACAAAATCATATCCATCCAAATACTCAAAAACATCTTGAAAAATTGTGTGAAAATTTTGATATAATGAATTCAGAAGTTTCAACTTTGAGATTGGAAGTACAAAGCATTAAGACATTTGAGAAACCCCTTCCCACTCAGGATTAAATTTCCTCATCATTGATAGATGAATATTTTATCCCAAAAACCACATATGAATTAAAAAAAGAACTAACCTTTGGATATGGGATAACTGATGAAGATCAAGGAAATGATGAAGAGTATTTAAATCAGGTGGATATTAATTTTTTGGATTCAAAAGGGGAGAATTTTCTTCAGGGATTGAGTGGCTAAAATATTGATACAATAATGATTTGTTAGAATCACCAATCATTGAACCATTGGGAGAGATAACAAATATTGAGTCCATACCCACTCTCGACATTCAACTAGATATTTTTTTATAGGAGTCACATTTTCAAAATGAACCAATTATTTCTATTTTTTGGAGAAGAAACTGATTTTGATATAATTTTTCAATCTTCTTTAGGAAATTTTAGTCAACCAGAGCTAAAAATTATTTTTCTTCCTTCCCAACTGAATAATACCTCCATTTATGATAACCAAGACCATTCAATTATCATGAATTTTCATAAAGAATCCCATAAAGGAGGAACAGACCTTGAAATCTTAGGAAAGACTCCAGATGAAACTCAATCAACCATTATAGAAATTCCTTGGACTTTTACACTCATTGTTAAACATGGGATTTCACATGACACAAATTATTAATGTATAATTAATCTCAATATTTTTGAAGTTTAGAAAAATGGGATTCTAAAAATATTGAAATTTGGAATTAGATAATTTGGGGGGTCCAAGTCGAGCTAACGACTTTAAATTAAGCGTTTTCTGGGAGGCAACCCGAATTCTACATTTTTTATTTTATTTAGTGGTTTTGTGTTTTTTTAAGGGTACCCCTTGGGGTTTCCAATTTGATCTAATATCTCCTGTGTTTATGATTTAGGTGTGGAATAATTTTATTTTTTCAAAATAAAACTCATGCCTTCCAGAGTTCAAACCCAACCTTTAATTGTCCCCAAGGAGTCTACATGTGACATGAATCCAAATTGATAAATTGATTATTGAAGGGTCATAAACAATAAACTAGGTGATTTTATTCCATGATTTAATTTTGAATCACATCTCCCCTTTTTCTTCCCAATTCTAATCTCACTCTTCTCTTTAAAAATTGAGGGAAATTTCATTCTTAGTTGGGGGAGTGAAAATATAGGTTTTTGAAGGAAAAAAATTGGGATTTTATGATAAAAAATTAAATTAAAAAAATCAATTCATTGTCCTTGAATGCATTAATACACATTTTTAAACATGTAACTAATTTTTAAATGATTTTGAATACCTTGATTAAGAGTTGAATGCAGGTTTAAGTTCAAGAGCATAGTTTTTAGAAAGTTTGTCTATCCAGTGTGATTTTTCAAAGTTTAAATTTTCATCTTCTTAATAAAAATGCCACAATGTAAGTCCATTGGATATTGGGTGTAAGTTTGAGTTTTTGGGTCCCTTTCATCATATAATAGTGTTTGGGGTCACTTTTAGTTTAATTTGAGTATTAAAAAAACATAAAAAATGAAAAAAAAATAATGACCACATAGAGCAATGTTTTGTCCAAATGTGTGGCATCCGGCACTAGGGGATCGTGACTCCATAGTTTTATTACCCAAATATAGGATGTATATCTCTATTGTAGAGTATGTAATTGAAAATAAGTGTGGCATCCGACACTTGGGGATTGTGACTCCATAATTTCTTGCCCAGATTTAATTTTTTCATATCTATTGTTGTTAAAAAAAACTAGAAAAAAAATAAAGGAAAAGAAAAAAATGGATACTCATATTAAGGTTTAATGTGATTCCCACCTAGCACTTCCATTCCCCCCCCCCCCTTGAACATGAAACTTGGCGCCATGTATTTTGTGATGCACAACACATCATCATGCATAACTGAAATTGGATGAAATGTGACAATGAATTTAAACAAATGAATGGGCTTGAGCTTGGGATAATCTTGTGGAAATATCTTGTGTGAAATAATTTTGAATGGTTTTATGATTGTTTAGAATGATGTTTTTATGGGCAATATTTGTTAAAATGTTTTTGAAAAATGGAATTCAATTTCTTATTGTTGAGATACTTTTTTCTCAGGACTAGAAAAACTCAAGTTGGTGGGTATGATTATCCAAAAAAAAGTGGATAATATTTATTTTTAATATCTTAATTATCATGTGTTCCAAATTCCATAAACATAAATTTTAGTGTATTATATAAATTGAACTTCATTTCTCATCTCAACTGTAATTCAAGTTTACAATGAAAATCTGTTCCCAATTAATCATCTGTTTGTGGAGAAAATTTTATTAATTTTTTTGAATTTGATATTTTGGGATATGATTGATCACCTTGTTTGGAATATTTTATCTTTTATGATTGATGGATGAATTCTAAGGGAAGATGGATGTTTTTGAGAATGAATGTAGAAATTTTCTAGACAAAGCATAATGGGCCTTAGCCCCATCAAACAAAAGTGGGGACAAAAAACCAAGACCAATGAAGATAAAAAATTTACTATAGAAAGTAAAAAATATGGGGATCATTTCATTCAATTGTTTCCAGAGCTAATTATGAGGTTTTCATGGAGATAGTGATCTGAAGTTGACATTTAAATTGTGGACCCGACCTGAACACCGATAAAGTATGTCCACTATTTTGATCATAACATCCAAAATGATGAACCAAATGAGTTGAATTTTTTACATATGATAGATGACACCAGGAAGAAGATATTTGTCTTATACTAACCCTCTATATTTGTTCCAATTCAGTTAAAATTTATATGTAAAAAATGGGGATAAATCTGGATGATTTTCCTGGTCAACTTCGAAGCATCCAATTCCCACGATTTGCTCACCCTCTTTTTGACTCTATAAATTAATGGGGATGGAATTGATTTTTGAGGATGTATCTAAGGCTCCTAATATTCCTATATAAGGATATATTGGTTAAGGTAATTATCATCCAATTTTTTTCCTTTCTATCCTTATTTTTCTTTGAATGCAAATCTTCCTTTCAATTGTAATTTCCTGCTCTCATTTTGTAATCGCATCGTCAATTTTTTCCCATGTAAGTTTTTCTTTCACATTTAGTATCTTAGTAAAAGTTTTTCATATTCTTCACTTTTTATTTTCCTTTTCTTTACACATTGATACTATTGAATCAAGGTGTGAATTTTTTCACACTAGCACTTGTAAATTTCTCACACAATGGTGGCGTGTTCATTTTTATTAATGCTTTTCTTCTTCAATCACACTTCTTTAAGTTGACTTATCACTTCCATTGATAGAATAAAATTGATGGAGGGATTAAATTTTATGGTTTGGTCCTAGGGAGTTTCATGAGATGGATTGGATGTTATTTCATGTACTTTAATTTTTAAATCTGTTTATAATTTTATGATTTCCATTCGATGAGTTATGTTCTACTTTGTCTTCTCCAAGTTTAACAACAACACATTTTGAGTGCTTGTACGATCCAATTCCTTGGAGTGATCATGAAATTGATCATCTAAGTTAATTTTTGATTAGCCTTGAAATTTTGTAAGAACTAAAATAGTGAATGAGGTTGGGGAATTATCTCATTTTGTGAATCCATCATGAATTAGTGTTCTCAAACATTCTTAGAAACAAATGCATTCAATCCACCCCAAGCTACAACCTAGGATCGACACCTCTTAATTAATTGTTTTAGATCATGTAAATTTGTGTTTTTATTTTTCTTTAAGTTAAATAATTAGTTCTTCAATCAAAATAATCCCCCAAGTTGTCCACTTCATAACCAATCCTCACATCTAATTTTAGTGTCTCAAGGTTACTTCTTCGGTCCCTGTGGATTTGATAACCCAAGATGTACTAAAAACGACCCCTTTTACCATATTTATTGGGTAAATTTGGGCGCAACCAAATTTTGTTAAAAATAAATATTAAAATATTAAAATATGAAAATAATAGAAAAAATAAAAATAAAAATAAGAATCACAAATAAAAAAATATTAAAAAAATTAAAATTTATATAAAGAAAATTGAAAAATAATAAATAAAAAAATGAAAATAATAAAAAATAAATTCAAAAAATAAAATAAAAATATTAATAATAAAATATTAATAATAAAATAAAATAAATAAATGAAAAAATATAAAAATATAAAAATTTTAATAAATTAAAATATATAAATTAAAATTTTAAAATAAATAAATAAATAAATAATATATAATAAATAAAAATAATAAAAATTATTTTCTAAAAAATAATTAATTATATAAAATGAATCTTCAAAAAATTAAAATTAACTACAAAATAATCAAAATGATAAAAGAAAATTAAAAATTAAAAAAATTAAAAAAATTAAATAAAATTTGAAAGAACTTAATAAAAAAATTAACATATAAAATATAAAAAAATTATTAAAAATTTGAAAAAACCAAAAAAAATAAAAATAAAAAAAATAAAAAAATATGAGTGAAGATATGGGATTTTGAATTTAAATTTTTATCATAAAAGCCCAATTTTTTTCTTCAAAATCCCATATTTTCAGGACATTCATTTTAATAGGCCAAAAGACAATACTGACCTCAGTTTAACTTTTTTTCAATATCTATAATTCCACCATTTAACCCTTATGTATCATTCCCTTGCAACCCTTATGTATCCCATCTACCATATCACAGTAATCCTATGATTAATATAGTAACCCTTACATATTTGTTTAGATTCAAACACTTAACCATTTTTTTAACTAACCCCAATAATCGTTACATATCACCCCAATATATAACCCTTACAAATTCCACACTTTACCATTTACCAGCCCATATTAACCCTTACACATCACAAGTATTCCAACACCTTACCAATTTTACAACCAAAACTAGTAACTCTTTCATACTGGGTGACCCTTACATTCAAGGTTATTACTATTTTTATTGACCTAACATGCTAGAGAAACCTTTACGCATCATATGGAATACCATAAACTATTATGTATAATACTTTAACATATTTACACATCATATACACATAACCCTATACACTAGTAACATTAAAATTTCTTTATATATACACAACATAGGTTAACTTATACACATTAGTTACTTTATAAATATTCTAGATGGATTTTTTGTACCTTCCTATATCCAACCCTTAAGCATCACTGAGAATGAACTAGTAATTTTTCAAATCACATGCATTTTGAGATATCTTAATTATATGGATCCTTACTCAAATGGACTTAACAAATTCTCCATTGGGGTTATATAATGCTATGTATTATAGGGTACTTGATAACTTTAACTATTTTAAATTGTTGGGTAACCCTTATGCATACATGGAGACCCTTACATATATAGGGGCCTCTAATAATTAATAATTTTCTAGATGAGCTATGTAACCTTAAGCATGATTACTATTATGAATCATCTAGGAAACATATATGTTTAGGTCCATTTTGATATTCCCAACCCAACTTGAAACTTTTCTAGAATATATATAATTCATTCCAAGGCATCACAATTTTCATCTAATCAATCCTGGTCATTGAAAATCAATTCAAAAAAATTAAAATATCCTTTTTAATTTATCATATTTTCATAAAAATATATTATATAATTACTAATACATTTGGAAATCACATATTCATAAAAACATAGTCAAAGCATTAATGATGGTGCTTTCACCATTTTTATATAATGCAATGTCAGAAATTGATCCATCGAGGCTCCCCTGGCTAGTGATAAGCCAAGAATGAAACCCCAAGACTACCTCTAATAATCCAGGGGATAGAGAAAAATAATCGATTAGGAATAACACTAAAATATGAGGTCTTATCATAAGTACCTATACACATGAACAAAAATAGATGCATGAAATAGTGCATAGACATAATAAAATGATGATACATCTAAAGTGTAAACCATGCATGCAATAACCTCTAGGAAAAATCATAGTACAACAACATATAGTAAAATATAAAGTGTAAAATGTACTACTTACTAGAAATGAAATTTTAACCTAAAAACAACTAGAAAATGGAAAGACTAAAGAGATCCTAACTCGTGATCTCTAAGACTGATGGTTGTACATATCCAACAACCCCAAGAACCATTGTGCTCCTTGGAAATCATCACTGATATGTTTATCATTTCCATAAGACACAACATGTGCATCAAAAGATCATACATGAGTGAGTAAAAAAATCCAAGTAGGGCACCCTAGAAATGAATATGGGAGCAATATAAATATGAAATGGTCTACTAAACCCATAAGAAATAGGGTAAAGAAACCCAACATCAGACACACTCAAAAGATACCCAAGAGAGAGAGAAATGATATCTCCATCTCCATTTCAAGATAAGAATAGTGAGTCATAATGTAGCTCCCAAAGGTCCATATCCTATGTCTAAAACCAATGCACAACATCCCAAGAATTAGAGTGGAGGGTCTTGATCTTCACTATTATTCTTCACTATCAAGGGAGAACAAACACTAATGTAAGACCCACTCCCCATCTATGATTGATGATGGGAGAGTACCAATCCATATATAGAGGACCCACACCTTCTGTAGTATGGGGAAGTATTGACTCTACCAGTGTAAAGAGTATGGGGGACATGTACCCTAGTGTTAAAGGGGAGTACCAACCCCGATATCTCTCTAATGATCAAAATTGATCATTTCCATTGATCGATCGTGGATAAAGGAATATATTTTCTCGTAACAAATAATATAATATCTCTGATTTTAAAACATAGGTGAAATCATACCATACATGAAAAACTACCTAGGATAGGCTACTCAAAAACCAAAATCCTTGTCCTTAATAGGGAGATACACAAGGTGGGATTCCATGGGAAAAATTACATGACTTGTAGAGTGTATACTTGGTGTGTCTTGGATACCTCAGGTATTCCCATATACTTTGACTTGTTCCCATGTACTATGGACTATGATAATGTACTATGTCAATGCCTATATACCTAGATATATCCATGTACTCTTCCATGTACATGCTTATAGTGACCCAATCAATTCATATATAAATAGTAAAACTTCTAGATGAATATTTAATATATTTCAAAATTACACACCTAAGGCTCATAAAGGTTCAATGTCTTTAGAATGTAGTTACAAAATATTATTATTTCATTAAACATATTCAACATCTACCATAAATATCTTTCCCCTTATCACCCTTTATAGACATTTTATACTTAAACCTTTCTTAATAATCTATGGAAATGAATAATAATAATGGGCGATCTCAGATTCTCTATAAGGGTTAAAATGGAAGATATCAATTGCTGGTAATATTAAAGCACAAGATAAGAATAAGGGTGCATGATTATGAATATAGCTTATAAATTTTATGCCCAATATATCATGGATCATAAACCTAATCTATAGAATAAAACAATATCATTTAAAAATACATAAACCATAAGAGTGAGAAAAAATCATAAATCGATCATGAACAATAAGTTCATGTCACATAAGTGTGGAACTATCAGATGTATGGAAACAATTTCATATGTTAATGTTAACTTCCAAGAACATAAAATCATAATGGATTAGTAATAAATACCTATTTACCATTTCAAAAAGGATCAGACATCATCATATATTTCCCATTTCATAATAGATCAATAATCATCACCTAATTATGTTTTATAATGGATTAGGTATCATCACCTATTTCCCATATCGGATAAGAAACATCAGTATGTTTCCTATCATTATCACATAAGATATAAAACATTATCTTACACATTGGAGGGAAATATGGGTTCTATATACCACATAATTAAAATAATACATTTGTATTCCACATAATTATAAAAAATTCACCATATCATAACCCATGAAAATAAATTGGTTCCATAAACATTTCATCATAGCATAACCCACAAAAATGAAATAGGTATCATAATTATATCATCAAATTATCATAACAAAACCCATGGAAAAGGAATTGGTTTTATAAAAAATCCATTGATAATAATCATAAACCATTAATATAAAGACTAATTATTGTACAATTGGATCATATCCCAAGTAAAACATAACAAACAACAAAGTTTACTTTCACTGATGAATATAAATTTTATAAAATATCATTAAGAAATTCCGAAGGAAAATAAACTTTTCACTTTGAAAAATTCCATTTCAAAACTAAAGTTCAAAAAAATTGTGAAAATCCTTTTTTTCAAAATAACCTTTTAAACCTATAAAGGAATATTTAAAACATTAGGTGGTGATGAATATGGTAAATTATATTCATGGCATACATGTTAAAATAAATATTTCTTTCACATTTTTATAAAATCAAAAGGGACTTGTTTATAAAAATACATAAAGATCCATTTTAATCCATTTTGTAAATATCTAAAAATGGGTAAAAATGTATTTAAAAAATCATTGGATGATACTAAAAAATGTCTTTAATTTTTTTTATAAAATGAGTACATAGAAGAAAAAAGTTTTTTGATTGAAGGGAGAAATGTGGCCATTTTTTCTTTTAAACTTTTTTTTAATATTGAGTACATAAAGAGAGAAAAATAAAAGGAAAAAAATGTGATTTCTAGAAATAAAAAAATGTGAATAAAATACATGATCTTATTGAGAGATATATCATAATATCTTGTCATTTTAAGTATATCATTAACAATCCAGATAAACAATGAGATTGTAACATTAAACCTTTTCCACTTTTGTATCTTTTGGATCATAAATCCCATGAAAATACAAAAATTATATGGATATTTATATCCCATAATTATAATTATAATAATCATACTAGGCATTCATGGGAATTAAATAAACCACAAAATATAAAAACTGGTGTATATGGCATGTGTCCCACAAAAATAAAAGTGAGATGAAATTCCCTTACCACTTTGGTAATATTTTCAATCGTAAGAAACAATAAATAATAAAATAAAATGAAACATTAAATATATTTAAAATAATAATATTCATGATATAACATGTTAAAGGGGAATTATATACACCAAAAAAATAAATGAGTGGTGAATTTTTCATAAGTCTCCTAGAAATAAAAGTGGGATTATAAATTCCTCAAAACCTTGGTAAATTTTGAATCATAAGACTCAATGAAGAATAAAATCAAATGAAACATTAAATATCATGAAAGAAATAATATTAATGATATGAAATATAAAATGTGTAGTATATTCACCACACAAAATAAATAAGAGGTGAATATGGAATATGTCTCCTAAAAAATAAATAGAGACTATAAATCCCTTACAATTGTGGTAACTTTTGAATTGTGAGCCCCAATAAATAATAACATCAAATGAATCTTTAAACATCATGAAAAGAATTATATTAATTATATAAAATTTCTAAGGGAAGTATATACACTACAAATAAAAAGTGATTAGTGATTATGGAGTTTGTCTCCCAAAAATAAAATAGAGACTAGAAATCCCATAGCTTAAGTATCAACTTCCTTAGTACATGTTCAAACATGATCTTCTTCAAATAACTCCTTTAGGATTACACTTAATTATTTACTAGGAGGGTTTAATAACAACGATAATGACTATAAGAAGTTGATATGGAAATAAAGAATTGATTTGGGTAGGTCTTGACAGAACCAATGGGTTTTGGAAGTGTGAAGAGAAGAGGAGAGGATATGTTCTTTTATAAGTGGGGAAAGAAACCCACTTCGAAACTACTTGGAAATTTCCCAAAAGAATCCAAAATGATAAGATCATTACCAAGAAATATGATTCTAAAGGACAATTGATTTGATTTTGGGATAGTATAAGGTTGTAATATGGCCAGATAATAGGATTTATACAAGTTTTATTGAAAAAATTACACTTAACTTTTTGTTTTACCATAATTTAAACACTTTTTAACCTTAACCACCCCAATATATTTTTATTGTTTTTACTATACATTTTGGAAAAAAATTAAGTTGAATTTATTATTTAATATTAATTATAGTTATTATAAATATGGAATCCATTTTTCCAAAATTCATTTCTCATAAGTGGAAAATTTTATTTTAAAACTAAACCCATAAACATGATGAAAAAGAAGTTTTCCAAAGAGAAAATTTTTATAAGTAGAGAAATATTTATTTTAAAAATTCAATATATAATTGATTAAAATGACCAATACTGGATTAATAAATTTATAATTGATATTATTTTACTTTTAATACCATATTAAAATAAATTATTTATATTATATTATTTAAATATAAAAACATTTTTTAATAAAAAGTAGTATTTTTAACTATTTATCCAAAAATTAATCTTCGTAGAAAATTATCAAAAATTAACCCAAAGATAATTTTAACATATTGATTCCAAAAATTATGTTAATCTTGTAAAATATATTATCTAAAATTTCCAAACATGAATTTTTTATTTGTTAAAAAACCAATAAAATTAATGTTTGAGAAAAAAGTATTTATGAAGCCTATAAAGACTTTACTAAAAATTTAGTAATTATCCACAAAAATATTTACTTTAAATAAAATATTTATAATTAATTTTAAAAATTTTATTATTCATATTCATACAACTAAATTTAATGGATTGGTTATGAAAATTAAGTTTAAGTAATAATATTAATTATATATCCCAGTTTGTTAAAACTCGGTGTTGCGTGTAACACATGATATTGAAGAAATTAAAATTATTCAAAAATTATTTCATAATATATCAGGGTGTTATATTGCATGTGTACTAAGTCATTCCTATATACCTGGCTGTGCATGAGTGTTCTAGCCTTTCCCATTCCCATGTACCCCTTGGATACAAACCATGTCGTAAAAATTAGGTTACATGGTGTGTGATATTTAACTCTTCATGGAACCGTAGCTGTCAAAGAAAGGTGAATACATAGTGTGTGTTCTCTAACGTTCATGCCATGTATTTTCAGATTTTATATAAATACAATAACTCTTCATGCATCTCACCTACACCACCATCGATTCCACCTTGAATTTCACCATGGAACTTGGATATAGGGTCAACCACACCAGACCTTTCACCGATGACCAAATTCTAACCACCTGATATGGTCCTGATTCGTTCATGTCATGTCAAACTGCGAAAGTATGTAAACATTAATAAAGACACTTTATTTGGCCACTGATCCATGTAATCATCAAATGCATCCCATATCACACATTGATATATTTATAAAACACAAATTCATATATTGTTCATGTATCCACTAATAATTAGAGGTTTGATCATGCTTGAATTTAGAACAATAGTGTCAAACTAGGACTTCATGGGCCAACAATAAAGAATGTAAAGAATAGTGGGTATAAAAGAACAATAATTAAGTAAGATAATTTTTGTATAATGTGATCCCATCCAACGACAATGAATTTTTGAAACGAAATGGGTGTGAATCACATGTTCATCTAGGATAAATAAAATTGGTTCCATACTACAAAAAGGAACGGGGCTCGTGCGAAGAATGAAAAATAAAAGTAAACATGAAGATCTACATTCCAAGATCATAAATTGAATCAAATAGGAAATAAATACTTGAAAAAATGTGTCATCCCTCAGGAATGGATTGATCATGGGTAAATAACACTTTTTTGTAGCAAAGAAGATAAAGATGATCCTGTTGGATTCATAAACTATCTCATGTTTCTCCTTAATAGTTTTCCATCGATCCTCAATCCCGATCCACCAATGATAATTCTCTCCTTATCCTCTCTAATATACCATAGTTATGTGGATAAACATAGGAATTAATTATAATTATGAATTTATAGAGGCGATATAGGTTTTAGGTCATTAAATAATTAAATTAAGTAAATTATTTATGTCACTTAATTCACCTTCTAAGGGTTTACCTCAATCGGAAACCTGATGTCAACCAAATTTATGTCATGCATAGGGTAAAACCAATGTTCTAGAAACAATCATGGTCTTAGATTTCCCATCCATGATCCTGATCAATGGGTAAAAAAAATTCTGAGAAGATGCATGTGCGGGTTTTAATATATATTAAAATATGTTCTCTGAGGTCCTGTGAAACCCAAACATAGTGCCGACTTTAGGAAAAAATCTAGATATATATATCTATATTCAAAGGAACAAACTAAAAAAATATTTGTTACATTACTCCTGACATCATTGATTTTCCCCTAGAGAACTAGAAGCTAAACAAAAAGGTGGGGGTGTTTATCCCACATCTGGATATCATTCTCTCAGGAGCTCTCCTGCATGCTCCCATATTACCAAAGAACTTGAACCAGAGGAATGATCCATCTATGTAGGATCCTATCCTAACGGTCCAAGATCACAACTGATTACTTTTTGAAGGTGTCTCCATCCTTGATTTCCAGATCACCGTAGTCAATAACGAGTGACACTTCATGCACATATCTTATCACATGGGACACATGGAAGACATTATGCACTTAGTGTGATTGATGGGGTAAGGATTAGTGGTAATAAACCCTATGTAGGATCTAAAATTACTCTATGGACCTCAACGATTTGTTTCTTCCACAACTAAATCTGCACAATCCTCATCTTGAGAAGACTCTTAGAAAAACATGGCCTCCCTAATCAACAAAGACCTGTGATTTCAATCTGCGTAAAATTTATGTCAACTCTAGACTGTCCTCATACACTCATATATCACATGAACCTTCTCAGTCATTGTCTGCACTATCTATGACCACAAAAGTGATGTCTCACGAATCTCATTCTAGAATAATGGTGATATAAAACTTCTATCATATAGGGCTTCGAAAGGTTCCATGCTGGTAGTAGAGTGATGAAAATTTTTATATGATAACTAAACCAATGGAAATTGATCGACTTAGATCTATCCAAAGTCTAACATAAATGTTATCAGCATATCCTCCAACACCAGGATAGTCCACTTGGTATATCCATCCGTATGGGGATATAACTCTATACTCATCAGTAACTGGGTCCCAAAAGCCTCCTACATGCCTCTCTATAAGCATGATAGGAATCAAAGAGCATGGATCAATAAAATCATCATGGGTACCCATGAAGCCAGAAGATCTCAAGAAAGTTAAACTTACACAAACTCTCAACCAAACTCAACTCCCTAATGGAAAGAAAGTCTGTTGACTTGGTATATCGGGCAATAATCACCCAGATATAATCATGGAATCTTCTTATTTGTATAATCCCCATAAAAAATTCCATTTATATTCCATCCCACTTTCATTTTGGGGTCTCAAGTGGTTAATTAAAACTAGCTATTACTCGATGTTTAGCCTTTATCTATTAACATGTAAGACAACAAGAGACAAACTTAGCAATGATCTACCTCATTCTAACCCATTAAAACTACTATTGGAGTCCCTTATACATCTTTTCCACACCCAAATGTATAGACAAGGGGGAGGTATGAAACTCCATCAACACCTCCTCACATTACAAAACCATAACCACCATCCCTCATTGGAAAAGGTTGATGTGAACTCCTCATTTAGGAAATCTATTTGGTGAATATCTTAAGGATATATAGTCATGTTGAACCTCATAGTTAATTTCTCCTAACCGTGCCACTCTTATATTCTATGTAAGTGATAGATTCACCACCATCAACTAAAGATAATCTATACCCCTTTCCTTTTATAGGGGTCAGTTGTAATGAATCCAACTACTTAGAAGCCTCCTCCACTAAGCGAGAAAATGATTTTTTGCTAAGGTAATATTCCTCCCTCCCCTGATGCATAGATTGTAATAAATGAAATTTTGTCTAAAAAATATAACTATCACATATATATCAATTTGATTTCTCTCTGAGTGAATATGTACTTAAGACTCTGGTGGTATGAGTAAACAACAAAATAATCTCCTAGAAGACAATTCCTCTATATATTTGAGGAAAAGACTACCCCAACCAATTTTAAGTCATGAGACATGTAGTTATTCTCATGGGGTCTCAAATTACTCAACCCACAAGGGTCACTTAATTCATTTACATCAACATGAAACTAATCCCATCTACAGAGGCATTGTAAAACACAACATACTCAACACCCTCCTCTAGTTGTCTCAAAATAAAAGTACTCTTCAACCTATACCTCATCTTTTAGATGTATCTCTGACACAAATCAGTTAAGGTAAATGAATACCCTTTCCAAGTCAATGTAGTTAAATGTAAAATCTGGGAAAATTCT
Organism: Viscum album; assembly: GCA_963277665.1. Classification (NCBI taxonomy): domain Eukaryota; kingdom Viridiplantae; phylum Streptophyta; class Magnoliopsida; order Santalales; family Viscaceae; genus Viscum; species Viscum album. The sequence goes on from OY728160.1 coordinate 1,686,392,376, forward strand.
ATAAAAACCTCCTATAGTACTCTAATAAACCAAGAAAACTCTGCACCTTTGACACACACTTGAGAGGGCTCTGAAAAATAACTACAAAAATCTTCACAAAATCCATAGATACTACATGCTCAAAGATGAAATCAAATAGAATTTTAACCTCAAAATCTAAAAAAGAAACCTCAAGAGCTTACCAAAAAGATGGTTCTACTGGAGTATGTATAGGACCATCCTAAAATTCTATTCATTCTCCTCCTTCAACATAGAGTGTACAAAAATTCCATCAATGAATAAAAATATTAATTTTTCAAATTGTGGCTTGAAGATCTGGTTCATAAGAACTATATATATTTTTGAGGAATTAGTCACACTAAAGGTTATCACCAAGAACTCATAGAATTCATAGTGACATCAAAATACTTTCTTCAGAATATCATCCTCAAGAACTCTCAATTGATGGTAGCCAGACCAGAGATCGATCTTTGAGAACCAATTCAAATGTTTCAACTAGTTGAAAGGGTCATTAATCCATGGAATGGGGTAGTTTTTCTTGATCATTACCAAATTTATGGATGATAATCAACACAAATACTCAATATTTTGTCCACATTTTTCATGAACCGGACTGGATTTTCCCAGGGGGACAAACAGTGTCTGATTAGAACTTTCTCTTGATATTATTCGAAATGAAACTTCATAGAATCATCCTATACTAGTAGCTCATACCTTTTAAAATAAACCTTATCCTCCATTATAAGTGCCTCCTTGTGGGCCTCTCTAAATTTTTCTGGTAGATCCATGATAAGGACGCTCCTCTATCATGTAGGTCTATCTACTACATTTATACCTTCCTTAGCATGTTAGGTTAGGAAATATTGAGCCATGTGACCCCAATCATCACAAGAATAAAATCATCCCTCTACTAGATTACTGGAACCTCTATAAACCTTATACTTAATATTCAAGTGTATGAGTCTAGGAATGAGTATGTCTCCTACCCCAAGACCATGATGATTGTTCTTTCTAGATGTTACAGATGAATTGACCCCATTATGACCAATGATAGCTCCCAATTCCCAAAATCCCTTTACCAGGAATCTATCTATAACTAAAACCATCTCTGGTACTCCCGAATAAGTGAGAATTCATAACAAGATGGTAATATCTTACATGTCTCTCTAAAGGCCCTTCTCAAAATTCAATTTTCAAAAATCTTCATATCACACCATATCAAGAGAGTAACATGTGATGCTAGTAAACCTCAAAACATACTAAAACATTTTCATATAACCCAAATTAAACTCAAGAATCTCCTCAATCAATATAGATTACACACTCGAAGAAAAATACTCATCACAAAACCAGTACTGAAAGTCTAAACAGGAGAGCATCACCGCATCATGAGTTTAGGTGATTTGACTACACCAAAAACCTGCTGCTTTACAAAAAAGGCTAGTCATAAGAATAACCATATGAATGGACTAGTATCCAACAATCCTAAAGACTTAATGCACCACCTCAATCCAATCCACCACTACCTATGGGTCTGGCCTATAATGACCCGATCTTTTATGAATAAATTTCCCCTTCATTTAAAATATTATAGAGAACAAATGTACTATTTTTTACTCTTTTTATTATTATTTGGTTTAAATGACCATTATGTATCATTACTGTTAATAATATAGCTCCTGAACAGTGATCACATGACTAATATAAATTTAAGGTTTTCAGAAAGACTCATTTCAACACATACAAAGGAGAGGATGGCCTCATACAGTAGACCCTAGCCATACAAAGCTCATTTCTCCAAGCTCAAAAAGGTGGTAGCATTTTTGGGATTCATTCTTGACCAAGCTGCAGCCGATCTTCAACACGTCAAGCTTGAACATAATCACCTATAGGAGAAGTTAAAGTTAATAGAGATCACCACACGTGCGATGTTATCCGAGTCGTCCCAAGAGTTTATGACCATAGAACACCTTAAATTTAGGTCTTACATGGGTGTTATAAGGGGTGATGTAATAAGGTATTAGTTACATGTTGTGTAATACTTTTTTATAAATAAAAGTCGTATTCCATCAATTCCTTTCTGAAAATAGTCATTCTTAAAAAGTGACGAATTTGATAAATTGTCTTTTCGGGTAAAAATGGTACTTTTGAGAAATATATACATTATATTAAACTCTGTTTTTTTTATTAATAATATTATAAAATAAATTATTATAAATGATGATTATATTAGTTCCTTATTTGTAATTGATTAGGTAATCAGTTTGATAAGAGTTATATTTTTTATACTATAAAACAAAAAATGTATTTTTAAAGAATTTATTTTAAGGAAATAATGAATTTTTGAAATAATTAATATTTTAATAATATATTATTATCAAATTAATTTTATTAATAATAAAATAGTATATAATTTTTATGAAGTCAAATGCAATTTTTATTAAGGTTTGAAAACTGTTTTTGTCAAAATACATGAATTTTAAATAAATGTCGGTTTTCATTCTAAAAGTGAAAATTCACATATTTAGAAAATTATTTAGATAAAATGAATATTATTTTTTGAATGAGGATGTCGAAATTTTCTAATAGTGAATTTTTCATAATTTTTTGAGACAGTTGAATTTTTTGGTAAAAATTAAATACCGTATAAATAAAATATGTGATTTATGACATCATAATAACCCCAAAATGATGTAATAAATACTATGATGGGTATTATCGGACCAATATATGTTTTCAAATTAGAATAATATGATTCTATATTTTTTACTTATTTTATAAAGCCTTATTGAATCCTCTAAAATGTATAATATACTTTATGGTTTTAAATTAATTTCTTTAATAATGTGACTCACCTACACATACGCAAGGTTAATATTTTAATATTTTAGTCCATTGAACTTATAAAATAATGTTCTCCACTCCAATTTCGAAAAAAACCATGGGAAAAAACCATGTAAATTTTTGTGGTTTTGAATATTTAATTATATAGATTCCAAAACCTAAGTTTGTGAAATATTATAGAATTCCCCAAACATTTCCTATATAAACCCAGCCAAGATCCAAATTCTCTTCATTAAAAATCCTTGTATCACGTCCCTACTCATCCCTACTCTCTATAAAATCCTTCCAAGTCACCCCAATCTTTCAATAATCCCCTCTTCAAGCTCTTGAAGGCACACACTCGAGTAAGGGATTCCTTACTTTCTCATTTTTATCCAAGTTTCTTTATTTTTAATACCCTTTTTATTTAAATTAAAAATTTTGGGGTATGATTTCTCACCTCCCGCATACCGACCTCCTTATTTTTTAATTATGAGATACCAGATTCCCTCTAATTAATTCCTTCCAAGTATACATGTTACCATGCCTAAATTCCGTAAGGGATTTCTCTCTTCTTATTTCCATTAAAGTATTTCTCCAAAATTATGCTTCTAAATTTCATTTCATATATTGGGATTTTATGTTTCATGATACCCTTATTTCCTATTTCATGTATAAATGATGATATACCTCTTTCTCTCACATCAACCTAATGAATTTCCATATGACGACGTTATGTTGCCAAAATTGCACCGCAATTTTACAAGCCAAAATCATTGTGTAGTGAATACCATACCCATTTCTCAATCAAGGGTATTCATCTTTATGGACATACACAAATTTAATGGTACTTAAATTTATGTATTACACATTCCTTAATCATAGAATAACTTATGATGTTGAATGATTCCATGTTATATGATCCATGCGGCACACTTATGCATGAAATGAAATATTTATAAAGGGTTCACCCTGATAGTGCTTCAATGCATTGAGTAATGTTTAGTATCATGATGCACCATGTGCAATGAGTGTTTATTCATGCTAAACCAAGTGAAAATAGGGTTTACTCATTCTAATTCATGTTCAATTAGGGTTTACTCATGCTAATTTATGTGCAATGAGCCTTGACTCATGCTAATATCATGTTGAATGTTGTTGCCACATTTCAATGTAATGATAATCATGCTAGGTTATGAATTTATGTTCATGTTTCTATTATGCTCCATTGATATGCATATTTCCTATCATGTATTTTATTCTTCATGTTATGCCTTGTTTACTCTATTACTGGGCTTTATAGCTCACCCTTTTCTTATGTATGTCCTTAGGTTATCTCATGCAATGCTAAGTAAGAAGGAATGTTGTGGTCATACAAAATAAGTTTTCAATAAAGATATTGTATATTATGTATTATGTTTTCATGTAATGTTCCTAAGCCCTAAAGACACTAGAAATCTCATTCTTCTGGGTTGTATTAAGTGAAATTTTATGTAATAAATCTTGTTTATGTGTTTAATAAAGAGTTGGGTTGTTATATGGCCCGCCATGAAACCTTAGAGGTCACTCTTTTAAGAACTCATGTAACGCACTAATACCACACACATTGTCATATTAACCTACAAGAACTGTGGAATTATAAATAGTTCAGGGAACTTATCTCTACCAAACTATAAGAAACACCTCATCATTGAGTCCCTAAACCGAGGCCTCATCGCTCAATTGAAATCATTATGATCTTGTATCAGTATCTTAGATGTCTTTCATCGTGGAGGTATCTTGAAAGTCAAAAATAAGTACCATGATTAGATAAGAATATATGGGGAGATGACTTGAGAATGGAAATAAAGTAAAAATACCCAATTCTATACAATTCATGTACCATTGGTTTCTTGACAACTGATTTCTCGATATGTCGAGTCAACAAGCTCGTAGTCGGAGTACTAGTGAATGGATACATCATCCGCCACATCGATACTGTGTTCCATGGAATTTGATCCAAGATTGAGACACTACGAAACCATCATCTCATGTTCCCCAAACCAAACCTCATATAAGGAAAACTCCAAACATAGACAATTGGAAGCACCACCTTTAATACCACCCTATCACGACACAACCCACCGGGTCCTGCCTGGTCAGTAGTAAGTCGAGTGTGACACCACAATACCACCTCTCTTAGGTTAGAGGATTCTGGAAAGGATTGAGTATGCATAAAACTGAAATTGGAGGCCATATCCTTTGTACCTATACGTACACACACAACTAGTTATAATCTATCATTTAATTATTAAAATTGTGTTTTTAAGTTTTAGTCTCAATTTATTTGTTTATTTTAGTCACATTGTAAATTTTTGTAAATAAATGAACAGACTGTAATCATTTTTTCCCTCTATATTTTTTTTAAATTATATTTTCTCTCTTCTTTATTTATTTTAATTCATTTATTCATAATTTTCCTTTTTTATGAATCATTTATAATAATATTTTTTATTGAATTAAATTCTTTAATTTTAATTTAAATTTTACTTCAAAATAATAATGTTTTTGTGTTATACTTTTAATTAAATTTTGTTTAAGTGTTGAATAAACAGATTCATTTTATTTTTTCTTTAATTAAATATTTTACTTTGGTTTTAATTCTATTAATTTAATTTCTGGACTCAAATATTTAATTTCATTCTTTATTTTATTTATTTCATTTTAATTTTTTTTCAAATAATTTTTTTAATGTTTTTAATTTAAATAAATTTACTCATTAACTCTTTATTTTATGGGTAAATAATTAATAATTAATTGTTTAAATTTATTTATTATAACTTCTGTACATAATTTACTATTTTTGTTATTTAATTTCTTTACAGGAAAAGTGCTTGTTGTGGTCAGTATATTAACCGCGCCACTCTCTGTATACCGGTCGTGAGGAGTGTAGCCAGCCTGAACGTGTGTGAAACTAGATTATCGGGAGATCACTAAACTAGATTTGGGACCCCACCATATAATATTATGAAAATAAAAATAGGCGTTAGATACTGAAAAAACAGATCCCATTTGAGATTGACGATAAAGACCGAACCGTCACTGAGCACTATCCTGATGCCAACGAGATCCACTGCCACCAAAATCCAACAAAGCAGTCACTAGTGCGAAGGATATACACTAGTGACACCCGATCAAAACCCACCATATTAAGAGGAGCCGAGCTGAACTTTTGTAAGCATGTTGATGAGGATGAACCCCATCCCGTGCCCGCCACTATTGGTAGTAGAAGACCCCAAGGATGACCCCCTCATTTTTCTTATATATATATATGTGATTTATAATAATATTTATAATAGTATATATAATAATATTAATAATAATAAGTATATACTTATGTATATAAATGTGTATATATATCTGTTGATATTGATCGTTCAATACCAACACATCTTTTACCAACAGTTAAATCTATTGTTTTCTCATACTAATACCATCAATTTTTTTACCAACACATTAATTTGTTAGTATTAATAATATTTACCAAAAAACCACTTACCATCAATAAAAAAAATGTTACAACAATAACCAAAAAGATTTTATCACTAACCAATTAATAGAAACCAACTTTTTATATATTATTATTTTTATTACCAAAGTTAGTATCAATTTTTTGAGGTCTTATTAAAAATATCCGATTCATTTATTTTAATTTGTAATTTTCTCTAAATATCAATAGTGCTTATATTTTTTAATGTTGTTCATTTAATAAACATTAAAATAATTACGATATTTGATATATTTAGATATATGTTTGATAATCTATATATACATGATAATTTAATTTTTATGTTTAAATTTAATCAACATAATCAAATCTAACAAAAATAATTTCAAAAAATTAGTTATTTAAATTTAATAAATTAGAAACATAACAATTAACTGAGTCATATTATTTTATTTATAATTGATATCCACATTTTGAATTTTTATTTCATATTATAAAATAAAATTATTATTTTTTATAAAAAGTTATACCATACATACATTTATGTAATATATTTTTATTTTTAAAAAATGAATCATATTTTTAATTTTATAAATTTGATTTTATTTTAAAAAATATATCCGAACCCTAGGTTACCCTCACCCCCTCCACCACGCGATCCCACCGCTTCCGCCTCTTTCCCTGCGACCCACTAGTTCCCCTACGACAACCGCCGCCCTCGGCGACCCCCGCCGCCCTCGGCGACCCCCGCCGCCCTCCGCGACCCCCACCGCGACCCCCACCACCCTTATCTGATGCCACCCGCCTCCTCCGCGACCCCCTCCACCTCTTTCACAACCCTTTGCCTTCGCCACTGGCCCCCTCGACCGTGGCCCGCCGTCCACTTTCAGCGGTCATTGCACCGTCCTTTTCATCGCCACCGAATGACCCCCACCGTCCTCGTTCAACCCCTACCACCTTCCTTCATCGCTTGACCCACGCCATCCCCCGAAAAGCGGTGGTTCCTCACAGATGAAATGTTATGAATCGGGAAAGGACAAGTCTACATTAAAAGCCAAGATTTGATCCGTGAGGAACCTCTGCTTTCAAATCCTGTAAGTTATTATTTCAAAGTCGAAATTGTTTATAAATCAAAGTCATCTTTTAAGGTTCATTTCCCTGTTGTGATGGAACTACCTTTGTTGAAAGTGGGAAGTTCACCATATTGGTCAATCCATTTCTTTAAAGGATGTATCCAATACAGTGTCTCTACAAAGCTCTTGCAGTTGCAATACGTGTTTCCATAAGGATGCCACAACTTTGATCTTTGTTCATTGATGTCCTTATTACCATAGAATACATGTATTTGAATTACAACTCAGGCTATGACATTGTATTTCCCTTGGTCTTTTGTGATTTTGCATCAAGTATTGGATTGATGGGTCTAAAATATGGGAGATGTTCTTTAGACTGAATTGTTTTTCTTGAATTTTCATGTGAAATTTGAAGCTTTTTTGTTGATTAAACTGGTTAGGTTTTGTTGGATCCTAAGTCCCAGAATGAGACCGGGTAAAGTGAGATACCTTTTCTGGGGTTTATAGGAAGCTATCTTGGAGAATGGCATGGTGTTTGAATGCCTTGTTACTGGGGCTTGATTCAAACACCCTTTATTTATTTATTAATGAATGTTGTTGTTTTGTGTAGTCATTTCCATCCTTTTGTTATTTATTACACTTTGGTAAGACCTTCATTGAGTAATTTTTGATTTTTCCTGCATATTTGCATTTGGATTTGGTTGTTTTGATTCATGCAGGGTTTGTTAAATGAACTGCAATTTACACCAGTATTGTTTAAAAAATAGTTTTTTATGAATTTTGATAAAATTGAAGAAAGTTTTTTTAATCTGAATGTTAAAATTTGTCCAAGGATGAAATATTGAAATTTTGTGAATACTGAAATGTTGTACTGACTGATAAAAAAACTATATAATATGGTATATCTTCTCCTTCCTGTTTAGATGATGTTGATATACTTCCATCGGCGGTTGGACCTTCTTCTCCCATTAGAAAATCAAGGGGCACATGACTTGATAATGAAAACCATAGTACGAGAGATCCAAGTTGAATCTGCATCCCTTTCCATGAGGGAGGAGCAATTTCCTAGAGGTTTGATGTGTTTTATTTTATAGGCATCTATCCTGCTGCTAATTTATTTTACACATATCATTTTTTTGCTGCTAGTGTGAGATTGGTGATGAACTGGTTCCATGATCAAGTTCAAGACAGAAGACCTGCTTACTTGATTGGGGATGATCTCGCCACTAGTGTGAGTGCCACCTGTGGCTGAATTGGGGATGATCAGCTGCTTCCGATCACTTAGTGTGAGTTTATTTTTTGAGTTTTTTTTATGCTTGTGTTATTTTTTTATGTAGGTTCTGGTGAAGGACTTTGGGAAGTTGTTGAATCTATATAAGCTTTGAACCATCCTTGTATCATTCAAAATACAGAACACATTGTTTTGTTCTGTTTCTTTTGATTGGTTTGTTTTCGATTATGGTTCATTCTGCTTTCGTTTTCTTGGTTTTTCATGACTTGGCACCCTTTTGTCACTTTTTTTTTATTTTATATTAGGATGAAAATTGATATAATGATGGAAGAGGAACTCATCATTCTCTCAAACGAGCTAAGAAAGATAACTCTATGGTTACTAAAAGCCCAGGTAAATGTATTCCATCATAAGTTATGTGTTAAATAGTTTTGAGAAAGTGTTGTCAAATTAAACCTATGTCAACTACAAGTGTTAGGTTTTGACTGCGGGTCCATGGTTATATACTTAACTTCAACTGGTTCTTTTTATCTGGATTTCTACCACAATGGTGTTTATGATTGGGTCCCTTAGGAACTGCACCACCTACCTTTTAAATTCCAGTATGGTGCGACTTTGGGGCATGTGGGGGTACTCTCTTTTTCCTCTCGTCTTAAGCACTGTAAGTACCCGAATTCATGAATAGGACTTTAGTTTTTTACATTTTTTTTGTGTGAATTAGGTTTTTTTCTTCTTGAATTTTCTTTTTTACATCAAATTATCTTGAACCATAAATAATGATTCATCCATAACTATAATGACTCTTTCATTAAGGTTGTGTTTGGTATAAATGTAACTCGAATATGTTGAGCCTTCCTTACGGTGATATTTTCATTATTTTATTTTTTCCTTATCTATGATTTTATGTATTATTTCCTTGAATATGCATCTCTTTAACATATTTTGTCACACCCTGACCGCAGATGCCCTTATTTTACTTCTTTTTTTGGTCTCGGTTTGAATTTTTTTCAAAGTTTAATTGTGTTGACAGGTTTCGCGCCGGTGCGCGGTCACCGCATCGTTAGCGGTGACCGTGCGTTCGGCCCGGGTGACCGTGTGTTCGCCCGATGTTTTAAATATTAAAATTTTTTACGTTGACATTAATATAATTATTAGTATTAAATAGTTATAAATATTATTATTATTTTTATAAAGTTTTATTTCTATGGCGTTTTATTATTATTATTAATATTTGATTTTTATTTATTTACCTATTCAGTCTTATGATTATGATTATGATTATGATAATAAAATGAAAGCCAAAAAAAATTAAATAAACCCTAACCCTATTTTCCCCTACCCAGCCACCTACCCCCTCCCCCCACCCCTTTTCTCTTCTGTGCGCCCCCCCCATCTCGCTTCTCTCTCCCCGCGCGCACCCCCCTATATTCGGCCCCCCCATCCGGCCTCCGCTCCGGCGCACAACCCACCGCGCCGGCTCGCCGCCCCCGCGCGACCCCCGTTCCGCGCTGGATCGCAGCCCCCGTGCGACCCCCGTTCCGCGCCGACGTCCTCCCGCACCCCCGCTCTGCCCGGCGCCCTGCTCCACTCCGCTCCGGCGCCCGCGGTCCGCACCCGGCTCCCTCCGGCCCTGCTCCGGCGTCCCGACCTCTGGCAACCCCGCTACCCGCTGGCCGCACTCTCCGGTGAGCCCTCGCTCCGGCCAGCGGCCTCCGGCCGCCCCGTTGGTGTTCCCCAGCCCTTCCGGCGCCCCGCTCCGCTCTGGTACCGCCTTGTCGGCGTCCCCCGACCCTTTTCGGCGCTCTGGTCGGCTCTGCCGCACCTTCTTCCGGCCGCATACCGCCTTTCTGCGGCCCGGCTAGCCGCCGCCGCCTTGCGCCGTCCAGCGGCGCACCCGGTAATCGGTGCGCGACCCCCCCGACGGTCTCCCTGCAAGTGTGAGCCGCCTCTTTTGACTGGTGCACGACCATGTGTGTCGAGCGCGTCTCTGCGCCAAGGTATGTTTTGTGTTGTCCTTTTTTTTTATTTGTTTTTTTTATATTTATCGTTTTTGGCTGTTTTGGTTATGTGGTGTTGTTGCAGTGCGTTGGCGGAATAATTCCGCAACGCTGAGGTCTTCAGCTTGTGTGCGCGTATGCGCCTGCGCAAGGTGTTTTGCGTCGTCGAGTTCGGTTTGAGATTTTAGGTGAGGTTTGCTTTGTTTCTTACTTAAATTATTTTATATCAACGTTTATATATATATATATATACATGTTGTCTTTTGCGTTCTCATTCTTTTGGACTTTTTTTAAATCGGTGTTTACGTGTTTTAGTTATTCTACTTTTGTTGCAGCGTGTTCGTGAGGTATTTTTGCATTATCAAAGTTGCCCGCTTGCGTTTTCTTGTGCGCAAGTGTGAGGCGTGTCGTGTCATCACAAACTAGCTGCAAGTCAAGGTAGGTCTCCTACTGCACTCGCCTTTAAATTTAGAAATTTATTTATTCCTTGGCATTTCATTATTTTTCAGTAAATTTAAAGTAGTACTAGAAAATTATTACTAGAATGATGAATTGCTGAATTTGAAAACTGTTTACTTCTTGCATCGCATTGAAAATATTTTTCTTTGATAAATTTGTGTGGTTTTCTTGTGATATTGTCATACGGGTACTTTATGAAATGTGCAAGTCGTACTGAACTGTGTTTTGAGATGGTTTTTGGTGTGTATAAAATGACGGGTGTATCGTTTATGGAAAATGGTGTCTTCTTGAAAACTTGGATAAAGGAAATGTTGTTTGGCCTTTAAACTGGATTTTTGGAATTTTTCAGTGGTGGTTTGGTTTTCCTTAAATGGGTTTCTAAGTATGTTTTTCTGGTTTTCAACATGATGGCGTGTGTCATATCTTTTGGAAACGCTTTGATATTAAATGGTTTAAATGTAAATGATATGGCGGCCCGGTTGGCACTTTATTGATTGTGAACTGACTACATATATATATATATATACGTACTTATGGGGCATCTCTACAGGGGGACTTCCCTTTGAGGATTGTCGTGTAGCGGTGTCCGTGTAAGTGGTTGGCAAGTGCGGTAAGGTAAGTCACGCATGCGAGGGCCTCCTACTTACATATTATTATTAAAACCACCGTGGGTTCCTGGGCATCTTTTAGAGAATCGAGTGACAGTTGCTGGCTAACCCCGATTAGACGGGTTAGTCCCCCCTTGGTAGGTAGGCCTTGTGGGGCGTTCCAGTGGTTGGCTTCTAGGGCGGCCAGTTGATTATTGACTGTGGAGTACCATGCCGGTAGGTAGTCTGAACCCGAGTACGTCCAGGGGTTCTCTAGGGATGTTTAGGATCACCCATAGTTACTTGATGTTCCTTTCTTGTTTACTTTCAGTTGTTCTTCACATCTTATACTGTTATACTTGTGAAAATGGTTTTCAAATGAAGATTCATTATTCTCTTTGTGCAAAATTTGAAAAAAATAACACTTCTTTCTCTTTTAGAATGAATTTGGCACCAATGAAAGGAATTCAACTTTTGAAAAAGAATAAGAGTAATGTCTCATGTTTTGACCTTCAAGTGAAACATTATGAAAGCTTACTTTTATACATTGTAGTTCAAACTTGGAATTTATAGATTCTTTATTTACTGGAAGTTCCTTGGGAATTTTTGTTGGGCTCACCTATTGAGTACTTTTTTGTGCTCACGCCTATATTTTACCATTCCAGCTACAGGTTCCTTGTGTTAAGGTTTTCTTGGTTTGAGTCGCTCAGTGACGGAGCGACGCTGATGTTTAGTTGGTTGGTGACCGCGAGGTCACGTGGAGGTATGTTTGTCGTGTAGTTTTTGTTTCTTCTTGTTATTAGTGCTGTTTGTTTTGTTTAGTTTGCTTTCTTTCTTTTTATCCTGGTATTTTTCGGGCTAAAATCGTTCCCAACGATTAAACTTTTTTTTTATGCCCGACACTAGTTGCCATCCCGGGGTGATCGGGAACACCCCTCGGGACTTGCCACGGACCGACTCGGGTGACCGGTTCAGGGTCGACCCGGGCTGGTTTGTGACAAAATGGTCTCATAGGGAGGTTCTTGTTATTTGGGTTGTCCGGTAGAAGGAGATTAGGACTGTCGGAACTCGAGAGGTAGGTGCGGGAAGAGCGTCGCGAACTCTTGCTCACGCTGATCCTCGAGTTACCAAGGGTAGTCCGGAAATTGTGTCTTTTGACCTCGTTTTGAATTGAGGAATGAAAAAGGAGGTGAGCCAGTGTTATGTCGCGATTTCACATGGAGTAGTGACCCATGTGGAATCCGATTACATGGTTTAAGTTCCTCCTAGTTGTTGATGCTAACTCGGGGCATGGCTCACTACCATATCGTCGGGTTAAGCGTAACTGCTAGTTCCTCATTCTAGTGATTCTTTGTAAGATGTACTATGTTTGGTTTTGGTTGGTGTGATCGTGTTTTTGAAAATTAAAGTTGAATTTTGAGATGGAAGTGTTTTCTTTAAAATGGGTTTAAATTAGTGAAGGGGATTTTTGAAATTTAAAGTATTCTGGTTTCAAAACTGGGTGTTTGCTTGGAATTGGTGGGGAAATGATTTGGGTGCGACCCTTGGTTTTCCTTATAAATGATCGCATGTGTGCGGGTTTGTGTGAAAAGTGCATGAGAGGCACTTATTCATGGATGACGTGAGTGGAATGGATGGACACGCATGGGACGATTCATGAGATGCTGTGGGTGTTTATTTGAAACCAAAGGTTTGACCTTGTCTTTCTAAGATGATTTTTGAAAGAGGAAAATGATTTTGGAAATTGGATTTTGTTTCGAAAAGTGGGTTTTGTGTTTGGAAGTATTCTTGAAATGAAATGGTGATTTTTGGAAAGTGGATTTTTGGTGTGTGAGCCAGTTGTTGGTATGCGATTGTCCTTTTGATTAAGATTTGATTGGATGCTGATTTTTGGATTTGTGTTTTTATGTTGTTCAGAGAATGTCACCCAGAAAGATCTCCAAAGTTTTTAATGAGTCATGCCCAGTTTCTGTTCCTTCTCGGACGTTGCCTATTCTTCGTGGTGATCGAGGCCCGTTAGAAGCAGTATAGTGGATTGAATAAGTGGAGAGTATCTTTAGAACGTTGGGAACTCCTCAGACTATTAGGGTTCGTGCTGTTATAGGATTGTTTGAAGGTCCAGCTCTGGACCAGTGGAAGGTGGTTGCCCCACCGTCAACGCAAGTCGGAATGATGTGGGATGTCTTTAAAACCATCTTCGTCCAAGGATTTATACTTGAAGAAGTGAAGGAAAAGAAAAAGGGAGAGCTTGTGCATATTCAACAAGGTCAACAGACACTGAAAGCATATGTTGACCATTTCAAGGAACTGATTGCCTTTTCTCCTGAGGTGGTGTCGCATGAGCTCATTACGGCCACTCTTTTTACCAGGGGTCTCCGTCCAGAAATCAAGGAGCGGGTCCTCCCTCCTAAAGACCATCCTTTCGAGAAGCTGGTGGAGGAAGCATTTTTAGCTGAGTTGGTGTCCGGAGCATGAGTGGTTGGCTGTCCAGCGTACCCAGTTGTTCGTGGGGTTTCTGCATCTGGCGAGGAAAGGATGCCATAGAAACTTGTTCCTAAGGAGTTATCTCCTTTGGTCCCAGCTCCCGGTTTGTCAGATCGTTCAGTGGTATGCTATCAGTGTGGTTGTTTCGGGCATTTGAAGCCATCCTGCCGCAACCCTCCGAAGACGTGTCATCGTTGCGGCTGTCTGGGTCATTTGGAGAAGTTTTGCAGGAAGCGTCGCTTGAAGAGGACGCCGTGATTGGAGAGTGTCAGTACCTGACTGTGAGGCAGGAGATGCTTCAGCCATCAGAGCCCCAGCCATAGGTCTCGGGGTGAAGCTCGCGCACAGTCAAGAGTCCCTAGGGGTGTGAAGCCTTGGTCCGGGTTTTGTGTTCCGTGTTGGCGGTGGAACAATTAAGATCTTTTTGTACTTGTTTTTCTGCCGTTAAAGTTTTGACGTTATTGTGAGTTCATTGTTTTACCATGGGGGTATCATGGACTAATTCTATTCTGATCTAAGTAGTCCCGTTTGTGTGGATGTGATTATGTTTTGTGGATTTCAATGGGTCATGTTTTCAACTCGGTGTCTGGTTAAGTCTTTTCCATGGGTTTTCCCCCTAGTGTTGAAGGTCATTACTTTGGTCGAGGATTCAATGTTTCGATGAAGGTGTTGTTTTTCTCTCATGCTATAAGAGTTGGTTTAAACTGGTTGGGAGTTCCCGCGTCGACCCCCCCCTTTTCCTAGGGTTGTCTATTTAGATGGTTAATTTTTCTGCACAAGATGAGCTCTTGTGGTGGGGAGAACCCCTTTGTGTTCTCCCATCAACCTCGGACTTCAGTTTTCTCTTGAATCAGTCGGGTGTGACTTGTGTAGAGTAAGTTCATCCCGAGAATCTCAGTTCTCTTCGGTTCTTCTAGTTTTGTTTGGGCATGGACTTGAATCTTGACCGACTTTTGTCTTGGTGACTTTCTAGGGGCAGAAAGTGTCTGTGGTGGGGAGAATTGTCACACCCCGATCGTAGATGCCCTTATTTTACTTCTTTTTTTGGTCTCAATTTGAATTTTTTTCAAAGTTTAATTGTGTTGACGGGTTTCGCGCTGGTGCGTGGTCACTGCATCGTTAGCGGTGATCGTGTGTTCGGCCCAGGTGACTGTGTGTTCGCCCAAAGTTTTAAATATTAAATTTTTTTACGTTGACATTAATATAATTATTAGTATTAAATAGTTATAAATATTATTATTATTTTTATAAAGTTTTATTTCTATGACGTATTATTATTATTATTAAGATTTGATTTTTATTTATTTACCTATTCAATATTATTATTATTATTATTATTATTATTATTATTATTATTATTATTATTATGATAATAAAATGAAAGCAAAAAAAATTAAAATTAAAAAAAACCCTAACCCTATTTTCCCCTACCCAGCAGCCTACCCCCTCCCCCCCCTTTTCACTTCCGTGCGGTGCCCCCCGTCTCGCTTCTCTCTCCCCGCGTGCACCCCCCCTCTGTCCGGCCCCCCCGCCCGGCCTCCGCTCCAGCGCACAACCCACCGCGCCAGCTCGCCGCCCCTGCGCGACCCCCATTCCGCGTCAGCTCGCCGCCCCCGTGCGACCCCCGTTCTGCGCCGGCGTCCTCCTGCACCCTCGCTCCGCCCGGCGCCCTGCTCCCCTCCACTCCGGCGCCCGCGGCCCGCACCCGGATCCCTCCGGCCCTGCTCTGGCCTCCTGACCTCTGGCGACCCCGCTACCCGCTGGCCGAACTCTCCGGTGAGCCCCGGCTCTGGCCAGCGGCCTCCGACCGCCCCGTCGGTGTTCCCCAGCCCTGTCGGCGCCCCGCTCCACTCCGGTACCACCATGTCGGTGTCCCCCGACCCTTTTCGGCGCTCTGGTCGGCTCCGCCGCACCTTCGTCCGGCCTCATACCGGCTTTCCGCGGCCCTGCTAGCTGCTGCCGCCTTGCGCCGGCCAGCGGCGCACCCGGTAATTGGTGCGCGACCCCCCCGATAGTCTCCCTACAAGTGTGAGCCGCCTCTTTTGACTGGCGCGCGACCCCGTGTGTCGAGCGCATCTCTGCGCCAAGGTATGTTTTGTGTCATCCTTTTTTTTATTTGTGTTTTTTTATATTTATCGTGTTTGGCTGTTTTGGTTATGTGGTGTTGTTGTAATGCGTTGGCAGAATAATTCCACAACACCGAGGTCTTCAGCTTGTGTGTGCGTATGCGCCTGCGCGAGGTGTTTTGCGTCGTCGAGTTCGGTTTGTGATTTTAGGTGAGGTTTTATTTGTTTCTTACTTAAATTATTTTATATCAACGTTTATATATATATATATACACGTTGTCTTTTGCGTTCTCATTCTTTTGGACTTTTTTTTAAATCGGTGTTTATGCGTTTTAGTTATTCTACTTTTGTTGCAGCGTGTTCGTGAGGTATTTTCGCGTTATCAAAGTTTCCCACTTGCGTTTTCTTGTGCGCAAGTGTGAGGTGTGTCGTGTCATCACAAACTAGCTGCAAGTCAAGGTAGGTCTCCCACTGCAGTCGCCTTTAAATTTAGAAATTTATTTATTCCTTGGAATTTCATTATTTTTCAGTAAATTTAAAGTAGTACTAGAAAATTATTACTAGAATGGCGACTTGCTGAATTTGAAAACTGTTTACTTCTTGCATCGCATTGAAAATATCTTTCTTGGATAAATTTGTGTGGTTTTCTTGTGATATTGTCATACGGGTACTTTATGAAATGTGCAAGTCGTACTGAACTGTGTTTTGAGATGGTTTTTGGTGTGTATAAAATGACAAGTGTATCGTTTATGGAAAATGGTGTCTTCTTGAAAACTTGGATAGAGGAAATGCTGTTTGGCCTTTAAACTGGATTTTTGGAAATTTTCAGTGGTGGTTTGGTTTTCCTTAAATGGGTTTCTAAGTATGTTTTTCTGGTTTTCAACATGATGGCGTGTGTCATATCTTCTGGAAACGCTTTGATATTAAACGGTTTAAATGTAAATGATGTGGCGGCCCGGTTGGAACTTTATTGATTGTGAACTGACTACATATATATATATATACATGTACTTATGGGGCATCTCTACAGGGGGACTTCCCTTTGAGGATTGTCATGTAGCGGTGTCCGTGTAAGGGGTTGAAAAGTGCGGTGAGGTGAGTCACACGTGCGAGGGCCTCCCACTTTCACAGTATTATTAAAACCACCGTGGGTTCCTGGGAGTCTTTTAGAGAATCGAGTGACGGTTGCTGGCTAACCCCGATTAGACGGGTTAGTCCCCCCTTGGTAGGTAGGCCTTGTGGGGCGTTCCACTGGTTGGCTATTAGGGCGGCCAGTTGGTTATTGACTGTGGAGTACCATGCCGGCTGGTATTCTGAACCCGAGTACGTCCAGGGGTTCTCTAGGGATGTTTAGTATCACCCATGGTTACTTGATGTTCCTTGCTTGTTTACTTTCAGTTGTTCTTCACAGCTTATACTGTTATACTTGTGAAAATGGTTTTCAAATGAAGATGCATTATTCTCTTTGTGCAAAATTTGAAAAAAAAATAACACTTATTTATCTTTTAGAATGAATTTGTCACCAATGAAAGGAATTCAACTTTTGAAAAAGAATAAGAGTAATGTCTCGTGTTTTGACCTTCAAGTGAAACATTATGAAATCTTACTTTTATACATTGTAGTTCAAACCTTGAATTTATAGATTCTTTATTTACTGGAAGTGCCTTGGGAATTGTTGTTGGACTCACCTACTGAGTACTGTTTGTGCTCACGCCTATATTTTACCATTCCAGCTGCAGGTTCCTTGTGTTCAGGTTTTCCTGGTTTGAGTCGCTCAGTGATGGAGCGATGGTGGTGTTTAGTTGGTTGGTGACCGCGAAGTCACGTGGAGGTATGTTTTTCGTGTAGTTTTTGTTTCTTCTTGTTGTTAGTGTTGTTTGTTTTGTTTAGTTTGCTTTCTTTCTTTTGATCCTGGTATTGTTCGGGCTGAAATCGTTCCCAATGATTAAATTTTTTTTATGCCCGGCACTAGTTGCCATCCCGGGGGGATCGGGAAAGTCCCTCAGGACTTGCCGTGGACCGACTCGGGTGACCGGTTCAGGGTCGACCCGGGCTGGTTCGTGACATATTTCATCACACATTTTCCATTCATACCAAGTAAACTATTGAAAATTCTTTCTTGTTCGTTTTTTCCTTTTCTATTGAAAAGGATTTCTTATGCTAAACATAGACTAATAATTTATGGGTTTTTTTACTTTGGAAAAGTCACGGTTGATGCTTTGGATTCAAAAGTTACATCATAGGAGAAGGAAAGGGAGCTGAGTTCACATATAATGGGGTAACAACTTCTTCACATTTAATGGATACTAGCCGGTGGAAAACCATTCATTAGTTCTTTGCTGGACTATTTTTCCCTTCCACTTATTCAACTTCTTGCATTTTAACCTGATTTCCAAGCTGGAAGATCACACTATTTTAAGGCAATTGAAAGAATAAAAACAATGAAGACAGTTAGTATACATGATTTCTTTGTTTTTTCCCTTCCTATTACACTTTAATTTATTTCTATTTTGGTTTCAATTTATGAAGATATTTTGCACTGATTTTTGGATATGCTCTCTGGTTGTGTGTGGTGTAGATCATGGAGCTGAAGAGTGGCATAGCAGTGACTTGAGGTTCCTCACTAGTACTGGAGATGACTTGGTTTGTTTCTTCTAGTGGCCTACTTGAGGAAAAAAACACAGACCCTCAACACCTGAATCTCCACCGTAGAGGTTTCTTCCGCTTCAATCCACCCACGAGAGGCACCAAAATCATCTTCTTCCAGTCCCATCCACTCCCTGGTGAGTAGCATCGACTCCCTTTCATCTCATCCAATACGTACACATGAAACCCTATTGATTCCCCTTATTTTCCCCGAGAGTGGCACCAAAATATTCTTATGATTCCCATGAGTTCATCCTCCCCTCTCCCATAATCTATCTGGAACCCTGATCTTTCATCTTATCCTCACCTCTTCCATGACCAATCTTTAAATAGACATTCTCCTGGTGTATCCAACCCTTCGTATCGAACGGTTTGAAACCATAATCAAATGGATTCCCCTAATTAACTTCCAGTAAGGTGAGGTTCATTGAAAATATATCCCTTTACCTTGACAAGATTTCCCTCTCACACTTTCTGCTTTTAGTCGGTCCCAACTCCCTCGAACCCCTCAAAATACCTGATATGTTTTTAGCTGATGGTTTACTATTTGCCGATGTAGATCCAAATAAGTGTTTTTTTCAGGCTTTCTGTATAATTCGAGATGTCCGCCTCATCGATCCACATCCAACAGGAGACGGGAAGGGATGCTAATAAGGTCACGGTGTTCTGACCAGCCAATTCCATGACCCATATCTAAGTTAAGGTTACACACAGTTTACCTTTACACCCATTCCAGGCTTGGAAAATTCATTTTCACTATTTTGTGTTGCACGACATACACACACATTAGGGTTTTACATGCATGGATTTTCAATTGAAGGATTCATGTTGTTCAGATCATCAAATGAACCCACACTATCACACCGTAGTTACCTTCATTTCCTAAATTTCATTGCATCACTTAAGCCCACATCCTTCCCCCAAATCCCTCCACATCATCTGATTTTTGTATCTTCATGTTTTTCTATATCATTGTTTTAGTTGTATACTAACCATGAACATTTTTTTTAAATTGTTAATTTTATTATTTTTTATGTATTTTCTATCAAAATGTTAACTATCATCGTTCTTTAATCATTAAATTCACACATCAATAGTGCACAAACTATCATCCTTCTTTTCTTACCAAGATCAAATTTCTTTGTGGTATGATTTTTGATCTCTTTCCGTATAGGTGTTTGTTCTTGTGAGTACCCTAGGAAATTTTAAATTATGATATTCCATGGGATGTAGGTTTATTACATTCAAATTTACTTAACATTGGTATTGGTGATGTGATTGCATGACATTACCAGTATGTTTTCATTCATTTGGAAACAACCATAGATTGTGTCAAATCATGGATTAGATTTATATGAAATAGGGTTTTGGTAAATTACATGCATTTTTTGAGTTCTTTTGGTCTGTCTCAGCACTAACCGGTTGAGCCGTATTCAAAGTAGGGGTCCTCTATGAGAGAACCCACTCCTAAAGCTGCACCCTCTAAATACTTCTTCATCAAATACCTTGGATGGATGAAGATCCTAAATGGGATTAAATAAAACCCCCCAAATAAGTTGAATGCATCAAGTAAACATAATAGTTTTCTCAATGGGACTCTTCTTGAAACCAAAAAAATAAAATATATCAATTTCACCTCATATTCATGCACAATATGCATCCATTTGTATAATCATGCAACTCAAAAATCTTTCAAGATGCATGTGGATGACTTGTTTTTTGTTGAATCTAGATAGGGTTTCTTCATGGAAATTACTGATATATATTTGATAAGATGGTCACCAGAGACATGGGAATATGAGTAAGCACATGATGATGTTGTATAATGCAATTGAGGTATATTTTATTTCTTTAAATTCATTTAAAATGTTTAAATATTATGTCTTTTTGAGCAATAGAATGTTTTATACAAATTTTCATTAACTTCTTTAAGAAATAGAATGTTCTATTCCATTACTATTAATTAAAGAGGAAAAAAAACCAACATTCCCATTAATCCACCTTAAACTCATGAAAATCTCACCTTAACATTTAATAAACCAAAAACTCTAATTTTTTAACCAAACAACCCCTTATGTGTAGTTTTCAGAAATTCCACACTTATTACAACCAAATATTTTCTTAAAATGGCTTAAAATTCAATATGATCATCAATAAATAATTACCAAGGATTCTAACAATCCTAACATAGTATTTAAACACATTTCAAAGTTTAAATACATAACAATTTTTTTTTTTCAAAATAGGAATCATGTTACTTTCAATAACAAATAACCACCCCTTTTGAGTAGATTTCAGAAATTATAGCACATATTACCACCATTTTTTTTAAATAGTTTAAAATTAAATATGATCATCAAGAAAAAATTACCAAGACTTTGAACAACTGTAAAATTTTAAATAGTTACATTGAAGCATTGTCATGTAGTTGTGTTATTTAAAAAGTATGAAGTGGGTTACCAGACTACTCAGTTGAGTTGACTGCTTTGAATTTTAGTGTGTTTTGGCATGTTTTTTGGGTGTTGGTTGATGATTTGTATATACATTCTACTGTATTTTGATATATATGATGTTATTTGGATCAACTTTAAGGGAATATGCATATTCAATTGATGTGATTTTGAGAGGACCTTCTCAGAGTTTTCAGAAGAATCATTGGTTCAAAATTTTCAAATTGAAGTCTGTAGTTGTTAGTTGTAGCTCTTGGAACTCTCCGTTTTGTGTTGTTTATATTCTTATGACTGGGTACAAATGATGAAAGTGTTGATCAGATTCTTGACCACACATTTTTCAATTTTTTTGTGAGGCTTGAGTAGTTTGGTGCTTTACTGAGAACCCGATGATTGTAGTTGCTAAACTTTGTGAAATCAGTCTCTTTATGCACTCTAATGATTGAGAGTTCCTTGCTTAAGCTGGCTTGGTCAGTACCTCATCATCTGCATCTGGTGATTGGTTCATTGGATTATCAGCATCATCTTCCTATTTCAAAGGTGTATCCTTCATTTTATAAAGTCTTTTGTGCACTTATAATGGGAATGTGATGTCTTACACCTAAAGATGATTTACTTTTAAGGATTTCATTTTATGGCATTCTCTTATCTTTTTGCTACTTTATGAACTTTGGGATGGTTTTATTGGGCTAATATTTCAGACTGTGTTTGTGATCCGATTCTAGATAACCGTCTGTAGGGGTTTTCTCCTTCACACTTTGTCTTATTTCCCATGGCATTGAGCTGATGATATTGATTAGGGTTTTAAAGGTCCACTGGAAGGTGAATTTGAAGGATGTTTATTGTGGGTGGAAAGGCTTGCTATGGAGGATACTACCAATTGTTTATGGGGTGGATGGAAAGAAGATAACTTCTTAAATATTTCAGCTAAGTATAGTGCGCACATCTTGAGGTTGGATTTATGATTTTTAGTTTTGAACTTTATGCATTGAAGTTTTGATTTCATTTTATTTTGAGATGGTGTAAGCTCTTTACACCTCATGTGTACAATTTATCCTTATTTTTCTTTAATAAATTTTTGAGGATCTGGGTTGGGAAACTAGCTCATATCACTAGCTTTTAAAAAATAGATATGAGGTTTTTTCTCATCTGTTTATGTGAGGAACAATTTTTTTGATGCTGGAAGCTCTTGAAGGAATCCATTTGATAGTCTTGATGTCTTTCTTAGAGATGTTTGATCTTTTTTTTACAGTAGTTATAATGAATTCAATAGTAGAAAATAAATTTCTCATTTTATAAAATTTTAATTGTACGGGTCTTGTATTTGAGGCTATAATTCCTTGAAGGTTTCATTTGACAATATTTTTTACATGTATTTCCACTAGTATTAGCTTGTTTTGTGGTCTTCGGTTTCAGTTATGTTTTCTTCTGAATTTTCATTTATGTGTGGCTTTTTTGGTTTTTGTGTCTTGTATGATGGGAGTTTTTCTATTCAATGGAGCTTCTGATACTACATATTTCAATCAATGCATTTCAATTTCTTATGGATTTTGTGGTCACGAGATTGGATGGGCTTCATGCATATTTCAATTGATGCATTTCACTTTCTTCTAGATTTGGTGGTCACGAGATCAGATGGGCTTTATAAATCATAGTCTGAGCCTACACAAAGGCTACATGAAGGAGGTTCTACCTTTATTGATGTGTTTTTGAACTCTCAAGACAATGATTTTTGAGATTAAAACTCAACATCTTTCACATGGATTTTGCAATCAAGGTAGTTTATGGTCCTCATATTTTCTGTTGATCTATCTTCTTGAGGCTTTTGGATTAACACTTTTGAGTTTTAATTCCATATTTTGAATAGGTATGATGCGCTGTTACTTGTATGTGTACCTCCCTCAATTCCCTATGATTTAAGTGTATCGTTGTCACTTTTTTGTGTACATCCCTCAATTCCATATGAGGTCTTTGCTCATATGTTTGCTCATCTATTTGTTCATAGGATCGAGCTAACATGGATGAGGTTGGAGCTGACATGGATGGGGTTGGAGATAGAGCTGGCATAGACTACAGCTGGCATGGATGGGCTGGAGCTGATGGTGACATATACTGGAGCTGACATGGATGATGCTGGAGTTGGCATGAATGGGATGGAGCTAGAGATGACATGGATGGACGAAGCTGCTTGGGTTGGAGCTTGCATGTTTGGGATAGATATACTGGTGCTAGAGTTATTGGAGATGACGGGCTAGAGCTGCAGGGGTGGTTGATCCAGTGTGGAGGGGGGTACGGTTGTCCAGCGACAAAATGGGGGGTGGGGCATAATTGTGGAAGGGTGGGGATCTAATATGTTATGTTTGTAATGAATTTCATTATTAATATAATTAAAACTTGTCTCATTTTGAACGTGTTAAAATATTCTTCGGTTTAATAATTAAAACATATGTATTATATATGATAAATTAATAAATGTAATATGAAATTTTACTAGCAATAAAAAATTATAATTTTTATTTAAATGTAATTTATAATAAAATATTATATATTGGTAATATTATTACCAACAAATAATTTTGTCACCAAAACCTGTTGCTAAACACTTTAACCAACATATATATTATCTGCTGGAATTATTATACTTGCAACAGAACTATTTTATCTGTCGTAAAAACATTTAGCGACATAGTTTTTACCAACAGTTTAGTAATAGGTACATATATGTTGGTAAAACGTTTTACCAACAAATAATACACTTTTACCAACAGATATGTCCCTGTTAGAAAAAGTAAAATATTTTGTAGTGAGAGGTAGTTGTGTTGATACATCAAGTGATCATTGTGGTGAGGTTGTGTGTTGGAAGTAAAATATTTAGTTTAGTGATAGAAAGTAAAGATATCATCATTTCTGGGACTAATTTTGTTCTCACTAACTTTGTTTCTTTTTCTCTTCTTTTTTTCATCTTTTTCATTCTTTGTTTCTTCTATTATATTTTTCTTTTAATGTTTCCCCTGTTTTCTATTCATTCACTATTTCATTACCCCCAATGTGTGTTTTTAAATTATTTTTCATCTTGTTTTCATTTAATTATTTAAAAATATAAAAAATAAAAAAATATATTGGGAATACCACTAGGGAATTTGAAAATTCTTCCTTGAGAGTGACCTCGAGGTTATCTAATGTGCCATATATAAGGTTTATAAATTTATCTTTGAATATCCTCACAAAAAAGATGGGTCAAATTCTAGTGCTGTTTCTATGGAGAAAATGTTTTCCTTATTGGGTTTTCCATTTTTCTTGAAAAAAATTAAACTAAAAACAATGAAAAATTAAAAGATAAGAAAACAATGATGAACTCTAACTCTTTTGATTCATTGTCACTATTTTACCTGGTTCAAAAACTTATGGAGGATGCTGCTAAATTTCAATTTTGGTTGAAATAACAACAACATATAAAGCTTACTGATGATGAAAAAACTTATTATCATTGAATCATGAAAACGATTCCACAAGATATATATAAGATCAAATACAACCAAGAAGATAAGGCCATACTCCAAAAACCCACTAAGACTATTATTTCTTGAGAAAAACATAGTAGGAATGTGAAAAGATGAATAAATAATAAATTGGAGATGTCAAAATTTGAGACTGAATTTCCCTTCGACCCACCACCATGGAATAATTTTAGATAAATGATTTTTTTTAATAATCATTTTCCCCTGATATTCCTTATAATGATTTTGATTATATTGACTTGTATAATGAGTTTTAAATGTTTGAATATGTTTATAAAGAACAAGAAATCCTCTCCTTTTCCATGGAAGACACTACACTAGAGGTGCTTCATTTTAAAGAGAAGTTGTAGGAGGTTAACTACCTCACTCTGGACCTAGAAACACTCATAGGAGAACCATATAATATAAAGGAAGATAAATCTAACCAAACCAAGGTATATTTTTACTTAATTGAAAAATATTTGAATTTATTTGATTCTAATATTTGGAGTTTCTGACGAGCCAGCTGAACTCTATTCTTTCTTTGAGTGTCTTGAGAAATCCATTGTTGAAGAGAAGTTTTTAGAGTAGTACACAAGATCATAAGAGGTTGTAGATAATTTTTTTAATATTCAATATGAAATACTAAATTGGACTAAATCTGAAGAAAAATATCATCCTAGAATTCCTATTTTACAACCTTTGTACACCATGCCTTATAGTGAAGAAAAAGATAAGTAACCATTTTTTTTCTATTTCCCTCTCCATTAATCCACAAAATCTACAATGTCAATGAGGGAGATAAAAAATAATATGCACAAGGGGTAATCCAAAATCTAAAAATTAAATAATCTAGAAAAAATCAAATTTTTTGGTTCTTGAGAAAGAATACATAACCTCCATTAGACTAGGGTTGATCCAAAAGTTATTCAACTATAGGCAGTCAAAATACAACACCCCTTGGGCCGTTATTAGAATATTATCCTGTTTCATTTCATTATTTATTTTCTTAATGTTTATTTTTTATTTATGTGAGTTTTATTGTAGGATAAAAATCAGTTATTAGTTCTACATGGAAGTAAATTAAGTCTAAAGGGAACAACACAATAAAGCTTACAAGAACACCAGTCCCTAACTCAAACCTAGTTGTATTTCACTTTGAACATTAAATCTTGAAGTCTAATGTTTTTTTTTCATATTTTAGGGTTTATAACTGAGGATCCATGGATCTTGTTGAATGAAAATAATGGGAGGCCACATGTGGATGAACTAACAAAATGAGAAGCTACCACACTAAGGGGAGTGTTGTTTTTAATTATGAAAATTATATATCTATATTTTCAAGATTATTTATTTATATTATGTTAAAAATTAAGTTGATATGCACTTTAAATCAAGATAGGACCCCCAAAATTTATTTTAATTCAACATAATGTTTTTTAGCTTCTCATTTCTTACCATCCTGCTATTTTAACTGAATTGAAAAAAATATTTTTTTTGTTTATAATTATTAAAATCATGAACTAAAAAATTATTACTTTATTGTTTGGTGGTGGACAATAGGGATCATTTTTATATGTTTTTTTATTAAAATTGTTTGTGTGGAAAACGAATTTTTTTGCTTCACTGTCACCCCTTATAACAAATATTCTTCTATGATGATCATCAAATCTGCTTAATTCAAAAATGTCTTATTATGACACAAAATTTGAGATTAAAAAACGGGGAATTTGATGTATTTTAAATGTGGGGTTGGGGTCTTAAATGTGTAAAATTTTCCTTAACTATAACCCATCAAAAACACTATTTTTTTTTCAAATTTCCCCCCTTTCATGCATCAATTTAGTTTGTTAATAAAAAAACAAAGACAAAAACAAAGGGCCATTTCATCATGTATAGGTGATAATTTCATTATTAGTTAAGGGGTTTCACTAATTCTGAAATTTCTAGAGTAGTTTGATTGTGTAGTGTTTTTCCACTATTCATATTAAAATTCATTTTGGAAACTGGGGAAGGGAGTGTGATGGGAGATATTTTTATGGAATTGAGATTATAACTTGAGAAGAAATTTGAACTCGATACTAAGAGACACTTTCTTTTAGAACAATCATCTTAGTGAGCCTACACAAATGATAATAAGCTAAGTCCTTTTTAACTTGATTAAAATGGGAAACTGGGGTCCCATGGGGAATATCTGAGACTTTAGGCACTGTGTGTGTAATCATTCTTTACTTACCAAATAAGTGCTTTTCCATAGTACATTACACCAACATGGATGGGAAAAATTCAAAAGAGAAAAATCAATAAAGTTCCTAATAGTGAAAAATGAGTTTAATAAGGAGAGGGGTATTTTAAACCAAGTTGATGAAGGGAACAATTAACTTAATTAATAATCATTTCAGTTGAATCAATGATGTGAGAAAAAACATGAGGATTTGATTATTGGAACCTAGGGGAGAGTGATTAATTCATGAATATCTTATTAAAATTTGAGTTCTATTATTATCTAACCTTTTTCACTCATGGAACTAGAATTTTATATTTAAATTGACGTGAGGTAGTGAGTGAAAATCATTAGGAGGCAAAATTATTTCAAGATTTTTAAAGATTTTTGATCTCATTTTATTTTTATGTGATTTAGAACTTAGGTAGGATGTGAGTTTTTATTTACTTTCTTTGTAAATAAATAAAATCTATTGGTATTACTAAGGGTTCAACTGATTATGTTGTTAGAGTTGGTGTCCTGAGAACCAACTGTATGTACTTTGATTAAATGAATGTACACTTATTATATATTGTTCATTGTTCTGCATGACTATAATATAATAATGTCCTGGAATATTTTTTTCATTAATAAGGTCATGGAAGATCCCCACTATGATGAGAACCTTGAAATTCTATAACAATATTCTTAAATAAAGTTATACGGTTGGATGACACACTATGATAGGACACATAGTATACAGACCATCATGTGCGAGTACTCGTAAGAATATGAGACTCTCTCTCATGGAGTTCGCACTTGGTAAATCTCTATGATGAGAGATTATGAGAACAGACCCACCAGTATAAATTCCGCATGTCTTGGTGTCATCGGACATTGCTATCTACGAGCATGTGTAATGGTCCTTAGACTGAAAGATTATCATTAACTCATGTCATGACTCACGCACTTAGATTTTCTGACGAAAACTGTCACGAAGACAGTTGGCGGGAAGTAGGGTACGTTGGGTGCGTCATGAATGAAATGTTGTTAATGGATAAGTCGAGGAAGTATTTGTCTCTTCCATATTTATGGAAGTAGATATCTCAGGCCCTTTTATTGAAATAGAACTGTCACCCAAATTCCATGGTCATGGTGTAACGATGAGTTTATTTCTGGAAGTCAAAGAATGAAAGATCAAGCATATAGGTTTATGACACTGCCATGAAACCTACTTGATGAGATATTGAGACAAAGGGATTAAATTACACAGTAAGCGTTCATATGAGGTGAAATGTTAATGCGGTGTCGAATTCTTTCTCTTGGGTTCCTTGACCCGTTGCTAGATAGTAATCTTAGACTTTAGGCAAGCCCACCTAATGCCAATGAGAAAGAGGCCTAGAGGGTCACACACAAAGTATATTCAAGTATCTCAAGTATAATAAAGATTATTCTCGTACATGGTTTAATAATTATTCAAGGAATCCCAAATCGTTTTAATGTTGGAGGAAGAATAAAATGAAAACAAGTACACACGATGTATTAATGATTACACACCATGAAGTTTTTATTTTGAAAACAAGTATACGTCGTGTATTAATGATTACATGCCATGTAATTTTCATTTTGGAAAGGAAATGAAAAACAAGTACATGTCGTGCATTAATGATTACACACCGTATGGTTTTTTATGAAAAACAAGTACACGTCGTGTATTAATGATTACACGCCATGTAGTTTTTCCAGTCAGGATTTTGAGGATATAATATTGTTTTATTAAATGATATTTATTATAATCAACATGGGTTCATGTAAAGGAATTAATTATTTGACATGGGGGTTTTCAATAAGAGTTAATGAAATAAATAAAACACATAACGCATTTATTTACTGTCATAACTCTATAACCTCAAACCCGATTATAAATATCCTCACAACCCCAACACTTTTCCTTAATCATTGTGCACAACAATTCTAGAGAATTATCTCAAGACCGAAAGAACTCCTTCCTCCAAGAACGCTCTGAAGACCCAGAGAGATCCTCCTCCATCGGATCTAGACGATCTAAGGCAAACAATGAAAGAAAAGGTTTCTCCACACTAGCACCCGAAGAATCCTATGGCGATGTCTAGAGATACATGTTACACGTGTGGATCACTGATAGAGGAAGTATATCCTTGGATTCTGTGACACAATGGCGAATCACATCAGAACGTGATTAGAAATATCAATGAGGAAAGAACACCAAAAGGTACTTCTTGTCAATTAATTAAATTAATTATAATCAACTTGTGACGATCCTCATTTGTGGTTCTGGGACCATCCTTCTTCTTTGTCTATTTATGTGATTCGATCCGTAGAGACTGGCGTTTATCGTCGTATTGATCCCGGATTGATCATTGCTAATGACAAAAAGCCAAGTGGGCACATCCACCCACGAGATTCCGCTGCTCTTGGAACCTTCAAATGGTATTAGAGTGAGGTTACAACATTGATTATAGTTATTTAATTTTCATTGATAATTTACGCATTTATATTTGATTCAATTCAAGATAAATCATTCTATAAAAATGAATGAATGAGATCCGTTATTCCTCCTTCGTTTCTTGATTCAAATCATAGAAATGACTTTTTAATTTTAATTTTGATTAAAATAAAAATGAGGAACTCATCCGTAGGAGCTTCTCTTTCTGTCTGTACAACACAAGAATACACGACGTGTAGTGAAAACTACACGCTGTGTACTTAGGTTCAACGAACCGGTACTAGTCCGCCAAACCACGTCGTGTGAATTGAGCTTGCCTAAGTATTTATTACACCATGTTTAACATAATTGAACGGAGTGTGGAAACCAGAATACACGGCATGTATGTTGAATCAACATGCCATGTAGTCCGATCCAACCCAGGTGAAACCATGTACAAGGAGAAGCCATGTACCACGTACACGGGATTTCCAGGCTAGTAACCACATAAAAAGGAAGTACACGCCATGTTAGATTAATATACATACTGTGTACTCCAAAATTTACAAAGTACAGAAAATACACCGAAGTCCCCGACGTGTACTTTGGATAAAGGGTGAAAAATACACACTGTGTAATATATCCTACACATCGTGTACTTTCCAGAAATGGAATTTCACAAGGTTTCCTCCAAAGTACAAAGACCTGTACAAGGAATATGGATGAGAAGAATATCAAGGAAATTCAGAAAGGAATTTAAGATAAAGAATTGATTAATTATAAGATCATAATTAATTGAATTCAATCACGACTTATCTTAAATGAAAGAACGATTAAAAGAATTTTAATTCTAAATATGCATAAATGTCGTTGCATGCTATGGATGATCATGAGATAGACTAAATTCCCTTTTTGTGTGTATGGTTTCATTTAAATTTATTTAATTTAAATTCGTTGTCCTGTGAGCCTTCTTCCAATAATATATAGGGCCTGCGTGCCCATGGTTTCTTTAATGTAAACCCCATGTAATGGAGGATCTCCCAAGTCAGAGGAGATGGTTCAAAACCTGAAGATGAGGAGAAACCAACCCATAAATATACAAAGGTGGACAGGTGGGAGCTGAAAAACACGAACCATCAGGTTCAAGGTGTTTTTCCTTAGGTCAGGGTTAGCTTATCAAAACTACTAGATAAGATAACCAATAGAAGCTCATGATCACGCCATCTTATTTTATTTCTGTCTGATTTCATGGTTTATTTATTCTGTATGTGTTGTCATGATCACATAATTAATGAAATAAACAAGCATGAAAATATGGAATAAAATAAAAACTGGACTACGCATAAACATTATCAGAACATGGTTAATCACTTAAGAAATCATCACTTAATATTAACAAGCATGTGATAATAAAAAACTATGCATAAAGAATAAAATCCCTCAAATACCATATTAATTCTGACCAAGCCTTCCGTTACTTGATTAAGGAAAAAACTCAATAAAACTATGTGTTTGACCAACCCTTGTTGGGACACTTACTTTTATAAAGGAATCTCTTATGAAAGTTTCAGGTTGACTTAAACATTTTACATCAAGAGGAGTATCCCTTGCTAGAATTTTTGTAAAATGGAGGCATGTGTTGAGGAAATCCAAGCAAGGATTTTAGGATTGGGGAGTCCACTCAACAGATCAAGGAACTATTAGCTCACAGTTGGCAAAGACCTGCCTACCTAAATACCTTCAAATATCTTGACCAACCCTTGTTAGGGTTATTCTAAGGGGAATATGGATCCTTGCCACTAGAATGTCAAAGAAACTGGACATTCTGAGTTAATGGTGAGGGCCATTAGGGCTTGATAAAATAGTGGGAGACTTAATAAAATTTATTATATCTCATAAAATGTAATCAAGAAAGTATTGATAAATCTGCTCTTTTAATTTGTAGAATCAATATGAAAAACTCGTCAACCACATTTTCTCTATGATTAATTCTGGATAAAGACAATAACCTCACTGATAATAACTTTCAAGAATGGTTTAGGCATCTTTGTGTTATCCTGCGCCATGAATGAAAGTTTTACATGCTGGAGTCCTCACTTCCTGATTCGCCCACCCAAGGGGCGAGTGATGAAGATTTCCTAGTCTATGATCAATATTTGAATGATGCACTTGATGTTCAATGTTTGATTCTATCATCAATGTCTAGTGAGCTCATGAAGTCTCATGAAGACATGTATGCCTATAGCATGCTCGAGCACCACTGTGGTCTATACCAGGAGAGAGCAAGACAAGAAAGGTTTGAGATCTCGAAGTCTCTATTCCAGAGCAATCTTGGAGAGGGTGCCCCAACTGGGCCTCATGTAGTCAAGCTCATTGGCTACATTAAGCACTTGGAGGTTATAGGGTTTAAACTCCCTGAAGAACTGGGTACCAATATCATTCTTGCATCACTCCCCCAGAGCTTCTCTAACTTTGTTGTAAACTTCATCATGAACAACATTGAGAAGTCTCTATCTGATATCCTTATCCTCATTCACCAAGTGGAATATGATATGAAGTGTAAAAATCCATCTGTCCTTATGGTGAATAAAAGGAAAGGTAAGGTGAAGAGATTTAATCCCAAATCTTCTTCAAGGCCTTCCAAGAAAAATAAGATCAAAGTGGAGGCAAGAGAATATGAGGTTGTTTGTTTCGAATGTGGCAAAAAGGGCCACTGGAAGAAAAACTGCACCCAGCCAAGGAAGCAAGGGGAAGATTCAGGTGTGTTTGTTATCGAATGCAATCTATCTATTTATACTAATTGGGTATTAGATACTGCTTGCGGTGATCACATATATATCCAAATATAGGAATCAAGTAGATTCAGAAAGATTGACTGAGGTGAGGTGGATCTACGAGCAGCCAACGAAGCCAGACTCGCTGCTGTAGCTATCGGAGACTACCACCTCACATTGCCTACTGAGATGGTCTTGGTATTGAAAAGATGTTATTATGTACACTCTGTAACCAAAAGAATTATTTCTGTATCCAGATTAGATACTGATGGATTCATCTTCAAGTTTGGAAATAAATGTTGCTACTTTTATAAAGATATAATTTGTTTTGGTAGGGCACATTTATATAACAACCTTTATGTGTTAGACTACACAAACCAAGTAATGGAAATCGATGAAAAAGATAATTCACATGAATCATACCACACCCAACTTTGGAATCACCAGCTAGGTCATGTAAATGAGAAACGTTTGACAAAATTACACCAATATGGGTATTTATATTCTTTAAAAGTAAAACCACTTGGTGTATGTCATGCGTGTCTACAAGGAAAAATATCCAAAGCCCAATTTAGTGGGAAAGGTGAAAGGGCTAAAGAGATTCTAGAATTAGTTCACACAGATGTGTGTGGACTATTTCTATTTGATGGAAGGGGTGGGTTCTTGTACTTCATAACCTTTACTGATGATTTTAGTAGATATGGATATATTTACTTAATGAGGTATAAGTCAGATTCTTTTGATTGGTTCAAAGAATACAAGAATGAAGTAGAGAACCATCTTGGTAAGAAGATTAAGAAACTCCGCTCAGACAGAGGAGGAGAATATCTTAATCAGGAATTCATTGATTTCTTACAGGAGTTTGGGATTCTATCTCAACTCACCCCCCCTTACACACCTCAGTGGAATAGTGTAAGTGAAAGGAGGAACCGCACCCTGTTGGACATGGTGAGATCAATGATGAGTCATGCGAGTATTCCATTATCCTTTTGGGGATATGCATTACAAACAGAATCACACATACTAAACCAAGTAACAACTAAATCTATAAATGGTATTTTATACGAGTTATGGAGTGGATGCAAAGCCATGTTATCGAATTTACATGTGTGGGGAAGCGAAGCATTTGTTAAGGCATCTTCAGTTAACAAACTTACACCCTGAGGCACAAAGTGTGTCTTTATAGGATATCCCAAGGAAATAAGGGGATATTACCTATACAACCCCTCAGATAAAAAGTTTATAGTGGAAATAAATGCCATATTTCTTGAGAGGGAGCACATCTCCAAAAGGGATAGTGGGAATGAGATAGACTTAGATGAAGTCGAGGCTCAAGATACACATGATTTGGTACAAGAACATATTCCACAAAGCCCCTTGGAAGAAAAATCTGTTCCAGAGACACAAGAACTGCGTAGGATCACGAGAGAGGTGAGAGAACCAGAATGATATGGTTTTCTTGTCACCGAGGATGGTGACTCATTATTGGTTGACAATGGTGATCCTCTTACCTACAAGTAAGCAGTTTAAGGCACAAACATTGCCAAGTGGCAAGAAGCCATGAATTTAGAAATGGATTCCATGTTCCAAAACCAAGTCTGGATTTTGGTAGATCCTCAAGTTGATGTAAATCCTATTGGTAATAAGTGGGTATTCAAGAATTAACTGGACATGGAAGGACAATTCATCACCTATAAAGCATGACTTATTGCAAAAGGTTTTAGAAAGCGTCAAGGAATTGAATATGATGAAACCTTTTCACCGGCTACGATGTTGAAATCCATCAGAATCCTATTGGCCATTTCCTCTTACCATGACTATGAAATTTGGAAAATGGATGTCAAAACAACATTAATTAACAGGAATCTCCAGGAAGATGTCTACATGACACAACCTGAAGGGTTTGTGACTCCAAAGGATGCTAACAAGGTATGCAAGTTTCATAAATACATTTATGAATTAAGGAAAGCATCAAGGTCATGAAACATTAGTTTTGATGAAGCTGTAATGAAATTTGGCTTTGTTAAGAATGAATGTGAGCCTTGTGTCTACAAAAGGTTTAGTGGAAGTGCAGTAATTTTCCTAATAGTATATGTTGATGACATATTACTAATTGGAAACGAAGTACCTGTCTTACAATCAGTTAAGTCATGGTTGGATAAATGCTTCTTTATGAAAGACTAGGGCGAGGCAGCATATATTCTTGGGATCAAGATCCATCGTGATAGATCCAAGAGAATGATGGGCCTGAGTCAAAGTACATACATTGACAAGATACTGAAGAAATTCAGTATGGAATAGTCCAAGAGGGGATTGTTTCCAGTGTCACATGACATTTATTTTTCCAAGAAAATGTGTCCTCAGACACATGAGGAAAGAAAGAAAATGGCAAGGATCCCTTACACATCCGCAATTGGGTCATTCATGTATGCTATGATATGTACAAGGATAGATGTTTCTTACACATTAAGTGTGGTAGGAAGATATCAAGTTGATCCAGGAGATCGCCATTGGATGGTAGTCAAGACTAACCTTAAGTATCTTAGGCATACTAAGGATATGTTCCTGGTTTATGGAAGAGATGAGGAACTAGTCATCAGAGGACATGTAGATTCTAGTTTCCATACTGATCAAGATGACATTAAGTCGCAAACTGGATACATCTTCAGTTTGAATGGAGGTGCAGCGAGCTGGAAGAGCTCAAAGCAAGGTGTGGTGGCAGATTCTACAGCAGATTCTGAGTATATCGCAGCTTCTGAAGCAGCTAAAGAAGTAGTATAGATGTGAAGCTTCGTCCAAGAGCTGGATGTAGTACCTAGCAGTAAAGATCCTATCACACTCTATTGTGATAATACTGCAGCGGTGGAACTTGCAAAAGAGAAAAGGTCACATCAGAAGGCAAAGAACATACTTCGAAAGTATCATCTATTGAGGGATTTTTCTCAAAGAGGTGAAGTTGCAGTGAGCAGTATTTCCACTGAAGACAGCATGAAAGACCCCTTGACTAAAGCATTGACTCAGCATAAACATGATCATCATGTGAGGTCTAGCAGACTAAAATTCGTAGGCAGTTGGATCTAGTCCAAGTGGGAGTTTGTTAGAGTTGGTGTCCTAAGAACCAACTATATGTACTTTGATTAAATGAATGTACACTTATTATATACTGTTCATTGTTCTGCATGACTATAATATAATAATGTCCTGGAATAGTTTTTTCATTAATAAGGTCATGGAAGATCCCCACTATGATGAGAACCTTGAAATGCTATAACAATATTCTTAAATAAAGTTATACGGTTGGATGACACACTATGATAGGACACATAGTATACAGACCATCATGTACGAGTACTCATAAGAAGATGAGACTCTCTATCATGGAGTTCGCACTTGGTAAATCTCCATGATGGAAGATTATGAGAATAGACCCACCAGTAGCAATTCTGCATGTCTTGGTGTCATTGGACATTTCTATTTATGAGCGTGTGTATTGGTCCTTAGACTGGAATATTATCATTAACTCATGTCATGACTCTCACACTTAGATTTGCTGACTAAAACCATCACGAAGACAGTTGGTGGGAAGTAAGGTATGTTGGGTGCGTCATGAATGACATGTTGTTAATGGATAAGTCGAGGAAGGATTTGTCCCTTACATCTTTATGGAAGTAGATATCTTGGGCCCTTTGATTGAAATAGAACTGTCACCCAAATTCCATGTCCATGGTGTAACGACGAGTTTATTTCTAGAAGTCAAAGAATGACAGATCAAGTATATAGGTTTATGACACTAATATGAAACCTTCTTGATGAGATATTGAGACAAAGGGATTAAATTACATGGTAAGCGTTCGTATGAGGTGACACGTCAATGCTGCATCAACTTCTTTCTCTTGGGTGCCTTAACCCGTTGCTAGACAGTGATCTTGGACTTTAGGAAAGCCCATCTAATTCCAACGAGAAGGAGGCCTAGAGGGTCACACACTAAGTGTATTCAAGTATCTCAAGTAGAATAAAGATTATTCCCGTACGTGGTTTAATAATTATTCAAGGAAGCCTAAATAGTTTTAATGTTGGATGAAGAATAAAATGAAAACAAGTACACACCATTTATTAATGATTAAACGCCATGAAGTTTTTATTTTGAAAACATGTACATGTCGTGTATTAATGATTACACATCGTGTAGTTTTCATTTTGGAAAGGAAATGAAAAACAAGTACATGTCGTGTATTAATGATTACACGCCTTGTAGTTTTTTATGAAAAACAAGTACACACCGTGTATTAATGATTACACGCCATGTAGTTTTTCTAGTCGGGATTTGGGGATATAATATTATTTTATTAAATGATATTTTTTATAATATGTGTGGGTGCATGTCAAGGAATTAATTATTTGACATGGGGGTTTTCAATAAGAGTTAATGAAATAAATAAAATGCGTAACACGTTTATTTATTGACATAAATCTATAACCTCAAACTCGATTATAAATATCCTCACAACCCCAACAATTTTCCTTAATCGTTTTGCACAACAATTCTGGAGAATTCTCTCAAGACCGAAAGAACTCCTTCCTCCAAGAACTCTATGAAGACTCAGAGAGATCCTCCTCCATCATATCTAGACGATCTAAGGCAGACAACACAAGAAAAGGTTTCTCCACGCTATCACTCGGAGAATTCATTGGCGACGTCTAGAGATACATGATGCAAGTGTGGATCACCGCTATAGGAAGTCTATCCTTGGCTTCTGCGATGCAACGATGAATCACATCAGAATGTGATCAGAAATATTAATGAAGAACACCAAAAAGGTACTTATTGTCAATTAATTAAATTAAGTATAATCAACCGTGACGATCCTCGTTTGTGGTTCCAGGACCATCCTTCTTCTTTGTCTATTTTTGTGATTCGATCCATGGAGACTGGCGTTTATCGTCGTATTGATCTCAGATTGATCATTGCTAATAAAAAAAATCCAAGTGGGAACATCCACCCACGAGCTTCCATTGTGCCCGGATCCTTCATATGTGTGAGGGAATTTAATGTGGATATTATTTCATTAATGGTTTCCACATCATTTTGTGTAATTAACTGTGTTTTTATTGTCAAATAAGTATTTTTATTGAATTAATTGCAATTATTGATAATCTTTTATTTAATTATTAAAACTGTATTTTTTTGTTTTAATCTCAATATGTTTTTTTTATTTTAGTCATTTTGTAAATTTTAGTAAATAAATGAATTTATTTTAATCATTTTTTCATATATAATTTTTAAAATTATATTTAATAAATTATTTATTTATTTTAGTTAAATTATTCATTATTTTCATTTTTATGAATTAGTTATAATAAAAATTTCTATTCAATTAAATTATTTAATTTTAATTTATATTCTACTTAAAAATAATAAATTATTTATGTTCTATTTTTAATTTAATTTTTTTAAGTGTTGAATAAATAGATTCTTTTTATTGTTTTTATAATTATATATTTTTAATTAAGTTTTAATTATCTTAATTTAATTTCTATACTCAAATATTTAATATCATTATTTATTTTGTTTATTTCATTTCCATTTGTTTTCCGAAGCGATAATTTTTAATTTTTTTAATTTAACTAAATAAATTATTCGTTCTTTATTTTATGGGAGAATAATTAATTATTAATTGTTTAAATTTATTTATTCTAACTTCTATTAATAATTAATTATTTTGTTTACTTAATTTATTCCAAGTTAAAGTTCTTGTTACTATCAATGTATTGACTGCTCCATGGTCAGTATACCGACTATGAGAAGTGAAACCAACCTGACCATGCGTGCAACCAGATTACCATGAGATGCTCTGACAATAATGCAGCCTACCATGACCAACACCCCTATACATACCGTACTGATCCACACCACTACAGTCTCATGGTAGGCATGTCTACCATGATAAACTAACAGAACCAAGCCAAATCAATCCGACCACCATGAATATACCACCACCAAACTAGCCACCGCTAAAGAATCTTCCTCACTGGATGACTAATGAAGCATTGTAGATCTACTATTGAGTTCCCCCTAATAAAATAACCACTATCACCAACCGATGTAGGAGATGAGAAATGTTACTGATATACTATTTTTGTTGCCTCTCCAAACATCATTAAACCAGATCTGGGACCCCACTGATAAATATTATGAAAATTGAAGCATGTGTTAGAACCCGACTAAACAGACCCTATAAAATCTTGTTGATAAAGAAAAAACTCCCTATGAGAACTATCTCGATGCCTATGAGATCCTCCACCACTTCTGTCTATAAAATTTATCACCACTGCAAAGGAGATGTGCCAGTGCTACCCTTTCAAAACCCAATATATGAAGAGAAGCTGAGTTGTACTATTGTGCACCTATAGATGTGGATGAACACCATCCTACACCTTCCACTGTTAGTAGAAGGAGATCTGAAGGCCAAACCCCCTCAATTTTCTTATATATATATATCTATGGTATATAATAATAATATTAGTATATATAATAATAATAGTAATTAGTGTATAATTATGTACATATATGTATATATATTTCTATAATACTAATCATAATATAATATATATTTTTTAAAACAACATATAACATAAAATAAAAATCCTTGGATGTTACTAACATCAGATCCCAAAAAATGTTTGAGGTGTACTACTATAGTCTATTAGGATAACTAAAATATATATTTATACCATTGTAATAACTATGAAATTAAAAACTTTATGGTGATAATTAAGATATTTGATCCATGTATTTGAAATAAATATCAATGTTGGACATGGTTATATGTTGACATACTATATTTTTAAAAATTAAAAGTTAATTTACCATAAAAATAAATTTCATTGTCAACTAATAAAGAACAAATATGAAATAGTTGGTACATAATCAGTAAATTCTAATAAACTTGAAATAAATGTCACCACATATACTTATAATATCAAAATTTTCACTGATAATTAGTTTCAACCATTCCCTTACCTAAAATACCATTGTCACCATCATCATCTGTGTCCTTTACACCAATATACACTTAATCGCCACCAATATCCCCATCACTACCACCAAAATCCTAACCATCACCATGAACCTCAACACTAGAATTATTAATAAGTACATAACCAAAAGCACCAAAATTATCAATAGTATTCCTTATTCCATCATAAATAAATTATCTCCATCATTAAAAAACAACTATCAAACCATACTACACTCTCTAGAGTATGTTAAGAAAATGTAGATGATATATATTTGATAAAATATTCATTCAAAATATTTTGACTTTATCGAGACTCTTGATGATTTTTTTGCATCACTTTCTTGACATAGGGATCCAAATATTTTCATATTACCATAAATTTATATTTTTTTGAAGAATAATTTCTATAAGGATAATATCTTGATTGTATAATATTCTTACCAGGTCTATAATAAATCCTACCATAGTTGTTTTCACCCAAGAATTGATGCATATGATCGTTGTAACATCCTGAATTTTTCCTATGGCGTGGACCATTTAATCTTGGTTTAAATTCGTTTAAATGGATGAAATAAAATTACCAAATGAATTCATGGAGGATATGGGTGTGTCTGGGGGCATGTTCTGTTACCAAAAACCTAAAATGGGAGGAAAATATTGGCCTGCATGGTTAGAAGAAACCATGAATCCAAGCCTGTATGGTTTCCAAGAACCGTGTGGCTCTAGATAGTGGGAACATAGGGGGCCAAATGGATTTTATGAATCCATATGAGCTAGGGTTCGAGGCTGCGCAAGCCATCTAAAATTCTTGATAGATTATGTTTTTCATGTTTCTCTCACGGTTAGGAAAAACATGTGCCTAACCGTGCAATATTCCCCTTTAAAGTAGTGAATGGATCACAATTGGTGAAAAGTTTATTCAAATGTATATCCAAATCATGAATAATAGTTTTAAGGGTTAAATTATCAGTATAACCCTATTAAATGATTTAAAATTATTCTTTATTCTTCCTTCTTCATTTCTCTAGTGGATCCTCTTCTATTTTCATGTGGAGCTCCT
Source organism: Viscum album (assembly GCA_963277665.1). Classification (NCBI taxonomy): domain Eukaryota; kingdom Viridiplantae; phylum Streptophyta; class Magnoliopsida; order Santalales; family Viscaceae; genus Viscum; species Viscum album. The sequence continues at coordinate 1,686,432,696 of OY728160.1, forward strand.
CCTTCTCAAGAATTAGGGATCAAGACTACTCCTTCGTTTCTCAACCATTTCTCTCACCATCAGAAATAGAAGATCCATAAAAATAAGCTCTTAAAACCTCTAGAATCTATTTCAAGTTATCCTCCCCATATGTTTTTCTATTTGGGTGAAAGATCATTTTCTCCATTTTCAGTTCATTTGATGGTTTCTCTGATTTCTTCCAACCTAGATCAAATCAAAGGCTAACGATGGATGAGGGATGATATACAAGGATAAGCTAGGTATTCTAGTATATTTAAATCTATTTCATTTCTTTCTATAATTTTTTCAATTTTTCAAAAATCTAAACCCTTCATACTTTTCCACTAATTTGTCAAATTTAATAAAAATGGATTTATTTCTATGCCTTTGGAAACCTAAGCTAGTGGAGAATCATCCTTGTTGGTTGATGGCATTGTGTTATTCCATCCAATTGGGTGTGTTTACTTATAATGATCAATTTTAAATTTTCATTATTGTTTTGAACATCCCCAATGGGCTTTTCCTCATATCAAATCCTTCAAGCTATGAATTGATTTTTTAGGGTGACGAACATAGTGACAAGCCCCTACACATAATAGTATAGTAAATGGTTGATCTAATTGAATTGGCCCAGGGATTATCCCTTGTCCCTTGTGAATTAAATATAAACACTCAATGGTTTTTTTCCTTGAAAATCATACCTATTACAATATAAATACTCAAATTAATTGTCATGTACTTTTGGTTGAACTTATTAAAGATGTATTGATTGTTTAGAGATTTCACTTTAGCGTTGAGGGTGAAACAAGGGATTCCGATTTTGGGACCCCTTGGATGGAATCTCATGACTTTTTGTTTGATTTATAAATGATTTTAAAATATTCTAGGGGAAATATCAGCTATGCCTAATATTGGATCGATGAGAGTAATCCATTTTTACCTCCAGAGGAGTGACCCTAGTTCCCTAAGGGAGACCCCTTAGAGGGGTTCAATGACACATTGGTTAAACCATTCCTCAAGAGAGACTTAGGCCCATAAAAGTGATACCAAGGATGGACTTTGTGGTTGGAATCTAACTTTTCACATCATGCTTGGAGTGACACGTGGGACTTCACCTTGTGTCACCATGGAATGATTCCATAGAATTGGTCTTTTGATGAGCCCATCAAGTGATACTTGGAAATTCTATTCATATTTCCATAGACGGCCTTAGGCGTCTCATTATATTTTATATATTTTTTAAATCTCATTAAAGAAAGGTAAACTATTTTTTTTCAAAAAGAGAATGATCCCTTGGTTTTCAAAATGCAGGGACATGTTCTCTAAGCCCAAGAACAATCTTTGGAACATCCCATAACCTAGAATTATATTACTCACTTTTTTATTTCAGGTTCCTATAGTTCAGAATCACTAGATTAGGATGAAGTAGGTATATTAGATGAGTATGTAAGTAGAACCTAGTCCAATGCTTTTATTTATTCATTTTGTATAGCATCGAAGTTGTTAAGGAACACTACTTAATTTATAATGAATGTTATGGATTGGCCTAGAAATTATGGATTCCAGCCTAATGAAATTGTATCTCACACCCTTCTTTGGATTCTTTGGAACTAGATCAGTCTTTATTATTGTAGGTATAGATAAAGGGATGTATCCAAAATCCAATACTTGATTAACTTGCATTACTAGGATTTATTATTTGGAGCAGAGAACTGAGACTATACTCGAGATACTAAACATAGTAGTTTTTTCCCTTTTTTTATATTTTGGTAGCATGTTCTATATGCTTGAATCCCCGAACCCTTTCATTTATTTTTGTATAACATCATAATTAGTTGTATCTATTTATTATTCAACTTCCGCTTATTGTTATTCTACATGCAATTTTTACTTATTTCCTTCTGCTGTCATATATTTCTTATTTATGATTCCTATATTTAATAATGTATATATATTTATATATGTTGATGTTATCCACTCAGATATATGAACGAATAGTCTCCCCACAAACTTACCCTAGGAACTTGCTACTATTTGGAAGCCTCTGACATTTGGGAAAATGTGTTTTATGTTTGTGGCTAACCGTCTCGGGGCACCGATGAGTGGTATACGAGGAGGGACACTACAAAGTGGTTTCAAAGCCTTATTTTCTCCCTTATTTTCTTTATTTTTAGGTTTAGAAAGGATACTAGGATAAAGAAAATTTCTAATTATCCTGTTTCTAGGAGTAGCTACCCCACATATTGGTGAAATCCAAATTACCCAGGATGGGTAAATATTGTTATTGCTTGTGTTTTTACAGTTCATGAATTTCACCTTTGGGTGAATCCACTGATTTTCATTGTTAATAACTTGATGGGATATTTATTATTTAATCTGGATGATATATGGGCAAGATAGATCATTCATCATACTATGAACAGTAGGACTTAAAATGTCATGCATTATTCCATGCCATATCTACCTTATGTGTACATTTCTTGTTTTTCATGTGATTTATATTATGCCTTGGTTGTGCTATATAGTAATGCATGATATTTCATTACAGGATTGATAAAAAACAGTTGGAACATAAAGGACCTACCTTAACCTAATAGTGTTTTCCTACAAAGGTTAAAGTAAATGCCTTAAGAATCCAATTGTGGTACGTTGATCCATAAACCATCAATCTAAGGGGCTAGGATGTGTTATGGTTTGGATTAAGTGGACACCACCATCCAATTTATATTGTGTATGGACCCTTAAAATTAGATATGTTGATCCATATATTCCACCCATTAAAATGGGAATTTGAGTGCATAAATAATATTTAAATGAAAAAAACCTTTAAAATGAAATGGTAACCTTTTTCAAGAGAACATAGCCCGACCCGACCATAGTAGTGGTATGCAAGCCATGTCTACTTGATCCTTATGTTGCTTGTTATACTCACCTAGACCTATCTCTTGGAGCAGTTATAGGGGTGTTTTTCTTTTGTAGGGTATCCTTGTGCCTGTTCTTTCTCATCACTTTCCATATCTATTATAAAAAATGTCTGGGGATTGTTCTTGGAATTTATAGATCTATGAAATTGAAAAAACCTCATGTTTTACAATGGGAATGTGGCGATGAGAATAATCATAAGGTAGTGTGTCTTAAGCTATTTGTGATACCTTCTATAGTGCCACCTAAGGCACCTATACATGATCCTCCACTGGGATCCAATTCATAGTTTCTAGATAGCTTCCTTCACTTCATGAAAACCGTTCAGGGTCCATCTTGACCAACCCCTTCTATGAAAGAGCTGACCCACAAGTTCTAGTAGCACCATCCAACCACTTTATTTGGGGATGGATGATCTCAGGCTACTGAATCATGGATGGAGGATATGCCGTACATATTAAAGAATATTGAGACTCATTTAGAGTGGAGAGTCAACCTCACGACCTATATGCTGTGCGACTCTTCTAAGTCTTGGTGGGATGTTCTAACTAAGGGTGATCCACATTAGGGTATAGTACGGGTGGACTTATAGATAACCTTATTTGACAATTTTTTCCCTCATACCCTGAGGATAGATTGCACTTGGTAATTCATGCACCTCAAAAAGGTTATATGTTAGTGATGGAATATTCACCTTGCTTCATTGAGTTACAGTTCTTTGCACTAACATTGACTGGTGATGAGATGACTACTGTGAGGAAATTTGAGGATCCAATTTTATACACCATTTGATATCACATGAATTTTTTTTTCTTCTGAATACCATTTCACAAATAGTGAACTAGACCCTCATCATAGAGTGGAACCTGATGGGTCAAGTGATGTGAAACAAGGTAGCTGAGCTTCTTGGCCGAGCAAAAATTTATAGAGAGACAAGAAGTGACACTTAGAGGGTACAAACAGGCACAATACCAGCTTGGTGTTATGCACCAACAACTTAGTGGTGTGTCACAAGTGGGTTAGGCCTAGATACATGAAGCACCATTGTACAAGGAAATCAAATGAGTGCTGAAATTACGGTAGTATGGTTCACCTCCATTATTTGTGAATGTCCATTCCTCCAGTTCTAAGAAAACTGGGTTCTGTACCAACACCACATTTAGGTGCAGGATCAATGACACCATTCCAGGTAGAAACCTGGTATTCTACTGGCCATTTAGGATGAATAGTTGGTCATGGACAAGGTAGTCAGGATTCCGAGTTTCTTCTTTAGTAGAGTAGGTCAACTCAAGCTACTTAGGAAGAATTTTAGGGCCATGGTTTAGGACATATTTATGTGGTGCATCCTACTCTAGAGGATAATAGTATAGGGACATATATAGTTGGAGTTACTTTCCTAGTTTCCTCTACTTTAGTATCTTCCTTATTTGATACAGGTGCATCACACTCTTTTCTATCTACTGCAACCATGGGAATATTGGGATTAATGATAGAGTACTCCAGTGTAATTATGACCTTTGAAACACTATTAGGAGTTTGAGTAGAGGGTATATTCTAGTTCAAGGAGTTCCCCCTTTAGATATATGGGTACCATTTTATGTGTATTTTCTTCATCCTCGAGATGAATGGATTCGACGTCATTCTCGATATGGACTAGGTTGTGCCTTATAAAGACTAGGTGAATTGATATTACCTTAAAGTATCTTTTACATCACCTAATATAAGAAAGTATATCCATAATGGAAAATAGGATCTCCAAGAAGGTCGAACTAGACTCCAGCGTACTGAACTGAGTGTGATAATAGCCCATATAGATAGTATATTTATAAGTGAGAAGGGAATGGAGTTATCAGAATTACCTCTTGTGGTGAATCATTTCAGGGACTTCTTCCTTGATAATTTCCTTAGCTTACCTCCTGAGAGATAGAGAGAGATTGAGTTCACCATCAATATAGTGTTCGGTGTGGAACTAGTGTCCATTCCTCCATATAGTATGACACCTATGGAGATCCAAGAACAAAAGAGGAAACTTGAAGACTTAGAGGATAAGGGTTTCATAGGACCCAACACATTTCCATGGGTTTCACCAGTCATTTTACCTAATGAGGGGGATGATACCCTTAGTTCTTTCATGGACTACCTCCATTTGAACCAAATTTTGGTGAAAAGATGGTATCCACTTACTCATAAATGACATGTTTGACCATCTATAAGGAGAAAATATTTTCTCCAATATTGATTTTAGGTTGGGCTATCATTAGGTTTGTGTGAGGCCATAAGACATACCACATACAACATTTCAAATTAGGTATGGTCTGTACAAGTATCTAGTTATGTTATTTGGCCCGATGAACATGCCGGTAGTCTTCATGGCTCTGATGAATCCAAGTTTTCACCTGTGTCTTTATTCCTTTGGTGTGATCTTTATAGATTACATATTAATGTATTCGATCACCAGACATGACAGTGCCAACCATCTTGAGATCATGCTAAGTACAATGAGAGAGAACCATTTATATGATAATCATAGTAAATTCCACTTTTGGATTAGTATTTTCACTTCTTGGTTCATATCATATCTAAGTCATGTTTATCACTTAACTAAGAGAAGTTGAGAACTGTGGTTTTCTAGGAGAATCCCACAAATGTGTTCGAAATACACATATTCTTAGGGATAACTGGATATTATTTGAAATTCATCCAGGAATTCTCACGCTAGGCATCTCCACTGATGGGATTGACCAAGAAGGGTGTAAAATTCGAGTAGACTGAGGCTTGTGAGATATATCATCAGGAATTAATGGAATGAATCACTTTAGATCTGATTCTTATTCTACCTAATCCAAGAAAAATCTATACTGTTTATTATAACACTTTAGGAATTATACTAGGTGTAATCCTAATGCTAGGTGATTGATTCATTGCATATAGATCCTTCCAGTTGTAGCATCATGATAGGAACTATCCTACACATAACATCGATCTATAATTTTTGGTTCATTCTATAAACTTTTGGGGATGCTACTTTTTGGGTGAGAAGTTTTTTGTCCACAAGGATCATAAAAGTCTCAAATACATCTCCACTTAGCAAGACATTAATCTGAGGTAGTGAAGGTGGGTGAACTACCTATAGTTATTCAACTTTGAGTTTTCTTACACACATGAAAGGGGTAATTCCTAGCTGAGATCTTGAGCTGAAAGAATCAGATGAACTCAATCAAGGAGTCTAGCGGTGAGTGGCACTATTTTTTGAGATGCATATTGAGATTCAGGAACAGAATGAGCATCCTGTCTTAATAGATCTACCAGTGACATCCTCCCTTTTGTAGAAGGCCTGAATGCAGCAATTATCCCATTCCGAGGGCCTTATATTGAGGGAGATAATCAAAAGAGAGAACCCACCTCCTGATTTTGTTGTTGATGTGAGTGAAACCATGCTCTTCTATGGTAAATTTTAGGTGCCTTCAGATATATAGGTAGAGCTTATGTAAGAATCTAATGCCTTAGTTTGGGTATTTCATTCTGATCTTACCTAGATGTATAAATATATGAATTGTCAATGATGGTATCCAAACATTAAGAGGTATATAGTAGGTTTTCTCACTTGGTTATCTACCTACCTATTGGTGTAGGTAGAGCACTAATAGACTGATGGAATGCTATAGCCTCTTTCCAGTCCTAAATATAAATGGAACAAAATAAAAATGAACATCATGATGAGATTTTCAAGATCCCCTCAAGGTAGTGATGTAGCATGGGTGATCGTCAACAGGTTGACCAAGGTTTCACACTTCCTACTAATTTGGGAAACCTTTTATATTGATGAGATAGGAAGAATTTATGTCTGGGAGATAGTATGACTTCATGGTGTACCCTGTTATATCATTTCTAAAAGAGATGCTCAATTTACTTCATGGTTATGAAAAGTTTTTCAAAAGGCACGAGGTTCAGAGGTGATCTTGAGTACAACATATCACCCTTAAACTGATGGACAATCTGAGAAGATGATATGGGTGTTACAGGATATGCTATGGGCCTATATCCTTGATGTTGGAGGTTCCTCGGGAAATCATATTCCTCTGGTTGAGTTCTCTTACTACAAAATCTTTCATAAAATAAATTAGATGGATCCGTTTGAGGCCCTCTATGGTAGATTGTTCCATTATTCTATGTCCTAGACAAATTTAGGTGAGGCAACTTTACTGGGTCCCCATCTCATTTAGGAGAATTCAGAGCAAGTCCACCCGATTCAGAAGCATATGGATATATCTCAGTCTAGGTAGATTTAATGTACAAAATATTGCCACAAAACTCTATAGTTCAAGGTGGGATATTTGGTATTTATGTTTGTATCACATAGATTGGTTCATAGATGACTTTAGAGACTAATAAAGTTATTGCCTTGATATTTCAGACCATTTGAGATAGTGGGGAAAATTGGGCCAATAGCCTATCATTTCCTATTACCTCAGAGGTACTATTCCATCCATGATGTCTTTCATATATCTTATCTTTGATAGTACCATAATGAACCATCTAATTCATTTTACCCCAATGATATCAAGATGGAAGTAGATTCCTTCTTTGAGAAGCATGTGATAAGTATCATTGATTGGAGCACAAAGTATCTCCAAGGTTGGTAATTTCCTATACTCTGGGTGCTACAGTAGAACAAAAACATACATGACGAGAATTAGGAGTGGGAATACAAGGTATGTGCGTAGTGGCTAGAACTCTTCTTAGATGAATTTTTACTAGCATTATAAGGGAAACTCAGGGACAAGTTTTCGTAAGGAGTTGAGGTTTAACCATCTCAGATTTTTTCTAAGGTGAATATAGTTTAATTTTGGTTTAAATTCATTAACACAAGCCTAATAATGATTATAAATTAACTTAAAGAGGATTTGGGTGTGCTCGGATCTCGTCTAGAGCCTGGAACATTGAAATGTGAAGAAAAGACTGGGTCGTGTGGTTATAAGAAACCATGCAGCCCAACCCACACTATTTTCTAGAACCGTGCAGAAGTAGACAGTGAGAACCTGGGGGGTCATACAATTTTTCAACAACCATGTGACCCAGGGCACATGTTCATGTGAGTCATCATTAATTATTTACAGAGGATTTTTGAATGTCCTGTACACGGTTAGGAAAATGGTGTGCCAAAATGTGTGGTGTGCCCCTTTCATGTAGTGTCTAGAGCATGGTTGACACACAATTTGGACAACAATGCATCCAAACTATGTGAAATGGTTTTGGGGGGGGGGTGAAATTACCAAACTAATGCTATTAAATGATTTAAACTCATTATTTATTTCTCCATTTCTCTAGAATGTCCTCATATATTCTCACATGGAGATCTTCCTCCTCAAGAACTAGGGATAAAATATACTCCTTTGTTTCTCATCTATTTCGATCACCGTTAGAAACATCAGATCCATAATGGTAAAATATTTGGTCCTCTAAAATATATTTCATGTCCTCCTTCCCATATGTTTTCCTATTTGGGTGAAAGATCATTTTACCCATTTTCATATAATTTGACGGTTTCTTTGATTTCTTCCAACCTATCACGAATCAAAGGCCGACACTGGATAAGGGAAGATCTATGAGGCTAAGTATGATGATCTAGGATCTTTCCCTTTGTTTTGTTGCATTCTATGAATTGTGTCATTATGCTGTGATCTAATCCCTTCTAGCTTCTCCCCTATTTTTTCATAAAAAAATAAAATGGATGTCTTTCTGTGCCTTTGGAGATGAGAGCTAGTGGTGAATCTACCCCTTGGATAGATCAGCTTATGTTGTGCCATCAAATTGGGTGTTATTAACTATAATGATCAATTTCCCCTTTTAATTAACTTATTGAACATTACCAAGGGTATTTTCCTCATATTAAATCCACCAAGCTATCCATTAAGTTTTTTAGGGTGATGAAAATAGTGACAAGAACTTGCACATTGTGCTGTAGTAAATGGTTGAGCTAATTGAATCATCCAAGGTCTAATTCATTTTTCCTTGTGAAATATATTGAAACACTCATTGTTTTTTCCATAACCATCATGTTCATTACTATATTAATGCTTTAATTAATTGTAATAGCCTTTAGGTTGAACTTATAAAATATGTACTGATTTTTTTAGAGATTTAACCTTAGTGCTGAGGGTAAAACAAGGGGTTCCGATATAATGACCACTTAGAAGGGCTCTCATGCCTTATTTTTAGATTTATAAATTCTTTTAAAATACACTAGGGGAAATATAAGATATTCCTAAGACATCCGCACCAAGAATTATTCGTTTTCACCTCTAGAAAAGTAACACTGGTTGCTTAGGGGAGACCCCTTGAATGGGTTCTATTTCACATTAGTTTAGCCATGCCTGAAGAGAGACTCATGAACCTATGTATGATACTAGAGACAAACTTAGAGGTTAGAGCCTGAATTTTCACACCATGCTTAGAGTGACACATGAGAATTCACCTTGGGTGACCGTAGATGGACTCCTTATCATTGTTCTTTTGATGAGCCCCTCAAGAGATACTTGGAATGTCTATTTATATTTCCATGGATGGACTCGAGTGTCTCACTATATTTTATAAATTATTTTCTAAATTTAATTAAATAAATGTAAAATAATGTTTTAAATAATAAAATGATCCCTTGGTTTTTGAAATGAAGGGCCATGTTCTCCAAGCTCAATAACAAGATTGGGAATAGCCCATCACCTGGTATTGTATTAATCACATTACCATTTCAGGTTATTATGGTCCAAACTAACTAGCTTAGGCTGAAGCAGGTATATTTGACTGTATCCAAGTAGAACCTAGTCCAATTCTTTTATTTATTCATTTCGTAATGAATTTATATTATTAAGGAAGACTACTTAATTTATAATGCACCTTATGGATTGTCCAAGACAATGTGGGTGCCATCCTATTGAGATTATATTTAAAATACTTCTTGGGATCCTTTGGTACCAGAGAATACATTATGGTTTCAGGTATAGACAAATGGAAGTAGCCAACATCCAATACTTGATTGACTTTCTTTACTAGGATGGTGTTTTGGGAGTAGTGGATCGAGCCTATGCTCTAGATTCTACACATAGTAGTTTATTCCTTTTTGTATATTTTTTCAGCATGTTGTATATTCTTGCCCCGCCATAACCTGCATTAATTTTTGTATAAAATCATCATCTGTTATATCTATATATTATTCAGATTCCTCTTATTGTTATTCGGCTTGCATGTTTTAATTATATCCTTCTATTTATGTCTGTTTTTTATTTCTACTTTCATTGTTTCATAATGTATATATATTTATATATGTTTATACACTCCACTATGATATATAAGGGAATAGTCTCCCCACAGACTTAACTAAGCCCATTGATGCTAGTTGACAACCTCTGGTATTCAGGGAGCTGCGCTTGAGGACTTATAGAAAACCATCTCGGGGCACTGGTGGGTAGGATGCAATAATTGTTTGGTCCAAAATTATCAAATTATTTTCCAAATAGAGCTTGTAGATAATCCTATAAACTAAAATTTTACATTTAATAATGTTGAATATTAAATAGTATAAAACCTAAAATATTAACAAGATTTAAAATATAAGATTTTTTATAATCTTTCTAATGTTTCCCTATTCAAAGAGCTTCTATATTTCATTTTTCTACTTAAATAATACTAATAAGATCAAGGAACCATATTGTTAATATTAAACACCTATTTATGTATAAATCTTTATTAATGGTAAATAAAAACAATGAATAAATATTTCATAATGATATAATATATTAATTGTGTTAGTTAATGTTATAGAATGGATGGGTTCCCATTTTTATGAATATATTTCTTGGAACTCTTGATTTTATTCTTCTTTTCTAATGAATCCAATAAAAAATAGTAAAAATCATTATTTAATTATTTTATATAGAAAAAGAGACATTTAATTAAACTTTTACTATGAAAGAATTAAGAGGGTGTAATGAAGATGGAAAAGAAGTTTTATAATCACAAACATCAAAAGAAGAATTATTATTTCATCATAAAAAATCAAAGTATAATACACATAATCCAAATAAATAGTTTTTTAGTTTATTCAGAACCAAATACACTCACAACAACAAAAAAATATTACCAAAATATGAATTATTCTAGTAATTTAAATTCGAAACAATCAATACATATAATTTGAATTGATTATGAACATAACATTTCTAGTCTAATTAATAAATAAACATTAATTATTATTTTTAATTATTAATGGTTCAATTTTTGACTAATTAAGATGATTATTCAAAGTGAACTTCTATTAAAAAATACCCCAAATCTAAAATGAAAATATAAAATTTAAACCACGATTTAGCAAAAACATTCTGTTTTGGAATTAGATAAGCATAATTTATTTGATTAATAAAACATAATGAACTTCTAAGAGTAATAATATAAAAATAATAAATTCACCCTAAAAACATATACAATAATAAAATATTTTGGTGTTAAATTATTTACTCAATAAAGAAATGATAAAACCACATGTTTAAGTGAAACATTTTAGTTTATAAAATCACAAAAAAATAATAATAATAAAAACACTTAAATAACCATACCATTTCCCCCTCTCATGGAAATAACCCCTTATAATTAAAAATGAATTACATAAAAACTGATGGTAGAATGAATAAAATAAGAGTTATATTTAAATAAAATGAATTATAAATAGAATTTTTATAATAGGCAATCTACTAAATTTATTGCAAAACTAGATATTTAGTAAGGATAAAAATATACTCAATAATAATACCTATTATGTAACACTCCAAGATTTTTATTTGAATTTAGTTTTAAATAAATATCATGCTGAACATATTGATTCACATAAAACAGTTTAAGTAAAATTAATTTTGATACATTTTATTGAGATATAATATTATAATTAAATAAAATATAGATACATTATTAGAATAAAATATGAAACATAATTAAGAAAATTGAATGTGGAATAAATCTATAAGTAAATAAAAATACCCCGAATGTATAATTTTTATCATCGTGGTTCACTAGGAAGATCATCACCTCAATTAGTAATATGGAAATAATGAAGAAAATAAAAAACTAATATACATGTTTAAAGGGAATTAAATGAATAGGATGAATAATTCTTATAATTTATATAACACTATATATAGGAATAAAATTCGATCATTATATATATGGTTGAAGGAAATATGGTCATTTGAAATATGGTAGTTGGAATTTTGGTCGTTGGATGTGGGATCATTTTGTATACATATTTCCAAAATTTATACTGAAGTTGTGTAATTTTTAGTAACAAATTAAAGAAAAAATTATTCATAATTCCAGTTTGAAAAAAAAGATAATATTTAATTAAAATATTTGCTTATAAAAATATGTTATTTATGTGTCACATATAATTCTTATGAATATTAAAGAATAATTTTAATAATTTAAAAAATAAAAAAAATATTTTAATACCAATGTGTTGACAAAATCAAATCAATAATTAAATTATATTAGTTGTTGTAAAAGTAATTTAATATTAATTTTTTTTCCAAAAAACTATTTTTGATTATTATGTATTTTTATCTAAATAAACTAAATATATTAGTTTAAATAATGAATATGATGTAATATTTAAACGTATAAGAAATGTGTTAACACTTGTTTTATTAGTAACACATATGGAATAGGATTAAGAAAATACAATGGTGTAACAATTAATTTAGTTTATAAAAGTTTGATTGAAATATTTTTTGTGTCCATTTAAGAGGTAAATTTCCCATATTTAGAAATTGGATTAGATTCAATGGATTATAATTTTTTCATCATCATGTAAAAATTATTTAATAAGGCCAATTTTATTTATACTCATAGAAATAAGTCACTGAGGTAAAAATTGAGTTACGACTATAAAGGTAAAATGAGGTAAAAGTGGTTATATTATGTGGTAAAAAGTTTAAAATATAGTTAAAAAGTATCATTAAATGTGTGGGTAAAGTATTTATCAACCAAAAATTATCCCACCTCAATTATTTATCACCTTTGGATCCAATTTCCTTGAAAATGACATTCCTTTATCAATAAGGAATGGATATTTGAAAAAATTCCACCACTTATCACCTATAAAATAACCCCTCATATACCCCTTCAAAACAACTAAAATCATTTATTTATGTAACTACCAGAATCTGGAGCAACTAAACTGGTGCCCCGTACCCAGTTTGCCACATGACCTCAAGCGCGTTTCCCCAAATGCCAGAGGCTGCCGACTAGCAGTGAGGGTGGGGAAACTATGCCCTCATTTGGTAAAATATACAAGGAAAAGGAAATAACAGTCAATAGAAGAAGTAGTAAACAACATACAACAACTGAAACTAATCAGTGGAAGCAATGTATAATATAATAATGATGCAACATGGTACTTTTATCTATGGAAAGCAGTAACAAAGAAACATGCTGAAATACAACTAAAACCAAAGTATTAAACATAAACAGTAAACTCAAGCAGCATCGCAAGCCCAAGATCGGTCCCATGCTCTCCAGATCTAACCCGAAATCACATACCTGAAGTAGAAGAGTCACAATCCCTATCCACACCTGCAACCATATAACCTATTTGGGCCAAAAAGCAGGACCCAAATAGGGTGTGAGAGTAGTCCCAGTAGGCAACCACCACAAGATCTGTGCCCTACTGTTAGTGAGAAATATAGCAAAGGTAATGGAAATAAATGCAGTAGAGGAACAGAAATACACTAAATTAAACAATCCAAAAAATCTCCATTCACATTCATTTATTAATTTAATTCAATCATTAAATTATCAACTAAGGAATATAGCAAACAACTCTATATTCCCAAGGCATAGCAAGTAAGACAACATGTATCTCAGCAGACTACTTAAACAACAAGCAGTACAAAACCCAAGATTGTTATTTGGATTGGTGGACTTGTCACAACCAACCAAAAAATATTCACACTGAATCTTTGGGTGGCTCATACTATCAGACCCCTATAGTCAAGTAATCATAAAAAGGCACAGACACTCTGGGAAGCTCTCACCATAAATTCCCCTGTGGTCTGGTAATGATAGCTATATAATCTCTGAGGAAGAACTTACGTCTAATTCCCCATGTAGTATCAATATTTAACTAAGGACACTATGAGGAAGCACAAATTCCGATTCTCATAGGTCCTGCGAATGATACTAATTTTTAACAGACTCTCTAGGAAATCCCTTAATCGTCAATTCCCTCTTTAGTCTACCACACCAGGTTCACACATCCCTGAGTAGCCTAGTCATGCGTAATCGACTATCAGCAGCCCTAAGTAAGTTTAACAACTACTTTTATAATAACTAAAATGTATCAAAAGCATATAAAAAGTAGGAAAAACATGCAATCAATTATATCAAGGCAGACAATCAATGCAACAAGGTCTGCCTCATACGCAACCTAAGCCAAACGACGATAAACAACCAAAACAAGGGAAAACACCCATGGGGTGATCCTAAAACATAAAAACAAGCAATAATTATTCATCGAATAGCCTCAAGTACACAAGAAATCTAAGGTAGATAATAAAACAGGATCAAAACCCTAACCAGAGATACCCAAAACATGGGAATCCAACACTTTTTTCACAAAAAACTCAAAGAAATTCAACGTAAGGCAACAAACAACCTACCTCGATCCTAGGAGATCGATATAATTGAACCTCAGCTTGTGAATCAGCCTATAATGGAGTAGATATTCAAAAATTTCTAAAATGTTCAACCTCAGATAACTCTCATAAGAGAAAGAATCATGAAACGTGGCCAAAGAAGAACCAATAACTCACCGCTGCGATTCTATTGCAACCAACGATATTTGATTCGGATAACCGGTGATGGATCAACGGATCAGAGAAGATCCACGACTGTACGCTCACTCTCAGTCGAAGAATCTAGATAAGAAGATGTTTTTGGGGTTAAGACGCAACCCTGGTCTGTTTAACGAAAAAAAGAAAGTACACGGCGTGTACTAGGATTTTCCGTACTCCGCATTAAGCAACCTCCACATCACCCCTACATGGCCATGTGTGTGGCCATGAAATCGCCAACATAAAACCTCGAGAGACATCAAAGTACACCGCGTGTACTCATAAAGTACATGGCATGTACTTTGAAAATTTCCAGATTCTCCTATTTTTCCTAAAAATGACTAGAAAGTAAAAACATACCTGAAAAGAAGGTCTGGGTTCTTAAAAACTTCCCCCCTTAAAGAAATTCATCCCTGAATTTCCCTAGAGCGGTGAAGAATAAGAAACTTCGAACAACTCTGGCCACTGTGATCGCATATTGGCCTCCCTCTCCCAAGTCTCGTCCTATACACGGTCATACTGCCATAGCACCCGTACCAGAGGAACAGACCAGCCACAGAGTACCTTCGCACTACGATCAAAAATCCTGATAGGATTCTCCTCGAACGATGCATCCTACTCCAGCTCAACCTCCTCGGGTTGAAAAACATGAGACAGGTCTGAGAAATAGCGTCGAAGCTAAGAAACATGGAAGACTTTTTGCATAGCATGGTACCTTTGAGGTAACTGCAACCTATAAGAAACCAGCCTGAATCTCTCCAGAACCTCAAAAAGCCCGACGTATCTCGATGAAAGCTTGCCCTGTCTCCTGATCCTCTTGTGTCCCAACCTCGAGGTAACATGTAGGAAAACCTGATCTTTGACCTTGAACTCCAAAGGTCCTCTCCCTTGATCAAAATAAGATTTCTTATGAGAATGTGCAATAGACATCCTTTTCCGAATCAACTCCACCTGTTTTGTGGTCTCCTGAACAAGACGAGGTCCTAGCATAGCTGCCTCTCCTACCTCCAGCTAGCATAAGGGTGATCGGCATGGTCTACCATACAAAGCCTTGTAAGGTGCCATCCGAATAGTTTCTTGAAAACTATTATTGTAGATAAACTCTACTAGAAGTATATGTCTATCCCAAGAACCTCCAAAATCAAGGATGCATGCTCGTAGCATGTCCTCTAGCACCTAAATCATGCGCTCTGACTGACCATCTGTCTGGGGATGGTAAGTTGTACTCAGAAGTACCTGTGTACCCAAAGTCCTCTGTAGCCCTTGCCAAAAATGCGATGTGAAGAGGGTGTCCCTATCTGAAATAATAGTACTTAGAGCCCCATGCAAGCATACAATCTCATGGATGTATAACCATCCAATCTCATCAACACCGAAGGTCTCCTTAATCGGTAAGAAGTGGGAAACCTTCGTGAGCCTGTCAATGACAACCCATAACGTGTCATTCCCTCGATCCGATCTCGGTAACCCTGTCACAAAGTCCATCGTGACATCATTCCACTTCCACTCGGGAATGGTCAACTACTGTAAAAGCCCTGCTGGTTACTGGTGCTCCGCCTTCACCTGCTGACAGGTGGAACACCTCATGACAAAACCAGCAACTTCTCTCTTCATACCTGGACACCAATACTGGTGGTGTAGATCACAATACATCTTGGTAACGCCAAGATGAAATACCCAAACTGAGTAATGAATGTCTCATATCAGCTCCTCGCGTATATCTTCTGGCACCCATACACGTCCCTAGAAACACAAGATCTCACCCTCACGTATGGTCCATCCGGGAAGAGCGTCCTCTCCTGGCACGCTTTCCCGTAGGAATAGGTCTTCAGAATATGATAGCTGTCTCATTCGAACTCGGTCAAGAAGTGTAAAGGTAACAACTACAAAAGAAAGAAAAGTCTGACCCTATCTGTCATGCACCTCCAAATGCATTTCAGAGAATAGAGCCATAAGCTTTTACTCGCTGCTGGCCTCCTGAACTGCATGTATCTATGTACTCCTACTCAGTGCGTCTGCCACAACGTTGCCTTTCCTAGGCGTATAAGAAAGCTCGAAATCGAAATACTGTAGGTACTAAACCCACCTCTGCTGTCTCAGATTCAAGTCACGCTGTGTGAAGATATACATAAGGCTCTTGTGGTCAGTATATAACAGAAAATGTTCTCCCAGAAGATAATGTCTCTAACAACATAAAGCATGAAAAACTACAACCAAATCCAGGTCATGCGTAGGATAGATCCTCTCATGTGGCCTCAACTACCAAGATCTATATGCAACAACATGATCCTCCTACATAAGCACTGCTCTAAGCTTGATACCATATGTATCACAGAAAACTGCATAACTCTTGCCCGACTCCGACAAAACTAGAATCAGTGCAGAATTTAGTCTCCTCTTCAGCTCCTGAAAGGATGAATCACATACTTCTGACCAAACATACTTCACCCCCTTCTTAGTCAAGACCTTCAACAGTGCTACTAAGCATGATAATTCCTATATAAACTGCCAGTAGTATCCAGCCAGCCCTGAGAAACTTCGCACCTCGAAGACATTCCTCGACTGCTCCCAGGTGACTACTGCTCTCACCTTCTCTAGTTCTACCAATACTCATGTCTCTGAGTTTATACGACCCAAGATGTGAATCTCATCCATCCAAAAGTGGCACTTTGAGATCTTAGCATATAACTGATGCTCCCTCAGTGTACTCAAAATAATCTCAAGATGGGTAGCATGGTCGTTTCGAGTGTGAGAGTACTCTAAGATATCGTCCACGAAAACCACCATGAGAAAATCCAAGTAAGGATGGAAAACTCTGTTCATCAGTGCAATGAAAACTGCTGGTGTGTTCGTGAGACCAAATGGAATAACCAAATACTCATATAGACCATACCTGCTTTGGAAGGCTTTAAGAGGTATATCAGATGGTCTAACACACAACTGATGATATCCGGATCTCAAGTCGATCTTCAAGAACACTCTGTCTCCACGAATCTGATCAAAGAGATCATCTATCCGTGGTAATAGATATAGGTTCTTAACCGTCAACTGGTTTAGCTTCCGATAATCCACACAAATCCTAAGGGTGTCGTCTTCCTTCTTCGCAAACATGATAGGTGAACCCCAAGAAGAAGTACTAGGTTAAATAAAAACCTTTTCCTGTATCTCCTACAACTGCTTCTTAAGCTCCTGCAACTCAGGTGTATCCATCCTATAAGGATGAATGGACACCGGTACCACTCCTGGAAAAATATCAATAGAGAAGTCTACCTCTCGCTCTGGAGGCAATCCGGAAAAGTCTTTTTGGAAAGAAATCTGGAAAGCGATCAACCACTGGAGGAAAATCTAACTGAGAAGTCCCCTGGTCATCCAGATATAAGCTAGAAATCTGGGCCGTAACACCGCCTAACATTTGATGCTTTGGTCCAGCTCTGCTCTCCTGGACATCCCATTCTCCCTTGTGAAGAAAAGATCTTCCCTCTGGTGATGTGAAACTCACCCTACGATGATAGTAATCGACAAAGGTATAGAAGGGAACTAACCAGTCGATCCCGAGAATAACATCATAGCCTGTCATCTCCAAAACATAGAGACTCCATGAAAAACGACACCCACCAACCTCAAGGGGGCAGTCTAAGCACTGAAGGACGCTAGCAGTTCTGATTCCCAAGGGAGTTTCTAGCGTCATCATATCCTCAGAAGTATAAACAGTAAGTCTAAGGATTTCCACAGTGTGCACATAAATAAAGCTATGAGAAACTCCTGTATCGAAAAGTGTGGATGATAAAACTAAGGCTACTAAAATCTTTCCTCGAACTGTAGAAGGTCCAGGATCCTACTCCTGATGAATCTGCTCTACCGCAAAAGTCTGTCCTGTACCACGACCCTGTGCAGCAGTATGAGATCCCTGAGCTAAACCTCCCTGATCCTGACCACTGCGTCCATAGCCTCTACCCTGGCCTGAACGACCTGAAGAACTCCAGCCTCTAGTCTTCTGTGGAACTGGTAATCCTGATCCTATACTTGGAGTCGAAACTGATCCTCCTTCACTAGCCGCTGGAAGGAGAACCTTGCAGAAATGCTACAGGTGACCCATCTTGCCACAAGATCGACACTCCACTATGTCTCTCGGGCACTGAGGCTTCTTATGTCCATTTCTTCCACACTAATAGCACACCACCTGGTTTCCAGAGGGAAGATCTCATCTACCATAAGGAATACCTCGCTTCCTCAGGTCACCTCATGTAGACTCTCAGTGGTGCTTACTGCTGTCTATCTAAAACAAATCAGCCCTGGATGCTGAACCCCCCTGGTCTACAGATCCAGTCTCCATCAGATTTCTCTCCGTGATAAGCACCTGGTTGACTATCAGAGTAATAAAAGTCATCTGAAAGACGTTCACCTATGATCTGATGTCCAGTCTAAGGCCTTCCTCAAACTTTCTTGCTAAAAATAGCTTGCCATTACCCAGAACGGGAGTGAAACACTGTAACTTTGTGAAGTGAGAGGAATACTCCATAACTATGAGAGTACCCTACTAGAGGTTCATGAAATCTCTGGCTCTGTCAGCCCTTAGTGTCTCCGGGTAGAAGTAGTCATAGAATGTATGCTTGAACTCGTCCCAGGCCATAACCTGTTGTCGCCCTGCCTGCGAGACCACATCCAACCATCTCTTGGAAGAATCTCGCAGCATATAAGTCGCAAGCTTCACTCTCCTCTCTGGAGGCATCTCTAGGTGCTCGAATATGGATAGCATGGATTCTATCCATGAATCCATAGCCTGTGGTCCTCCATACTCTGTGAACATGGGAGGATGCTGCTGTAGAAAAACCTGCGTCAGCTCTTCCATAGACAGGGCAGGATGCTAAGCTCCCAGGAAGGTCTGCATGAATCTCATGAAACCCTCTCTGAACTGAGCGTCAGCACCAGTGTTTGGAATCACTGTAGGTGCCATGACCGGGACGATAGCCAGAAATAGTGGTAGTCCATGATCTGCCGTATCAGGGGTACGGTCACTGCCTGGTTCCTGATGTACAGTGGGAGGACATCTTGGTGCCATAGCTCTGAAAGGTAAAAAGTACACCTTAGATTCAAGATTAACAAAGACAGAAAAACTGAATGCACAAGAAGGAACACAATTTCAACTTAATAGAGGAAAATGAAACAGGAGAGAAAAACTCTAAAATTTGGGAAAAACATGACTACATGGTGTGTAGTACCACTACACGGCGTGTTTCCTGAAATTTTACCCTGGGCGTGTACCTTGGCCATACATGGATGTGTAAACCACCCGGCTACACTGTGTGTTCTCAAACAACACGACATGTACTAACCCTTTTTCTTCCTGCCTGGTTACTCCTACACGGCTAGAAACACAGACTTTCCCAGTAGGAAACTAAACAGCGTGTTTAAGGAAGACATAATGTGTACTCAACATGCCTTACCTGGCCCGTGTTGTTAACGAATCAACCCGACACACGACCAACCCTACACGGCATGTTCCATACGGACACAGCGTGTACTTGAAGGAAATCACTGACCCGTGTTGTTCATGAAACGGCTGGATACCCAAGTCATACTACACGACATGTAAACTAGTACACGATGTGTTCCTATAAGAACTTTCACAACCCCGTGTCCCTACCCATGTAGTCAGCGACATGGCTAAAAACTACACGGCGTGTATGCATAAAGTACACGATGTGTATTCTAGGTTTTTCCAAACAGTAGCCTCAAAACTACACCAGATCCTAGAAAACACATAAAAACAAGCGTTAAGGTTCCAAATTCTGATCCTTGGGGCCCCATACTCCCCACAAATCAAAGCTTGGCATCATAATAATGAATACAATAAGAAAACAGTATAAACAACTCACGATCCACCAAATTTCGATCCTCGAGGGCCCATAACACCTCTAAGACCAAAGTTCGGAGTCCATGATAAAGAATATCTAAACAAACGATACCCTATCAACATAGCAGGTATTCTATCATAGCGGCTATCACAACAGCATGCATAGTCTATCACAATTTCTATCACAACAGCATGCAATTTCTAATGCAATCTAGATGGCATGGAAAAATGAATGACATGTGATTTTCTAATAAGTTCCTATATGATGCATGATATGACATACCCTCATCTCATCGGGTTGCAAAACAATAGAACCAAAATTATATAAATAGTAACAACACAAAACAAGTGCACCACCCAATGGTGAAATCAAGTAAACTGTAACATTTTCAAAACTTGAAAATTGAAATATTCTAGGTAACCTGGATTTTTCCCTGTACACGGGTTCTAGAACACCCGGGAACAACTATTTACCATTTACCTATTCCTTCTTATCCCTGTCTAATGTCGATAAATAGTAAGTCAATAGAAAATAAAATAAAAGAACCTTCTCTGATACCACTTTGTAACGACCCAAATCCAAAGCCACTCAACTGGTTCCCCATACTCGGTTCACCAAATGACCTCAAGTGCATTTCCCCAAACTCCAGAGGCTGCCGATTAGCAGCGAGGTCCTTGGTGAGTCATTGGGGAAACTATGCCCTCATTTGGTAGAATATACAAGGAAAAGTAAATAACAGTCAATAGAGGAAGTAATAAATAACATACAACAACTGTAACTAAACAACATAAGCAATGTATAATATAATAATGATACAGCATGGTACTTGTATCTATATAAAGCAGTAACAAAGCAACATGCTGAAATACAACTAAAACCAAAGTACTAAACGTAAATATTAAACTCCAGCAGTATAGCAAGCCCAAGCTCAGTCCCATGCTTTCCAGCTCTAACCAGCAATCATGTAACTGAAGTAGAAGGGACACAATACCTATCCACACCTGCAACCATATGACCTATTTGGGCTGAGAAGCATGACCCAAACTGGGTGTGAGACTAGTCCCAGTAGGCAACCACCAGAAGATCTGTGCCCTACTGCCAGTGAACAATATAGAAAAGGTAATGGAAGTAAATGCAGCAGAGGAACATAAATAAACTAAAGTAAATAATCCAACAAATCTCCATTCACATTGATTTTTTAATTTAATTCAATCATTAAATTATCAACCATGGAATCTAGAAAACAGCTCTATATTTCCAAGGCATAGCAAGTAACACAACAGGTATCTCAGTAGAATACTTAAACAACAAGTAGTACAAAACCCAAGCTTGTTCTTTGGCTTGGTGGACTCGTCACAACCAACCAGACAATATTCACACTGACTCTATGGGTGGCTCATACTGGTAGACCCCTCTAGTCAAGTAATCATACAAAGGCATAGACACTCTGAGAATCTCTCACCGTCAATTCCCCTGCGGCCTGGTAACGATAGCTATAGACTCTCTGAGGAAGCACTTACGTATAATTACCCCTGTAGTCATGATACGTAACTAAGGACACTCTGATGAAGCAAAAAGTATAATTCCCATAGGTCCTACGAATGATACTAATTTATAACAGACTCTCTAGGGAATCCCTTAATCGTCAATTCCCTCTTTAGTCTACCGCACCAGGTTCACATAGCTCTGAGCGACCTAGTTGTGCGTAATCCACTGTCAGAAGCCCTAAGTAAGTTCAACAACTACTTGGCTAATAGATACAATGAATCAAAAGAATATAAACAGTAAGAAAAACATGCAATCAATTATATCAAGGTAGGAAATCAATGCAACAAGGTCTGCCTCACAGGCAACCTAATCCAAACGGCGATAAACAGCCAAAACAAGGGAAAACACCCATGGGGCGATCCTCAAACATGAAAACAAGCAATCATTATTCATCTAATAGCCTCAATTACACAAGAAATCTAAGGTAGATAATAAAACAGGATCAAAACTGTAACCTGAGATACACGAAACATGAGAATATGGAACTTTTTGCACTAAAACTCAAAGACATTCAACGTAAGGCAACAAACCACCTACCTCGATCCTAGGAGATAGATATAATTGAACCTCGGCCTTTGAATTGACCTAGAATGGAGTATATTTGAAAAAATGTCTAAAACTTTCAAACTTAGATAATTCTCATAAGAGGAAGAATCATTAAACGTGGCCAAAGAAGAACCAAGAACTCACTGCTGCGATTATATTGCAACCGATGGTGTTTGATTCGGATAACTGGTGATGGATCAGTGGATCAGAGAAGATACATGGCCATACCCTTGATCTCGGTCGAAGAAACTGGGGAGGAAGATGTTTTTGGGGTTAAGAAGTGACCCCGGTCCGTTTAACGAAAAAAAAGTACACATCGTGTACTTTTGGAGTACACGACATGTACTAGGATTTTCCGTATTCCACATTAAGCGGCTTCCACATCACCCCTACATGGTCATGTGTGTGGCCATGACACGACCATCACACGACCTCGAGCAACATCAAATTACATGGTGTGTACTCATAAAGTACACGAAGTGTACTTTAAAAATTTCCAGATTCTCCTCTTTTTCTAAAAAACGACCAGAAAGGAAAAAAATACCTGAAAAGAAGGTTCGGGTTCTTAAAATTTATCTCTTTATTATATACCCTTTTATCCTCTCAAAAATATTTCTTATACATCTAGTATACTTTTTTCCCTTGAAGGAATCCAAAATTATTAACTCTGGAGGAACCCTTATTGAGAATGAGTAAATTTATCAAAGTACCTAGCTCTATAATATTTTTAGTTAAATTATATATAAAATGTTTTTAAATATAAATATAAAATATAATTATTGAGTATTTAAGTATTTAATATTATATAATATTGATGTTATATCTATATCATTTGATAATCATAATCATACATTGATTATATCATGTTCTTATTTATTTTAGTTTAACCATCTACAAGAACAATAATATAAATTATCATCATAGATGACTATGAAAACATAATTATTGATATAATATTATATTAATATATAAATAATTTTATATTTATTATTATGGAGTGTTGATATCAATATTTAACTTAATCTAAAAATACCATCTGAGTTTTGTTAAAAAGCAACAAAATAAGCACATTATGGGATTCATCTGGGAAAATCACACCCAAAAATCACATGGAATGAAATTAGAACTTAAAAATTCATTATAGAACATATATTAAATTACCTTTAATAACTTTCATATATAGAACTCACTAATATAGTATGATTATAGAAATTGTTATAAAGAAGTAGGCAAGGAATGATTGAAACTACAGACAACTGATGATCAATATTAACAAAAAATAACTAATAAAATATTAATATAAAAATTAACACACATGAAAAAGGTTCTGAAATAAATTAAAAATTATTTATATTCAATAATATAAGGGGTTTATGTTCTTTCATGAAATTTAACTGTAAAGGTAAGGGTTTTTTCATCTAAAATTTCCTTCATTGAGATACAATCCATATTTACCACTTTATTTTATTTATGTTGTGTATTTACTACCCATGTTTGTATTTAATTATTATTTTCATTAAATTAATGTTATTTAAAAATACATCTTAGGTTTTCTCTTTCCATGGGGTTTGATTCAAAAGTTACCAGAGTTGTAAGGGTTTCTTCCCAATCTCACATTTAAATCAAGATTGTGTGAGTTCTACTATTTGGGGAAATTGTTTCTTATTTCTCTATTAAAACCAATTTATTTTCTTCTACTTTGTCTATTTTTTGGGTTTGTAAGGATTATTACACTTTCATCTATCATTGGTTCATAATTTGACCAAGTGGATAACTATAAGTGGGACTGATATTATCTCTTCTTTACAGTCATGAATCTCTCTACTCTATGCCCATATTCTCTATATTATTTTAGTGATTTCCTCATATATTCTTCAATGATTTATTAATGAAATTTTTAATCAAAATTTAATTTATTTACAATGTTTTGAATGGGTTTTTAATATTTTTTCTATGATTTATTTTATGCTATTTTGAATTTCTTTGAAAAAGTGTGAAAAATCATCCTCTATAATTATTTCTAAATGAATTAAATTTCCTAATTTTATAACCATTTTATTAATAAATATTCCTTTTAAAATTTTCATTATTTTAAAATTTTATTTCTGTTTCCATTATTTTATTTGAATTTTGGGTCTTTTATAACCCAAAATTAAATTGACTGAAGTGTTTTATCTCTTAAGATAATGATGATTTTTTGTAGACATGATTTGAGATAACTTTGTTTACAAGATTTTGTGGGGACATGATTGCATATAGATTTGTTCACAAGTTTATGTGTGGGAATCATTTTTGATATTTTTTTATAAGCTTATCTATGGAAATTATAGTGGATAAATTCTTTCTAAATTTTGTGCATAGAAATGATTATAGATATATTTTACGACATGTTTTTTCATGAACAGGATTGTGATAAACTATGTTCACAAGGTTATGTGTGAACAAGATTGTGGTCAACTATGTTCACAAACTTAATATTTTATATGATTATGTGTATTCCACATTATTATTCTTATAATATTTTTTCATGATTATTGGATCATTTCCACACTATTAATACCCATTTATATTATTATACCAAAAAAATTTATCGTATGGATCATGACTTATGGTATATTTTTGGATGGTATTGATTCTATTTTATTATTCTCTTTGATAATATTCTCATACCCATGTTTTTATCTTATGATCACTTATGTGCTTCAATTGTTATATCTTATGTTTACCCTTATTGAGAATATAATCTCACCCCTTTCTTATATATCCATCACCTAGGTTGCAAAGAATAATGTTATGTAAGATGTGACTAAAAGGGTATTATGTGAGAAGACTATTTGTGGGAAATGTTAAGTACTTTTCGTAAAATAAGATGATCCTATAGATAGTATCTAAAGAAACTAAAACTTTGGGTTATGGAATTATGTGAATTTATAATTCAAAATTTTTAAATAATGTAAATTATATAAACTATATATATTCCATTCTTGGGTTTTCTCAATTACTATCAAATCATATGTGTAAAGTTTTTATTTTTAGCACCAGATTCAGGAGTACAGGTGAGGGGAACATTAGGTTGTATCAGATAGTGGTTGATTTATTTTTGGGGATTAGGTTATGAATAATAAGAGGATAAAATTAAAACAACTTATGATAATCCAAACATGATGTGAGAAGAATATAAAATTCTATACATGTGATAATGTATTCTAATATGTGATTGACTAACCTTATCATATGATCACTTACACTGATTATTATTGCTCAATAATCGCTATAAATTTTATAATTTTAGTCAATGTCTATAAATTGGGGGAATCGAGTTAATAATGAGTGTGATGGAAAATGTTGTGATTGTATCAATGAGAAACCAAGTGTGATGGGTGAATGATTTAAAACCTTCATGGAAATGCTCTCTCTAGTTAAGAACAATAACCAAAACCATGTTGAAATCCCAAACATTCCAAAAAAGTAAAAACATTATTGTGACTCATTCATTCATTAGTGAACTCTAACCATTAGTGTATATTAAAATCTAATATTTACTGAGTAATAGATTAATGTAACACCCTAGAGATTTCATAATATATTTTTATTTAAATCAACAATATATTAATTGGTTTTTTCACATGAAAAACTAAATAAAAAACCTCGAAATTTTAGATAAATATTATTAATAAAATTTAAGAATAATAAAACCATTATTAAATAAAAATATTTCAATCGATTAGAAATGCATTCAAAATATTATGAAGAACACATAAATTTTAAAAAGGGAATTTTTCAATAAAAGTACTTTTTCTTTATTTATTTCATATAATAGATAAATTTTTAAATTTTATAATTTTAATTTAGTAAAATGAGATTAATTATTAAATTTAAAATTTTGAAATTAACTTTGGGTGATATTTTGAGATTTTTCTAAAATAAATTATTTTTAGTTGAATACTAAAAAATACTGTTTTTACAAATAGTGTAATATTTATAATTTTTTGGGTAGTAATTATTACTTTAAACTTATAAAATTTTGTATTAGAAAAAATAGATATTTAAAGATTAAAATGATTCATTTAAAAATGATATGATTAATTTATAAAACCCATGTTTATCTTTTTGGAAACTTAAGCAACATTTTACTCAAAAACTATTTTTATTCACTTATATAGAAACTTAATTTTACTCATTTGTAGAATTTAAATCTAAAAAATGGATTAATTATTTTAGATTATCTTATTTATATTATTTAATAAGTTTCATTCATTTTTGGACATAAAAATAAGATTACAAGGATTAATGTTAATTGTCACTATAATGGTAAAACATTAATTCTCGAAGAATTATTTTATTAACATTATGTAATTTTTATCCAATAAAATAAATCTATATATTCTATTAAATTAATATAATTTAATTCTAAACCTATATATAAATATATTTACATTTATTCATTTAGTAATCAATACTAAATAAAGTGAAGAACACTTAATGGAAAAACAACATTTTCCCACAAAACCATTTCTATATATTATATGTTTCTGTTTAAAAGTTAACTTTACCTTATTTAAGATTTTAATTTGATTATATGGAGCTTAAATATTTTTATAACATAATTTTTTTTAAGAAGGGTGAACATATATTTTTAATAAAATATAAATTACATGAGTGAAAATACGTTACCAAGGTAAAAACCAAAATGGTAAAATGAAAAAATCAAGTGTAAAAAGACTTTAAACATGTTTAAAACATGTTTATAAGTGAATTTTAGATGATTAATCAACCTTATATCACCCCAAAATTTATTATTTCTTACTTTCACATTTATTGAACTTTTAA
The DNA here is from genome assembly GCA_963277665.1 of Viscum album. NCBI lineage: Eukaryota > Viridiplantae > Streptophyta > Magnoliopsida > Santalales > Viscaceae > Viscum > Viscum album. The sequence continues at coordinate 1,686,460,273 of OY728160.1, forward strand.
TAATGTCCTGAAATCATTGAAATTGTATTTAGTATTTATGAAAATTCAATTTCATTCAATTATAAATGGAGATAAATTCCAAATCATTTATCCAACCATTAAAAAAATTATCTCAATAAAAAATATACCATAGTATCTCCTCAACTTTCTACCCACATCTTGGAATCCTTGTTCATTCCAAAAGGCTAAACTAAGGATCCTTAAGCTGTTACCTATGGGAGAACATCCAAAGGGATAGGTATTGTTCTCAACTAAGCTCTCTCAATTCTTTTATTTTTCTAATGCCTATAATATGTTCTATAAATGAATGTATGATAACATCAATATTATAAATAAGAATTGACACCATTATTTCGAAACTAGTACTAAAAAAAGACAATCAAAAACTAATATATTTATATTAAAAGTATATAAAAAAAGTTTATTAAAGGTTATAATTCATAATATGGTACAAAAATAGGTTATTAGTATTGTTATTTTTTCTGTAGGAGGCTGTAGAATGTTCATCTAAAAAAATTTAAGGTATGAGTTTTTGCATCTCAATTTTTCTTTATTGAGATATGATGTGTATTTTCATTTTTATGGATAATATATTCTCCATGTATTTATTTTATCATCATTTTTGATGAAATATAATGGATTTAAAAATACACCTCACGTTCCACCATCTATAGATTTCAATTTGAATGATTATGTCATTATAAGGGAGTTTCATTTTAATTTATTTTCCTTGAGAAATATTTTATTTATGAAGATAAATTCATTTAAATGGTGTGTATTCTAACTATTGGATATATTATATCCAATATTATATTTCATTAAATATTTTTTATTAGAACATTTCTTAAGTCATAATGGATACTGATAACTCAAAACTTCTTTATTTGAGTTAGGATATTTCTTCTTGAATAGTTTTATTACATGCTTGGGTTTTTAAATAATAAAATTATGTTATATTGTATTTTAGCTTCCTATACGAGGAAAAATGAATTTTTAATTCAAATATTATTCAATGATTAATTTTTTTTCATAAAATTATAACACTGTTAATAATAATTCATATCCTTCCCAAGTAAGAACTTTTCTTTCCATATTAATGTTTTATATTTTCCCCCAATATTGTTTTTTATATTTGGAAGTGCAATTATTTTATATCTCGTGTGATATTTACATTTCCCTTTTCCTCTTTTTAGAAGGATGTTTTATTACCTTTTTTATAATGTTTGTTTTCAACAAAGATATTTCAAAATATTTTAATATCTTGCCATCAACTCAAAATCAAACATTTTATCTTCTACTCCATATTATCATCATAAATCACTTATATCATTTCAAATATCTATTATTGATTATTTTTTACAAGTAAATATTGTAAAATTTTTCACATTAACTTTTTGAGACCTTTATATCCCTTTTCAAGGATCCATTATTGATTTTTTAAAAGGTAAAATTTATCAAAAATGATTTTACATCACTTTTTTGAAATATTTATGTCTTTTCATGGATCCATAATTAAATTTTATTTTTGAAAGTAAATTATTTAAAATGTTTTCACTTAAAATTTTCAAAAAAAACATTTCAAATTTTATATAAGTTCATCTTTAATGCCAAATATAGAATAATTTTATAAAATATTTTTTACGATTTTTCTTATATATCTCTCTTTATATCCAAAGGCATTATTTCTGTGGAAATTATTTTTCATGAATCATGGTCTAAGTTTTATTATAAAATATTTTTTATCTTAATAATATTTTGGTATCAACCATTTAAATTTTTAGGTAAATTTTTGTAATAGAAAATGAAAATGTTAGGAGACCCATCATTATTTCCGTGGTTTCTTTATGTTGTGAGGAATGATTGTTTCCAATTCCCTAACATATTTATGGATAAATTATGTGTAGGGTCCTATATCACCATTTAATGTAGTTGTTATGTTTTTATATCTTATTAAAAAAGAATATTGTGAAAGAAAATGACCACGTTATGATTTTTTCATAGGGTTGGGTGTGGACATGATCACGTTATGTTTTGTTCTCAAGATTGTGCATGGGCATGATCAATTTAAGAATTGTTCACATGATGATTCATATAAATGATTAAATATGTCATTATTCACATTTTTGTGTGGACATGATCATATAAAACAATTTAAACATGATTTTCCATGGACATAATTTCATTTTCATTGTTCACAATATTGTTCCTGGAAATTATTTCTCTAAACTTTATTCAAAAAATTAAAATTTCTCGTAGCTACAGTTATGACATATTTTTAAATATTAATGATTATGATTTATTAATTTATTATATCACTCATTAATTCCATGTATTTTTTTTTCATTTGATATTACATGTATTTTAATCATGACTTATGGACATTTCTTATTATTTAATATTCATTTTAATAAGATATTTCTCCCATACTCATGTTTTCTCATATACATATGGTTTAATCCTTAATGACATGTTGATGAATTTTCCATTACAATGTTCTTGAGATTATATATTTCTTATGTTCCCATTCAATAAGTTATTTATATGAGTATAACCTTTGAGGAGTCTATAAGGGAATCTAGCATGGTTATATTATGGAAATATGTTCACAAGTATCGTAAAATAAGTTGATTGTATATTTATTGAGATTTTTACAATTTATGAGATATAATGTTTTTCTTATGGTAATGTTGTAAAATAAGGAAGGGTTGATTTACCTTTGTATCAAATCTAGTATATAAACAATTTGTTTTTAGAACAATATCTAGGAGTTATAGTCTGGGGTAACCCAATTGGTATCCTAGAAAGATTTAGTTATTTTTTTTTTGGATTAGTTTAGTTATTTTGGGGATTAGTATTAGATATTTTTAGTGAAAAACCTAAGTATAAGTCAAATTATAGGATAAAACATAGGAAGTTTGGTAAAGTTTTCATTATGTAGTTTTTCTAGAGATTACATCCAAATATGAATAAAAGAAGGTGTATGAGGCTATGAAATAGATAAGCAATGGTGTAATAACCCTAAAAATGCTTTGTTGACCATCAACTTATTCTTCACTCATTGCATAATGAGTGTTCCTAAGACAACACACCTGACTATAAAATCATGGTGGATACTATTTGGGGATTCACACACTCTTTATGAACCACTATAAAGTATTTTAATATATTTTGGTTATAGAAACTAATAGTAAAATGACCATGAATAACAATGATTGAAATCTAGAGATTTATAAGTTATAATAATAAATTTTCTATTGATTATATATATATATATTCATAAGATCATTTATATAGGTTTTGGGATATATCCACAACCAATTTGGTTTTAGTATTTGATTGGAAATAGGATCATGAAAATGAATAAATGGGAGGTATGTCTATAGAAACTCATAATAATTAGTTAAAATGGTATATTTTGTATAAATGGAAATTATTCATAATGTACACCTATTTTCATGAAAAATATGAGTTTTTATTCTTACCTAAGTTAGTAAGGTAGGTATCTCCTTCAGAATCATAATATTAGTCGTGTCTATCACTTAGTTACACTTATAAATTCTTATTATTAAATGATAATTATAATAGTGAGGATTTAATTTATTTATAGGAGGGAGAATGTAACACTCTGAGATTCGAGAATATATTTTCATTAAAATAAACATTTTATCAACAGTTGGTTTCACCGAAAATATTGAACTAAAATGATCCATGAAATATTAGATAAATATTATATAGAAAATTTAGGAATAATAAAACCTCTAGTAAATAAAAATATTTTTATAAATTATAAATTCATACGAAAAAATATTAAGAACACTGAATGTTTTAAAAGTGTCATTTCTAATAAAATAAGTATGTATTTATATATTGAATTTAATTGCTAAATTTATAAAATTTATAATTTAAATTTTAGAAAAACTTTATTTTTGAATTAATCATTTCCAAAGTATCTTGAGGTGATTTTTTTATTTTTATAAAATTATATTTCTTGGAGAATAATAAAAATATCATTTTAACCAATACAATAATGTTTATAATTTTTTCATTAATAAGTAAAAATTAGAAACTTATAAATTTTTTTATTAGAAAATAATATTTATGGAGTAAAATGATTCATATAAAAATACTACATTTAATTTATTAAATCTATGTTTAAAATTTTGGAAACATAAGAAATATTTTACATTGAAAACTATTTTTATTTACATAAATTAAAAACTAGTTTCCATTACTTATAAAAATTAAGTAAATAAAAATGGATTTAATATTTCATATTATAATTTTCATATTATTTAATAAATATAATTTTATTTTTAGGCTTAAAAATAAGAATACTATGACTAAAGTTAATTACCATTATAATGGTACAACTGTCATTTTCAAATAATTTCTTTGTGAAATTGTGTAATTTTTATCTAATAAAATAAAATAATATCTCCTATAAAATTATTATAATAAAATTAATAAACCTATATATATATAAATATATTAACACTCATTAAATTTTTAATCAATACTAAATATGATTAAGTACACTTGATGTTAAAAACCACGTTTAAAAAAAACAAATTTTCAATATATTAAATGTTTTAATTTAAATTTAAATTTTATATTATTTATAAATTGAATACGATTTTATGGAGATTTTTTTTAAAACATTAAAATTTTTGAATAAGGGTTACCCTAAAATTCTATTAATATATAATTTACTTAGGTAAAAACAAATTACCAAGGTAAAATCCAATATGGTAAAATGTAAAAATCAAGTGGAAAAAGACTTTAAAAGAGTAAAAATGTTTTAAAATAAAATCAATAGGATTTATTGAACTTATATCACCTCAAAATTAATTTTTACCACTTTTGGATCCATTTAACCTTGAGTAGCATCAGACTATCCTTAAAAAGTAAAGGGAATTTATGAAAATTCTATTTTTCACTTATAAAAGGAGATCAATTATAGCCAATTTATCCACATATTATAAAATTTTATCTCCAAAAAACTCTTCCTTAGTCTCTCCTTAACTCTATCACCACTTATTATAAGTCATGGTATTTCCAAAATCAAAAGATATGGAGCCTTAAGTTGTTACCCAAGGGAGGATATCCTAATGGAGAGATAATGTTCTCATCATAGTTGACTCGATTATTTTCTTCTTCTACCCAATAAAATATTTTCAGTAAAATAATTTTTGATAGAATAAGTATTATTAATATTCTGAAATGTTATTATAATAATTAAATATACATTTTATACCTTCCTTCTAAATATTTTAAAAACAAAAATGTCGCTTGTGTTGCTTGCGTACTACAACCACTATAAGAAACATGAATTGTTTTTAACAACCCCATTAAAAGGATTTTTCAAAGGGGATATTTAATGAATAAATATTATATATAAAACATTAATAGTATTTTAAAAATATAAAACACTCCCTACCTCCTTTATCTAATACGTAAATGAATATATTGATCATTTGTACCTGTAGACCATTACCTCAATGAAAGCGATGTATTTCATTTTTCACTAAAATATTTTATTATGTATCCAAATATATAAAAATATAGTTCATAAATTTAAATAATATAATTATTATTATATAATAATGATATTATTCTAGTATAATATATTTCTTAATTGTACTCACCCATAAATTATATCTTGTTATTGTTTGGGTCAGTTTAACCACCAATTTGAACAATGCTATGGATGACTATAGAAAATTAACTACTATTTTTATTTATAATTATTTAGAATTTTTTTGATGTTATGGAAATATTATGTTGACATTTATGTTATCATTAAGATACCAACCCTCTTTCATTAGAAATTACCAAAATAAGATCACTTCCAAATTCATCATCACGAATCATGAATAAAATTCATAGGAAATGAAATTATAACATTATAAATAAATATAAAACATATTTTAAAGTACCTATATAGATATAGGTATAATTAAATTTGGATATATAAAAAATAATTGACACCACTATTATGAAACCTGTACTAAACAAACAATCGAAACTAATAACATCAAATGATGAATTAATAGAACTTAGTTATATATCTTTAATAAATCATTTTAAATGAAGTTTATAAAAGGCTCTATGGTATTAATAAGGTTATTAAATATGAGGTTATGATATTTTTTTTATAAATGTGGTTAGATAATGTCTGGCTAAGTATAATTTAAGTTCATGCTTTTTACATCTCAATTTGGATTCAACGAGATATGATGTGTATTCATCAATTTTTTCCTTTTCTTGGTGTATATATTGGCCAGGGAATTATTTTATCATAATATTTCAGGAAATTTAAGAGATTTAAAATTAAATATCATGTTCTACATTCCATTTATTTTCAATTTGAATGATTATGACATTATAATGGTGTTTCATCTCAATTTACTTTTTTGAGACATGTTTTGTTTATTCTCATAATTTTTTTTAAATGGTGTGTACACTACATATTGGATATATAATATCAAAAATTATATTTTAATAATGGTATTTAAAGTTCAATTTCTATCCAGATTTTTCAACATGTTTTTATTAAGTCATTTCTTAAGCTATAAAGGATATTGATAACTCAAAACATCTTTATTTGAGTTACGATATTTATTTTTTAACTTATTTATTCCATGCTTGGGTAGTTACACTACACAATTTAATTATAAAATATTTTATCTTAATATTAGTGAAAAAATTAATTTTTAATTCAAATCCCCTTCGACAACAAATTTCTTTCTCAAAAAAGTGTTATGCTGTTAAGAATAATTCCAATCCTTCTAAATTAATCACTTTGTCTTCTATATCCATGTCTTATATTCCCAAAAATGTCATACTTTATATTTTCATACCCAATTATGTGGTATCTCTTATGATATCCAAATTTACCTTTTATTCTTTTTGAATGTAAGTTTTATCACCCCTTTTAATATGTGAGTTTTGAACAATGGTATTTCAAAATATTTAAAAGGTTTTCCATCCATTAAAATTCAATTGTTTTATCTTCCACTCTGAATTCTCTTTAAAAATACTTCATTTACATTCAATGATCTATTATTGAAGTTTATTTTTAAATTTAAAGTATTTATTTTTTCCCTTCACCTTTTTTAAATATTTATGTATTTTTCAAGGATTTATTATTAAAAATTATTTTTCAATAGTAAATAATTTCAATATGTTTTCACATCACATTTTTATTTTTTTTCTCTTTTCTAGGATACAATATAAAAATTCTTTTTAAAATTAAATTATTTTAAAAAATTTCTATTCACCTTTCCAAAAAATAGTCTTCAATTTAATAACAACATTATCTTTTACCACAAATATAAATGTGTTTTTAGAAAAGTATTTTATTATTTTGTTTCAATTTTTCTATTTATATTTAAAGGAATTATTTCCATGGAAATTAATTTTAATGAATAAGCCTATAAATTTTCTTATAAAGTACTATTTTGGGGTGATTTATTTCATGATATCAATCATTTACATTCATGAGGTCAATTTTGGAGATACCATATGGAAATGTTATGAAATCCATTTTTTCCATGGGGTCTTTATAATGTGATGATTGATTATTTTAAATTGGCATGAATATGAATGGATTATTGACAAGTGGGGTCCTATATTATGCACCAATGTATTAGTTATGTTTTTATACATCATGTAATAAAAATATTTTCATGGACGTGTTCAATTTATGCATTGTTCACAAGGTTGTGTGTGGACAAGACAACATTATTATTTATTCTCAAGATAGTGCATGGACATGATCCCATTGAGAATTGTTCACACTATACCATATGGAAATGATCACAATTTTTTCACATAAGATGGTGCATGGAAATGCTCACATATAGCTTTGATCACAAGATTTTTCATGTATATGATTAAATTTTCCTTGTTCACATAATTTTTCCTAGACTTATTGACAAATATTATTATTAAATGTCACACCCAAACTATATTTTATTATTATTTTTTAATTTTTTAATTAATAATTGACCCATTTTTTAAATTTTGGGTCAAAATAGTTTTAAAATTTAAAATTATGGATTTTCAAAATAGGCACATAGTTGACGCACGATTGTTAGAAACCATGTGAAAACCATGTGAGAGAGTCTGAAATTTTAATAGAGCTGAATCACACTATTGGAACATTGTTTCCCTAACAACGTAACCTACCCACGTGTGGTTTCTATGGGTTCTTGTGTGGGCACATTGTTGGATCAAGGATTTCCCAACTGTGTAGCCAAACTGTTCTCTGTGTTATGGGGGTAATTTTTTTTATTTTACCTTTTACCTTAAAAATTTAAAACCCTTTATGGGGTTTTATTTCTATCCCTACTCTCTTCCACATTATTTTCAACCTTCCCCCTCTCCTTCATCTTGATGGTGTGCTCTACTTCCCTTTGTCCCACCGATTTTAGGATGGTTTCTCTTCTGATTCATGATGTAATCATCTCAGGTAAGAATTTATCATTATCAATATATTACCCTTTCATTTTCATTACATATTATTATTCCCCTTGATACGTCTATGACATGGAAAAACAAAACCTAATTTGGGGTTTATTTTTGTCCTTTCCATGATTCATGGGGTTTTTGGGGACTTATTTGAGGTGAATTCTTGCAGAATTCATCAAATGAGATGACTTGTAAATCCTTTAATGTGAGTTAAACCCATATATAGGTATAGAAATATATTTACACACACACACACAAAATCTTTGTACATATTTACTCATGGGTGTGTGAATATGTACACTGGAAAAAAGGATGCTTATATATATGTGTGTATAGGCGTATATGTGTGTAAGTGTGGGGGGGGGGGGAGTTGCTTCCCTTGGGTTTCTCTTGGTATCTCTTGATTACATAGACCTGATTTATGTGTATTTGATTAACCATCATTAAAGGTGACATGATTTGATATAGGTTCCCTTTTTCCAAGCCTTTAATTTGAAATCGATGATTTATTGATGTTTTAATGTGTGTTATCCTAGTTATGTGAAATGTATACGCTATGTAAATGGTTTTGGTTCTTGGAAATGGATTCACAATTTCATTATAGGTTTTCTTCGAAGCATTGAATATGGATTTCTATTTTTTAAGAATGCTTTAAAGCCTTTTTAATGGTGTACCATCCTAAATAATCAATTGGTTTTCTTAATGGTTCCAATATAAAAAGTGGTTATGACCAGAAGTGTTTTGGTTTTTTGATTGATTTTAAAAAGGGAATATTGGTTCGGTTTTATTTTATAATAATCCTTGAGAGGATTTATAATATTTTAACTTGTTCTATGAGACTTACACACATATACACACACACATATATATACATGGGTATCTACTCTGTAAATAATCACTTATGGTGAGTGGAGTATATCCATAGGGATAAAGGGTAATTATATTTAGATTTATCTAGATATATATGTTTTAAGCATGAAATGTGGTTTTGAAACATTAATAATTAAGAAAAAAAGTTGATTTTATAGTGGAATTATTCTTCATTTAATGAGATGAGTCCTGGTTGCCACTTTGAAATGTTTTAAGGAAATGAAAACCCATATTATGTCATATCCCTTGTATTAGAAACCCGGTGTGTGATAAATGTGTGATATGTGATATATTACCAGTATAGGGGATTGTGAATTTTTGGGTATTTTAGATAGATAAAAGGGGATGTGCCTAAAAGGGTGACCAGAGGAGAGAAAGTGGTTTTTTTATTGTGACAAAGATGTGATATGTATGTATATGCTAGCCTGATTAAAATTTACCTTCATTTTAATTTTAATGCGATTCCGTGGGAAGTTTTTCAGGATACTTAGGTACACATTCTTCGCTATTTGATATTGTAAACATGTTAGTGTCCCTAAGTAGATAACCCAACATTCCATGGTATGCGCCCCTCTGTCGAGCCAGTGAGCATGTCTTCAAGTGTTTGGGTAGTTTTTAATGATATCTGGAACAAGTATATATTGTTTATGTTATAGTATTTATAAATTTTTTATATGCCATCTCCACGAGCTCCATATATCCCATGAAAAATATTTTACACATATGATACTTTCCTTTATTGTCTAGTTTATTTATATAGTGACATATCTGCTTTGATTTTATACTTAAAAACCTTATTTAACATAGTTTATCTTCTAAAAATATTTTACTGAAAGAAATTTTACATTTAAAAAACTATGTTTTAAATGTGATGAAATTTTTTTTCCTTAGAATGGGATATTGTTGCTTGTTTTTAAAAAGAGCAGAACACCCTATTTATATATGACTTTTTTTTAAAACTTTTATAATTTTTAATTATCTTTAAAGGTAAGGCATTAGGAATTCATTATCCTTTGGAATCACTACAGTAAATTTTAATTCTCATTCTTATCTTCATTATGAATTTTTAGTATCATTTTCTTCCCCAATTTTGGTTACTCATGGAATGAGCATAGTTATAAGGTTGGTGGTGACCCACGACATCACAAAGAGGTATGTCTAGCTTTATTTCATTCCACTTATAGTGTTTATCTTATTATTTTGTTCATGTTTATTTAAATATAATTTATGGGAATAATAATTTCCATTTAGGTTATATTTTAGGGAAGATACTAGTTTCTAGCCTAGGAGGATAAAGAACACCTATGGGCCTTGTTGTATACTTTCTTGGATGACTAGCTTGGGTTCGAACTAGGCTGGTTCATGGAAAAATGGAATCAAAGATTTAGAACATATTATTTGGGGATGTTTGGTAGTTTGGAGCTAGGATTTTGGGAATTCAAGAGGGTAGTCGTAGTTAGGTTCCTAATCACTACCTTTTTAGAAATATGCTTGAATTTATAGGATGGTTTGGGATGGTAGTGACTTAAAATCTAATATTATCTCCATGTTTTTTGAGGTTTTGTTTTTTTGAATGTTTACGATTGGCTTTTAGAATTTTTGGGGTTTTTGGGAAACTTCAATGGTTGGAGTTTATTTTTAGAGGAGTTAAGATGGATAATGTACTCACATGATTGGTTCAAGTTCTACCAAACTGTGCGGCTAAGTCATGTATATTAGACAAATTTGTAATTTTTTTAATTTTGATCTATTGAGGGTGGAGTTTAATTTGATTATTATTGGTTCATGTTTATGTTGATTTTGAGGTGTTACCCTTTGATTTTAAAATTTACTTATCGTTTATCCAAAAATGGATTTCTAAAAATAAATCTTTGATTTCAAGGAAATTGAAATAAAAAGTGTTTTGAATTTTAAAGTTTTTATAAGATTGGAATTGGGAAAAGGAAGAGATATTTGGAAATTTTTTTTTGATGGGAAAGGGTAAAATTTGAAATTTTTTAGAACTATTTTACAATCTATTTAAAATGGAACTATTCTCATATGATTCCTCTAATTACTATTAATACTCATTTATATGAATTTATGTTTTTGGTAGTGGATTTTTTTGTATGTGTGGATGTATACTTGATAGAGAAGAAAAATTTATATATGTGAGGCATCAAGGAATTCCATTGGTAAGTAACTAACCTTCTTAACTTATTTTGTTTTTTTAAATATTTTAAAAAATTTAATTGAAATTTTTTTTATAATTGGAAGTTTTTTAATGTTTCATTTCTGGGATTTTGGGGTTTTTTAGGCTGAAATGTTGTTGGAATAGTTTTTTGAGTTTGGGTTTTTTTGTGGTTGTGGTGTGTAGTTTTGGTTTATGATATATTTTGATTTTGTTTTGTGATTCTTATTTTTAGAGTATTCCCTAGAAACGTCTCGGTAATGAGTTGATGTTCAGCCTCTAAGATATATTCCTCCTTGTCTAGGAGAAGATCAGTATTGGAAATTGGTGATGGTAACAATTTAGTGGTTTAATATTGTCAAATTTTAGGGGGTGGGGATCTTTGTGAAAAAATTGAATAAGTATTTTAATGAGGTGAATTCAATGGTGTTGGTTCTATTTCCTTGAAGGGGAGTATCTTGGGTGATAGGTTGGGATGAACAAGAATGGTAATTTATGTTTTTGATCAGTTGGGTTCACCAAGGGTTGATGTTTTATGAGTTGGTCCCAAGTTTTCATCCATTGATGTGAGATAGGATACCATGGATATTTTGTTGAGGCATGTCTATTTGGGGAATTTTTAGCTTCATCTTGTCATCACATTTTACTCAGGGTGGCCTCTTAGGTCACCTGGAGAGGTTCTATAAGTTCCACCACAAAAATAATAAGTTTCGATCAGAGATTATCATCTCTTAATTACAAGGAAGAAGATGCTTCAATACATTAGGGCCCCATTTGTAGGCCTCAGAGTGAATTTTTCACATATTACAGGAGATTCTGGTTGTTAGTGGGTTCTATTAGGTTTTTTTCTTATTTATTATTCCTTTTCCCTATGTTCTCTATCCAAGGTTTCCCTCGGGGTAAGGAAAAGGTTTTTTCCTTTCTTTATGATTTTGGGTTTAAATTGAAGTATTCTTTTTGGAAATTCTAAATCTTATTTTTATGGAGTGATAATGATTTTTTTCTATGTATCATATATTATAGCTTTGTTTTTCATTTTTCATTATGAAATTAATCTTAATTGGGAAATTAGTTCTCAACCAAGGTCCTAATATGATGGTGGACCACCATAGAAGGAGCTCATGGTGAACTTCTTTCTTAGGATTCCTTGGTGGGGAAATCCTTTGACTACCCCCACCCAACCTCAATCATCATAGTTTGGTTGGATAATTCTATCAGTCATGTGATAGATGGTCATAAAGATACCAAATAGACCGTGATGACTCTCTTTGGTAAATTATATGTTATACGATGAGGTGTTCAATGTTTTGAGTTTTTTAGGAATTAAAGTCTCTCTCTTTTGAATATCTCATTTGATGGTTTGAGTTCCTTGGTCTCATTACCTTTTTTCTAGAAATTGGGATTGTTTTTTGAGGAGGATTCTACAAGATTATTTTAGTTAATATTCTATAGGTTTTGAGTTTCATTTTGAGTGGTAGATTTTTATTTCATTTTTCTTGATCAACTGAGTGTTTTGGGGATTTATATTTTCATGAAGTGTCATGGTGAGGAGAATTGTCACACCCCAACCATGGTTTAATAGTTATTTTTAATTATTTAACTTTTAAGAGCCCTGATTTTAAAATATCTGGCCAAATAGGTATTAGATTTTAAAATTTGGGATTTTCTTTGTAGGCACATAGTTGGGGAATGGTTAGTAGACCAACCCTGGTCGAAACCAAACTGGTCACCTGAGCTGGTATATGTTATGACCTAAGAGGTGTTCCTGATCCACCTTAACTGCTAATTTGTGCAAAGAATCAAGATTAAATATATTGTAAATGATATAACCCATGGAAAATAGACAAATATATAAGAACAGAACAAGAGAATAAAAAATGTATCAAAAAATAAATAAAACTAGACATTCCTCCATGTTACCTCATAGGCCGCCAACTACCAAGAAACTATTCCCTCTATATGAGTGGCCAAAATTACATAAGAACATTAAACTAAAGAAGATAATTCATGTATGAGAACTGAGATGTTATGTGGTGATTCAGAGTGATAAATATTTCCCTATTCCTTACATTTTATGATAATTCCAAGTAATTATTGGATGAAAATAATACATAATAAGATAGGATTTTCTAATATTTTAATAAAAAAGTAACAATATTACATTTTAGGAAAATATTATTTCCATCAATTTTTTCAGAATAATTTTCAGATAATGATTGGACTTTCATTCAATTATTTTTAAAAGATTAATATTGTTAAAATATTTTTCTTAATATGAAATAAATGTTGAGATGTAATTTTATAATAAAACTTGAAAATAGAGGAAAATATCATACATTAAAAACATGTGTTATAGGATCTTGGGTGATAGTTAAGAAGGCCTAAGAAAAACATTTAAAATAAAATAATAAATATCTACAAGTACCATTTATCTAAAATCAATACCTAAACACTCAACGAAACCCCCATTTTCTTGACTGGGGGCACATCCCATGGGGAGTTGGGTTATTTACAGAGGGACACATTCTAGTGCATAATACCAACTAGTTTGGCATGTGTATCTTTTTTTCCACCTAACTAACCAAGGCTTCCCATAAATTATAAATTCTATTGAGTTTCAAATCCACATTTCACTCTTACAACATATAACTCAAGATTAATTTGTTTGTACACTTTATCCTAATTCACATATTCCACTCTCCATGAGTGAATATGTTAAATATAGGAACCTATATATATATATATCCATATATTTATATGTATGTAAGTCAAATTCAATAGGTCACTTGTTTAGGAATCCTTTCATGGGTTACTAGAAAATTAAACCAAGCTATTAGGCCCTTTTATGAAGCCAGGCCAAAATACCAAAACACCATTGGGTATCAACTTTTTTCAAGATAGAAACCATTTATAAAACTAATTATAAATTTAAAATTCCTTAAATTTTCAAAAGAGGTTGAAAACAATCATAAACAAGGAAAATTCATGTTAAAATCTTAGCTGAAGTACTAAAAACAAGGAAAAACTTTTCAAGGAACACAACCATTTCTTACAACATATACATGTAATAAAATAATGAACAAGGACTTTATAAAACACATAATAAATCAAGTAATTCAATTCAAATTCTTGTATTTAGGGAACCTACCCCAAAACATTTCACCTTTGACAATGACTACCTTACACATTCACACATAAGCACCTTCACATATATATAGGCACCCATTGTTCCAATTTATATATTCATACTAACATAAGTGAATATATACAAAGTTGGTCCTTATATATATTTCTATATATGTAACTCGCATTCGAGGATCCACAAGCCATCTCCTTTGATGAATGCTACAAGAATGAGCTTCAAATCAACCCTCACGAACACTAAGAACCTTGATACAATAGAAAAATACCCAAATAATGTTAGGGTTTACCCAAGGCCATGTACACCACTTGAGATAAAAAGGAAAAAAAGAAAAAGTGAAATAGAAGAGACTAGAGGATGATAAATGCTTACTAGTAAAGCATTCACCAAGATATTACATGGAAATTGGACAAAATTGGGGGTTGTGGGAAGTAGGTTAGCGCATAGCTAGAAGAGGGGGGTAATGGTGCATAGAGTATAGAGAGGGTAGGGGGAGAATTAAATCCCATTTAAGAGGTTCTATCATTATTTATATATTTTATTTTATTTAATTTGTTTAAACCTGGGTAGGATGCAAGGTTGGGCTGTATGATCTTATAGACTATGTAACAATCATGAATGTGACTCTTGAAAAGGGAGGAAGCTTAATAGTTTGGGATGTATAGTTTCATAAACTATGTTCCTAACCATGGGAGGACCTAGTGACTCTACCTATGGCCGCATGATCACCTGGAAGAGGTCACATACCTGTGTGCCTAACCGTGTGGTCTACCCAATGCTTATTTCTAGGGTTTTATAGTTTTCCTAGGGATGGCTACATTCTAGTGTTCAGAAAAACTATGAGATAAAAAAAATCATATATTATATTCACATGGTATATAGAGGGATAGCACACAGTTTACTCCAATTGTGTTCTGATAAAGAACCACCTTCATAGCCTAAAAAATTCCAATTGCAATGGAAAATACCAGGGAAAACTATTAAAAAAAGGGGAGTAAAAATAAATAAAATAATAGAGCAATATCAAGTCAAGGTGTTACAATTCTACCCACCATGAGACATTCCACCCGAAATTTTCTAATGACACTCGATTGAACAAGAAATGATTCAAATAGAAACCACATATGAAAATGAAACCTATTCCACATGAAGACTGGAAACTAAAACCTCACTTTCCATAAAAAACCAATAACTCCAAAAATAAAAAAGAAGCTAGTGGGATAATCCTCAATGAATCATCTCGACATCTTGAGAGACTTCTAATGAGTCCTAATAAGACGATCTAACAACCAGAATAATCAGGATGAGAGACTCTCCTTTCTAAATATCACTCAACATGGAAAAACCTAACCGTAACATAGAGATTACCATATAAAATAGTCATCATTTTTTCAGGATGTGAATATTTTATTGAGCCCAATATCTAGGATATCCAAACTACAATGTTCTGGGTCGGGTGAGGTGGGGTAAAATGATTTCCCCAACAAGAAATCTTGGAAACCAGGTTCGTCATGAGGTCTGTCACGACCCGTCCCCTGGGGCCTGTGCTGTGACTACCCCAAGACCACCTTCCATAGGCCAGGGGATGACAACTAGTACCAAAGGCATAATTACTTAAAACTGGGAAGGAATTTCCTTTATAAACTATAAACACACACAACATATATGAACATGAGTAAACTGTATAACCAACAAGTGAGTATAGTAAGTAAAAAGGGGCCAAAATACAAGCCCAACAGGAAAGTACAAGAAACTGAAAGTACAAGTACAACTGAGGAAAAAGGAAAAAGAGATAATGGGTCATCCTCCGAGGTTCCTATATGAAGGGTAGGTACATATTGTCTGCTCCGCACTCCACGTCCATCCATATACTCCGTGTACTGACACGATATATGGTCCACCTCCGGGTACCGTCCAGTCCTGGTACTCTCAGCCTCTGTCAACGTTGTCCATCATCTGCATCCAGCACAATGAGGTGTGGGAATAGCTCGTGCATGGGTGAGTATAACGATACTAAGTAGGGACCCTGAGACCCTCAAGGTCTCAAAAAATCGAACAAGGATAAATCACAAAGTATGAAGTCAACAGATAACCTTACTTTGGTATATTCCCATACATATACCTAAGTTATCAAGTGATCCATCTCAATCATGAGGAAAACACAGAAAAATTGACTCAGCTCAACTAGGATTTTATTATAGGCGTAGTAACATTTCCAACCCTTGTCTACTGGAGAAATCTACCTCTATTGAGTACAGTGGGCCTGCTGCCACAACCAGCTGCTTCACACTAACCTTGGACTGCTGAAGTACTCCTTGTGTCGAGTACCGTGGGTCTGCTGCGTCACACAGAGGTGATCCCCACCATGGGTCTGCCGCCACAACCAGACACTCCCCCTCATAGCCTATAGAGGTACTCCTCTTGTCGAGTACCGCAGGTCTACCACCACAACCAAGTGCTCCTTCTCCGTGGGTCTGCCGCCACAACTAGGCGCTCCCCACTGGGCTAGTTGAGTCACTTTGAGTCAATCGGTCAGCAGTCGTCAATTCTCAGCTAGCTACTAGGTTCCCACACAAATGCTCGCACATATCCATAAGATATGATCCAAAATATACTGTTCTATGATCTAATAACCATGAAGTCCCATGAAGAAGTATCTCAAAGGTCCTCCACGTCATAGAGGTCTCAACGTAACTAACAACGCATCAATCAGACGCCAGATCTGTGATTTATTAGCCTTTTAGTCCCGAGGCCCTGGTTAGATTTGTGCACGATCCCACATGAACATATCTCAACTATACCAAAGTCCAGCGGAATATACTAAAAGGGACCTCCATGCTCCAAGATTACCAGCGTCGCTGACGGTTCGTCAAACAGATGTCTGGTGCCAAAGATATGGCCAAAAGAAAGTAAAGGGTCGTAATGGGCCCGGGTCCAGCCCGACCAGGTCCGACCGACCTGGCCCGACAAAGTCGAGGTTGACCCGGTTCAGGTCAACCTGGCCTAACCCATTGGGTCTGGGCCAACCCGTTGTGCGGGCCGACCAGTAAGGTTCGGCCCAGCCCGCTGGGCCCAACCCAACCTGCCATGAGGAACAGCAGAGAACCACAAGGGCTCGGGGCAGCTCAGCCCGGCCCAGGGTGAATCAGACCGAAAGGGTTCCGCGAGGGTCTGGTTTGGCCGAGACCACCACTAGGGTGTGGCCGGGGGCAGCACGGCCGGGGCGCGACCGGCACGGGCGGTGCGACCGGTGAGGGAGGCACGAACGGCGAGGGCGGTGCAGCCGATGAGGTGGTACGACCAGCGGGGACGGCGCGACTGGCGGGGGTGGCATGACCGGTGTGGGTGGCACGGCCGACGAGGGAGGCATGGCTGGTGAGGTGGCGCGATCGGCGAGGGAGGCCCGACCGGGGTGCAGCGTGACCGGCTAGGGCGGCACGACCGGGGTGCGGCGCGGCCGGGGCGCAGGGGCCAGTTCGGTCGGTGGTCAGAACGTCGTAGGGGCGGTGAAGGTCGCTGAGGTCGTGGGTGGCGCGATCGTTGCTTTCATCGCCGTTTCGAAGAACACCACTAAGAAGATCGACGGGGGGGTGGGGGTGGGGGTCGGGCCATGTTAGTTTGGCCCGTATCCTCCGCGTTTAGGGTGGTGGCAATCAGTTCATCAAGAACAAAGCACAAAAACCCTCCTACAAAAGGAAAACATATTCATTATTTGTTTTGATAGAAAGGAAGAACATGGGAATAAATCACACTTAAATAAAATTAAACCCCTACCTTGTCCGTTGTTCGTCGACGGATTCGCGAGGAAGAAGACATATCATTGGAAAAAGATGGATGTTGGCATTTTCCTCGATCGTCAGTTTGTGCGCCGACTCGTCATAGTCGAAGACGTCCTATGTCAGAGGAAGTCCCAAGGAAGAAGGTCAAATTCAGGGTCGTCGTTATTCATTGGTGGAGCATTCTTCATGGAGGAAGCGTTCATCGTTGGAGAGTTTTCTCTCAAGAGTTCTAATCCTCCTTTGCAAACCTTTTTCCAACAAATGAATAGATAGCCCCTCCAAATAATAGATTATCTATTATTTAGTTTGATCGGTTTAAAATTAATATTGTAGCATTTAATTAAATGATATGGCTCAATTGATTAAAGGGGGAGGGTTGACACCATTAAAAGAGGGGGGTGGTGGCACCATTAAGTTAAGGGAGGTCAAGAGACTCTCCCTCATTTATGAGGGAGTTGAGAGGTTTTCCTTGATTAATTGGGGGGTTTTGTCCCGGGTGGTCCCCACACCGTAACCTCTCATGGGAGGTTAGGTTCAAGTGGGCCCCACCACCATAACCTCTCATGGGAGGTTAAGGTGTGGTGGTCCCCACCTCCAACTTCCACTTGGGTGGTTATAAAAGATAAAATAAAATAAAACATGCATTTATTTTATTTTATCATTTCCATGAAAAACCCCCAAAACCAACTTCACCCTCGACCAACTGCCATCGAGGTGAAAGTCTTCTTAAGAAAATATCAGCGTTATGATTTCAACGGTGTCATTAGATTTCAATTATGAGCACCTGTTTAAAATTTAGAAAAACCCACTCGTACGTTTACTGAATGCACCCAAACAAAACATCAGAAATTGATTTCGGGCACACCGGGCCTCGAAATCACGCTCCATCAACATTGGAAGACTCATCAAATTCCCATATATTTAAAAAAACTACATGGAAATTACAGGTCTTTACATTCTACCCACCTCATGGATTTATGTCCCCATAATCCACAACTCATAACTAAGGGAAAAAGTGGGGGTACTGAGCACACATCTAAGCCTCCCGCTCCCATGTGCTCTCCTGGAGGTTCCCATGTTGCCAGCGAACACACACCAGAGGTATTGACCGTCTACAAAGGACCCGCTCCTATCAATCCTCAATCTCTACTAGAACCTCCATAAAAGTCGCCCCATCATCGACGTCCAGTTATCCATGGTTGATGATGTTGGAAGGGTAATGCACATATCTCCTCAGCTTGGATATGTGGAAGATGTCGTGCACCCAGTGTAACTGAGGTGGAAGAGCTATATAGTATGCCACCTCTCCAACTATGCCGAGGACCTGAAAAGGCCCGATGAACCTTAAAGATAACTTTCCACCACGACCAAATCTCCATAGACCTCGTCGAGGTGAGACCCGTAGAAAGATGTGGCTGCCATCCTCGAACACCAGAGGTCTCCGTCTCCTATAGGCATATGACTTCTACCTGCTCTGTTCAATCTTCATCTACTCTTGGATGATCTAAAACTTCTCTGTAGTAGCACATACCATCTCTGGTCCCACTAGTGCTGATTCCCCTAGGTTAGTCTAGCACAAAGGTGATCTGCAAGGTCGCCCGTATAATGCCTCAAAAGGTTCCATCCCAATAGTGGAGTGATAACTATTTTTGTATGATAACTCCACCAAAGGTAAGTGATCCTCCCAGCTACGACCGAAGTCGAGGACACAAGCACGCAACATGTCCTCAATGTTCTGAATGGTTCGCTCAGTCTGACCATCCGTTTGAGGATGGAAGGTGGTGCTCAAATGAAGCTGCATTTTGAAAGCCTCCTGCAACCCCTTCCATAGCCGAGAAGTGAAACGTGCGTCACTATCAGAGACAATAGTCGAAGGTACTCCATGTAGCCGCACAATCTCCTGCACATAAAGGCGTCCTGATCTCTCTACTGAACCCTGCTCTCTGATCAGCAGGAAGTGGGCCGACTTGGTGAGTCGGTTGACGATCACCCAAATCAAGTCATGTCCCCAGGATGTACGTGGAAGTCCTGTCTCGAAGTCCATGTATTTCCCATCCCACTTCCACTCTGGAACCTCTAAAGGATTAACCAAGCCTACTGGTACCTTATGCTCTGCCTTAACTTACTGAAAAGTGAGGAATCGAGAGACAAACTCTGCTACTGTCTTCTTCATTCTTGGCCACCAGTGCTGTCATCGGAGGTCCTGGTACATAATTTCCACTCCTGGATGTACTGCTAGAGGGGATGTGTGCAACTACTTCAACACTTACTTCTGAAGTGGAACTGGTACCATGGTACGTCCTCTGAAGAGGATTACGTGCTCCCCACCTTCAGAAAATCCATCAGGCTCCCACCCTGTGGATATCTGAGCACGTTGTCTCTCGTAGTCAGCGTCCTCACGCTGTGCCTCCCTGACTCGCTGAAGGAGTGGGGGAGTGACTGCGAGAGACTGAAGGAAAGCTGCTCTATCTCTATCCATAAAGGATATCTGTAAAGCGGCCAGCTTCTCCATCACCTCACCTAGCAGCTGTATTACATATATCATTCTGAGTACATCTACAACAACGTTTCCCTTCCCAGGAGTATAGACTATCTCGAAGTCATAATCCTGGAGGAACTCAATCCAACATCACTATCTCAGGTTCAGGTCCTTATGGGAGAAGATATACCTGAGACTCTTGTGATCAGAGTACATTTTAAAGCACTCGTCCATCAGATAGTGTCGCCATATCTTCAAGGCAAAGACCACTACTGCTAAATCAAGGTCATGGGTAGTGTAGTTCTTCTCATGCTCTCTTAGCTGTCGAGAACCATATGCGATCAATTCTCAATCCTACATCAGGACACATTTGATTCCAGTCCCTGATGTGTCGTAGTAAACTATATACCCTATTCCTTCCTCTGGAAGCCTCAAGATGAGGGCACTAGTCAACCTCTTCCTCAGCTCTTGAAAACTCTTCTGGTATCTCTCTGACCACATGAAGGGTTGTCCCTTCTTCATCAATGCTAATAGTGGTGCTACAACTCTGGAGAAATATGGCACATGTCTCTAGTAGTATCCATCCAATCCCAAGAAACTTCGTACCTCCGTCACACTCCTGGGTGGATCCCAAGAATGTACCACATCAATCTTAGCTAGATCCACTACAACTCCAGCCTCTGATATGACATGACCCAGAAAGTGAACCTCTTGAATCTATAACTAGCACTTCGAGATCTTACCATAAATCTGGTGTTCTTAGAGTGTGTCCTGTACTACCTGCAAATGATTGGCATGCTCATCCTCAGCAGTCGAGTAGATCATAATGTCATCGATGAAGACTATGACAAAGCGATCAAGGTATGGATGGAAGATCCTGTTAATGAGTCCCATGAACCCTTATGAAGCGTTGGTTACACCTAAAGGCATAACCAAGAACTCGTAGTGGCCGTACTGTCATATGAAAGATGTCTTCTGCACATCATCGCCTCGAAATCTGAGCTTCTGATAGCCTGATCTGAGCTCTATCTTCGAGAACCATCATGCTCCCTTCAGCTGATCAAAGAGGTCGTCAATCCACGAGAGTGGGTAATTATTCTTCACGGTCACTTGGTTCAGGCGCCGGTAGTCAACACAAAGACTCAAGCTCCCATACGCCTTCTTGGAAAATAGAATCAAGGATGCCCAGGGAGAAACAAAGGGACAGATGAATCCCTTCCCCTGCAAGTCCTCTAGCTGTACCCACAACTCGTGAAGCTCCGTAGGAGCCATTCGATACGCTGGAGCAGATATCGGTGTCGTCCTGGGGTATAGGTCAATGTAAAAGTCCACCTCTCTGTGAGGAGGTAGATCTAGGACATCATCAGGGAAAACATCCACGTACTGGTTCACCACTACAGGATAAGTCGTACTCTCCACATCAACAGCTTCGAAGGTAAGGCTATCCAACTGATGAGTGATCGGCTGCACTCTCCTTTGAGAAAGTCCATCCTATGATACAAAGGCTCCCTTCTCACTGATGAAGGTAAACCTGGTCCCATCCATGCAGACACACCACACTTTTCACCTAATACAATCAATATGAGCATGGAATGTCGATCACCAGTCCATACCCAAGATGACGTCGTAAGGCCTCGATGCCGCTACTAGGAGATCCCAGTCGAAGCTATCTCCTCCTAGAGTAAGATCACACCACTGACATCAGTGAGTAATCGTCGAATCTGCTCTCGTAGGAGTCTCTAGCTGTAAGGATCGAGCCAATGACTCCATCAGAATCTCCGAGCTCCAAACGAGGGCAGTGGAAATGAAAGAGTGACTGGAACCTGTGTCTACAAGTAGTAAAGCTAAGGTAGAGTAGACACAAATCATACCACGAATTATTTCTGGAGTGCCATGATCCTATGCCTCAGCTGCCTGGAGCTGAGCTCTCCCCTTTCCACCTGCTCCCTGCGGTTGGGGTGGACCTCATGGTTGTGGTGGCGGTAACACCTCGAAACGTCGCCCACCGCTAGCTGCACGACCAACTCCTCTTCCACGTCCACCTGCACCCTACGGACTACCTCGTTCGAATCTCTGTCTCTGCTTGGGCGGTCCTTCGACCATCTACTGATCATCTGAACGACGAGTCCTATATTCACGAGCCATGTGACCCTACCCTCTGCATGAGTAACACTACTTGCTCTTGGCATGTCTGTCTCCACTTTAGGTGCCCCACACAACCGATCCTAAATCATGCGGTCATACGCCTGTAGGTCTAGTCCTCTAGGACCTATGAAACATCTGTTTTCTGCCTGCTGTAGAAGAATATTCTACATTTCGACTAGTGGTGGATCTCGCTGTTGGAGACTGATCAGCAAGGAAACTCTATACTAAGAGGGCACTTTCTAATACCCATGCCTACCTCGGGATGCAGAGTGAGATCACCGAAGCCCTGATCTCTAGCCTGAGTCCCTGCTCGAAGGTTAGGGCCTTGAAGAATGGGTCCTGCACCATATCGATGAAGTAGCATGAGAAGTCTGTGAACCTCGTTGAGTACTGAGCTACAATCATGCTACCCTGCTTCCGATGAAGTAGCTCCTATATGCGCACTGTGCGAAGAGTCGCTGAGACAAGTTCTGCCTGAAAGAGGATCTCGAAGTCTGCCCAGATAAGCGTCATCTCATCGTGGACCTAGAGCATCAAGCTCCACCATCTTCCTGAAGATGCCTATAGAAGGCTAGCAATAAGAACCACCATGAGGTCTGCTGGTGTCCCTACCAGTCGGAAAACTCTCACCATAGCCTCCAGCCAATCCTCAGCCGCCTGTGGGTCTGTCTCTCCCCTAAACATGGGTGGCCTCTAGAGTTGGAACTTGTGAAATGTGCTCAAGCGGCGTGCACCATCTACTGCTAGGGATGGTGGCATAGGTGGCCCAATGAGGAAATGTACCACTGGTGCCTCTGCTGGAAAAGAGCCCTGCACCGAGGCCTCGTCGCTCGGTGGGCTATCCGTACATACAACTCTCAGGACTCTAGATGGTCGTCTGTATAGAGGCATCCTGAATGAAACATATGATACTTGGTCAAAATTTATACCTGGTGAGTTGACCTGGTTGAGCTG
Source organism: Viscum album (assembly GCA_963277665.1). NCBI lineage: Eukaryota > Viridiplantae > Streptophyta > Magnoliopsida > Santalales > Viscaceae > Viscum > Viscum album. The sequence continues at coordinate 1,686,484,284 of OY728160.1, forward strand.
ACTTAAAGAAAAATTTTGAAAACACACACGCAATCAGTGTTTTCGTGCACTGAGTTAGAAATCAGAAGTCTGGGCCCTAGTGTATGTAAAAATTTTCCGTCGCACCAACACTGGACTCCATGAACTAAAAACCACACTCATTACCCTTAACACTATTGCTTCATAGAAAAGATCATATTCCTAAGTTTTGCGATAGAACTGACTCCTCTGATACCAATTTTTCATGACCCGTCTCCTGGGTCCCGTACCATGACTACCCCAAGCCCACCTTCCATAGGCCAGGGGCTAGAGACTAGCACCAAATCCATAATTCCCTAAAACTGGGAAGGAATTGCCTTTATAACCTGTAAACACAGACAACAGATACGAAGAATAGTAAACTGTATAACCAACAAGTGAGTACAGTAAGTGAAAAGGGGCCAGAATACAAGCCCAACTGGATAGTACAAGAAACTGAAAGTACAAGTACAACTGAGGAAAAAGGAAAAAGAGCTACTAGGTCATCCTCCAAGGTTCCCACCTTAAGGGTAGGTACAGATCGCCTCCTCAGTACTCCATGTACGTCCGCCTCCTCCATGTACTAACACGCCGTATGGCCCACCTCCGGGTACCGTCCAGTCTTGGTACTCTCAGCCTCTGTCAACGCTGTCTGTCATATGCATCCAACACAACGAGGTGATGACATTGCCTGTGCAGGGGTGAGTATAACGATACTGAGTAGGGACCCTGAGACCCTCAAAATATCACAAAATCCAACAAGGATAAACCAAAAAGTATGAAATCAACAGATAACCTTACTTAGGTATATGCCCATACATATACCTATGTTATCAAGTGATCCGTCTCACTCATGAGGAAAACATAGAAAAAATGACTCAGCTCAACCAGGATTTTATTATAGGGGTAGTAACATTTCGTACCCTTGGCTGCTAGAGAACTCTTCCTTTATTGAGTAAAGTGGGAATGCCGCCACAACCAGGCGCTTTCCACTAACCTTAGACTGCTGAGGTACTCCTCCTATCAAGTACCGTGGGTTTGCTGCGTCACACAGAGGCACTCCCCACCGTGGGTCTGCCGCCACAACTAGGCACTCCCCCTTATAGCCTGCAGAGGTACTACTCCTGTCAATTACCACAGGTCTGCCGCCACAACCAGGCGCTCCTCCACCATGGGTCTACCGCCAGAACCAGATTATCCCCATTGGGCTAGTCGAGTCACTCCGAGTCAATCAGTTAGCAATCATCAAGTCTCAGCCTGCTACTAGGTTCCCGCACAAATACTCGCTCGTCTCCAGAAGATCCTATCCACAAGCTACTAGTCGATGCTCCAACTGCCATGAAGTCCCATGATGAAGTATCTCAAAGGTTTGCCACGTCATAGGGGTCTCAATGCAACTGACAGTGCATCAATCAGATGTCCGGTCTCTGAGTTATTAATTAGCCTTTTAGTCCTGAGGGCCCATTTGGATTCATGCATGATCCAACCAGACCGTATCTCAACTATACCCAATCTCTAGTGGAATATACTCAAAGGTAACACCACACTCCAAGATTACCAACACCGTTGACTGTTCATCAAATGGACATTCAGTGCCAAAGATATGGCCAAATGAAAGTAAAGGGTCATAGTGGCCCTGGGTCCAGTCCGACCAGGGTCAGACCGACCCGACCCGACCCGGTCTGGGCTGACCCAGTTTGGGTCGACCCAGCCTAACCTGTTGGGTCTGGCCCGGGCCGTTGGGCGGGCTAGCCCGTTAGGTTCGGCCCGGCCTGCTAGGCACAACCCAGTATGCCGCGAGGTACCACGGAGAGCCGCAAGGGCGTGGGGCAGCATGGCCCAGCCCGGGGCGGCTCAGCCCAAAAGGGTGCCACGAGGAGACAGTTCATCCGAGGCGACGAGAGGGTGCTACCAGTTTGTTCGGGGCACAACGGCGTGACTGGCGATGCGGCGCGGTCAGCGAGGGCAGCGCGACCGGCTAGGGCGGAACAACTAGTGAGGCGGTGCTGCCGGTGAGGGCGGTGCGGCTGGCGAGGGCGGCGCAACCGGTGAGGGCCGTGCAACTGGTGAGGGAGGCGTGGACGGGGTGCATCACGACCGGGGTGCGGGGGCCGGTTCGGTCGGTGGTCAGAATTCCATGGGGGTGGAACAAGTTGCTGAGGCTGTGTGTGGCGCGGCCGTTGCCTTCGTCACCTTCGTCGTCTTCATCCCTTTGTCGAAGAACACCTCTAAGAAGATCTATGGGGGGTCAGTCCATGTTAGTTTGGCCCGCAACCTCCCCGTTTAGGGTGGTAGCAATAAATTCATCAAGAAAAAAGCACAAAAACCCTCCCAAAAAAGGAAAAAATCATCATTCTTCATTTTAAAAGAAAGGAAGTACATGGGAATAAATCATAATTAAATAAAATTAAACCGCTACCTTGTTCATTTTTCGCCGACGGAGTCACAGGGAAGAAGACAGATCATTGGGAAAAGACAGACGTCAACGTTTTCCTCGATTGTTAGTTTGTGCGCTGACTCATCGTAGTCGAAGACGTCCTATGTAGGAGGAAGTCACGAGGAAGAAGGTCGATGTCGGGGTCGACGTTCTTCATCGGTGGAGAATTCTTCGTGGAGGAAGCATTCTTCGTTGTAGAGTTTTCTCTCAAGAGATCTAATCCCCTTTTTCCAACCTTTTTCCAACAAATGAATAGATAGCCCCTCCAAATAATAGATTATCTATTATTTAGATTGATGGGTTTAAAATTTAAATTGTATCATTTAATTAAATGTGATGGATCAATTAATTAAAGGGGGAGGGTTGACACCATTAAAATAGGGGGTGGTGGCACCATTAAGTTATGGGAGGTCAAGTGACTCTCCCTCATTTATGAGGGAGTTGAGAGGTTTTACTTGATTAATTGGGGGGTTTTTTCCCTGGTGGTCCCCACACCATAACATCTCATGGGAGTTTAGGTTCGGGTGGGCCCCACCACCATAACCTCTCATGGGAGGTTAAGGTGTGGTGGTCCCCACCTCCAACTTCCACTTGGGTGGTTATAAAAGATAAAATAAAATAAAACATGCATTTTTATTATTTCTATGAAAAACCCCAAAAACTAACTTTCACCCTCGACCAACTGCCATTGAGGTGAATGTTTTATTAAGTGAATACTAGTGCTGCGAGTTCAACGATGTCCTTGGATTTAAATTCCAAGCACCGGTTCAAATGTTAGAAAACCCCACTCGTACGTTTACTGAACGTACCCAAACAAAGCTTCAGAAATTGATTCCGGGCACACTGGGCCTCAGAATCATGTGCCGTCAACTTTTGCAGACTCGTAATATTCCCATATATTTAAAAAAAATTAAATGGAAATTCTGGGTCATTACAAGGTCCTTATATGGATGTCGACACACTCTATTATGAACCTAGTAAAATGATAATTTCTCAAGATGAAACAATTTAATGAGATTAAAAAAAACAAAATATAAGATAGATAATACATAGAACAAAATCACCACTACTCCACAAAAAAAATTAGAATTTCCAAAAAGAATATTTCTACTAAAATCCAAAATCCTAAAGGAAGCAAAATAAATCTACAAACATACCCTGAAAAAAACATTGGGTATATAAATTAGGAAAAATAACAGGAAAAAAATATAAGATTAAGGATATAAGGATCCTAAGATAACCAAATGACACCTGGAGACTCCTCAAGTGATCAAATATATTCATTTTGAGGCCTATTTTTGGGGCCATATTTCTTGAAACCATTACCACACTACTGTCAAGATACGATAAAACCAAACTGAAACTTCCTCTTTTGGTCAGGGATCTTATAAAACATCTTTAGGTTACCCAATAGGCTACACTAATTGAAACATTATTACAAGATATGGATGAGAATTCTCTAAATAGACAAGCCTCAGTTACCTCAAACTCACCAACAACAATCCTCAAAATGATAATGACCCCCAATTCTTAAAATAGAACCTCACCTAGACATAGGAAAATACATCATTGAGTGTAACAAATCCATCTTTACCGAGACTATTGTGGGGAATTATCTAAGTACAAGAATCAGAAAACCAAATCAATATTCTTAAAAAAACTCTACGTACGAAAAAAATAAAAACCCAAAATAAAAAAAACTCTAACAAATTTTTTAAATAATAGAACCCAAGACCCTAGAAAAAAAACATGAAACAACAACTCACTCATAAAAATATGAAATTTTATATTTTTTTGAAAACACTTTTGTAAATAAAATGTAAAACTAAGAGGTTAGGAACTTATCAATGGTATTCTATGAGTCCTTACATATATACATTCTAATTATAGTTCAAGACTGCATTCACACATACCAATACACATATATTTACTAATCACATACATGCATATATATATATATATATTTATATAAGAGCCTTAATAGGAGTACAAATGATCAATAAATATACAATATCACTTTCCAAACCGATCTTTAATATACCCAAACTATTTTTGAGCCACCTCTTATCATTAAAAAAAATTTAAAATTTTCCATTTTCTTTCCAATACATATTCTTCAAAACCTTTAAAAATTCATATAACTTCCCTTCCATTTTCAAAATGATTTCCATTTTATTTTCTAAGAACTCAAAACCTTCATTTTAAAAATAAAATTTTGATAAAACTGAAATCATTTTTAAAATCTAAGGGTAACACCCAAAAACAAACTTAAACCAAATCAAGATTAAGAAAAATAAATTAAACACTTTGTGGATCAACAATCCCAAAGGATTAGAGAAACACTGTTACACATGTATTGACCACAAGGTTTTTTAGGTCATGGAAAAATTATGTGAGCACACTAGAGGTCAATAGAGGTAGTTCCATGGTCTGCACATGGGTTTCTAGACCATTAATAGTAACTATGAATCCTTTAAATACCTCAAAAAAAAAAAAAATACTCCCACCCTTTTATATTCTTATAACAACCCAATAATTCTAAAAATAAATCAGAAACACTCAAAAATATGAAGACCCTAAAAAATATCCAAGATCCAAAATCAAATTTTGAGGCACAAACATCATGGATTACTGTAACATCATGATTTTTGATGAAATATTTTATCTTGAATTAATTTAATCTTTTTGATATTCTTCATTTCACACAAAATAAAAATATATCTAGTGTTATATGAAAGAACTAAGTTTGGTTTTCATTACATGTAATACCAATTTAAGATTAATATACACTTAACACTTATATTAGATTTTGTTACAAACCACCTATTTTTGGGTTGTGTTACACACAATACTGAGTTCATTAGATGACTTTCCTTACATACAAGAACTAATTTCAACAAACTGAAATGTAATATTAATAATATTATTAAAATATTATTTTAGTTTACACCTACCCATTAGAATGGTGGTTATGGATATGATTAATGGAACTCTGAAAATATTTCTTACAAATGTATATAAGAAGAATTATTTTGTGAATAACTAACAAAAAAAAAATGAAAATAAAACCATTTTGGTAATATAAGAAATCTTTTGTTGGAAAACTATATTTATGTAATCAAACACTTTAAAATAAATAAATAAATTAGTTCACTTTTGATAGATAATTTTAAATGATATATATATATATTATATTAATTCATCTAGTTAATTATAATATTATGTGGTTTATAAACAAGAGATAATAATAAATCTAATTTTAAACATAAAGATATTTTTTAAAGATAATTTTACCGCCTTTTAATGTCGAACCTATTTTAAATATAATTTTGACACTTATATTATATTTATTTAACAAAATAAACTTTATTTTTTTTAAATATTAATGTCAAAATTTAATTTGGGTTAATGTTTGGTATTTTTATGAGATGTTGTATTTTTGATGAATAGTGAAAAAATAATGAATTTTAATTGAAAACAAATTTTTTATTTAATTTAATTATATAGTTAAATTATATTTTAATTTGGTTTTAAATCTTAAATATATCAATTATAAATCTATTAATACATTTTGGGTAATTGGAACCAATTTCACATTGAAATTTGATATGAAAACATTTTATTTTTTTGATAATTTTCAATTTAAAAACTCAGTTTCTCAGCTCGTATGTGAGGTTAATTTTAAATTAATTTATTCCATTTATGTGTTTATAATTTGGAATAATTGGTTTCATATTTTGAAACAGAATAAATTATAATGTCTAGTAAGGTAAACAATGTTTTTTACCAAAAAAATTAGTGAATGTAATTAAAATTAATTACAATGATTAAGGTAAGAACAAGTTTAATTAGTGACTATACATTAACATAAGGAGCCAAATAGCCTGTAAAAATGTAAAATATTTATTTTATGGAAATATTTAGACCACACAATCCATTTAATCCAAAATATACCATTATTTGAGGCACATGTTTTAAGGGGGACCTCTCAATACAATTTTCCTTTTTATATTTACAAGAATGCCACACCTCCTCCACTATAAAAGGGAACTTACCCCTTTAATTATTCACACATATCAAGACATTTTCTCCAAAAAACACTAAATAATTATCCTCCAAAATTTTATACATTCATACTATAGTCTTTACTTTTGTAATTATCCAAACATGGAATCCCTATGGTGCGATCCAAAAGAAGTTACCCTAAGAAAAGGCATCATCCTTCCACAACCTCTTTTGTTTTAATTATTTCTAAACTAACTGAATTATTATTTTGTAAATATAATATGATAACCTCATGACACTAAATATACTAATATTTTTTTATGTTAATGGTTTGACCTAAACCCATAAACTTCCATAAAATCGGATACATAATCACTGTTCGTGTGTACGAAAGACTACCTCATCACAAACCAATGTCATTGGTTCTTCAATTAACACAATTAAAGGTTGGAAATAATGATGGGAATAATATTTTTATATGGTCTATATAAAATTTATTTTTTATTTATTCTATTTTAATTATTATATGACACATACCTTCATGATTTTCATTTTTTGGGAATAAGATAACTTCATTTGTGGATGTGTGGACTACCGCCTCATCAAAGTGATGTGATTTGTTCACACATTACATGGAATGTATTAAGGAAGGTTTTAGAAAATTTATATTATATATATTAAATAATAATTATTTTATATGGTAATGTATACATATATATATATATTTCATTTACTTTCTTCCCTTTAATATGATATGAGAATGAAAACAATGTTTATTTGTACTTACGACCTACTATATCCATTAGCCGTGTATTTCATTTAATATTCATATCTTTTATATATTATTTTAAAAACATATATACTGAATATATATGACATTAAATAATGTTTTAAATTATTTCCATAAGAAAATAATGATCTATGTAAGAGTATCAAGAATAACAAATCAAAACTTATAAAAAAAATAAAGGAGTTATTAACTGAAATGCAACTTTAACACAAAATTACTAAAAAAAGGGTTATATAGAGTCACAATAAAATAAAATATTGAATTATATGTAATGATATTTTTATTTATTATATTTAAAATAAAAATATATTTATTATACATGAGGTTTAAATGATTATGATGAGAGTCAACACATAAAGTAAGGGGATTTATAGTCTCACTTTTATTTCTATGAGACTTATTCCTTATTCACAAATAGCTTATTTTGTGTGGTGTATATAAAGAAAATGAATTAATTCTATGATTAATAGTTATAATTTTATTGGTATTTACATGTGAATTTTCTGATATCTATTTCAAGTGGGTTTATGGTTCGAAAGTTACCAAATCAGAAAGGTAATTTTGTCTCAATTTTTCTTCATTGAGAAAATTGTTTTGTTATGATCCTATATTATTTTATGAACTGTATATACTAAAATTTCACATGTTATATCATGAGTATCATTATTGTCAAGATATTTTAATCTTCATATAATTTAATTAATTTCATAGGATTATGATTCAATGTTACCAAAGTGGAAGCATTTTATTGCTTCAATCTCAATGTTTATAGTGTGTTTATGATTATGTTTCCATTGATGAAATATTATGACCCATATCTCAATAAATCTCATGAATTTTATGATCCTATGTTAATCCATAACATCTTCATGTATTGGTTCCATTTTTTACATTCTTTAGTACTTAATATAATTAAGAAAGGGTTTTTAATAAAATCTAACCATATTTCTCCCCTCTGTAGGAAATATGTTTTCTTCAAAACCCAAGTTTTCAAAAATGTTTTTCAAAATGTTTTAAAATTATATTTTACACTAATTTTAAAAGAAAAATATTTTTAAAATATTTTTATATTTTATAATGTATTTAAAATCTTTTTAAAATATTCCTTTATAGGTTTTGAAATCTATTTTCAAAAAAAGTTTTCAAACTGTTTTCAAGCTTACTTTAAAATTTTTCAAGGTTATTTTCAAGGAAAAATGTATAATTTTTTTAATTATTTTCAATCTTCCTTTATATTTTTTCAAGGAAAATGGTTTCGAAAATAATTTCAAGCTTCCATTATATTTTTTCAAGGTAATTTTCAAATAAAAAGGATTTTAAAATTTTCTCAATATTACTTTATTTGTTTTCAAGGAAAATGGTTTTCAAAATGTTTTCAATATTCTATTATAAGTTTTCATGATTATTTTCCAAGTATATTCTTTTCAAAAGGTTTTATATTTTAAAAATAATTTTTTTTTCAATTAAATGGGGATATTTTCCTAATAATTTTTTTAAAAATATTTATAAAAGTTATGTTCCATCTAAGATGAATTGAGTTGGTATTATTCATGATTGAATGAGAATATTATCCATGGGTTCCATCCATATTCTCTCCTTGAATGGTTTATGTTTTTATTTAATGATGTTTTTGAATCTCATTTATCTTTCATGGGTTACATGTTTATGAAACTTGTTTCTCTTTCATGGTTTATATACTTATGAAAACCGCTTCATTTATTGGGTTATGCTTTGATGAGATGATTATTAAAACCATAAATTTTCAATCAGTTATAATATGATGAAATTTTTATTATACCCATTTAATTTAATGGGTTATGATATGGTTGTATATGATCTTATGGAACATGTCTGTATGATATCATTGTGATATGGGTGGGACCAATATCTCAATCTAATGAATTAGGTAAATATTTATATCTCCTGAGATAGGCATGGATAAAATGTGGAGTGAGATCAGTTCAGCAAAGGAATTTGTCTACTAAGATGGCCTTGGGAGTTAACCTTGACTACTAAGATGGTTGTGGAGTGAACCCATTCCACTAATATGGCATTGGTTTCAATCCATGAATACTATGGAAATATTTTTTATATGCTTATGCATCTACCAAAATTCCACATATTAGTCCCATGTTATGCTTTCATTGCTTATTCTCTTGATTACCTTATGATTCATGTCTTATGAACTTATAATATTTATGCCATGAATCATGTAATATGATATTTGATATGAAGGGTACGATCTCTAAATATTATTATCATATTCTCATACACTTATTCCCATGTTAACCTTAAGTATCTCCTTTATTTACCATTACTGAGAATTTGATCTCACAATTTGTTATGTGTCATTCTCCATGTTATAAAGAATGATTTTAAGTAGGAGTACTAATGGAATATATCATTAAGGGGGATATTTAAGATCTTTAAAAAAATTATAAGAATATGTTACAAGATTCTAAATACACTAAACTATTATGATCATTAGGTATGTACTTTTGTAATGTGATAAAAATTCATCTAAAATGATATAATATCCACGTATGTTAATAATGGGTCACTAAAGTTGGTATCAATGGAAATATTTATTCATCCTTTAGAAACTAGGATGATAAAACTTTTGTGAGATATCTTGGGATATTTATAAGGATATGTCTAGGGATATATCTTTGGATAATCCTAAGTGTCATAAATTAAATAATGTATCATAATTTAGATATCCTATAAGTGATTTTTCATGGTATGTGGTTTTACGCAATGATAAGTGTTGGTCACACTTTGAATTATAGTTTTAGTAAATGGAGGGAACCAAAAGGAACTGGGTTAAAATTGAGTGAGATTATTTTTTTTGATGAGAAGTCAATTTGGATTATTACCTGATTAAAGGAAGTGATGATCATGACAAATTAGTTTTCAAGGAAAATTATTAAAAATATGTACCTTAATAAACTCTCATAATTACCAAAGAAGAGAAGGAAAATGTTCCCATATAATTTGGTTAATGCATACTATAGAGGAAATAAGATTTAGTTTCCTGTATGTTGAGAATGTGGGATGAAGAACCCAAGTGAATGTATTAGAGGAATATGAAGATGTTTTGACTATATAAAAGGACCAAAATCATGTAACTATAAAAGAAAAATTTTGAGTTTTGTTAATATAATGGATGTGAGTAATGGCCTCTATAAGACATCATCGATAATTAAATGATTTAAATGGATAAGGGATGGCAATTATACTAGTTAATGTCAAAACTTGAAATATAATGAAGAGAATAAAAAAGGTGTTATTGGTAATGGTTATATTGATGATGACGATGAGAGTATAGGTGAAATGTGAAAGGAAATAGGTATTAAGTAATATGATGAGGTATCCCAGTTAATGGATTGAGGATGAAGTTGAATAATCAATGTTTTTAAGTATTTGGTTTCAAGAATTCAGTTATATAAATTGTGAAATATATAAGGATTGTGTAGTTTATAATTTTCACTATGGATTTCAAAGAATATGTTGAATGGATCTGATAAAATATAAAATTGATTTAATAGAAATGTGATATTCATGGGAAGAACATGATTAATGAAATGATAACACTTATTATTTTCCTAACACTAAGATAATTATGTTTGGATAAATTAAATTGTACGATACAGAATACCTTGTAACTGATTAATGATAGCTTTATAGAGTGGATTATGCTATCACAAATGGATTTTAAAACATTTTTTGAGTTAATAAATATATACAATAATCATTGGAATAATAAATCATGAATATTTTCAATAATTGTTTATGGTAATACATGGAATACATGATGAAGGAATTCAAATGTTTGGTATGTGACAAAAAATATCTACTTTATAATGTATGCAAGGATCAATGCTAATCTGATTTTGAGATATTTAGTGACCTTATTTATAATGTTTTGGATTATATGTTTTCAGAAGGGTTACAAGGTTAAGAATTTAGAGAATGGTTTAAGTTGAAATTTGGATGAGGTGTTAAAGATTAATGCATGACTTCACCATAAGAATATTTATACATATGGGATAACCAGTGTTAACTTTTAAATAGATACAAAAGGAATGTCTATTATGGATATTTTTATCAGTTGGGTTCTCAGGCATAAGAAATTCACTTTCATTTCCTGGAATATGATTGGAAGTGGAAATTGATCAAGGCACAACAAAAGAATGAAATTATTCTTATGAAATGTAATTAAATCAAGTTAGTATTTCTTCTCATGAAAATTATTCAACTCTTGGGAATTGATTTTGGAACTGAAAATTTTATCCAAGTACCTTAATTTATGATTAATCAAATAGTCCCATTGATCATATATTTAAGTCTTTTTTATTCTTAAATTTCTCATAACCATGTTTTCTACCACACTCCATCATATCTTGACAATTATGTTTTCTTCCTTGTCAATTGTTTTTACGTTCCACCTATGTTCGCCTACATGGAAACCTGAATACGAGTTACCTTGGGTAACCATTGTTGTTCCAAGGTTCTATTTTCAAAGTAAGTTTTAGTATTCATTTTTACAACATGGGTTTATATTTATGGAACTTTGAAGTATTAAAACTTTTATAATCCAAATGAATTTTGAGGTACATATTAATTATAAGTTAGAGTAGAATGTAACACCCGATATTTTTTTTAATATATTTTCTCAAATGAATTGAATATTATTGAAATTCTATAGTTCATGAAACACTGAATGTATCTAGTGTTATATGAAATCACTAAGTTTTGTTTGAATTGTACACAAAAAAAGTTATTCTTGTGCTACACATAACACCTAGATTTAATTTCAGTAAACATAACACTATGTTTGGATTGTGTTACACACAATGCTGCGTTCCTTTGATAGATTGTCTTATATGCAACACATAGTTTTACAAAACCACAATGTACTAAAAATAATAATATTAAAATATTATTATAGTTGTCACTTTTCCACTGAAAAAATGGTTAAGAAAAAGATTAATTAAATTACAAAAATATGGTTTACACATGTTTATAATATGAATTTTTTGGTGAATAATTAACTATGAAGGAAAATAAAACCCTTTTGATAATATAAGAAATATTTTGTTAGAAGAATATATTTCAGAAATCAAACACATTTTATCTAAATAAATTAATCAAACAAATTTTTATAGATTATTTTAATTATATACAAAATATATATCATATTTAGTCAAATATTTAACATTTGTCTTATGTGTTTTCTGGACAAGAGATAAGAATAAATATAATTTTAAAAATATTGATATATATTTTTCAAAAAGGTAATTTTACCGCCATTTAAGGGTGGACCAATTTTATATATAATTTTTAATGTTTTTATAAATTTTAATTAAAAAATTAAAAATAATTTTTGAAATATGAATATAAAAATTTACTTTTTGTAATTTTTTTTTATTTTTTTGAGAAGTTTCTTTTTTTGACGAATAGTGAAAAAAAGAATTTTAACTAAAAACATCTCTTTCGTCTAATTTATTTATATAGTTAAATTACAAATTAATTTGTTTACAAAGAATAAATAGACCATTTATAAATCAATTAATCAAATTTAGGTCATTGGAACCAATTTCACATTTAAATTGGATATAAAAACATTTCAATGTTTTGAACTTTATCAATTTAAAAAGCTGTTGTCTTATCCCGTAAGTAGGATTAATTTTAAACTAATTTATGACACTTATTTGTTTATAATTTGGAAAAATGGATTAAATATTTTTAATAATAATAATTTATAATTTCTAGTAAGGTCAACATAGTTTTGGATTAAAAATATTAGAGAAAGTAATTAAAATTAATTACAACTGTTTATGTAAAAACGAATTTACATAGTGGTTAAACTTTAACTTTAGGGAAAAAATGACCAATAAACATGTAAAAAATACATTGGATAGATAGATCTATACCATATCCTCCATTTTATCTAAAATTATCCATTATTATAGGCACATTATGTAAGGGAGACATCTCAATAGTTTTTGGAATTTTATATTTACAAGAATGCCACTCCTCCTCCACTATAAAAGGGAACTAAACCCCATCACTTATTACCACCTCTCACGAAATTTATATCATAAAAAACCTGAAAAAATAACCTAAAAAATTAACTCCCTTAATTATTTATGCATCACTTTGGGTATGAATCCAAAAAAGGATGTCCTTTGGGGAAAACCAAAAGGAGTTACCCTAAGAAGAGGTAACATCCTTCCACAATAACTTTTGTTTTATTTATTTCTCCACCCACTAAATTCTAATTATATAAATATTATATAATACCCTTAGTATCCTAAATATACTAAGATTTTTTTATATTAAGGTTTTAATCTTCACTCACAAACACTTATATAAAATGAGATACACAATCATAATTTGTGTGTATGGTGAACTACTGCCTCATGAACTAATGTCATTCATTTTTTGATTACCACCTTTTAAGGTTGGGAATAATGATGGAATTAATATTTTTATATGATATATATAATATATTTGATTTATTTATGACTCTTGAATTCTAATAAAATACACAACTTCATGATTTTCATTTTATAGTAATGAGATAACTTTGTTTGTAGACGTGTTGACTACCACACCCTCAAAGCGATGTGATTCATTTACAATTTACATAGAATGTTTTAAGTATGGGTTTAGTAAATTTATATGATATATATGTAATAATAATTACCCTTAAATGAGAATATACATATACATATACATATATTTAATTTACTTACATACTTTCATTACGATAATAAAATAGTAAAAACGTTCATGCATACGTACGACCTACCGTCTCCATGAATAGTATTTTCCATTTTAATATTTCAATATTTTATAAATTATTATAAATACTTATATGATGAATATACATGATATTTAAATATTGTTTTAAAATATTTAAATTACTAAATCATGATCTAATTAAGAGGATCAAGAATAATATGTCAACAGATATACAATAAAACAAAACAGTTATTACTTGTATGTAACATTAACATGAAATTATTAGTAAAATTGTAATATAAAATCACAATAAAATGAAAAATGGTAGTATATATATTAATATATTTATTTGGTATATTTATAATAAACTTATATTTATTATACATTAGTATTGAATGAGTATTATGAGAGTCAAGACATAAGGAAATGGGATTTCTAGAGTCACTTTTATTTCTGTGATACTTATGCCTCATTAAAAAATTATTATTTTTGCGTTGTGTATTGAATTAACATGATTTTATTATATTATTTTAATCCTTAAATTTATTTTTATTATAATATCCATTTTATAATTATTATTTCATTTGACTTTACAGTTCAAAAGTTACCTAATTTTTAATATAATTTTTCCTCAATTTTCCTTCTTTGAGACACAAGTTTTTTTCAGCATAAATATTATGTTATGATGACTATATAATTATATTTTACAGTTTATATCATGAATATAATTTTTTTTTTCATATTTTAATCTTCATGTAGTGTTATTCTTCCCATAGGATTATGATCCTATGTTACCAAAGTGGCAACCCTTTATTACTACAATCTCATTGTTTGTTGAGATTGTTTATAATTATGCTTCCATTGATGAAATATTATGATACATATCTAATGAACTCTAAAGAATTTAATTCTACTCTGGTTATCCATGAAATATTTATGTATTGGTATTATTTTTGAATCATTGTTACTGAAGATAATTAAAAAATTGGTTTTAATAAAAACTGACCATATTTCTCTCTTCGGTTGGAAATCTGTTTTATTTAAATACTATATTTTCAAAAAAAATATGAAAATGTTTTTAAATTATATTTTAATATAATATTCACGAAAAAGGAATTTAATTTTTTTTATGTTTTTGAATGTATTCAAAATGGTTTTCTAATATTTCTTTATAATGTTTCAATTATTTTTTCAAAGAAAAAGTTTTCAATGTGTTTTCAGGATTCCTTTTTATGTTTTCAAGGAAAAATGTTTTCAGTATTTTTTCAAGAATCCACTATAAGTTTTCAAAGTTATTTTCAATGAAAAATGATCTCAAAATGTTTTCAAGATTACTTTATATGTTTTCAAGATAAAAGGTTTTAAAAATTATTTCAATATTAATTTGTACATTTTCAATATTATTTTCATAGAAATTGGGTTTCAAAAGGTTTTATTTTTTCGCAAGTGTTTTTTTCAGATAAGAATATATATTTTTCTCAATAATTTTTTTTAAAATATCTCTCAAAATTAGGTTCCATATAATATGACATCAGTTGGTGTTACTCATCACTTACAGAGAATATGATCCATGATATCCATTCATATTATTTCTCTAAATGGTTTATTTTTTGATGAAATGATATCTATGAATCTCTCTTAAATTTAATTTTTATATGAATATGAAACCTGTTTCTATTTTATGGGTTATATTCTTATGAAACCCACTTCTTTTCACTTATGATTTGATGTAATGATTATGAAACCTAAGTCTTTTCTACAAGTTATAATATGATGACATGTTTATTATACCCATATCATTTCTTGGGTTATTATATTATTGTTTATGATCTTAGGGAACACATATTTATTATTTAATTATGATTTTTCTGGGAACTATATCCCCCTATAATTAATTAGGTAATGATTTACATCTCCTTATATAAACATAGATGGAATAGAGAGTGAACTCAGTTTAGCAAATGAAATTTTCCACTAAGATGGCCTTGGGAGTTAACCTTGACTACTAATATAATTTGGGGACTGAACCTATTCTTGTAATATGGAATTATCAGTAGGACTTTAATACTATAGAAATCATTTTTATATACATATGTTTCTTCCAAAATTACATGTATTATTCTTATGTTATGATTTTATTGATTATTCTCTATATTCCATAATGATTGATGTCATATGAAATTCGAGTCTTTATTCCATGACTTAATTATATGATATTTTGTTGTTAGGTATGGTCTTAAAATATTATTTTCATATTCTCATACCCTTATCCTCATGTTATGATTATGTATCTCCCTTTTTTACCCTTGATAACCATTTGAGCTCACCCTTTCTTATATTTCCATTCCCCATGTTATGAATAAAGTTTTTATGTAAGAGTACTAAGGGGAAGATATTTAAGGAAGATGATGAAGTTCTCTCAAAAAATTAGAAGAACGTGTTACAAGTTTCCAAAGACACTAAATTATTACTCTCCTTGGGAATGTAATTTTTTAATTTGTTGAATATTCATTTAAAATGATGTAATATCCAGGCATGTTAAACCCAAGTCACTAAAAAACCCTAGAAATTTAATCATCCTTCCGAATATGTGGTGATGAAGAACTTTCCCATGACTAACAATATATTTTTTAGGATTCCTTGGTGGAGAAAACCTTTAACCCCACCTCACATGACTGTGATCATAGTAGTTAAGTTGGCTTGGACTATGAATCATGTGAAAAATTCTCATGGAGATCCTAGACATACTATGCTGATTATCTTTAGTGAATTATATTCTAGGGTCCTAGGTGTTCCATGTTTTGTGGTTGTGTTTAGAAATATAAGTCTATTTATTTTGATTATCTCATTTTATGGTATGAGTACCTTGGTCCCATTAGGTAAAATCTATACTTTGATATGGTTCTTTGAGGATAGTTTTACTATATTCTTTTTGTTCTTAGTTTATTGGTTTTAAGTCTCATCTTGAGTAGTAGATTGTTCATTCCTCTGTCATGGTCAACTCTGTTTTTTGGGACTTCCTAGGGGAGAAAGTCTCATAGTGGGGAAAATTTTCACATCAAAAACATGGTTTCATAGTTTTTTATATTTTTAGTCATTATTAGGCTCTTTTTTAAAATTTTAGGTCAAAGTAGTTTTAAAATATAAAATTTTAAATTTTATGTATAGGTACATGGTTACTAAAAACCATGAAAATATAATTTGAGGGATTTTTAAATTTTAAAAGATGTAAACCATATAATTATTGAATGGTTTCTCTAATTCTGAGTCCTAACCATACGGGGTGCCTTAAAGTTTCTATGGGGGTCCATGGTTGGCCCATCATTTGGCCAACAATTCAACCTAACCGTGCACTATATTCTGGGCGTAAATTTTTGATTTCCACATATATATTTTAAAAAAATTTAGAGGGATTTATTTTTCCCCAACACTATTACATGATTGATTCACCTAGCCCCTCTTCTCCCTCTCACCCACACACTCCTACTTCCCTCCACCCTCCTATTTTGGGCCAATTTCTCTTCTGTTTCATGGTGTGATCTTCTTAGGTAAGAATTTATCATCCTATATTAACTTCCATTTTCATTTTCATTGGGACATATTTTTCCACCTTGAGGTGTGTCTTCCATGGAAAAATCCTAACCCAATTTGGGTATTTTGGTTTTTTGTTGGTTATTTGGGTTGGTGATGACCGATTTGAGGTCCGTTCTTGTAGTGTTCATCAAAGGCGACAACATGTGGCTCTGTGAATGCAACTTAAACACATATAATGGTATATATATATATATAGAATTTTTGTACATATTCACTAATGAAGGTGTGAATATATACATTACAATAAGGGGTTCTTATATATATATATATGTATAGGTGTATATGTGTGTAAGTGTAAATGTGGGGGTTTTATTCCCTAGGTTTTTTCTTAGTCTCTCTTGCTTCCATATACCTCCTTGAAATGGATTTGAGTGACTAAAATCAAAGGATACATGTTCTAAGGTAGGTTAACTATATAAAATAATTTAATTTGAAATCTATGACTTCCTGGGTTTTTAAAGTATTTTTGCTTACTATGTGAAGTGTATATTCTATGTAAATGGTTGTGGTTGTTATAAATTGATTCTCAATTTATTTAAAATATTTATTCCAACCTTCCAATGTGGTTCTATATAGTTTAATCATGTTTTGAAGATTATTTTTAATGGTGTAGAATGTTAAATGTTCAATTTTTTTCTAAATGGTTCCCATCATAATAATGTGTGATGCAAAAAAATGTGTTGGAATTTTAACTAGTTTTCAAAAGGGCGTAATGGTTTGGTTTGATTTTTTGAGAATCAATCAATGGATTTATAATCTTGTAACTTTTTATATGTGACTTACATATATATTTATATATATACACAAATGGATATATATATACATACATGGGTTCCCCCTTTTCCCATATTCACTCATGACGAGTGGAATATGTCTATGGGAAAATGGGTAGTTATATATATATATATATATTAATTAATCATGAATATTGGTTTTGAAACTCAAAATATTTGGGAAAAAATGTCTTTTCTAAAGAAAAAGTATTTCTTTTTTAAGTGACATGGTCTGATTGGCACTTTGAAATGTTTTAATAAAAGGAAACCCTTATTAAGGAATAAGCCCTGTACTAGAAATATAATGAGTGATAAATCTGCAATATGTGATATATTACTTGTATAGGGGCTTGTGAATTATCGTGTATTTTAGAAATGGAAAAGGGGATACACTTAAAAGAGATATTAGAGGTAAGAAACTGGATTTTTTTCTTATAAAAAAATTTGTGATATATATGTGTATGATGGATTGATAGAAATTCACCTTCATTTTAATTTCAAATGGATTACTTGGGTAGTTATGTGGGAGCCTTTGGTACACAGACTACACTAGTTGAGATTATTCACTGGCTAGTGGCTCTGAGTAGATAACCTGATTGCCCATGGGATGTGCCCCTCAGCCGAGACAATAATAATGTATCCAAGTGTTTGGGGAATGTTTAATGATATCCATCATATGTAGATATTTATTATGTGATTCTATTTATATATCAATCCTAGGATATCTTGGACAACACCCTATATCCCATGAAACAAGTTTTACATGTATAATAATTTCCTCTGTTTTCTAATTTCATTGTATAGTGACATATTTACTTTGATTTTATAATAAGTATCCTATTTTAGTTCTGGTTATTTTTAAAAAATAAGTTATCGAAAAGAATTTGCTGTTTTTAAATCTATTTCGAAAATTTAATGGAAATTTGTTCATTAGAATGGAATATTGTTACTTGTTGTTTTGAAAAGAGTGAAAAATCCTATTTTATAAGTCTTATTTTCAAACTAGTATGATTCAGAATTATCTTTAAAGGTAAGGGATATAGTTTTGTTTTTAATTTTTTATCCCTATTGGGAATTTTAATGATTATACAAGTCTTCTTTTTCATTTTTTAGTTTTATGTTCTTCCCTAATTTTTGTCGCTCATGGAGTGATCATAGCTCCGTGGCTGGGGGTTACCCATGAGGCCACGCAGGGATATGTCTGATTTTATTTATTTCAAATGTAAGTGTTTGTATTATTATTTTTTTTCATGTTTATTTTAATATCATTTATGGGATAAATCATTTAAAATTGAGTTATATTTTGGTCTGACACTAGTTTCCAGCATAGGAGGATCAGGAACACCTCTTCAGCTATGTCATGGATCAGCTATGGTGATAGGATTGGGTGACTCACTTGGGTTTGTCCTAGGATGGTTTTTGAAATTACATGTTCTTTTTAATAAGATATTTATTGCCTACTAATGTTTTATTATATACTTATGATATAACTCTTGATTAAAATTTGATAAGTTTCCCATTAACAAGCATTTGACTTAACTCCTTTTTTATATTTCTATTCCCTTGGTTATGAAGTTTAGTATATCCTTTGAGGAGTTTAGAAGGGAATATAATGTGGTTTGATTATGGGGAAATTTTAATAAGTATCATTAAATAAGTTACATATGAAGCTGATCCTTAAATTCAGTAAACTTTATGTTCATGAGATTATGACTATTTTTGAGATGTAATGTTTATATTTTAAAAATATTATAAAATAAAGAGAGGTTTATCTCACTTTTTATTAAATCCAATGTATAAACAATGTGTTTTTAGCACTAAATTTAGAGGTTTGGGTGTGTGGAAACTCAATTAACATGATAAAAAATATATTTTATATTCTTTAATGATCATAGTAAGAAAATGTAATTTTCGATTTTTATAAATTAGAAGGTAAAGCATACCAATAACAGAGTTTGATAAGAAAACAATGATAAAGGTAGAAATAAACTCCATAGAATCAGATGAGTTTAAGGAGGTATTTTTCAATAAACATTTTCCATGAAAACATCACACTAAAATGGAGAGGTAATTCCTAGATCTGAACCCATTAAAGGATGAAAACATTGGAACCTTGGAAAAAATTTCACAAGACATTCAAGGTAAAATTTTAGTTTTATCATTAAACCTTAAAGAAAAATCAGTTATTTCTTTAGGGGCATAAAACCTACTCTCCAAAAGGAATTGGCAAGAAGGGACTTCCTAAAAAATTGTCTGATGTGCTTTTAAGGTAGAAATTAACATTTTAAACTCATATTATTCCCACTATTATGGAAGAAATTTGGGAAAAATGGAGTTTTGATAAAACATAAATGATAAAAATCTGGAGGAATAAAAATTAATCTTCCTATATTCAAACATGTGGGAATAAATGTGGTTGAAGGGGGGATTTACTCAAAAGAAAAAGTTAATAATTGATGTGTGGGAGAGAGTTACATCATGCACATGACTGCCAAGGGGATAATAAGAATGTAATAAATGTTAAATATAATTCACTAACCCCACTCCAATGCTTTAATTGTAAACAATATGGACATTGTTCCAACCAATACACCAATCCTAGGGTTAATAATGATAATATACATCAAGTACCATGTAATCTAAGGTAAAAATAGAATCCTTTTAAAATAAAAACTACAAAAGTGGGATATGAAATAAGATTAATATAAGGTACATTCATAATCTATCAGTGTGAGGTAGACTATGAAATATCTATTGAAATTAATTTTATTATATGGCACATAATACCTAATCATGACTGATATTTTACAAAAAAATACAAAAGGAAACGATGATTTTCATAATATTACCCAATATAGTGAGTTTTATATCTCATTAAAAATTATATTTGGATAATTTTCTCTTTTTGGGATACTCTAAACCATTTTCATAAGTAAGAGATAATTAAATTCTCTAGGATTAAATTTATTTAAGAGGATAAAATGTAATAGCTTTTTATTTTAGTTTGAATTTACATTTAATTAAATACTATCTTGAATAGATTTTCTCACACACCACACTATACTAAAATGAATTGGGATACATTTTATTTAAGTAAAATATAAAATGGAAAGATAGAAATTAATACATTATGAGAATATAATATGAATAATCATTAAGAAAATTACAAGATAAATAAATCTACAAGTAAATCAAAATACTATGAATATAAAATCTTTATCCTCATGGTTTTATAATAAGATCTTAATACCAATTGGAATTATGGAAATAAGGTAGAGAATTGTAATTATAATATACATATTGAGAGAGAAGTAGACAAATCCGATAAATTATTCTAGGAATGCATATAATACTATATATATAGGAGTAAAATTTGACTGTTTTATATATGGTCATTAGAAATACTATTATTGGAAACATTGTCATTGGATATATGGTCCTTGGGTGTACATGTATCCAAAAAATATATTTAGGCTGTTTAATTTTTAGTAGTGAATTGAAAATAATATAATTTATAAATGATTAATGAAATTAAAGATCATATTTTTAAAAAACATTTTCTTATAAAATTTCAATTTTTAATGTGTTACATAACAATAATAAAAATTATATTACTAATAATTATTTTATGTTCTTAAAATATTAAAAGGATCATTTTAATACCTATGTATTGTGAAAATTAAATTAATAAATAATTTTAATTGGATGTGGATAAAATTATTGAATGTTAATAATGTTATTTTTTTAATGTACAATTTTTAAGTATTGTTTATTTTTTATCTTTATAAACTAAATTGAATAGTTTAAATTATGAAATAAATATAGTGTTTCAATGTATAAAAAATATATTTATATTCATTTTATTAATAATTGATATTAAATAGGATTTGGAGCACATAATATTTTAAATTTTATTTTTCTATAATAATATTTTTTTATAAATATTTAATGTTTCTATTTAAAAGATAAATTTACCATATTTTTAATTTGAATTCGATTAAATGGAATCCATATTTTTAATAAAAAATTTGAAATTAGTTATGGAGGTAAATTTCATTTTTTGGCTGCAAATAAGTTACCGATGGAAAAATTTTGTTACAACTATTAAGGTAAAATGTGGTAAAAAGGGGTTAAATTAAGTGGTAAAGAATTAGAATTTCATAATGTCCTATATTTTGATATGTGAATAAAGGATTTATCTAAAAAAATTATCACACCTCCCTTATTTAATAAATTTTTATCCATATTCTATGAAAATAATATTTCTTTCTCATTAATGAATGGATATTTTAAAAAATCCCACCTCTACCACCTATTATAAAAACCCTAATATAACCTAAAAAACACTAAAATAATTCATTTATCTCTTTAATATATTCTTATTTACTTATATAAAATAATAATTATACTTGTGGAGTAATGCCCCGACACAGTTACCCAGAGTCAGTGCATTTTTGCATAACATCGACATGATTACAAGGAATCAAGTCCCAAAGGACCGATAAGTTTAGTAGTTTTTTAAAATAGATTACATAAAAGAACCTAACATTACACTTTCTAAAATAAAATATAGAATAAATAATCATATGAGAATGAAATTATTCCCTAATATTAACCATGAATATTAATCATAAAACACTTCTTGGCATCCAGGGAAAATGAAACATAAGAAATGGGTGAGATCAGATGCTCAGTAAGGGTAAATAATTTAGCGGGAGATATAAAATTTTAAGGAAAGATGTATAATAAAGAAACATCATTTTAAACATAAAATTGAACGTAACATGGAAAAAATAAATAAAAAAGTACCATATAAACATGCACATGGATATTCTACTAGTCGAATAATCACATGTAACATCAATAACTAATCTCATAATGATGGAATGAATAATGACTGACATCTGAACAATAAATTCAAGGCCTCAAGCAAAGACCCTAAATATTTTTTTTTCAACGTGTTGTGCCAAGACAATAGTTTGTCTCATGAGACCTACTAATGCATCAAGGGGCTATAGAGGGCCCTGCCTTCCATGTACTAATTCTAATGAATTAATCATATTAAAAGGGTGAAACATAACATAATCATTCATATTAAATCTAACATATGAAATGTCAATACCTTATCCACAAACCGTGAATGGTATAAAAATATAACATCCACAGTCAAACATATCATAAATCATTCAATATGTTATGAAATATTGTATTATAATAAATCAATCTCAATCAAGAATAATATACAGTAAAGTATGTTGACATAGTTAAAAATGATCATTAAAACTCTTTGAGAGAAACATACCTTTTTCATGAAATAATTTAAAAGTTAAAAAATTTATAAGGGATTTCATTTAAAATAGATTTTTGAATCAAAGTGTTTCATACCACTTTGGAACTTTTGAAAAGAATTATAATTTTAAAACCGTCATGTCCTTATAAATAAATCCTTAAAACCATTTTGAAAAAGATGGGAATTAATTAAATAGATTTAGAAAATAAATATTTAAATCATTAAAAATGATGATATAGTTAAATATTAACTTACATAAAACCATAAAATATTATTTTTGAATTTTTTTTTACAAATCATGGACATGCATGATAAATATGTCCCAGTAAATACTTACACATAAACATTCTCGACTAATAATGAGATTTGGGGAATTAACCCTTACCTTGTAGATTAAATTAGTCGAGGGTAACTTTAAACTTCTATATAATGACCATATCATGTTATTAAATTACACTAGAACCATAATCATATTTATGATATCATATATGATTCATTTATGACTTTATACTGCCCATTTAATAATAATTTTCAAGTTAAAGTAACATTTCAGGTAATAATTGCTTGCTTTATGTGTTTTAAGTTGTTATTCTTGATTGTATCACATAGATCATGATTTAAATGATTAAAAAATATGAAACATGATTTATATATCATATATATTCAGAATATAAATATGTATAATAGTTAGATATGTGAAATGGAAACACCGTTTAGGGAGACATTAGTCTGTACGTACGCTTGAACGTTGTTTCTGTTTTCTTATCGTATAATTTGGAAGTAAGTAAATGAAATATATTTATCTACATAAATATATATTATTCTAGTAGAAATATTGTTTCATATATATTATAATTAATCAATATATATATTTTTATAAATATTCTTGAATGCTGATCGTTGAAGATGAATCTCATCGCGTCGTGGAGACGCTAAGCCATACGTACACACTAGCGAAAATATCATTCTATTGATGGTGGAACAATGTTTAATTAGAAGTTATATTATATATAAAGAATCATTATCATTTTATATTATTTATTTAAATTAATTATACTCATTATTGTACCCATACAAATAATGTAGTGTTGAATAACAAACTTCACCATAACGTGGAGACGGTAATCCATACGTACGCACACATGGTGAATTTGTCATTCATAGGATGGATAGAATAATTAATATGGTTGTACTATATTTATAATAAAATATCAACATGTATAAGGTACTAGAGATATTATTTTAGTGTGGTAACAATAAAGAAATAGGAACTAGAAGAAGAGAAGAACTTTGAAAGAGGTGATAAAATAATTACCTCTACTTGAAGTGTTTCCTTTCGATTCAAACAAAAGGGATCCATAGGTTGGCTTTATACTAAAGGTAAAGACTCTATGTTGAAGTTATGGAAGTTGGGAGGATATTTGGGAAGGTTTTGTCCGAGAAAAATGGCATTGGAGTTGTGAATTAAAAATAAAGGGAGGTGCCCTTTTGTTAGGTAGGTGAGGGGAACTTTATGAAAATCTTGAAATATTAATTTATTATAAACTTATTTTCAGATTCTAATAGATCCAAATTGATTTATTTAGAGAATAAGGTGATGAAAAGTCTTTATAATATCAACCAATAGGTTTTATACATTTTTAGGTTATAAAATTAACCTTATCTTTTAGATTTAACCCTTTGAAAAATAAGTTAACTATTATAATGTCCTCTTGTATTTTTATACAAAATTATGACAACCCTGCTTTTTTATTACATCTTAAACATGCTTTATTACATAAAACTTCACTTGATACAACAAAGAAGATCGAGAGGTTTAGTGTCTTTGGGGCTTAGGATCATTACATAAAAACTTTAAACTTGAAATACAACATCCTTATTGAAAACTTCCTTTACATGACCACTACATTCCTTCGTACTTAGCATTGCATGGGATAACCTGAGGACATGCATAAGAAAAGGGTGAGCTATAAAGCCCAGTAAGGGAGTACATAATGAATAACATGAGGAGTACAATACATGTTAGGCAATAGGCTTATAAATAGAGCATAAGAGAGACATGAACATAAAGGCATGATAAAGCATGATAATCATAACATGGAAATGTGGCAACAACACTTAACATTGAATTAGCATGAGCCAAGGCTCATTGCACATGGAGCATGAGTAAACCCTCATTGCACTTGAAGCACGAGTAAACCCTCGTTGCACTTGAATTAGCATGAGTCAACACTCATTGCACATGACGTATCATGATACTATACTTTACCCAATGCATTGGAGCGTTATAAAGGGCGCACCCTTCTTAAACATTTCATTTCATGCATAAGTGTGCCACATGGATCATAAAACATGGATTCATAAAACATAATCATTTCTTCCACGATAAAGGAAAGTGGAATTAATACATGAAACTTTATAATCAATATGTAAATGTGCATAAAGGTGAATACCCTTGATGGAGAAATGGGCATGGTATTCACTACACAAATACATTGGCTTAGAAAATCGGTGCGATTTCGGCAGCGTAACGGCGTGACATAAGAATTCATAAAAATGGTTGATGAGAGAGAAAGGGGTTACTCATCATATTTACATGTAATGGAAAGTAAAGAGATCATATATATACATGTCCCAACAATATAAATGGAATTTAGATTCATGATACAAAAGTATTGCTTGAATGTAAAAGAAGAGAGAGAAGTTCCTTTCGGAATTTCGGCATAGTAACGGGTGTACATGGGAGGAATTTAATGAGAGAGAAAGGGTTCTCCCATAATTCAAACAATAAGAGGGCAGTATGGGGGAGGTGCAAAACCATACCCCAACATTCATAATTGAAATAAAAAGGGAAATACAACTTAAAGAAAATTGACAAAAAAAAAAGAAAGGAAGAAAACCCCTTACTTGGAAGTGTGCTTCCAAAGGCTAGGGAGAGGCTTGTGAGAGGCTTCTTGGGAGCTTGGGGAACCTTGAGAGGATTCTAGAGAGAGTAGGGAAGAGGTTGGACGAACTTCAAGGGCTTTGGGTGAGGAGGAAGTGGGAGCTTGGGTGGGTTTATATAGGAAAGGTGAGAGAATTCTTTATTATTTAGGTTTGGGACCCCTTATATTAAAATAATCCAAACCACAAACCATACCATGGTATTTGCCCATGGTTTCTGGAAAAGGAAAGAGGAAAACAATATTTTACAAGGCCAAGGTCCGAACTTATTAAAAAATTAGGGTTGCTTATGTGGAGGTGAGTCACACTCCCATGGAAATTAATTTAAAAAGGCAAAGTGTTGAATAAGTCTTGAGGGCTCCATTAATGCTTTGAAAAGTGAGTCAAACAAACCCAAAACCTCATTATTTTAATGATAAAACATATATTGGCCGAACATAAGGATTATGGTATTTTATTACATCACCATTGGGTCATTATGATGTCATAAAACACATTTTATAATTAAATGGTATTTAATTTTTACCCAAAAATTTGACTGTCTCAGAAAATTATGAAAAATTCACCGTTGGATAATTTCGACGTCCTGATTCCAAAAATAATATTTATTTTATCTAAATAATTTTCTAAATATGTGAATTTTCACTTTTAAAATAAAAACCGACATTTATAAAAAATTCACGGGTTTTGAGAGAAATGGCTTTCAAACCTTAATAAAAATTTTAATTGCATTCATAAAATTATAAGATCATTTATATTTAATAAAAATTAATTTAATATTAATAATAATATTAAAATATTATTTAATTCAAAAATCCTTTAATTTAATAAAATATAATTCTTAATTAAATAATAACTAAAAACATCATTTGTACTTTAAAAACTAATTACAATGCATCAAAATGACTAGAAATCATATTCATTATTATATACAAAAATAATGTACATGAACATGGTGCTACTTATTTGTTACATAACCCCTTAAAATAGCCGCATAAGACCTAAGGGTAAGGTGTGCGATGGTGACAGACTCTTGGGGTTGCTCGGATAACATCGCTCGAGTGGTGATCTCTATCAACTTCAATTTTTCCCGTAGACGATCACGTTCGAGCTTGACTTGATGAAGCTCAGCTTGGGATTGGTCAAGGGCAAATCCCAAAGACGCCACCTCCTTTCCGAGCTCCGACAAATGGGCTTCGTAAGGGGCAATTCTACTGGATGAGGCCATCGCTTCCTTTGTCTGAGTAGAAAATTGGTTCGTTAAAGCCTTATATTTAAACTACCCAGATGATCACTGTTCAACGGCTATAAAAGTAATGGTCACAAATCTTAACGTAAAACTTAAAGAAGTTGACATCTTATAAAAACATTTTTCATAAAGAAACATTTAACTGGATCAAGAGGGATTTTCCATTAATGAAACTTTGGGTCGTTACAAAAATGGTTAATAACTTTACTATAAAATTCCAAGAGATCCTAAAGAGGACCATTTATGAAATTTTTATCCCTATCCAAGTTATTTGGATGATCTATATATTTTTAGGATTTTTATATCATTTAATAAAATAGTATTTATTTTAAAAACTCATTTTTGTTAATTTTGACTCTATTTAGTATTTGGGTTTTGTTAAAGTCATCACAACATGATTCCTTTAAAAAAAAATACACTTAATCAACCCTAACATGTCATATTCACCTAGAAATATTTTTTATGGCATAAAAATTTCAAATTTACATTTATTGGAATATTTATAATATCAATTATTTTAATCCTTCATTAATAAGGTATTTATTGCATCATCATTGTGTCATGAATAAATTTTTTTCTTTAAATTATAAAATTTATAAATAAAATAATATGATTTAAGAAGTCTTTATAGATTTCCAATGAATATTTACAGTCGATTGTTTTTTATAACCTTATATTTAAAATGGTTTAGTTATTAAAATTTTGAATTTAACACTTTTAAATCTTCTTTAAATAAAATATAATAATTGTCCTAATCTAATACAAGTGGATGTAAAAGGATCATATTTTTTTACAAAGGTTGATTTTGGTCTAAATACACTTATCCAATAGAATTAGGACATGTGTTGGGGTAATTTTATATTATTATAGTTTTATTTCAACCTTTAATTACCCTATTTACTTTTAATAGTTGTAAATAAAATTGAAAAGTTACTATTCAAAAGATATTATTTTCATCCTATTGAAAAACATTTTACATACTGATGAAAACCATTTCTATCAGAGTTTTGAAATTCAATTCACAGAAGCGGTAAAATTACGTTTTATGCAAATTTGCAAATGTGCCTAGAAGGCTGGTAAAAGACGTTTAAAAGATCAATAAAATTTTATATATCAAA
Source organism: Viscum album (assembly GCA_963277665.1). Classification (NCBI taxonomy): domain Eukaryota; kingdom Viridiplantae; phylum Streptophyta; class Magnoliopsida; order Santalales; family Viscaceae; genus Viscum; species Viscum album. The sequence goes on from OY728160.1 coordinate 1,686,513,230, forward strand.
TCTTATTATAAAATGATTCAAATGAATTATATTGGACTAATATATGTATTATGTAACTATTGTGAATTTATGTTAAATTTTAAGTAAAAATAATTATTTAAATGAAAAAGTCATTTTTATGTACAACGTAATATTTTTCACTCTTAATCAAAAATCAAAAGTTTTCAGAAAAATAAAAAAATCACCCTAAGATATTTTTTATATTCCAAATAAAAAAATTATATCTGTTTTACCAAATTCTATTTTTAGGAGCATCTAAAATTAATTTTATTACTGTTCACAAAAGGATATAGAAAGTAGTTCTTTTAAGAAAATAATTTTTCTAAATATATAACTATTTTAATAAAACTTATAAATTTCATTATAATTATGTTTTATTTATGTGAAAACATTATAAATAACATTTAAAATTTATTTTTACTATTCATTTTAGAATATTTAATTGATAAATAAATATATCGTTTAAATATTTATAATTCTAATGTGTTATTTCACAGAAACTCAATCTTGCGTATAACGCAAGCCAAGCTGGTGTTGCGTGAAATATAATAAATTAAATTACTTTAAAGACATAATGTAATAAGAAATATTTGGGTATTACATTCTACCCTCCTTCAATAAATTTTTTCTCACAATTTTAAATTGTTATTCAAAAATAAATGGTTGAAAATATAAAATACCTTTGTGGAAAACCCACATCGGAAATAGGGTTAATAAAATTTTGTCTTAATAAGTGGGAAAGGGAAATGAAAATTCACCACCAAATTATGATTTCTAATAGGAGAAAATTGGTAGCAATTAGAGACACATAATTGGAGGAAAACATAAATATTTATATAGAGTGATTGAGCTTATCAATCTCAAACAGGTGAACAATATATGGAAAATTTAGGGCATCAAATCCATAAACCTATGATGATTTAAAATATCATCGGTACAAAAAAACATAATGTATTTGGATAATATATTTTTGAGATACAATTTTTTTCAATAGGAGTTATTAATTTACTATCAAGATAAGAACTGAAGAAAACATACTTTATTTCATCACCTCTCGTAATCATAATCTCATCATTTGGTTGTGCTTTAATCTATTTTCACTTAATCCATTTCACATGAAAATAAATGTTCAAAAATGATTTTTTATTCTTGAAGCACATTTGATAAATCATATGGTCCACAAGTATTTCCTTAATTCTTTATATGTTTAGTGAAATCCAAAAGGTTGGGTCAAAGTATCCAATAAATTATACTTTAACCTCAAACAAAATATCAAGTGTTCATCTTACTCCATTACAACCTTTAGAGTTATCTAAAATAATTTTGTCCAAACTCACAGTCCAAAAATTTATATGGGAGGTAAAAAAAATGAAGATCTCTATTTTTTACATAATAACATGTGAATAACTTTGTCATGTATTTTCTTAAAACATGGTAACACCTTGAATTAACATAAAACCTTATTAAATACATTCAGGCTCCCTTATTCTTTATAGAGTACTGGATATACTCCTTAAATCCAAAAATGTAGTAAAATCCAACAATGATGGAATAAAAAAACAATTAAATAGTTTCAAGGTAGTCAATAATATCCAATATAATTTATACAAATCAATCATCTCTTATTCCAAAATCACTACCTCAGTATTTGGACCATATTAAGGTTTATCTTTCCCCCAACCATGTATTTTCCAAAAATTTTATCTTGATATTGATCCACTTTTCTTAGTACCATACAATCTCAAATCATCAATGAAATAGTACTGCAATACAATCCTTATTTATTTTGATAATTCATATAACTAGTACATCATTGATAAAAAACTCAAATGACATAATTCTTCTATCCAGAAACACAAATACATTAATTATTCCACATCGAATGTAGTGAAAACTTATGGTTGACCTTAACCCCTTTAATTATTCTCATCTATATTTCCTTTACACTTAGGAAATTTATTTTCATAATTCCCTATTTCACTATAGTTGAAACACTAAATATTAGTATTTTCTTTCTTTCCATTGCATTATTTTCCCTGATGACCCTTTTCTCCACACTTATAAATAACTCCCAATCCTTTCAAGAACTTCCCACTGTGATATTTATACAGTTATCACATATGAGAAAATTATTCTTTCCCTTCTTCCTTTTATATATCTTTATCTCTACCATCCTATTCTTCTCTGGATTCCCTTAAAAACCATAGGACTCATAGAATTATTTACTTATATTATTAACACATGATACTGTTTCCTCATATGGTGAGAATACATGGGAGGATATTTACCTTATAAATATTGGATTAAGACCATGAAATATGGGATTCTTATTACACTTTGGAACATGTGCATTGGTGGGGTAGTCATTATTTTTATTTGGCACCATTTCTAAACAATGTAATACACTATATTAGGTTATGAATTATAAGGCATGATACTAAAATAGTGAAATAATTAACATAAATTGAAAAATTTATGCATATCTGATATCATAATCATGAAAATGGATTTCTTGGGGACATATTTAAAAATAAATACTTAATAATGGTTTATAATGAAAATTTGAATTATACTAATAAAACCCTCAATGAATTTCAAACCAGGTGCATGGTAAGTCCCATTGTCGTGTATGAGGTTACCCCGAGTCATGCTCAGAACACCATGTCAGAGTTTTCACCCAAGGTAAATCTATTATAAATCCAAGTCTATTTGTAGTATCCAAACAGGGATATACTGCTTAGAATATCCACGTAATCCCTACATTACCAAAATTATAGGGGGTATCTTCTATACTTATGCTCAAAGTCTATCTTAGGGTTATGATCCCTAATATATGGTTTCTAAATCTATTTCCAAGGTTATTTTTAAACTTCCTCTAATAACAACAGTAACATCCCAGCCTAGTTACCTAGAACCGGTGAATTATTACATAAAATTGGCATGATTACAAGTAATCCAGTCCTAAAGGACCGATCAATTTAGCTATTTTGGAAATAATATTACACACAAGAACTTAATATTACACTTTTTGACATAAAAAATAGAATAAATGATCCTTTGCAAATTCCATTATTCCCCAAACTTAACCCTGCATATCAGTCATAATACACTTCTTGTAATCCTGGGAAAATAAAACATAAGAAAGGTGTGAGCTCAGATCCTCAGTAAGGGTAAATAATTTCGCGGAAACTATAAACTTTTAAGGCAAGAAGTACAATAAAAAACAGCCTTTTAAACATAAACTTGAACATAATATGGAAAGAACAAATAAAAAATTACCATATAAACAAGCACATGGATATTATACTAGTCATATAATCACATGTAACATTAAAAACTAATATTATAATGATGGAATGCATAATTCTGGACATCCTAACCACAAAGTTAAGGCCTCGTTCCAAGACCCTAAATATAAATTTTGTCAAGGCCTTGTGCCAAGACAGTATTTTGTCTAATTAGACCTACTGATTCATCAAGGGGCTATAGAGGGCCCCACCTATCACTTACTAAGTTCAATACATTCCTCATATGAAAAGGGAAAAAAATTACATAATCAATCATATTAAAACTAGCATACAAAATGTCAATACCTTAACAATAAACCATAAATGGTATAAAAATATCACATCCATGGTCAAACATATCATAATTAATTAAATACAATATGGAATATTTTATTATAATAAATCAACCTCAATCAAGAATAATATCCTGTAAAGTATGTTGAAATAGTTGAAAATGATCATTAAAACTCTTTGAGAGAAATATCCATTTCCATGAACTCATTTAAATGTCAAAAAATTTATAAAGAATTAATTTAAAATAGATTTTGGAATCCAAGTGTCCCATACAACTTTGAATCTTTTTAAATGAGTTAAATTTTTTAAAAATCATGTCTATTTAAATAAATTTTTAAAACCATTTTGAAATACATGGACATTAATTAAATAGATTTAGAGAAAAAATCTTTAAATCATTTAAAATGATGATATAGTTAAAGAGGCCCTCCAATAAAACCATAAAATATTCTTTTTGAATTTTTTTATAAAACAGGGACATGCATGATAAATATTTCCCAGTAAATACTTACACATAAACAATCTTGAATAATAATGAGATTGAGGAATTAAACCATACCTTGTACTTTCCTTTAATCAAGGGAATATTTAGCCACCTATATAATGACCATATTATGTTATTAAATTATAACCAAACCATACACATATTTATGATATCATATATGATTCATTTATTACTTTATACTACCCATTTAATAATAATTTTCATGTTAAAGTAACATTTTGTTTAATAATTGATTTCTTTACATGTTTTAACATGTTATTCTTGATCGTATCACTTAGATATTGATTTAAATACTTATATAATATAAAAAATGATTTATATATCATATATATTCATAATATAAATATGTATAAAAGATAGATATATGAAATGGAAACACTATTCATGGATATGGTAATCTATACGTACGCATGAACGTTGTTTCGGTTTTCTTATCATATAGTTTTAAAGTAATTAAATGAAATATATTTATCTACATAAATATATATTATTCTAGTAGAAATATTTCTTCATATATCTCTTACATAATCAATATGTAAATTTTTATAAATATTCTTGAATGGTGATCGTTGAAGATGAATCTCATCGCGTCGTGGAGACGGTAAGTTGTACGTACACACGAGCGACAATATCATTATATTGATGGTGGATAAGTGTTTAATTGGATGGTATATTATATTTACATAATTATTACCATGTTATTTAAATTGTTTACATTAATTTTACCCATTATTATATCCATCTAGATAACGTAGGGTGGAATAACAAACTACACCATAACATAGAGACGGTAACCCGTACGTACCCACGCATGGTGACGTTGTCATTAATAGGATGGATAGAATAATGAATATAGTTTTACCATATTTATAATAAAATATTAGAATGTAGAAGGTAATGGAGATTTTATTTTAGTATAGTAACAACAAAGAAAGAGGAAATAGTATAAGAAAAGAACTTTGAAATAGGTGATAAAATAATTACCTCTTCTTCAACTATTTCCTTTTGATTTGAACAAAAGGGCCCCTCAGGTTGGATTTATACACAAGTTAATGCATCTATGTTGAAGTGAAGGAAGTTAGGAGTATATTTGGCTAGGTTTTGGCCGATCCAAATGGATTTGGAGGTGTGAACTAAAATGAAATGGAGGTTCCCTTTTATAAGAGAGGTGAGGGTCACTTTAGGAAAACCTTGAAATATTAATTTATTATAAAATGATTTTCTGATTATAATAGCTCCAAATTGATTTATTTAGAGGATAATATGAGTATGGATCTAAATCATCTCAAAAAATAGGTTTTATAAATGTTTAGTTTAGAAAATTATCCTAGTATTTTATATTTAACCCTTTGAAAAAAAGTTAACTCTTACAATGTCCTCTTGTGTGTTTATAATACATGGTTAATAACTTTACTATAAAATGCCAATAGAACCTAAATTAGACCATTTTTGACATTTTTATCACTATCTAAGTTATTTTTCCAAACTATAGATTTTTATTATTTTTATTTCATTTAATAAAATAGTATTTGTTTTAAAAACTCATTAATGCCAATTTTAACACTAAGTTGGTTTTTATTAAAGTAATCACAAAGTGATTACTTGGAAAAAATACATTTAATAAAACCTAACAGTTCATATTCACCTAGAAAATTCTTGGATGGCATCAAAAGTATAAATTTACATTAATTTAAATATTTATAAGTTCAATTATTTTAATATTTCATTAATAATGTAATTGCTACATCATCATTGTGTCAAAAATAAATTTAATTATTTAATGTTTAAAAATTATAAATAAAATACTATGATGTAGGAAATGCCTTTATCTTTCCATGTATTATTTATAGTTTAATTTATCTTTTTATAACCCTATTTTAAAAATTCTTTAGTTATTAAAATTTAAATTTAACACTTTTAACTCTTCTTTAAATAAAATATATTAAATATACTAATCTAATCCTAGTGGATAAAAAAGGATCATATTTTTGTCCCAAGGATGATTTTGGTCTATATAAACTTATTCAGTAGAATTAAGAAATTTTTTGGGGCAATTTTATATTATTATAGTATTATTTATACCTTTAATTACACTATTTACTTTTAACAGTGGTAAATAAAATTCAAAATTTACTGTTCACAAAAAGAATATTTTCATCCTATTGAACTAAATTTTACTTAATAATGAAAACTATGTCTATTGTATTTTTTAAATTAAATCCATAGAAGCGATAAAATTACGTTTTATGCAAATATGAAAATGTGCCTAGAAGGTGGGTAAAAGACGTTAAAAAGTTCAATAAAATTATATATATATAATATTATTATAAAATCACCCAAATGAATTATATCGGAATAATATATGTATTATTTCTCTATTTTGACATTAAGATGAATTTAATTAAAAATAATTATTTAAATGAAAATGTCAGTTTTTATGTACTATGTAGTATTTTTCACTATTCATTAAAAATTGAATATTTTCAGAAAAATAACAAAATTTCACCATAAGCTAATTTTGATATTCCAAATCCAAAAATGAATTTTATTTTACCAAATTAAATTTTTAGGAGTTTCTAAAATAAATTTTATTATTGTTCAAAAGAGGACATAAAAAGTATTTCTTTTAAGAAAATAGGTTTTCTAAATATATAACTATTTTAACAAAACTTATAAATTTCATTATAAATACGTTTTATTTATGTGAAAAAAATTAAAAATAAAATTAAAAATTTATGTTTTAATATTCATTATACAATATTTAATTGATAAATAAATATATTGTTTAAATATTTACAATTCTAATGTGTTGTTTCATAGAAACTCAATCTTTCATATAACATAAGACAAGTCGTTGGTGCATGGAATATAAGAAATAAAAATTATTTTAAGGAGATATTGTATTATGAAATCTTGGGGTGTGACATTTGGTATCCTTAGGTCCAAAGAAGTAACCCTAAATCCTTTATTCTAAAGGAACCCATATCATGGAGAGAATTCTTCAAAGTTTGTAGCTCGCTCATCACAATAATTTTCAATTAAAATAACATATCAAAAAGTTATAAACATCACTGTACACGATAATAATTTTACATTAAAATAATTATAATTTAATAATAATGATGTTATAAAAATATAATTTCATACTCACCTAATGATTATTACATGTTCTTGTTTTGGTCAATTTAACCAACTACATGAATAATGCTATAAATTTCTATCATGAATGAATATGAAAACATAATTATTGGTATGATATAATATGAAAATTTAAATTTTATTTTCAGATTTATTTTGTGTTAAAATCAAAATTTAAATCTTTATTAATACACAACCATATGTTTGTTAATAATCACTAAAATAAGCACATTATGGATTTCCTCTTGTAGAACCATACCCAAAACTCCCATATAATGGATATAGAGATTTATAAATCTTAATGGATCATATATTATATTAATTTTAATATTTTTTTGATTATGATCTCATTAACATGGAATAATGATCTGAACTACTATACCAAAACACACAAGGAATGGTTGAAACTACTAACTACCGATGATCAATATTTACTAACAATATGTAATAACTATACAAAATTAATATAAAATATCAAAATAAAATTCAATAAACATGAATAATATTATTAAGTAAATTATTATTGAGTCTTAGTTTATTATACATGATGGTAAAGCTCATTAATTGTTCAGAGTAATGGTAAGTGTTTTGTCATCTCAATTTACCTTTACTAAGATACAATCCATATTTACTAATTTTTTTTTCTATTTTATGGTGTATATACTATAAATATAAGTTTTTAACCTGATTTTCATGAAATTAAATGGGTTTATATATCCATATCATGTTTTACCTTTCAAACACTTTTGATTCCAATATTACCAAATCCATAAGGGTTTCTTTCTTATCTTAGTTTCAAATTGAGATGGTATATGTATGAGATCATATTTTGGAAAAATGATTATTTTTTCTTTATTAATTCCCATATATTTTATTCAAATACGGTTATTTATGGGTTTTACATGTATTCCTACCATTTTATCTCCAATTGGATCATAATATGATCCAAAGGATAATATTTATAAGGTTCGACCTTATATCTTCTTTTTAGTTGAAAATATTTCTCCTCTATATTCATATTTACTATATTTTCTTATATATATCCTTATATTTGATTAAGCGGTTACTTAAGGTTATTTTTTTACCTTAAAATTTATTTACATGATTTTTGAATGGATTTTTTAAATCATTTTCTATAAGTTTCACTTTATATTAATTTGTCTTTCTTAAAAAAAGTCTGAAGAAACTTTATTTTAAAAACATTCACATGAATCCAATTTTACAAATTTATAACATTTTTTATCAATGAATATTACTTTTAAATGTTTCATTATTCCATGATGTAATTTATATTATCATTTATTCTTGTGAATTTTTTATTTTGAAATAAAGGTTATTGGAAACTAAAAGGATATTTTCTCTCATTTTTCAAAGTATATTTCTAATGCTCTTATAAATTATTTTTACTTTATGTTAACATAATTTAATTATTTTTATGATTCATTGGGTATATTATCTAATGATATAATTTTATATCTTGGTATGGATGGATTATGATAATGACTTTTGTAAATTTTAATGAAATCAATTTATTTCCAACATGTTATTATGCTATAATGGAATTATGAATGATTTTATATGCATGATTTGTCATTATATAGTTGGTGGGTCTATTATAACCCACAAATATATGGGTAAATGTTTTTATCTTATGATATAAAGTTCTTATGTGTGAACATGATTGTAGATAGATTTTCTCACAATATTATAAACAAACATGATTGATGATAGGTTTGTTCACAAGATTGTGTGTGTAAATGATTTTGGATTTATTTGTTAAAAATTTTATGTATGGAGATGATTGTGGATATCTTTTATCATGAATTTTTTCATATAATTTTTTTTGGATAAATTTGTTCCTATATTTATGAGTGGAAGTTATTTTAGGTTTCTTTGTCCACAAGTTTATGTGTGGGCATGATTACTAATAGTTATTTTCATACTATTTTGTGTGGAAATAATTGTAGTTAAGTATGTTCAAAATTTTTAGATTTTATATACTTATATACATGTCACATTATTATTCTTATTGTGTTTTTTTATTATTGCCACATGTTTCAAAACTATTATTATTCATATATCATATTATACTTAATTATTTATTCCATGACTTATTATATATTTTTTGGTAGTTATGATTATCTATTTTTTTCGCGTTGATTATTTTCTCACTCCCACATCCTTATCTCCTAATACATTATTATATTATATTTTTATCTCTTATGTTTACCATTATTGAGCATATGATATCATCCCTTTCATATGTTTCCATTACCCATGTGATGAAGAAGTATATTATGTATGATGAGTCTAAAAGGATGTTATGTGAGAAGAAAATTTATGGAAAATAACGAAGATTTATTATAAAATAAGAAGATCATGTAGCTAATATCCAATGACACTACGACTTTAGGCATTTATATTGTTTGAATTTGAGAGGTGCAATATTTAAATTTTAGAAATGATGTAAAATATATGCATTTCATAATCAGGTCATCACACTTGGTATCAAAGAATATTTGTAATGTTTTTATATATTACACTAGATCTGGGAGTGTGGGTCTAGGGATCTTCATTTTCTACTTTTCTTGTTGTGTTACATTTCTTTATTGAAGACTCTCCACATCTCTCTTAATTTCATCAACTTCATAACATTTAAATTTTAACCGTTTGAGAAGTTATACCACAGATGGTTATAAAAACGAATTTGATAACACTATTTTGTAAATAAAGTTTAAATAAATTTTATTTTTTTCCCCAATATTTGAGCCTAAGATTTATCTTTTATTCTATGACCATGTTTTCTCCATTCTACTTCTTGAACGGGAATAATTCTACTATATTGAGATAGGATTACCATAAACTTATTTTTTAATTATGATTTTTTCAGTTAATTTTATATCATTTTTATATTCATCTAATATTTGGTTGTGTCTATTCCAAAATTCATGAATATTTTTATCTCCTTATCATTTATTAGAATCTGTTTATCAATGTGTTTTTAGTAAACGTTATTAATAAAAATAAGATTAATTTATATTATTAATTCATATTATAAAATGTACCTAATGTAGTAAAAGGAGTTATGGTATCATATATAGTATAAGGAGGGTTATAAAATATGGGATTATTCAAAAAAATATAATGTGGTTTTAATAACACAATATTTTAAAATAAGTACATTATGTTCGATAAAATGTATGACACACAACACTAAGCTTAAACAAACCAAAAAATATTATAATTTAAATATGACCATTATAACAAAACCATTGAATTGAAAAGTATGAATTTTATTAACTAAATTAAGAAATATATACAATGATGTTAATAGATAAAAAATTATTGATTAATTTTTATGAAATTTTCAATCAATTTTTAGAAAAAAACATCTTATTCTTCAAAAATACATTTTCTTCAAAAATGATATTTATTTATTTTTGTGACATAATATTATAATTAATTTTATGAAACATTTTTAAATTTTATTTGATAAAAGTTATATTATTTTTGTAATCATAATATAAAAATTATCATATGGTGATATTTTTATATTTTTCTAAAATGATTGATTTTTTAATGAATAGTGAAAAATATAGATTTTTTATTAAAAACAGTTTTATCATTTAAATTATTAATAAATTAAATTTATATTTTGGATCATTGTTAAAATTTTATTAGTTTATTTTTATTAAAAATTATTCAATTATATAATTTTTTTAAAAAATTAGCTTAAATTTAGTATAAAAACATATTTTTCACTTAAAAGGGCATTTTTCAGAAAAAATGTTTTTCATCATGTTTTGTGGGTTTATATTTAAATAAAATTATAAAACTTATAAGTTTTGAATCATTATAAAAGGATTAAATATTTTTAATTAATATGTAAAAGTTAGGTAAATTTGGCCCTTTTATTTTTAGTCATTATGAATAATAATCATATTAAATTTTGATACCACAGTAATGGTAAATTTGGTCAATTAAGGGTAACCATAATTTGATAAGCACTATAAAGTGACCATAAAAATTAAATTAATTTTATTTGATGATTATATTTTATCCATAATCACACAAAAGTAGAATATATGACATTTTTTTATATATGGCCATTATTTTGACGTTTATAATATTTTATGTAAATAAAACTAAAAAATTCTATGATATTTGTTTATATATATATAAATAATTTAAATAAAAATAAAAAGAAGGTCTATTTGGATATAAATATCCATTTGAAATATAAATTATTTTTTATTCATCATGATAATTTATTTCTAATTTTTTGTGATGAAATATTCACCTTAAATGTCTACAAAACCCCGATACAATATCTTTTCAATTAATAGAAAAAATTGATGATTTTAAAAGTATTAATCATAATATTATTTTAATGAATTTTTCTATTATAACATTTTTAAATATAAACATGAAATATTATTGAGGTTTAATTTTATGAAATTCTAATTCTATTATTTTCTTGTAGTTCTAAAAGTGACATTAAAGGAATAGTTCTAAAATTAACATTATTTTTATTGTTTGATAAATAATATTTTATTAGATGATTTAAAAACAAAGAATACTATTATCATAAAATTTATTTTTATATGGTTTTAAATATAATTAATGGTATATTTAAGGTCCAATTTTCCATTTATAGTAACATTCTTAACCCCTAAATATTAAAATCCTTAATACCGTGGTAGTTGCCAAAAAGTGTTAAAATGAGAAGATAAGGGTGAAAGAATAACCTGAAATTGTCCAATTTTTATTTTATGAAATTATTGAAACTCAAACTCCTATTATATTTTAATACGAACAATTTGGATCCATTTTATAAGAAAATAATTTATATTAATTTAATATTTTATAAATTTCAAGTATGCCCCACCCCTCTTATAAAAGGAAAAATCCTCTCCTTTTTCATCACACTTAAAAAGAATTTTATTTGAGAAAATACCTACCCATATAACTGTCATTCATCCATTCCTATTTTCTATAGTCCTTGGTTTGATCATAAATTCATTTTAGAAATGATTTTGGTGTAAACCTTAAGAGATTGTCCATAGAAGAGGCATAATTCTTAACCAAGTATTTTCGCATTGTTTATTTTTCTAACTCATTAAAATATTCTTAAACAATTGTTAGATAATAAAATCAGTATATTCTGTTTATTAATATGTTATTTTTTCACTGACATAACCTTTATCCATCACCTCTTCCAACAAATGGGAAATGAAACCATCATTCGTGTTTATAGAGGACCACCATCTCATGAACCAATGTATTTCATTTCCCATCACCCAATGTTACAAATGGTTGTAATAATAGATTTAATATATATATATATATGATTTTTATTACATAGTTATTATGTTTAAAATATAATATATCATATACTTTATTACCTTTCTATTCACTAAAAAATTAAAATGTCGTTCGTTCGTACATGTGTACTACCACATCCATCAAGTAATGTGATTTGTTTTTCATCACCACATCACATTGATGATATATATAATTAAATTTAAAAAATAATATGGTATTTGTGATATAATGATAATTATTTAGCGTTAAAATAATACTTACCCTATTTCCTTAATGATCGTTGAAAAATGGAATGTTACTCATGCATACGTACGAACAACCGTCTCTATGATTGTAACATTGTTCATTTTTCTTAAAAAAAATAATTATTGGTTTTAAAAGTATAATTTATGTATAAAAATAATAATTATTTCATTATTATGGTTTTTAAATGATGTAATAATTACCCCATTGACTATAGTAAACCTACCGAAGTCATTTTGGAAAGATGGGTTGAATATCATTAAAACCTTCGACAGGAATTTAATTAATTATGTAACTAAATATAACATGATAAAAAACAAAATATAATGAATAATAAATTTCTAAAATGTTCTTAAGAAATTAAATAATTAAGATAAGTTTATTATTCATGAAGACAATGAACGTACGTGGTGAGTCACACTCAAGGTAAGAGACTTTATTTTAAAAATAATATATCAAAGTTTCTTTTCCAACTATTTTTCTTCCATGTGCATATTTTTTTAAAAACCATTGAAATATTTATTTATAAAGAAATGAAATATAAAGGAAATTCTATGTATCTTTTAAAAATGTTTTAGAAAGGATTCTTTTTATATATTTTACATTGAATATTTGACTTTATTTACAAAATACAAATGGAATGTTTTATTTTAACATATATAATAACAACGACATTCACCACAACTATAACAATTATTTAATATTTTATTTACTTTTTAAGATTGAATTTTTTCTTAATATAAAAATCCTCCTTCCCAGTGTTCTGGTTATCTTCACAATGGGTTTTAAAAGTTAATGGAAATGTGAATATCTGGAAATGTTTTCCTATAGGTTTAAAAAATATTTATGAGTGTCATGTTTAAAATTACAAGATTTTATGTGTTATGATTATGTTATGGTTCTTAGTAATTATTATTATGAAGGGTAGTTTTATTATAAAATAATGACGAGTTGTTATATTTTGAAGCAAGGATGGGTTATTTCATTATAATGCAAGGATGGGTGGGTATATGATATCCCTACAATGAATTTTCTATATAAGTTAACCACATTTCTTATTACATTTGTAAGAGTGATATGTAAAATGATTTCTTGATTTTTAAAAAATATTTATTTATGCTTGATATTGGTTTTTACAGAAATATTTTTACTCTACAATGTAAGATGATGATCTTATGTTTAAAGTAAAATATATCCTCCTTAAGGGGGAAAGTATAACATTTTGAACATGTTTTCATTTTGTTTTTATGAAATCAATTTTTTTTTTAATTTTTGTCTCTTTAATTATTTCTTATGAAAAGTTTTTTATATAAATATATGGCCAGTAAAGTTTATTTATTGTGTAATAAAATGTTTCTTTTGAGCCCAAAGACTATTTTTAAAGGCTAATTTTTATAAGTTCTTATAAACTAATGAGTTTGTTTTATATTTATTTTTTCTCTTACTGAGATATTTTCCCTTTAACCATATTTAAAAAAAAATTACATAAGGTTTTTGGAAGGTTAAGTACAAATAATAATTAATGTTTAAAGTAATGAAGATAAATCATGAAATAAAAAAATGTTTTATTTTAAAAAATTTATATTTTGGGGAAATTGGATACTGAGTAAAACTATCCACTTTATAATTCTTGGATTTGTTATATAAAATTTATGGCCTAATTATCTAAAAATATAAACCTAAATGAAAATTTGGAATTAAATAAATTGAATTCTCAGAATACGTTTTACAATTAAATGTTTAAGACAAGGTCCTTCCAGTTGGTATTACAATATGATTCGTTCAGGAGAGGTTATCTTATGATTTATGAATACCATCTTGAGTTTATGAATGTAAGTTTGATCATAAGTTAAAATTATTAGGAACCTATTTTTATGTTATAAATTATGGTATTTTAAGGTAATTAATGATATTTTTGGAGACATTTTATTGGGTTTAGGGATTTGTAACCCTTGATCTTAACTTGAATGATTATTTTAGAGGAATGTCGTTAAAGTTTTGGGGATATAAGTGAAAAAGGTATGAGACAACCTTTTAGGTTAAAAAGTTATTAAATTTTGAAGTTATTAAGGTTAATTTTCAGTACTTTATTGTTAATGTATTATAGAATTTATATGGCATTGTCTTTAAGATGCCCATTTTCTTGTTTGTAACAAATAATTCATTTCATGTTTTTATTGTGTTTTTTCTATATATTAAAGATAATTTATCAAAATTAAAGGAAATTGATCTCACACAACCTTCTTATCCAATCTAGATGATTTAATAATCACCGTCATGAAAAAATATTGTTGAAATAAATTTGAACGATTTTTGAACATCCAAGTCACCTAAAAGAATATATTTCATCTACCAAAAACCATTTCATTTATCTAGTTTTTATATGGATCATGGAATAAAATTTATTTTAAATCAAATTATCAAATAATATATATCATTAAGAAAAGGGAAATACCACTAACATCTTGAATTTTTTTATGTATAAATGGACTTCATACTGAAAGATAAAGGGGATATAAATAAAATAAAATAAGACACTGATGTCTGTATTTAAGGTATGAATTATTTTATTAT
Source organism: Viscum album (assembly GCA_963277665.1). NCBI lineage: Eukaryota > Viridiplantae > Streptophyta > Magnoliopsida > Santalales > Viscaceae > Viscum > Viscum album. The sequence continues at coordinate 1,686,528,596 of OY728160.1, forward strand.
ATTATAAGTATGAAACATGATTCTATTTATCTTGATGAATCATAAATATATAATTTATTTCTTTTATTATATGAATAATGTATTATGTAATAATATGATAAAGCATGGTTAAAGGTTTTAGAAGGAATTTGAATGAAGGATGTGTTTATAATGACCCACACTTTTTCAATGAATTTTCTCCCTCATTTTAGTAATTTCATATATAGAATAAATCACATAAAATCACTTATATACCATAACAAAGACTTTATAAATGAATAATTAATTATATAAGAATCATTTCTCTAAGTTATATATCCAATACCAATGCAATAGTAACTTGGCCTTAGGAATAATAATATGAACCTTATGAATAATAAACCAACCAAATGTACAGTAGGATCACCCATGATAGTACAAATAAAATTTTAAAATCTTATAAATGAAATAATGGTATAATTATATCATATTATAAGTAAATAAGTGTTTTAAAAATTATTAATTAAGTGTTGTCATTTTTGTAAGACATAAACATTTAATTAAATTTCATTATTAATTTAATAATTTAAAATAAAATGTATTTTCACAAAATTTATTAAAAAATTAATATTTTTAGTTCTTTTTATTTTAATATAATTTTATGAGACCTTAAAAAAAATTTCAATGTGTTACAAAATCAGTTATAATTTTAAAATATATATTTTCCAAGTAAATGATGATTTTAATTAATAATTAAATTAATCATATTTAGAAAATTATTTTCATAATTTATAGTTTATTTTTTAATTCTAAAAATAAAAAAATTGTTAGGGTGATTTTTTGGGATTTTTCTGAAATACTAGAATTTTTATGAATACTAAAATATGATAATTTTTTATTATTGCTAAATACGTGATTTTTTTGTCATTGTTAGTTTATGGATTATGTAACAACATTAATATCAAACCATCCATTATTATTTTTATATATTTATATATAATTATCAATATATTCATATTCTTGAGAAAAAATAATAAACTAATGAATATAATAATGAGAAAACACCCCTCTCCTCCACTACAAATACCACCCCTCACAACCTCTTCCCCTCACACCTATAAAGATTTGAGCCTTGTCCAAATTCTGCTGAAACCTCTTTCCAAGCCCCTCTCCCACGTTAAAGAGATATTGGTCTCACTAAATGACCAAAACCTTTCTGTTAGAAGGTTCTCAAGGAGGATAAATCCAAGTGGTAAAATCCTCTTCCTTTTTCTTCTAATTTCTTTTTAATTTGATTTCTATTCTTCTCTCATCCTCACCTTATCGCATTAAAATGGAGTTATAGATCCATTTTTTTGATTTAATAAATTTATATCATGTTAATGTAATATCCATCATTAAACTCCTCCCTCTCCCACTCTCTTATTCTAAAAATGAATGTGTTGCCCGTGATGTGTAAATTTACCCACGTCACAGGTGATGCATTTTCATTTTAATTTGATACCTTTAAGGATGTTAATAAAACCATTATAATGGTTGAAATAGTTTATTAAGTGTCTGTTTCAACAATATTTATTTTTAATAACTAACTTATACACATAATACTAAATGATAAAACAAAATGTGTTTGTTGGGATAAAAAAACCTCCAAAATTAACCTAAAATAATCACCATTAACTTATATCTAATGATTCATAATCATTCCAAATAAAACAGTTCTTTATAATATCATTTAAACTTAATCAATATCATTAATAATATATAATAACAATTCTGGTTATTTATCTAGATTTTACATGAACTTCCATTCATGTACACAAGTATTCCAATCATGAAAACCACAAAAACAAATGCTCTTGAATGATGAAATTAAACTCTACAACTCATCTAAAATCCCATTAGTGAACTAAATAAAACTATAATGAATCAAATTAATGTATAAATAGTTATTTTTTTAATTAACGAATCTAATTTTATTATATAAGATATTAAACTGAAATAAGCATTCAGGCACACGGTAAAGGGAATACTTGAACCCAACTCTTGTTCTTTGGGTTTTCACTCTTTCAACCCATTTTCAGTATAGAAATTTCTTAAATATAATTTCCTCATCATTATATTTCCTTTTCTGGGATATAAATGTTTTCTATTTTATTTTATGACAAACAAAATGTTTTTCAAAATAACACTTCTTTCAAAAAGCACAAATTTTACTTATCGAGATTGATTCTTATTCACTCAAGGTTAATAATTATTATATAAAGTATGTTATTACCTTTTTAATTTTGGAACCCAAAGTTCAAAAATGTATTATTGATAAAATTAAACTCATTTTATTCCATGTGTTATTTTATGTTCAATATTTATATATGTTCTACGTAGAATGCATGATAATGTAAATGTTATGATGTGACAGGTGCACCCAGAATTATATAACGCAATGTAAATGTTATTACATGATGGGTGTGACCTGAATTATATGTAACTCAAATTAATTGTGTAATTTGATGTATCTATTGAGAAAAAAGTGAAATATGCATGTTCATTATTATATCTTTGCCCACAACTATATGTGGTAGTTGACCACTATGACATGATGTTTCATTTTTATTCATTTTCACATTCTTTTCCTTTTATTAATGCTTCCTCTCATGATTATGATCCTTTTACTATGTTATGATGAAATGATTATACTCAACCCATGTTATATTTTTCCTATTCTTATCTATCCTCTCTCTGGGCTTTTTATCACCCCTTTTTGATGTATATCCTCATGTGATTACTTGTACTAGGTATAATGCAAAGACCTCTAAGAAGCTATAGAAGAATAAATTAAATAATTTTTTTGTTTAATTTTTTAAAATATAAATACTTTCCTAATTTTCCTAAGAAAATAAAACTTATAATCCTAGTTGTGTTACTATTTTATGTTGTTTATCTTTAAAAGGATGTAATAATAATGTTAGAAAAGTAGGGTCACTATAGTGCTTATGTACTAATCTTTCAGAATTATGACATAGTATAATTTTATCATTGATATTATGTAATATTATAAATATTATGAGAATCATGAAACACATATGGATTATTCTATAGTAGATTTTTCCAAAATTGTGAAAATTATGTTAGATAAAATCAACACCTTTGAAAATTGGTTTAGTGAAAGGGTGACAATATTTTGGGGTATAAATTTAATGAAATATGATAAATACATAAATAAACAATTGGGATAAAATATACTTGATATTAATTATATAATAGTCAATAAAAACTATTTTATTTAGTAAAAATTCAAGTTATATTAAAAACCATAGAGGTTAAAAAGTTATTTGATTATTAATTATATTTTTGTGAATTTTTGTCATATTTTTAAGAACATTATAGTAATAATATTAATATAGTTTTAGTAAAAGGAAATCCCCTAAGCTGAGTGAAAACCTTTTACATCCAAAAATTTCATGAGGCTCGAACTCACAACAGAAGGTTGAAAATGTTTCCACCACTAACATTGGACTATGTGATTTCATAGTTATTATAAAATTATGTAAATGAATTAAAAAATAATGAAATTTTTTATTTTGGGTACTTAAATTTTATTATATTGATAACCATGGGATTTAAATGTGATTTTGTGATTAAGTGATTTATGTTGTTTCAAATGAATTTCACTATTTTGGGAACCCCATATGATTATGGTAAAGGGAAATATTTTTTGATAATTTGAGATTTTATTTAAGAAATAAATGTTAAATTTTCTTTTTGTAGAATTATTTTGATTCAGATTATATAAAGAAATATTTAGCATTTCAGAGAGACTATGTAACTATGTCATATACGTTTTTTATGAAACTTTATGAGTGATTGATGTTATTTAGAGAAAGATGTTAAATTTATCCTGGATTTATATGTGATCAGATCATATTTGGATTTCAATATTACTTCATAAAAGTTTTATGAAATTTAAGGATATTTATTTATGAAATGTTCTATGTTTAAACTTTAGTTGTATTGTTAAATTTTGGTGATAAATTTATTATTTGTTTATATTAATGTTTATTAATTTTTTTAATTATCTTACCTTATTCTAACCATTTTTGTTTTAGTTAATTTCTAAAAATAGGATAATTTTTTTTATCCAATTTTGGATCCATATGATCAAATGGAAGTTGATTTTGGTGCCTTTGGAATAAAAAATTCAGCATGAATACTCATTTTTTGAATAAAAAGATGAGACTCCGGTGGAAATTGACTAATGTATGGAACTCTACATGTCAAGGAAGAATATTATCTTTTTTTAAAATTCTATATGGTAAAGGGATTACTGGACACTTAGAAAATGATCTCTAAACAAAAATATAATCCTATTACCTTCATTTTCGATGAAGTGACAATATTTTTCACACCTCTTTGGTTTATGGTTTTATTGTTGTTAACTTTTTCAGGATAATTAATTTTTGTTTGATCAATGATCTCTGTAACTCGATATCATTATGTGGTCATTTTTTCCATCTTTGATGTCTATATTTTGAATTTCCACAATTGTTTTCCAATTTAGAAACCTACATATTTCATTTTTTATTTTTTTAAAATTATGTTTTTTTTCGACCTTTTTTATGATGTGGGATTTAAATAATGGTATTTTTCGATGAGAAAATTTTTATTACTAAGATCATGTTCAAATTGAGAGGATGAATTTTTATAGGGGGATTAAATGACTTAAACTTGTCATACATAGATATTAAATCTAAGTAGATTAATATTCTTTACATAAGATAATAATCTACACTATAATTTTATAGGTATAATATATTTGGAAACATGAAAAAATAAGCAAATGATTCATAGTATCTCTGCATAATCTCCCCCTTATATGGTAAAAAATAGCACCCTTATCCTACATATCATACATAAAACCTTTTTTCATAACTCGGGAAAGGAAACATAAAAAAGGGTGAGCTTTGATGATCAATATGGGTAAACGAGGGAGATATTAATGATCATATAAGAATAACATGAGAAAATGCGTATGCGAATATGATTTTAATAATAAAAAACACTACCATTATATCATATATAATAATCTTGATTCATGGCCAAAATATTGACAATTTATATGAAATAAATCCTAATGGAATTAAAGAACATGATCCATGAGAGAATAATTTTAGAATAAGATATAGAATTATATAATAAAAATAAGTATAAAAAATAACTTCATTAGTATTGAAGGATTATTTCCAAGACTATCATAGTTAAGTGGGTTTACTCCACAAAACATTATAGTATTCAAGGTTTACTCACAAGAATATCATAGTGGAAAAATTCCCTTACCGAGTAGGGTTCACTCCCCTTTAGGTCCTATTTATCTCATAATATATTACCATTTACTAATGTATTAGAGGGAGATATAGTACCCAAAAATCATATAATTAAAATCATACACACATTTTCCATAAGATCTTAAACCATTCATCATATCATAACCTATGAAGAGAAACGGGTTTCATAAACATTTTATCAATGAATGACTCATAGAAAATGAATAATTCTCACAAACATCATTCCATTATAAACATAATACATCGATATAAATAATAAGTATGGTATCATTGGATAATATACAATGTAAATAATATTAAACCACAATGTTTTTTCGTTGTTTATGAAAGGAAATATCATAAAATGACCATTAAAAAAAATCTTGAGGAAAATAAAATTTCTATTTTGAAAATAATTATTAAAATATAATTTTTTTAAAAATATTATGGAAAAAAATTTCAATTAAAAGAACCATGGAAACTTTTAAAGGTATATAAAATCATTTATTGGTCATTACGGGGTGAATTTTCATTCACATTGTATAAGTTAAAAGAAAAATTTTTTTCCAATTTTTTTTTAAAAAGTTAAAAGTTACTAATTTGGGAAATGAAAAGATTATCCACTTTAAACCATTTTGAAAAAATTAAAATTAGAGAATAATTACATTAAAAATGATTTGATAATAGTAAACCGTTATTTAACTTTTTTAGAAAACAAGGATATGGTAGAAAAATGTTTTTTTGGCAATATAGAGAAATAAAATCGATATTTATGAAAAAGATATTTTCTTTATCTTGAGTACATAAGGTGAAAAAAATAAAATAAGGAAATTAGTTTCAATGAATAACCATAGGATATTAAAATTAGAGATTATATTGTGGGGTTGATCAGAATATTTTATCATTAAAACTTATTCATGAACAATACCGATAAATAACGAGATTGTAATATAAAACCCCCAACCACAAGTCCAACTTCATTCGTATGTTTTTGAAACTCCGATATATTAAATATAATTTTATTTTAAAACTTATTATAGAAACATAATCATATATATCAAACCATATATGATTTACCTTTAACATTTTATCTCCTATTTGTTAACAATTCTTTATTAAAATCACCATTATGGGTTGTAATTGCTTCGTTTTCCTGAACATTTTGGTTTAGTAGTTTCTATCCTTTTACATTGATCATAGTTACATCATCTCCATAATTTTAATAATGGTATTAATATCATATATATATATATATATTTATTTATAGTTATCCAAAAAAATTTGGGATATAATAATGAATTACATCGTTCATGGAGATGGACAGTCGTACATACAAATGAATGCTGTTTCATTTTTAGATGGTTGGAATAAAAGAATGGTAAAGATTAATTCACATTTAAAATATAATAATTATATTAGATATATATATATATCATATTTATTAATAAAATTCATCCTCATTACCATAAAAGTAAAATAAAAATGTAAAACTAATCGCATTGCTTGGTGGAGTTGGCAGTCCACACACACGTAGGAGCAACATTATCATTTCCCAAAGGATTGGATGGTAATAAATGAGGGATTAATTATCATTTTATAACTATAATTGTGTTATAAATATTATATATAAACCTTAATCCCATCATAATACCCATCCATAACATATGGTTATGAAAAATGAATTGTATCACTACGTGGAGATGGTAATCCATACATACGCATGAGTGATACCTTCAGTTCCCACTATATGATAAAGAGAGTTTAAAATGGTGTTTTTATAATCATAATTTTTTTTGTATATTAAGTACACTAAATTTATTATTTTACAAATAATATAATATATGTAGGGGAGTTAAATGAAAATTTTAAAATAAGGTGATCAGTTAAGGTGATTACTTTTTCTTTGAAATGGCTCCTTCAGATCCCCTCTAAAGGGCTCTAGGGTTGGTATTTTGGGGAGAAAAAAACATCTTGGATGTTTCTAAATATTTTTAAAAGATAAAATTTTGGTATTTTTGGATCATGAAGGCTCAATGTGGTTTGAAAAAGATAAAGGAGGGTGTCCCTTTTATAATTGAGGGGAGGGGCACAATTGGAGTTTCTTAAAATATTAAATTAATATAAATTAAAATTTATATAAATGTTGGTAAAATTGATAATAATTGAATTTAATATGATTATTATTCAAAATAATATCATACAATGAAACTTTTATATGTTTGGATCACATTTTTACACAAATATTATAGTTTTAACCCCCAATAACCCTTTTGACCATTACCATAATATTAAAGTTTATTACCATTTAATAGTAAATAATGTTACTATAAAATGAAAAAAAGACATGTAAATGGACTATGTATGATGTTAAAAACCATATACCATTCATTTGGATGAATATAATATTTTTATTAATTTTATATCATTTAATAAAATGATATTTATTTTAAAATATCATTAATGTCATTTTTAAAACTATTAATTTAATTTCACTTTAAATATATTATAAAAAGGGGTAATTATAATGTAATTATTTTAAACCACTCTAATATTTCATGTAGTTCTATAAAATTCATTGGACACATTAAATCATTCTACTAATATCACTTTTAATATTATTGAAATCATTTATTATATTTTTATTAAATGTAGAAATACTACATCAGTGTTTCATAAGAAATTAAAGTCATTAAAAAATTACTAAAATTTAAAATTAAATTATTTATCATGAAAATAATTTCATTAATATAAAAATAGAGACTTATATTTTTTTATATCTTTCTTTTTTCCTTTTGTGGACACATAAGAGATATTAGAAACCACGAGAGTGATATTTTGTAACTTTATTTGATTTAAATAATATATTTTTTATTTTCATGAAAAATTTTATATTTAACTAATACATTTAGATCCTAAGGTGATAAGGATTTAATTAAATTCATATAATAATAATTAATATGATTAATTCTAGAATTAATATTTATTTTTAACCAAGTCTAACCTGATATACTCTTTACCGAGTTGATAAATTTTACAACGAGTACTATTTATATTGACCAAAAATAAAAGGGACCTATTAAACAAATTAAAAAAATATTATAAATCTGTAAATTATTTTATCTAATTAAATATCTATAAATTTATGAAATTTTTTAAACTAAATGCAAAATATGTGATGAAAAATTCTTTTTAGAAAAATACATTTTGAAGCATAAAACTAGATTTATTATTATCCAATTCATAATAAAAAATATTAGATGAATTTTATATTTTTTATTAAATATTTAATATATAAATTTGATTAATATAATTCATCAATAGTGATTAATTTAATTTATTTGAAAAAAAATACATTTCCCACATAAAAACTAGTTTTTAGACAAATATCTCTATTTTCAAATGATTTTTATTTTCATTTCTAATTAATTAATAACTAATGAATTAATTTTATACATGTTTAAAGCATAAATTTTCATAATTTAGTTATTCTAGATCAATATCACCAATCCCACAGCTAAGTGACAAAAATATTTTAATAGTATATTTGGGTTTTTCTAAACATGCTATCCCATGTAACAAAAGTTATCAAAAAAATTAAATTTAGTCAAAAAAATAATTCTTAAAATAATGGGGTGTTATATTATACCCCATTTAAATAATTCCCTGCTTGAAATTATATTACTCTGATATAAACGACTAAGAATACTTCCTCCTCTTCATATGCTCAGGTTCCCACATACTTCCTCAAATGTGTGATTTTTCCACAAAACATTAACTAGGTGAGTGGTCTTATTTTATAGCAGTTTCTATCTATGATATGAAATCTAAACAGGTTATTCCTAATAATTAAGATGTTTCTCTATTGGTATGAACTATGATTTCAGTACATTTGAACAATCTAGTATGTAATTCCTTATAAGAGATACAAGAAACAAATCATGAACTTGAGAGACATTTTGTGGGAGCACCAATCGATAAGATACTGTCCCAATATAATAATGAATTTCAAGAATGATATATACCTTATTCTTAGCTTTCCCTTATTTTCCAATATCATCACCCTCATCCTGAGATATATTCATAGGAATATCTTGTCATTAACATCAAACTCCAGATACTTCCGATGATTTTTAGTGTAACCTTTTTGTCGAGTATGAGATTATCTTATATTCCATTGAATGACTATAATGTTTCTACCATTTACTAAGTTAGATCAGTCCCCAATATATTTTTTTCTATATCTTCATTCCTATATGTTGTATTTCTATAAATCCTACTATAGAGGGATTCATAAGGATCCATCTGAATACTAGAGTGAAATCTATAGTTTTAAGAATATTTTTCCAATATATGGTGTTGATCCTAACCAACATTAAAATACAAAGAGTAAGAAAACAAAATATATCATACAGTCTAAATGGTCATCTCAAACTAACTATCTTTCTAAGGATATTCAAAAGTGCTAAATTTTTTCATTATATCCCTATCCTAGTAAATAATTCTCCAAAACTTATAAGTAAACCTTGAATTATGATCAGATACAATGGATACTGGTACACCATGTAATATAACCAATTTTGTTGAGACAATGTTTCATTTTTTTTCAATCAGTCGAAATGTGTATGAAATGGTGATTCGTGGAGAATTGTTATGAATTCCTGAAATGGAATTTGATGTAATAATTGGAAAATTCTCCATGATTAAATTTAAAACTTATTGAAGTGATCATTAAATGTAAAATAGATGTTATTAGTAGAGTAAAATTATTAAAATAAGTGGAAGAGAAAGGAAATATTAATTTTTCATGGAGAGGAAGTTTAATTGAAGTTAGGCCATGAGAAAAGGAATTATATATTTTCATGATGTTGTTGTGAAGAATAAGAGGTGGTTTGTCTTAGTATTTTAATTTATTATGTATTTGTAACTTCTTTGATACATAGATTATTTCAACTAAGCATATTAATAATCCTCATATAGAAAAATATCCATCCCATAAGCCTACCTAGTCTATTTCAACTAAGGGAACTTGTTGGACCAAGTCTACCTTTCCCAAGGGAGCCATCCCGATAAAGCCAATGGGTGACATGTTGTGGTGGGCTGTGTATAAGCCCACTATAGAACTGTACCATTTAAAAGGCCTAAAGTGATAGTCTCTAGAGGTGTAGATGAATTAATTGTTCATGAACTCATTTTTTAGTGGTCCAAAGCCCATGGTGGTGTGAGGTGCCTGTGTGTGTGGGTGCTGATCCCCTGTGACCTATTTGAAAGTGGTAGTTGGAGGATTTGAGAAATGAAACACATCCCAAACCAGAAGAATGTCCATTTGGGAATGATAAATCAAGTAGTTCTAGTAATATATCATAAAAGATATGTAAATTTACATGTTCATCTAATCTAATGTGATATAATGACCCCACATCCTCCACATAGTCACCATCGACCTCCATTCGTTCAATGTATTAAAATTCTCCTAGACGTTGCTAGTTCAATGGTTCATGATACATCCTATGTCATTTCATATCTGATTATCAATAATAGGTTATGAACAAAGCTCACTTGAGAATTAAAAACCCATGAATAAAATCTCTATCTTGTACACATGAGTATAAATCGAATACAAAGCTTCAGTCAAAATAAAAATTGTGTTTCACAAGGCCATTCATTTTAAAGGATGTGTTCTACCTTAAAAAATAGAAACAAATTAACATATCACATAAAGAAGAGTACTACTCATGTTAAAATAAACCCTATTAATCTCAGTGTAGAGTTTTGAGGCCACCCATATTTGGCATATTTAAATACCAAATACTGTAGTATATTAATGATCCATGACCAATGACCTTTGAAAGTTGGATTAATGGATTATTTTTTTTAGATCTAATGTTGTGCGATATGTGGTAAAAAATTATTATAAAAAGAGATTTACAAAGGCCTTTAATAGGTGTGTATATAAAATTTAGAAACGAAGAGAGGAATCTCTAGAAATAGAGAATCCAACAAACATTGTTTTTCAAAGGATAACCACACAACTGCTACTTCTTCTAGGAAGAAGATACTGAGAGCCTCCATGGTTATGAAATGGTGATAAAGACACATAGAAAACTAATGTATCACAAAGTAAAACCTTCGATACTCCTTTTTTAAGTGATGGTAACTCTACGAACCTCCTTGTTTAAATAAAGGAGCTACATAATCACATACACAACTAGTTTCTTGAGAAGGAGGAAACCCCACAATCCATACATGGATTATGTGAAGAAGGTGTAGAAAAATACATGTTCCACCAGGTCATGTGAAGGAAGAGTTGGAATAATTAAGTAGGTACAATTAATGATAAATAAATCCATTAACATATGAGAACCCATGCATACACCCATGTACATAAAGGGGGAATTCAAGTAGACAATGTGTGAAAAGTGAATAGTGTGTGCATGTTTATGCATATGTAAAGCTTTGAGATACCCAAGCTAAAGATAAAACAAATTAAAAAAATAGGATTCTATGTAAGTTCATACATGATTGGATGCAAACATTAAGAAACATCCAACCTAAAAAAATCCTAAAATCACATAAAATAAAAACAAATAATATATATATATTCTAGGATTATGATAAATGAAATGTTTGTGCATGAAGTAAACACTAATTTAAAATGAATTAGTATTGTTATAGTAATAATATTGAAAAAATTATCATTGAAGAATTTGTGTGCACAAATTAAACAAATCTTATTGAGGTAGGGATTTTAGAAGAAGGAAGAATTGACTGAGCATTTTTTTTGCAGAGAGGAAACTGATCAAGACACATGTGATAATAGATTTATTAGAAAGAATTGTAAGATTAAAAAAGGTACATGAATAGGTACATTGGAATGTGTGATCTAGAATGATTGTGGAGGAAGAACAGTAGATCTTATTATATTAGATCAAGGCTAGATGAAAGGTGAAGTCTATGGTTAGATCAGAAGTAGAAGAATCATCACAGTTGGTGTTGGTAGCATGAGATGGTTGGGTGTATGACCAGTTGAGGAAGAAGAGTTAGATTTCCTAGGGGTATGAGTAAAATCAACTAAAGGATTGATTATTTTTGGGTATAACCAGTTGTTAGATAAACCATTTTATCTAATTAAATTATATTATAGTGGAGAATCCATGTTGGGGGTATAAACAACATGAAAATGAGTAGAAATTTCATTCGAACCCTGTAAATTCTAGGTGAAGATCTAATTATTATTATTATTTAATATAAGGTGATATTGAGAGATATTATAGAGTGGATTTATAGAATTAACATGTTTAATAGGTTGAATTCAATGTAAATTAATTAAAAAAATTGAGTGTATCACTGATTCAACCCCCCTCTCAGTGGAACCTAATCAAGTCAATGACTTAACATGTGGTATCAGAGCATTGGTCACATATAAATATCAATGAAATTATTAAATATGTTATAATTTTAAGAAATTTGTGTGATAAAGAAAATGAATATTTCAATAATGACTTAGAAAAATATAAAGAAAATACATGAAAGGAAGTTAAAGAAGAGTCCTACTAAAATGGATAAGCATATCCAATTGAAGGCAATATGAAAGGTATAACATGAAATAATTCATCAAATTATGAGTCTTTTGATGTGGATTGTTCAAGCTGTGATGATGATGTATCACATATTGATTTACATTATTTATTTAAATAAAATTCAAGGAATTTTCTCAATGAAGTGGTAAAACATATTGTTAGTGGAATCAAGTGACATGTATTTGATAATTATCTAGTGGAAGAGGAAGTAGAAAAATTTGAATATTCACTAAGTAAGAAGTTTAGAAAGTTCATTTCTCTCATAGAAATCGTATAATTAATGGATAAATCCTTTCTTCATACCTATGATAAACTACAATGGTATTCTTATGAGAATATTTTTTCTAATTTTTTTTGAAGAATATTTCCATGAACATAAAATATTGCTCAATGTTTCCATGGATGTAAAAGATGTTTAGTTAATAGATATTGAAAAATATTTTCAAGAGTCTATAAAAAATAATTAAGAACAGATGAATAATATAAATAAATATTGGGAAGATAGTATAAGATCAGTTGAGGTTGAGAAAAACTCCCCCAACTTAAAGTGTATAGAGCTGGATGTGAGATTCAATAATCAAGAATCACCCCAAATTGGAACTTCTTGAATAGTTGAAAGAAGAGATGCTACCACTTGATTTTTCAAAGAGGATAATAATTTCAAAAGGATTAAAAGATCATCCTCTAATACAATGGAAACATCCTCTAAGAATATGGAATCCCATAACATAGAAACCTTAATATGTAATAATTTTGTTTCAAGTGATGTTACAAGTTTTAAATTGAAATGTAGGAATGTATGGATGATAAAAAATGTTAATCCCAACACATTATGGGTGGATAAGAAAAGATATCTGAATTGTTTCTCCCAATTAGGTGTCTAAAATAGTGTAAGTTCCACTCAAAATATGAAAGGTTCACAATCTATGAGATCTAAAAAAACTACACCAAAAAAGAATAGATGAAGGATCATAGACTATTTTTTGTGATTATAGAAATTTGGTCACAAGGAATTGGGAATATTTCATAACATTACAATTCATTAAAATAAAAAAAACTTCCTTTACGGGGCTATATTCTAAAGAAAATGGAATACATACATCACAGAATAAAAATCTATAAAAAATGAGTCTCTCTACAAAGAACAGATTTAAAAACTCTAAATATTTCTATAAATATTGCAACAGAAGTGGTAACTATTATAATAATTGTTGGAATTTTATAATCATGTACAAATCATTTGATTATATAAAGAGAGGATGAAAAAAATGAAGAGGCATTTAACAAAGGAATTTGAAAAGTCAGTCATGAAATGTGAAAAAAAAAGAAGACTTTTTGGAAAATTTTCACCAAAAAGAAAAGTTTTTTTACAAGAAATTCATACAAACCACCAAGGAAAAAATATAGCATAATAAAAGAAGTTTTTGGAAGTTTTAAGGTGAACACTCACAAACCAAAGAAATGCATGAAAGGAATAATGGGAGAAATTCCTAATGTTGTGAAAGGGAATAAGCTTAATTTTTTTTTCAAGTCATGTGAAGATTTTGAGTCTATGAAGAGGATAAAGTCCATATTGAGAGGAAAATATTAGTCCTAATGTGTCTTATATGAACATTAAGGTTCCTCGTTATTCCCTATTATTTTTTTATTACAAGAGAAACATGAAAGGAATTAAAGGATAAGTGTTTCTCATTATAGATTTAATCAATTTACATGATTATAAAAAAGTATATCTGTTAAGGGGGAGAAACCTTGAGAATCTAAAAAACCATGGGGCAGATTCAAAAGCTAAAGATAAAGGTATTCCAATCTTACTTTCATCCATTTTCTTAATTATATTAATAATATCAATTAATGGGGAGTTCTTGGTTGATGATAAGATAAAATAAAGCAGAGATATATCTATTACACTAGCATATTATAATATGTTTTTCAATGTTTTTCTAGGATTTTAACATTTCATTAAAAAATTTGATTATTTCCAACCACTATTCAGGAATTTATAATCATGATTTCAAAATCAAGGTTATTTATGGATAACATGGAAAATATTAGTTATATCTCATTTTTCTTCTTTAATATGTTATCCCATATAGACTTAGAGTTTATTAACTAAAGGCCCTTTTCTAAGAGATCCATATAAGATCATAATTCTATAAAAAGTGTTTAAAAATATAATTTTAAAGGGTTGAGAACATGTTTTTAATAAGAAATATTTATTGATATATCCCACACTTGTCCTCGGAATTTTATTGTAATAGGGGGAGAATGTTTGAGAATACATATTGACTTATTGAAAATGTGAAGTGTTGTTGGGAAAAAAATAAAATGGGGGAGATTTTTGTGGCCATATTTCATTTTTTTGTAAATCAGTCAAAATGTGGATGAAGTGGTGATTCATGAAGAATCATTTAAGATTCATGAAGTGAAATTAGATTTCATGCATGTAAAATTCTCCATGATTAAATCTAAATGTTTTTGAAGTGATCTTACAAGGTGAAATAGATTTAATTTAGAGAGCACATAGACTACTATAAGTGGAATAAAATGAAAATATTAATTTTCATAGAGAGGAAAAATAATTTAAGTTGGAACATGAAAAAAGGAATTATATTTTTCCATGATATTGTTGTGAAGAATATAAGGTGGACTGTCTTAAGATTTTAGTTGAGGAAGGATTAAGAACTTATTTGATAGTTATATTATTTATTCTAAGTATAATAATAATCCTCCTATAAGAAATGGTCCAACCCATAAGCCATCATAGGCTTTCTCGACCAAGGGAATTTGTGGGACCAAGTTCTACCACGCCCAAGCAAATAATACTAGGGAAGCAAGTGAGAAATTGGTTGAGGTGGGGTATGTAAAATACCACCATAGCATTAGAACATGTGTAATGACCATAGAGATAGATTTTGAAGGTGTGGATGGGGACATAGTTGACTCTCACATGTGTTGGTGGGCCAAGGACCATGGTGTTGTGAGGTGCATGTTTACTTGTGTACTGATCCCCCAATTCTATCATGTAGCGATTTCTAGAGGACTTGAGTAATAAACCACAACTCATACCAGTGGAATGTATGATGTGTGATGGTGAAATAAGAGATACTGTTCTTGCATCTTAAAACAAATTTCAATGTCTGTTCAATTTAATGTGATCTAATGATACCATGGTTTCCACATTGTCACTGTCAACTTCTATTTCTCTAGTGCATTAACAACCTCCCTGATGTTGCCGGTTCAATGATGCATGATACATCGTATGCCAGTTAATCTTCTACAATTGAAACTATGCCATGATTGAAGATAATTTGTGTATCTCGAACCCATGCATACAATCTTTGTCTTGTATTCATGAGAATAAATCAAAGACAAAGCTTTGGAGGAATGGAAACTTGAGTTGTAGAAAGCCATTTGGTTCTTTGGATGAGTTCTAACTTGAAAACGTGAGGCACATGATAATATAACACGAATTTGAGTATTACATGAGTAATAAGAAACATTGTTAGTCTTTGTATATATTTTTCTACACACCTGTATTTGATATATTTAAATACCGATGATTATTGTATATTAAAGATCCATGACCAACCACCTTTGAAGGAAACCTTAATTTAACATGTTTTTACGATCAAAGGATATGAAATATGTGTTATAACATTCCTATAAATATTAATTTTTTGATGAATTTATTAGGTATGGTGATGCAATTGAGAAACCAAGAGAGGAAGTTATCCAAATAGAGTATCCAAAAAATATTTTTTCATAAAGAAGGAGAACCATGTAGCTTCTACTTGCATGAAGAAGAAGAATTCATAAGCCCCCATGGTTATGAGAAAGAGACAATGACCCATAGAAATCTAATGTTTCATGAAGAAAACCCCTTTATCCTCCCTTTTTATATGAAGTAAAACTCATGATCCTCCCTCATTATGTGAAGGAGATGACTCATAGACAGAACCAATATCTTGTGAATGAGTTAATTCAATAAGCCTTACCTGTCTTATGAGAAGTCGGAGAAGTCATTAAATAAAAACTCATGTATCACATGGTCACACGAAAGAATATTATAAACAAATAATGAGGTATAATTCATTATAAATAAATCCGAGAACATGTGAGAACCCATGTATACACCAATGTGCGTGAATGGGTTTCACAAGTGGAAAGTGTGAAAAAAGTGAATAGTGTTTGCATTTCCATGTATACGTGAAGCTTGAGATACCCAAGATAAAACTAAACCAAAGGTATTAAACATGAGTATAAGGAATTTTACAGGTGATTTCATGAAAATGTGAAGAAACATAGAAAAGAATAAACCTCAAAATTACATCAAATTACAACAAATAAAATATACATATGTGCTAGGTTTATGGTCAATGCAATGTCCTTACACGAAGTAGACACGAAGTTTAATTAAATTATGACTATGTAGATATTAATATTAAATAAAATATCATTGATGAATTTGTGTCCATAACATGTAAACCTTCTATTGAGGCTTGTACTTCAATATAGGTAATAATTACCTAAGAATTTGTTTCCCTATGGAAACTGAGCAAGACACAGGTGATTATAGATTTATGTGGAAGACTAGTATGTTTTACAAAAGTCCTTGAACAATTAAATGCAATTATATGATACACCATGATCATTTAGAAATATCAAAAGTTAAACCTTCAGTGGATCACACATTGAAGAATGGTGAAGCTATCAGTTAGATCTAGAGTACAAGAAGCCTCTCAGTTGGAGATAAGAGAAGGACACGGTTAGGGGTGTAACCAACTAACAGAGATGAGTAAGATTTATGGGGGTATAACCAGAATCCACTAAATTATAAATTATTGGGCGTATAAGAAGTTTTTTCATAAACAATTCTAATTACTAAAATAATTTTATAGTAGAGAATCCATTTGGGGGGGGGGGGGTATAAACAAATTACAAGGAGTATTCCTTTTCAGATGAACCTTTTAAATACTATGTGAAGCTCTATATATTATAATTATACCACATGAGGTGAGATTAAGAGATATAAAATAGTTTATTTAGAAATATAAAAAGTTCAATAGTATAAATTAAGAGTAAAATAATTAATATAAATGAGGGCATCACTAATTCACAGACACTCTAACACTACAAAATTCTAAAGTAGAACTGTGTATTTGAGAGCATGTATAACACACATCACCAAGCCCATAAGGGAATAAAATATCCTAGGACTCTAAAATATATTTAATATTTTAAATAAATTCAATACATGATATATATTTTAATACACGCAATACTGAGTTATCTTACATCACACGCAAGATCGACCTTCCTCGACAGCTTGTGTTACATGCTAGATCGAGTTTCAATAAATAAAAATGTATTATTAAAATATTATTATTTAGAATATTATGATATAAGCTAGCCATTATGTTAGGGGTTATCAATATTATTAACTAACTCGCTAAAATTTACGGTTCATATAAATATAAAATGAATTCACCAGATACAAATTAATGTGAAACGAAAATAAGAACCAAATGGATATAAAAAGAAATATTATTATTTATTTTCTTCAAAAGGCGTTTTGTTTTAATAAACATAATTAATTATAGTTAGTTAATTAATTTAATGAAATTTATAATTTATATATTCAATAAAATATTTCTGATATTCATACATTAGTGTTAACGGGCATATGATAATAACAAACCCAATTTCACACATAAAAACCTATATTTTTATAAAGGAAATTTTATTGTATATTAATGGAAAATCCATTTTAAATATGGATTTTGACACTTTAATTGTTTTAACATGTAAAAATAAACATCATATTTGAAATAGAAACATAATAATTAGGTTAGGGTGATTTTTTTATATTTTTCAAAAACATATAATCTTTTTAATGAACAATTAAATATACTGAATTTTAGTTCAAAACTACTTCTTAATATAATTTAGTTATAATGATAAATTATACTTTTAGTCGGTTAAAAAGTTTAATTAGACAATATTTTTATCAATTAAATAAATTTATGTCATTGAAATTAATTTCATTTTGAAATTTAATATCAAAACATATCATACCTTTGAACGTTTTTTCTAAAAACCCGCATTGTCATCTCGTATACGAGATGAATTTTAAATTAATTTTTTCCACTTCTGTGAAAATAATTTGAAAAAATTGATTCCTTTTTTGATTTATAAAAGTTTATAATTTCTAATAATAGAAATTTTGTTTTCACCAAAATTACTAGTAAATGTAATTAATATTAGTTACAATGATTAAGGTTAAATTAATCTTAATAAGGGACTAAACCTTAACCTCAAGTCCCAAAATACCTATAAACTTGTAAAAGAGATATTGGGTGAAAATATATTGACCCTATAGTCTCTTTCATAAAATGTTTTACCATTATTTGATCAAATTTAAACATGAAAAATGTGCCTGGAATTCCTTTGTCAAAATATTACAAGAGCGTCACTCCTCCTCCACTATAGAAAGGCCTCCACTCCTCCCACTTCCTCACAACTATAAATACACTTTTTATTGACCATTATCTTTCCATATATCTCCTAAAAACCCTCCCCTCATCCTATATGCCTCCCCTTTAGAAAAAATCAGTCCAAATAATCTTTTGATTCAAACAAAATGGAGTTACCTGAATAAGAGGTAACAACTTCCTCAATCTTCTTAGTTTTATTTCAATTATCCAATCACGAGAATTGAATTATTAAATGATTTTTTAAAAACCATTATCATAAATATGAAATAATTTTTTTGTTATAAGGGTTAGATATACACTTATGTACACATCCATCTAATGGGTAACAAACATACTGTTTCTGCGTACGACGAACTACCACCTCACGAAACGACGATTGTTCATATTTCCTGTAAAAACATTCATGGTTGGCTATTATGAAGGAAAATAAATTTATATATGATATATATGATATTTATTATATATTTATAATTTTATAATCATTTTATAACACATACCTTTGATACTTTCCATTTCTCATAAATATGATAACATCATTTTGGGAAGTGTGGACTACTACCCCTCAAAGCAATGCAATTCCTTAACACTATACATGGAACATATAAATGATGGTTTTAATTAAAAATACATGACATAAAAACCCATTATATGATATTAATAAAATACTTACCTTTATATAAATATAATATATATAATTTAATTTATTATCCTTTCACACATACTTAAAAAGTAATAACATCATTCGTAGACATGTGGATTACCGCCTCCTGGACACGATGTGATTCCTTTTACACCAAAAGAATTATATATATAATTATATATGACTAAATAATATGGTATTTATTATATAATTATAATTTCTGAAATATATTATTTTACATACCTTCTTCCATAATGATCATTGAAAAATGGGAACATTACTCATGTGTATGTATGTCCTACCTTCTCCATGATTTTAAAGTTGATTCATTTTTCATAAAAAATTAATTAATTGGTTTAAAAGTATAATTAATGAATAAATATGATAATTATATCATGATTATTATTCTGGATATGTTTATTTAATAACCCATGTTACCCTAATTGACCTACCAATTTTGTTTTTGACACAAAAACCAATTTTTTTCAAAACTACCGATGTAAACTTAATTGTGTATGTAGTTGTATAAAACATAGTAATAAGAGAAATAAAAGTAGTGATAATCATGAACAAAGTTCTTAATATAGTAAATAATTGATAAAATTTTTTTATTCAGGAATTTAAATACACACATGATAAGTTAGATGCAAGTTAATGGATTTTGTCTCAATTAACATTCCATTGAGACTTATTTGTTGTTATCTACCTAGTTTATTTTATTTTGTGTATATATTTACCTTTTTAATATTATATCATGAAACTATTTATTCTCATGATATTATAAGTTTCATTTTAATGTATTCTTTCATGGAGATTATTATTTAAATGTTTCAAAGCTGTATGAGACAGTTTGAAATTTTAAATATTACTCTCCTCAAGAACATTTTAAATTATTATCTTTGCATTATCACTTATTTTTGGGATTCTTAACTTTCTCTTGAAACAATAAATTTGTTATTATGAACATAATTTCTTATATATGGTGTAAATACTTACACTTTGACATATAATATCAGGATTCATTAATTCTTCATGATATTTTGAGTTTTATTTTGAACTATTTCATTTAATGGGATTTGAGTTAAAAGTTAAGAATTAGAAAATAATTTTACAACACAATTTATTTTCATCAAGTTACATTACTTACTTTTTATCATTAATATTATATGATTATGTGTATAATTACTTTGACTATATACTCTTGTATTTCCTATTCTATAGGTGGATTTATAGTTGATAAAAATAATCTTCTCATTGATTGATTCTCAATCCCACATTACAATCTATTCAAGGGTTTACAATACAATATGAATTTGTTTAGGATTTTTTACATATAAATTTACATCAGAGGAAATTATTTGATCATTTTTTAATAAACCATTTAATTTTATTATCTTTTGGTCATTCATGTTATTTATTAATTTATTTTACCATTTTATACTCTTTGGTAATCAAAATATTTTATGAAAGGTTTTAAAGAAAACTAAACGTTATTTCTCTCATTTTTTAGAGAACTTGTTTTCTTCTAAAAAATCCATTTTCTAATTTTTTTTTCAAGCATGTCTTTAACAATATTTAGTGAAGACATTTTTACTGTTTACTTTACTCAATATGGGATATAATATATTGATACCATCATTCTTCTTCCACTAGATGGTTTATGATTTATTTGGCCAAGGATTGTATTCACATTCACTTCTTTGATTCATTTTTTAGTCCCATTGAAATGTTCAATCTTTTATAATCATTGAAGATTTAATTTTCATCTAATTATATATTTCATTTATAATGGATATTACTATTTCCTAAACCATATACCATTTTACATACTGTTTCAACATTAACAATTATTTGATTATTTTTTGAAATATTTATAATTCTGTATTATTTATTCTATATGGATATTTGATAAGGAATATTATTTATTTATACTATTTTATATGAGGAATGATCTGGATAGTTAATTATGGGAGGAGGCCAAACTTTATATATCTCCTAGATGCATCGAAAGATTCTCATGAGACTTATTAGTCCTGCAAATCTAAATATTATTAGAAGTCTTGTAAAAGGTCTTGATGGCATAGGTTTTAATGTGCCTTAGATGTGAAGTCCATTATGAAATAATTTCCTTTATTTATATTCAGTTATTATTCATCCATGATATTTTTTCGTTTACATATCTAGGGATACATTTAATTTTATGTTCATTGATTAAATGAAATGTGTTTCAATTTCACACATTTCCATACTTATTTTTCCTTATCTAGTTATTTAAATGGAATATATTTTCATTTAAATTTGTTTATTTATTTTTCACTTAATTTTAATCCTATTGATTACTTGTCATGTGTGGTCATTTATTTACCCTACCATGTTTATTTATTTCAATTGATTCATTATTAATTATGCTATACTTTACCCTTAATGAGAAGTTGATGCCAAACTTATTATATTTCCCTTCTATAGGAATCTAACGAGTCTATAATGAAATATAAAGAAGGATATAATTGATGGAATAAATTCATCATCAAAGTTATTTATTTAGAAAGAGGAAAAAAATTAGGTTGTAATTAGTGTATTAATTTGAAATAAAATACTCATGTATGTATCTAGTTTACCAAGACTACTAAACTCTCCATTCATCAAGATTTGATTACTTGTAATCATGCCAATTTAATTTATAGCCAGAACCATATATAGGATCTCTAGGGTTGGGTCTCTATACCTACTCTCAGTGGAACTGAATTTGACCTAGGTATTTACAACTTCCCTAACATATAAATGTGTTAGTTGAATAGAAGATAAATATTATCTAATGGTATCAATTTTTTTTCTTATTATAAGGTGATCAAATACAACCTATATACCATTATGGAATTTAGATTCTTTAGGGAGTATTAATATATAATTAATGGCGATTTTTTCCCACATCCATTCGAGCATGGTTAATGTTTGTAACATACCCTTCGACTTTTGTATCTTAGCCTTAAATTGATTAAATAACAAGAACTGAGAAAAATTTTCTACAATATCTCTCTTCCTGAAATCCCACCAAAAATACTCTTTCAAATATCTGTACAGATTTTTAATTCTTGGATAAATAGAGAATGAAGGACTATGAGTTTCATGCAATATTGATTTCTTCAAATCTGGTACCGAAGGAACTCATACATTGTTCCTGAAACTTATTATTTGATCAAATTAAAGGTCAACCTCCAAAACCTTTCCCACATTATTTTTTATCTCTTTATATTCATTTTTCTTCTCCATATTCTTCACTTGAATAGATAGTTGAATAATTATTTGAGAAAGATAATACTTATCCCCTTAAATAATTCATAATCCATCCCCTGAATGTCCAGAAATATTTAATCTTTTTTTATCCACATCATAGATAAGCTCCATGATCCTTTTTACTCAAACCATCTACCACCTTTTATAATTTCTCAAGATAGTAATATATAAAGATGTTATAATCATTAATCATCTCCAACAATATTCTTTGGTTAATTTTTATCTTTTTTGATTGAAAATATACTTTAATATTTTGTAATCAATATACATGTCACATATTTCTCTATAGACACAATTCCTCCATATCTTAAATGAAATAATTATCACAGGATACTCTAAATGATGATTTGGATATTTTTTCTCATGAACCTTGAATTTTCACGAGGCATAATATATAACCATATCATTATAAATGAATACACATCATAGTCCTTATTTTATGTATCACTATAGATTACAAACCCTTCTCCACTACAGGGTAGTGTAATTAGAAGTGCACTGACTAGTCTTCTTTTCTGTTACTTGAAATGTTCTTAATATTCATTTACCCAAAAAAAACTTGGATCACATTTGAGTTAAATTTTTTTTTGTAGATTCTGTATCCATGAAAAAATCTCCAGAAAGCATCAATAATATCAAACAAAACCACGAAAACTATAGATCTCAGTCATTGTGGTTGTTCTGTTCTTTTGTTCAATAACTTCAGTATTTGATGGTTCTACTAATATACACTCACAAGATATTATATTTCCCAATAATGAAACTTCATGAATTCAAAATTCAAACATGGTAAAAATTTAATAAATATTTTTCTTTCTAAGGGGATTTAGAACTATCCAAAAGTGATCTTAATTATCTTCCTTGATCTTTAAACATATAAAAATGTAATATAAAAAGACTACCATAAAATGATTAAGGCATTATTTAAAGGATTTATTCATTAAATCTATTAATATAGTAGGGGAATTAGTAAGACCAAATGGAATAACTATAAATTAATAGTGTGCATACATGTTTTGGAATTCTACCTTGTGTATTTCCAAATTATTGACCTCAATTGATGATATATAGAAAAAAGATCAATCTTATTAAAGTACTTATCTCTACACAGTTGATGAAACAAGTCATAAATATAGGGTAGGGGATACTAGTTCTTGATAGTGATCTTGTAATGTTCTCAATAATCAGTATAGAGTCACATTTATCTAACTTATTAAAAATAATTAGTGCACCCCATGGTGATTCACTTGGAGAAATAAACCCCTTTTTAAAACTCTCATGGAGTTTCTTTTTAAATTCTTATAGCCCAATTTGTGCTACTCTATATGGAGTCTTGGAAATTGTTTAGCACCATGAATAAGTTCTATTGAAAAATAAACTTCATGATTTAGTTGAAGATTAGAAAAATATTCTAGAATTAAATCAACAAACTCCCAAAAAATATGTAAATATTCAATGTTGAGTTTATCCTCAACCATATGAGATAAATGCCCCTTTTAAATGTGAATAATGACTCATATAATGGATGTAATTTCCTTTGACTGTTTATTTTTTTTATCACACTAATAGATGATCATAGGTTGGTTAAAAATATAAAATATAACTTACCTTACCTGGAAATAGATGTAGGATTTATGTAAATAAATCCAATCCAATCCCAAAATAAATTAAATTTAAACTATAGGAAGAATAAGAAGATTTATAGGAAACAAATTCCCACAAACTTAAACTAGAGAAGAATCATAAACTTGGGATGTGATCATCATACCATCATGGTTTTTTTAAAATAACTCAAAAAATAATTCTTGAGGTGGTACTATGATACCCTTAGAAAATTATTTATATATAAAATAATTGGTAGATCTAAAATCAAATAAGACATTAGCAGTTCTATAATGGATGGTATGTGTACCATTCACCACATTGTTATTATACCCCTCATCAAAAATAATGATCTCATGAGATTTACCATTGTATCAGGTATTAAGAGTTTTTTTACATCAATAATTATCATTAACGTTCACATTTGGGAACTAGATAACATAATTCACATACTCCTTACATTTTAAAAACTAGAGTGTAGGTGGTACATTCTATGTTTCTTTCTCTCTATTCACTTAATTATAAAACATATTCCCATATATTTGGCATTCCATTTCCTGATTAACTTCATTTACACACATGATACATTTACTAGACCACTTCAAGGAAATTTACCTTATATTGCCTTCCATATTTTGAGAATATAGGAAATCTCATCTTCTTGTCACCATGTTTTTTAGAATTTAATTTAATTTAAATTTTTCTTTTCTTGTCAAAACCATTTGAGTGATGGGTAACACCAATATTCATATCCATCTTGATAGCACTTCGGATAATTTCTTCATAACTACCAACATCCATTATAGATAATTCCATTAAAAGACTTTTTTAATCCATGAAAGAATTTACCATCCTTACATTCTAGTTGGATGATAATACCAGAAGCATTACTCATAAGATATGTAAAATTTTCTTCATGGTACCAATAGATACATCATCCCTCTATTTCAACTCATGAAACTCCATCTCTATTTTCATATTAATAATATTATGGAAATACTTTTTTATAAATAAGATCTTAAACCCATAACACTCCATAGTGTTAATTTCCTCATATTTCTTTGTGTTATTAATAAGATTCTACCATTGATTGTATTCACCTTTTAAATGATAAATATCTAGAATTACATTATCTTGTTCTAAAAACTAGAGAATATAAAATATCATATGAGTGGTACTAATCCATTTATTAGGGACTATTTGATCCGTGGACCCACTAAATTATCTTGAAATTTTACTTATAAAGGACTGAACATATCATTGTTCTATAATTTTATTATTTTTATGTTCACCATGATTCATATAATTAGAATTTTTTCTGAGCATAGAAATGATATTTTCCATTCTAACTCCCATAACAATCTATTTATTAGGTGGAAAATCATTTCATTGTTTGTAAAATTGATCATTAAAAAATTTCTTATGGGTTCTAGACATTTAAAAAAACTAAAATCATAGTGTGAGAAACAATAATCATAGTGGAAATCCACATACTAATGAAAACTAATTTATAGGATGTACGAATAATGAGACATTATTGCATGTCAAATTAGGTTTTTCCTTGGTCATTAATGATCATTACTAAAACATTAGGATTTTATCTTATACTTAGACTAATCCCCAGTGTTCTTAATTAATTTATCTCATCATATTTTCCAAAGGATCACTAAACCATGATTTGATACAAAATATAGTAACCCAAACCATTCATACATAGATATTACATTTAATTATATGAATATTATTTTCAAAACATAATGGTCTATTCCAAAATCATATAGGTATATTATCTTTTGAAACATGGAAATAAAAAAATGTTTTTCATAATAGTTCTATATCATATCCCACTTATATCTTCATAACTACCACTATTTTTAGACATATCATACATAAAACTATTATTTATAACCTTAGAAAGGAAATATAAGAAAGGGTGAGTTCTGATTCCCAGTAAGGATAATCAAGGGAGATATCAATGATCTTATATGATATCATTTAAAAAGTGGATGAGAAAATAATCGTAATATTTGAAAACTGTACCCTCCATTAAATATATCACAATCCTGATTCATGGCTTGAATAATGTTAGTTTATATGAAATGAATCATAAATTAATCAAATAACACGTTCCATAAGAGCTTATTATTGGGAAAAAAGGAATTTTTGCATACACATAAGCATAGAAAATGATTTACTTATTGTTTAAGGTTATTTTAAATACTATCAAATTAGAATGGGTTTACTCTCCAAACCATCCTAGTTTTCAAGGTTCACTCCAAGAATCATCATAGTGGAAAAAGTCCCTTATAAAAATTGGTTCAATCCCCACTATAATCCTATTTATCTCATAAGATATAAATCTTTATCCGATTAATAATAGGGATATATAGGACCCAATTATCACATAAATAAAATCAGGAATATGTGTTCCATAAGATCATTAACCATTAAAAATATTAAAACCCTTGAGATGATTTGGCTTTCATAAACATTTCATCATAGCATGTCCCATAGAAAATGAATGAGTTTCAAAAAAATCATTACATAATAATCATAAACAATCAAATGAAATAATAAGGATGGTATCTTTGGATAATATTCCTATTAAAAAATAATAAACATTAAACATTTGAGTCATTTATGAATGGAAAAGTCATGAAAATATCATCAAAAAATTTCTTAAGGGAAATAAACTTTCAATTTTGAAAACAATTCTTAAAATATAAAAAATAATAAATTTATTGGAAAACATTTAATTTTAAAAGAACTATGGAAAATATTAAATTTATGATCAAAGTATTGAGTGGTTGTGATAATAGGAAATTCTATTTTCATCATATAACTTATAAGAAAACATTTTTTTATATTTTTTTAAAAGGTGAAAAGTAATCATTTGGAAAATGAAAAGAAGATTGATTTTAATTTTTTTTGAAAAAAATCAAATGATGGTAAGTATGAATTCTAAAAATCATTGTATAATTGTAAACACATTATTTAAATTCTTTTAAAAAAACATAATTGGGGAAGGAAAATATTTTTTAACCCAAGATAGAAATAAATTTGATTTTCTAAAAAAATATATTTTTTGTCACTTGAGTATATAAGGTGATTAAAATGAAAGGAAAAATTTTATTTTTAGTAAATAATGAGAGGATAAGAAAATTCATGATCATATTGATTGGATGATCATAAGGTTTTATCATCAAAATTTAATCTTAAAAAATATCTATAAATAATGAGATTGTAACATAAATGCCCTTAACTCAGGTCTGAATTCCTTCACAGGTTTTCAAACCTCATGTATAATAAATATTGGTTTACAATATTTATTTTTATTTAACCATAATCATATATATATCATACCATATATGATTTACTTTTAACCTTTTATCAACTGTTTATTAACCATTCTTTATTAAAATCACTATTTTCACTGATAATTGCTTTTTTATTCTTGTAAGGTTTGGTTCAGTAGATTCAGTCAATGTAATCTGATCATATTTACCTAATATCAGTAATTTTAATCATGGTATAAATATCATATATATATATATATTAATTTTATTTATGAAAAAATGAATTACATCATTTATGGAGATGGTAAACTATACATAAACATAGATGCTATTTTCATTTTTCAATGGATTTAATGAAAGAAAGGTGAATATTAATCAACATTTGAAGGTTCATTATTATATAATATGTATCATATATATTCATCATATTAATTATCATTACCATTCAAGTAAAATATACCTTAAAAATGAATCACATCGCTTCATGGAGGAGGTAATACACATATACACATAAGTGACATCATCGTTTACCAGATGATTGGATGGTAATAAAGTAGATATTATATTATCATTATATAAGTATAATTATATAATAAATATCATATAAAATTACTAAAACCATCATAATAGCAATCCATAAAATATGGCGATGAAAAATGAATTGTATATCTTCACCGAGGTGGTAAATTGTACACATGCACGAGCGATTATTTCACTTACCATTTGATGAGAAAGGGGTGTATAATGCTTTTTAACAATCATAATAAAATCATAATAAATTTTGGATACCTAAGTTATAGTTTTATAAATAATTGAAAATATTTTTAATAGGTAAAAAAAATCTAAAAGAATGTGATTGGTTAAGGTGATTACCAATTCTTTGAAATGACACCTTTAAGTATCCACTAAAGGGATCCGGGGTTTGTATTTTGGAATAAAAAACATATTAAATTTGTGTAGGGAAGTTAATAAGATAATTTTATATATTTTTTATAGATATAAGGCTAAAAGTAGTCTGAATAATAAAAAGGTGGGGTTGCCTTTTATAAATGAAGGGAGGGAAACACTTGAATTTTTAAAAAATGTTAAAATAATATAAACTAATTTTTATGTTACAAAGGATACATGTTGGTCATATAGAAATAAAAAATTATTATGAGTTTGAATAATCTTATCTAAAAATATTTTGAAAATTTTGGATCACATTTTTACACATATCTTTCGGTTTTAACCCCCATTTACCCATTGTATAATTATCGTATTATTAATGTTTTAAATAATTTAAGGGATAATAATGTTACAATAAAATTAAAAAATAAAGATAAATAGATCGTGGTTTATTTTTAAAACCATATACCATTAATTTTTATGAAAATAATTTTTTTTAATTTTATATCACTTAATAAAATATTATTTATTATAAAATATGATTAATGCGATTGTTAACACTATTCATTAAATTTGAACTTAAATACTTCAATACGAAGGGGGGGTTTGAATATAAATATTTAAACCCTACAAAATATTTCATATTTATCTATAAAATTCATGTAACACATTAAATCATTCAAATTATATCACTTTTATTTTTTTCAAAATCATTTATTATTTTTTTAATAAATAAAGAAATATTGCATTGGTGTTTCATAAGTAATTATTACAATTATATAATTAATAAAAAATGAAAATAAATTTCAATAAATAAAATTATATAATTAATCTCAAAATTATCACTTATATTCACACATAACTCTCCTTTATCACTATTTGGACACAAATGGGATATTTAAAATAAAGAGAGTGACATTTTATAACTTACTTTGATTTAAATATTATGCAAGTACTTTTCTTGGAAATATATAAACTAAATGAATAAAATTAGATACTAAGGTTACAAGGTTATAATAAACAACATAAAAAAATAATTTGGATGAACATTGTGGCCATACCACTTAGTTTTAACCTAGATTAACCCAATTTACTCTTTACCGCGGTGATAAATTTTACCACGGTTACTATTTATATTGTCCAAAAATTAAAGGTTACTATTTATAAATTTTGAACCTACTTATTCTCAATATGTAATTAATATCATCTTATTCAATACCTATAAATTTCAAAAAATAATTTTAATATAAATACATGAAATATAAAGAAAACCACTTTTTAGAAAAATACATTTCCAAGCATAAAGATTTATTTATTTTTATCCTATACATAATAAAAAATATTATATAAATTTTATAAAATTTCATTGAATATAAAATATATAAATTTAATTAAAATAATTCACTAATAGTGATTATTTTAAATTACTAGGACAAAAATACATTGTGGTCATAAAAAAAGTTATTCCGAAAAACATCTCCTTTATATTATAATGATTTTTATTTTTTTTTATAATTAATTGATAATTAATGAATTTATTTTATAAATATTTTAAAAATAAATTTTCTATTATTTAGTTAGTCATATTATGACCTACCAATCCAACGACTAAGTGATAGAAATATTTTCATAGTATATCAGTGTTCTTCAAAAATAATTATTGCGTGTAATGAATGCTATCGAAGAAATTAAATTTATATTTAAAAAATATTTCTTAAAATATCATTGTTTTAAAATAACTTAACAACACCAGATTTCATAATTATTACATTATCTTTGATAATGGGTATGACATGAAATACCGAGCTTAAACGAACCATGAAATGTTATTATTTAAATACAAACTTTATAGCCTAGCCATTGAATTGGTGGGTATGAATATGATTGTAATAATTCTGAAATATATTTAAAGGTATTAATAAATTAAAATTTATTTATTAATTCTTATTAAATAATAACTGAATTTAAAAAAAAACACATTTTATTCCTCAAAAATACATTTTCTTCAAAAATGGAATTTATTACTTTTTGTGGAAAAATATTAAAATTAATTATTGAAAGATTAGATTTTTTTGATAAAAATGATATAATTTTTGTAATAATCATATCAAAATTATCTTATGGGGGAATTTGACAATTTATACAATTTTATTTACTTTTCAAAAAATCATAAAAAATACTTATTTTTATTGAAAACTGTATTATCTTTTAAAGTACTTATAAATTAAAATTCCATTTTAGATTAGTTTTAAAATTTAAAATAGTTATTTTTAGTTAAAAATAATCTAATTATTTTATTTTATATGCATTTTATACATTAATTTAGTATAAAAGCATTTTTGTACATAAAAAATCATTATTTAAATTTTTTTTCACCTTTTATAGGTTTGGATTTAAATTAAATTCTTCAACTTCTCTATTTTGAATATTGAAAATTTGATTCCATTTTTGTAATTAGTTGGCCTAAATTTTATAAATATGACCTTTTTTTAGTCATTATGAATAGTAATCACAGTAAATTTTATTACCCCGGTAAAGGTTAATAGAGTTAATTAAGTGTAAAAATAAGGTGATAAAGACTAAAAAGTAACCCTAACACTTGACTTAATTTTATCAAATTATTATATTTCATCTATAATAAAAAAATAAAATATATGACCTTTTGTTTCCATATTTCCCTGTTGATTACCTTTATAATGATTTATGTAATTAAACCTCAAAAACCATTCTCATTGTTTTATTATTTTTTAATTTTTGGAATATTTATAAAAAGAAGGTATTTTGGTTATAAATATCCATCTTACATATAATTATTTTTCATTATCATTTTAATTTATTTCTATATTTTTGTTATGATATAATTGCATTAAATTCCTATGAAACACTGATATAGTATTTATTTAATTAATATTAAAATAAAATAAATGATTTTATAAATGATAAAAATAATATTATTTGAATTATTTTTTGTGTTACAATATTTTTAAGATAATCATGAAACATTAGTTTTTTTAATGTGTTATAATATAATTCCATATTTTTATTGTAGTTTTAAAGTTCAAATTAAATGATTTATTATGAAATTACCATTAATGTTATTTTAAAATATATAATATTTTTTTAAATGTTTCAAAACTCCAAAAATCCTATTTTTGGAAAATATATTAGGTTATTTTTTAAAAATATTTAACACGGTCTATTTATGGCCCAATTTTCCTTTAATAGTCACTTTATTAACCCATAAAGAGTAAAATATTTATTACCACTATAATTGTCAAAAATTATTATAACAGGTAAAATAAAAAATAAAAGGGAAAAAATCACCTAGGATTGTCCAATTTCTATTTTATAAGATTATTTTGACTCAAAATCATATTATATTCATGTATTATCAATATTTATCAATTTTAATGTTAAAATTAATCTATATTTATTTAATATTTTAAGAAATTCCTAGAGTACCCCTCCCCTCTCTTATAAAAGGGAACATCCTATCCTATTTTATTCGCACTTGAAAAACCTTTTTTGGAAAATAATTATCCAAATAGCTTTATTATATTCCACTACACAACCTAGAGTTATTTTTTGATAATAATTCAAACCTAGGAAATGTTTTGGTGTAAACCTTAAGAGGTTATCAGAATAACAGGCATAATTCTCAACCAATCGTTTTCATTTTATTTATTTTTCAACCTCATTCATCTATTATTAAAACATGATGAAATAATAACATCATTATCTTCCATATAATCATATATTATTATGTTATTTATATAACCTGTATACATCCCTTCTTCAATCAAAATACAATCAAAACTATCATTCGTGAGTACGTTGGATTACCAAATCACCAACCAATATAATTTTTTTGCATCACCACATATTAAATATAGTTTTAATTATGGATTTAATGTATATATATATATATATATGAAATTATTAACATATTTATCATTATTAACTGATAATATATCATTTATTCTCTTACATTTTCATTCACTAAAAATAAAAAATGTTGTTCGTGTGTATGTGTGGTCTACCACCTCTACGAAGTGATGTGATTTGTTTTCCATACCCACATCACTTGGATTATATATATAAGTATATTTAAATAAATAATATTATATTTATGTTACAATTAACATATAAAACAATTCTTAACTTCTTTCTATAATGATCATTGAAAACTAGAAACAATACTCAAGAATACGTACGACCTACCATCTCCATCATTGTAACACAATTCAATTTTCACAACCATTTTTAATTATGGATTTTAAATTATAATTTATGTAAATAAATTCTAATTATTTTATTATTATTAGTCTTTTTATGATGGAATAATTACCTTTTTACCTCATTCATGCTACCAAATTCATTTTGGATATTTGGCATGAATACTCTCAAAACATTCGATGTGAACAAAATCGAGTAAGTAATTAAATAAAAAAGGTAATAAATAAAATAAAAGTAATAATAAACATGAAAAAGGTTCTCGATTAGGTAAATAATTTATATACATTTATTAATCGGGAAGATAAATAACGTGTGTGATGAGTCAGAATCTTGTTAAGGGTTTTTCTTTTTAAATTCCCCCTTTAAAGTTTTATTTCCAACTCCGTTTCATCCATGTACATATTTTTAAAATGTTTTATATTGATGTATTCATTTATACATAAATTAATTATAAATTTCATTTTTTTCTATATATCAATGGTTTTAAAAATCAATCTGTTTACATATCTTATACGAAATAATTGAATTTCTTTAAAAAATAAAAAATGAATATTCTAATTTATCATATATGATGATAATGACTCATACCACCTTAATAATAGTTATTTTATATTTTATTTACTTTATAATATTCCATGATTTATTCAAATAAAAACCACCCTTCCCTATGTTTAGGTTATTTTCAAATAGGGGTTTAAAATGCAATTGATATTTTAATATCTATAAATTTTTTCTTATGGATGAAAAGAAAATTTATGTGTGTACTATTGGAAATTGTGATTTTTTAATGATTATTTTATAGTTTTTGGGAATTTTTATGATGATGTATGGATTCTTTATAAACCAAGTATGGATGGTTATGTTATAAATGAAGGGTTGGTCGTTCGGTTTATAACCAAGGATGAGTGGGTCTGTGATAACTCTGCAATTCATTAGGTATGAAAGTTGATTGTATTGGTTATTACACATTTAAGACTCATATGTAAAATTATATCCCAATATACATAGATAATTTATATATTTTTGATATTGGTTTTTAGTGGAAAGTGTATTATACTTATTAAGGGTGGAAAGTATAACTTTGTGAATGGTTTTTATGTGATTTTCATGAATTAAAAGAAAAATTTATGAGTTTTATTTTCCTTTTAAAATTATTATGAATTATTTTAAGAAAATATTTAATAATTAGAGTCTAATTCTTGGGTAATAAAATTATTATTTTAGACCCAAAGTTTATTTTCAAAGAGGAAAATTTTTATAAGTGTTCATGAACTAATGATTTTATTTTTTTTAGGTTTTCCCTTACTGAGATATTTGTGATCATGAAATTTTTTAAAGTATTTTTCCTAGGTTTTATGTTTGGGTGAGAAAAAAGAATATCTCAAATTTAATTTTCTGAAGATTAGTCATGGAAGGAAACTATGTTTCATTTTAAAATTATTACATTATTAAAAAAATGGATAATTAATATATGTTTCCACTTTATAATTTATGGTATTTTTATGATAATGTTATTAACTAATTATATAAAATTTTAAACTTAAAATATCTTTGTGTTTTTAAGCAAGTGAATTATTTTCTGAGGACACTAGAATATGAAATGTTTAAGGTCGGGTCCTTATTGTGTTTGTGGAAGGGATGAAGGTATTAAAACTGAAGGAATTATTTATAAAGTAAAGGGTGGGTAATCATATTTTATAGGCATAAGAAAATTGTTATTACCCAATATCAATAATACATAATATAAAAAAAGTTTAAGGCATAGGAGGAGTAAAAGTACCCTATATGGTAGTTGACAGAAATAGGTAATAGGAAGAACCATTGATGTTTGTATGAAAGACAAAAGGTGAATGAATAATATAAATAAAATGTATTGGAGAATATAATGTCTTGGGACATGTAGGAATTTATTCTAAAGGGGAATTTCATCTAGATGTTGTCTTTCACTCTGGGAAATCCATCATAACCTATAATAAAGAAACTATCCCCCATATTGATGGTAAATTTCAGAAAAGTTTTTTTAATATATTAAATTTATACACATTATTAAAAAAAGTATAGAACTCATAGTAGTGATAATATTATAATGTTGTGTATCTATAAAGCGAGGATTATTTTCATCCATTTTCCTCACAGGAACCTATTCATAACCTGAAATATTTATTGGATAATGCATGAAATAATTTGAATGTATATAAATGGTATCAAATTAATTTATAATTAAAAAATACCA
Source organism: Viscum album (assembly GCA_963277665.1). Lineage (NCBI taxonomy): Eukaryota > Viridiplantae > Streptophyta > Magnoliopsida > Santalales > Viscaceae > Viscum > Viscum album. The sequence goes on from OY728160.1 coordinate 1,686,564,135, forward strand.
TAAAAATTTAAAGAGAATAAATAAGAATGAATTCAATTATTAAAAGATATAGAATTAAAAATAAAAATGTTAGTGATTCAAGTTTCACACTTACTATATTGAAACTTTTATTTATATAAAAAAAGAATAAAAAATTACAAAACATCCTAGAAGTAAAATATTTGATTAAAATATAGATTAATACTATATGTGAGTGATATAAATTCTCTAATACAATTCCTAGTTCACAATCCCTTAAAAAATTGAATAATATTTGTCATTGTATGAAATATTAGAGTGAATAACAATGGGTTTGTCTAAGATTTCACTATAAATAATTCCATAAAAAGAAAAGTTTCTTAGAATAAAATAAAAAAATCACATAATTGTGGTTTTAAATGGTTAGTTACATAAATTACTTCTTTTTATTGTGGTTTAAGAGTCAAATAATCATTGGTAAAAATATGATTTGTCATTTTAATAAACCTTATTTCCTAATTATCTATATGCACTCCCAATAATTTCATTTAGTCAAATGACTTTAATTTAATAATAGAAATTGAACCTTGTGTGTGGTAATAAAATATTACTATTTTCTCAATAACCTTAACATAAGATATATTTTCTGATACATGTTTCATGTCAGGTGCACTGGCATGTTGTAATTAATGTTACATCCCCATGATTAGTTTCATTTTTTGATATAATTAATTTACACTGAATTTGAATCCGTTGATTACAATGCTTTACACTCACCTTACCCATTATTTGGACCAATCATAAATTCTCTCATCTTAGGAGATACTTCATTCTTTGAAAAAAATTGTAAACCACTTCATTAAAATAATTACATTTAATTAACATAGGTAAAAAAATCTATATATTACCTTTGATTTTAACCATGCGAGAAACTCATTATTGTACAAATTCTGTATCCTCTTTATAAATAAATTTCGATGAATTATTTTTTGAATTAACTTATATTACTTTTGAATATTTAAATTTTAAGATACATGATATTTAATAAAATAATGTATAAAAAAACATAATATTAAATTTACTTACTTGAAATAATCATCAAACACACCATAGTTGATCAATACTACACGATGATCCATCTCTAACTTTTTATTTCTCAATGTACACAAATAATGTGATATATATATCCCACCTATTGGGTTAGTTATGTAAATATAGGTTCAATGTGATTGTATTTTTCATTTTCACTTATCATTTAGTGATTGTATCTATAGTAAAATTACAAACAATTATTTAATAAAAATCCCAGAATTCATATGAAAAATAACGTTTCATAATGGATCATTTATTATTATTATTATTCCATACTTCATATTTTAGTGTAGACATAATTATTTTAGTAAGATAAATCCAATTACAAAAAATATGAAAACTAAATAGAACTTATGTCAGAATATTCATAGGCAGATATAGCATATATGTGAAAAATAATTGAAGAAATTTATTTCCTATGCATAAAAAATGAATAATGTATATATTTGAAATATATTTAGAAAAATCCATATCAATGTTTTAGAAAAAATTACTCAATAATAGTTACATAAGTGAAACAAATTGACCAAAAAATTATTTGAGAGTTAAGGTTGATTGGATATGGGAATCAATTAATATAGTTAATGATGATAACCATGTGCTTTAATATATTTTATTTTTAATTAATTTTCTATAAAAAATATTCAATATTTTATATGGAGTAACATTTTTTAATTTATATACTTTTCATCACATGCTGAAATATTTTTTTCTCTTAAATCAACCTAAAAAATATTAGAATTGAAATTTACACTTATTTTAACCAATTATTTTAGGATAAAGTCTATCATGGATACCCTAGTCCATCAATTCATGAAATGAGTGTAAATCATATTTTTTCAGTAATATTTAAATTAGTTTCAATTAACATTTAACCCAAATATTTATTAATATAATCTTTGTGTAACCAATAAATAAAACAATTTGATGGATAATTCCAAAAATAAAAGAATATAATTCTCTCATTCTAATTACTTCCCAAATTCGAATGAACATTTCTTGTCTTCCTAAAATTCAGGAGGGAATATTGGGAAAAAATTCAGAGTAACTAATATCTTTAAAGATATTATTCCTTGAAAAAAATTTGGTGTATCTTCTTTATGGTGAATCCAAACCAAATACACTCTCAAAATGGTTCCCAACCTGGATTTCCACATACCTGAAGGGTATTCTGGATCACCACCGATTGGTGACTAGAACCCTTACATAGAACAATAACCAGAGGGAAATATTTCACTCAAATTGATGTAACAACATGGAATATATATATAACATACATCGATAGCAAAAGAAATAAATATATACTAAAACTGAAAGAAGACAGTGGAAATGATACTACATAGGGAAATCAAAAAATCCCATTGTAAAAGTCTTATCATCATATTAATTAATAATAGAAAAATATACTCTATATGATAGAAAAGGAACCCCCCATCTCCCCACCAACTACCCATACTTTGCTGATGGATACATCAATGCCTCATTGTGGCACCTTGGATTTAATTGCATTGAAATATATACAAAGTTATATACACCACCAAAGAGGTGTGTGGGTGTGAGATAACAAGATCAGTTGTATCCCTACTAGGTGTTTCATAAAAAGTGTATTTACAATAATATGAATATGGTAAAATTTAAATAAAACACGGCATAATAAACATTAAACAATTTTTTTATATAAAAAACATTAAAAAGAATTTAATTTTACCTTTTCCCACATTTAAAAAATAAGATTGGTAAAAAAGTTGCAATTGATATTATATACATATATTAAAATTGATATATCAAATAAAACCAAAGAATATATCACATATCATATAAATCTATGGAACAACAAGCTAAAACATTACAAGAGAAATTTAGAAGTCACATCATTCCAAGGATCACTGTAGTTCAGGATAGATAGAATACACATACCTAAACATTGATAACAGAATGAATTAATCCTATAGATATATGAATCGAATCTAGAAATTAGAGGAGTACCCAAGAAAGTGAACCATAAAAAATTCAACCACATCCCTAGAACAACAGGGCTAAGTAGAAGAGGAACACTCCATGTGTAAACCCCTTGATGAATGTATGAGTCTTATTACTACACCTTCCACCTAAGTAACCAAGTATTACCATGTTCTCTATTTTCCATAAAATTTCATAAGAACCATTCTTTGAAAACCAATTCATAAATCCATTTCCAATTCATTGAAAATAATTTTTCCTTTTTCTAAAATAAGGGAAAAACCATCTTTTATAAAAACCCATTTCCACAGAAAAAATCCATCAATAAATAATTCCATTTCATTTAGAAAACTATTTATAAAAACTCACAGTATTTTAGCTCATCCAACATGGGCTAAATATAGAACAAACCACCTCAAATTCAGGTCGCACACACCCATAACAAAAACCACCAACAAGAACACAATGACAAAAAAGCTACCTTAGAATCAATCCAAACAACTCAGAATCAATTAAATTTATTAAAAGGGAAATAAATGAGGATTGAAACCACCCATACCTCAAGAAACTTTCATGTCATACCACCACCAACATAAGGGTTATCCTCTGGTGGAAGATCACATAAACAATATATAATGAATCTAGATGAATCATAATCATTGATCAATATATCAAATAACAGATCACAAAAGAGCTACTATGATCAAAAGAAATGAAGATGTAGAGAGGATGGCTCAACCAGAGAGATGGAACCCCTCCATAATGTATATCAATCAACAAATAAAGTTATTCAGATGGAGTTATGGTCCCCAAAATCTCATGGGATAGATCCTAGAGAGAGAAAAAAATTCACGAAGGTGAATGAAAAATATAAATCCCATATATAGAGAACTAAAATAAATATTGATGATAATTACATGGTGTGTAATCCCATTACACATTATTTAATCCATGAAGGACAGAAACCCCATGAAATGCATTACCTTTTCATAAAAACCCCACTTTTACCAATACATTATGTGAACCAAATACCTGAGGTATAATACTTTCATGATCTGGAAAGGACTCAGAGATTATGCTTAGAATACATTACACAGTGTGTAATCCAATTACACAACAAATATTTATCTAGAATTCTGAAAAAGCACAATTTTTAGTAGAAGCTCCAAAACACTAGTGATGTTATCCAAACTTTTGGAGAACCCCAAAAAACTATTAAACTTTTATACTTTGAATATATTAATTAAAAGAAATATACTTTCCTGAAATTAGGTTATCCCCAAAAAAAAATTCTATTTATCCTCAAAAGTCCCAAGAGGCACCCAAATAAATAGGAAATGAAATAATACAATGGAAATACCTATAATTAGGTAACGAGAAACCAGAAACTCTCCATCATAAGTCTTTACATCCTTGAGAAGTTATGTGGAAGAATGATGTCTTTTATAGATGTTAAGAAATTGTTCTCTAATCAATGAATCGCTCTCCCAAGTCAACGAGAATCTGATCCATGAAACCATAACTCTTTTTCGAACATAATTGACTTCCAATGGGTAAATTTTTCATGAGAGTCAATGATCTTTACCGGATAGTCAACAAAAGAAAAATCTGGCTATAACTTAATATCTTCTAAATCAATAACATGAGAGGAATCAAGATGATATTTCTTATGCTAAAATATGTGGAAAACCACATTAATTATCGCCAATTGAGAAGAAAATTTCAACTGATAATTAACCTTCCCAATCCACTTAGTGATCTCAAATGGTCCAACATATCTCAATGCCAACTTTTCTTATCTTCCATGATGATGGTGACCCAACTGAGGATAATCATGAATGAAAAATATTTAAAATATAGAGAACTAAAAATTATTGTTCCACTTATATTCATAAGACTTTATTCATCTGTGATTTGTAATAAGACACCACTATATGTCATAAATCCTCTCCTGTGTTTTCTAAACGATACTCAGTCCCACAAAATATTTTTCTCCCACCTCTTACCTAAAATGAGGTGACCATCACACGAAACCATATAGAGCCTTGAAGGGATCCATTGTGATCTTTTAATGATAATAATTTTTATAAGAAAACTAAACCAGACTTAGATGACTATCCTAGGATCCACCAAAATCTATGGCGCATGATTGGGTCATATCCTCCAAGATCTGAATACCACACTTCGTCTAACCATCCATCTATGGATGGTAAGTTATACTCATTCTTATATAAGTCCCCATCAACTCTTGGAAACTTCTCAGAAAGATAAAATTAAACCTAAGATCCCTTTATGAAATTAGGGAAGAAATAAACCCATGTAACCACATGATCTTTGGCATATATAGCTTACCCAGATCATTAACTATAGTAGTGTACTTGATCAGAAATGAAGTGAGCCGACATTATCAACCAATCAATCACAACCTAGATATCATTCCTCCCTCTAGGAGTCTATAATAACCCAAAAAATGTCCATGGAAACCTCATTCCATTTCCAAAACAACACTAGAATAGGATGAAGCAGACTAGAAGTTTTCACATGCTCAATATTTACCTGTTGGTAGGTGTAAAAGAGGGACCCGTAATATGTAATTTTTCACTTCATAGCCATTCACTAGAATCACTATCTCATGTCATAATATATCTCTATATTTCCCATATGAATGGCCCAAAAATAACTATGATATTCATAAAAAACTAAGCTCCTCATAGATTCTGGAATTGAAAAATGTTCCTCAAAATAGAGAATACCATATAAAGAGAGAGTTCATAAAGAAATTTCCCCCCATAATATAAGGTTTGTTGAATTCATTTAAACTCATAATCATATAGATAACTCTATATAGTTGACTTAATAAGAGATTATAATAACTTAACATGGGTAAGAAACATACCTAAAAAATACTCTTGAGAATCCAAGTGTAACTGTGTCAAAATACTTATAAGGTTCAACTCTTCCAATGATTATAGAATAGATTGTAGTGGTACTTTCATGCTGAGGGAATATGAAATGAAAATCCCCTTACCTAGGGTGTAGTATTAGTATAAGTAAAATGTTTGATAGTATTCCACCCACTATCTCTGTCTAAGATTCAAGTGTTTTTGTGAAAAGATATGGCTCAGAATCTTATGATCAGAAAAGACTATTAAACTCTCCCTAGAAAGATATTACCATTAACACTTCATTTCATGCATATCAATGAAAATATATAATTCATTAGTGGGGTAATTATTCTTCTGTGTTTGAAGATAAATAGAGACATAATCTACCTCATGACCATCCCACGTAAGCACACAAACCACACCAGCACCATATACATCACAGAAAACCGCATACCAGTTATTGGAATTTGGTTTGATCAGAATAGAAGCCTATATTGGATGTCTTTCCATCTCATCAAAAAAAGATAAAATTTTTTCATCCCATATGAATTATACTCAATTTTTGGTAGTAGTAGTCAATAGATACATCAACTTAAATAAATCCTTAAAAACTATTGGTAATATATAGTAAGACCAAGGAAGCTTAAAATTTAAAAGATGTTCGATGGATATTCCCATGAAAAGACAACCTTCACCTTCTCAAGATCAATTGATATTCCATTCATAGAAATGAAGTTCGCCAAGAACATCACTTATTGGATCCTGAAATTTAATTTTCAAAGTTTTCCATATAAATGGTGACTCCTAAGTATTTCCAGAACAAAAATCAAATAGTTCTCATGCTCACGCTTGAATTTAGAAGAAACCAATATATCAACCACGAACACTGCCACAAAAGGGTGGATATACTTCTTTAATATCCAATTCATCAAATCCATAAAAACTATAATAGTTTTAGTTAGAAAAAATGATATAAATAATTATTTTTAATGGATATACATGCTATATAAAGATATATTTTGTATATAAAAGTCTCAAACTCTATGATAATGAAACCCCAATCTAAGACCAGTCTTTGAAAATAACTTTTCCCTATTTAACTGATAAAACAAACAATCTACTTGAGTAAAATAATATTTATTCATAAATGTAATTTATTAAAACTAATGATAATAAAAAAAAATCAGAGTAAACCAATTGAGTTCATAGAAAAGTGAACCATGGTTTCCCTGGGAGAAACACTAGGGATAATAAAACCTTTTTCCAATAGGTCTTCCAATAAAATCTTGAGTTCTTTTAGCTCCACTACTTCCATATAAAAAGAACGTATCCCAATAAGATATGAACTTTTCACCAGTTCAATTGTAATATATACATCTTTATCTAGAGGAAAACCATATAAATGATCTTGTAAAAGGTATGGGATGATAAAAAAAGAAGAAACAAAATCAAGATAAAGTACTATAGAAAAGAAAGAACACCTAAACTCTAGGCGGGATGGTCCTAAACTACTATAACTCATGTCCCACTTTCCCTGAAACACCCATGATATCACATTGATCATAAGTAAAAAGACACACCAATTATAGTAATCAACCTCAGAATGATGAGTAACAATCCAATCCATCCCGATGATGACATAAAATAGATCCAGATCATGAATGAGAAAATACTAGACCAATTCTGCAAATATTATTGACATAAAATGAGAAAGACACCAAAAAACCTACTCTTTACACTTTCTAATAGGTTTCAATAACTCTATAATAAAGCACATGAGATTCATAAGAATTTTAAGAATATAAAAAAAAAGACATAAACAAGTGGGGAGAAGCAGTGTCAAATAAATAAACTACTATGGGAGATGAAATAAATATGAGAGACTTACTATTACAGGACCAACACTTATCCCGGCCATAAGATCATCTAATGCATAAATATTCTTTACTCTTAAGGAAAGTGGATATATCCCTATATTTTTTGGAGCATCTGACCACACCACAACAACCTTTGGAGATGAAAATCCTTGACTATTTCAAGACGTAGACATATCCTGATAGAAATGTTTTGTATGACCATAAAATCCAAACATTATTACACATATTTTACTATGTAGGAAAATAATTCAGGTTGTGTTTTTAATTTTTACATTGATTTCAAGTCAAAGGCACACTTCTAATTATAACTGAGGGTAGAGAGGAAGTCTACTATTGAGAACCTCCCCCACAAATCCTACGATGACCTTGACACTTCTTATTATTCCCTTAAATGGAACTAAAACTACAACTTAGTATAAGATAAGGGGAAGAAAAACCAACTTTATCTGCTATATTCATCTCAACCATCATATATCAATCTGATATCTCCACATTGGTCAAAGTTTCTGCATAATTAATCATGATATGATATCTAGGCACAAACCCTGTATATAATTTTGAGCATTAAACTGGCCATTCTTTACTACCTTTGGTGAAAAATGAACCAACTCAACAAACTTATTAGTGGATGATGACACTAAATTACCTCACTACTACAAATATATGAACTCAAAACACTTTTCTCTCATCAAAGACTCTATAAAAAACATATATAAGAAGTTAGTATTGAAAACCTTCTATTGAAAACCCACAACCCTATCATCTTGTACCATGGAATCACATCATCTATTTTTGGGACCCCCGAGTATGAAATCCACACACATCAATATGATACAATCGGTTGTATCCATGAATGAGAAGTTATAATTGATCTTTTAAAGATATAAATCCTACCCTTGAGGTTTATCCTTACCTTTAAAGGACAATTTATTCTCATGAAATAACTCCCATGATTGATACCTATCTCCTCCATCTTCTGGAGGTACATAAACAACTGCATTATGGGGTTATAGAACATCTTGGTTAATAGAGATAACTCACCACATGATAGCTTGAGCAAGATTCTGACAAATAAGAGGATTTACTTGAGGAGAATATGTTGGGTCCTTTTGAGAAATATGTAGAACATGAATCAAAGGCATACTACTATACACCAGATTTAATGAAATGATTATAAAATAGAATAATATTAGTTCAAACTAGAAATCCATAATGAAATAATGATATTATGATCAAGAAATCAAAATTGGAGTCACACGTCCCAATGTATAATGGTATCTTAAGACTTCTCATAGAATGATATGGATAAGAACTCACCACAACCTACCTATCATGTCCTGATAGTCCTATATTAAGTCTACCAAATTTCCCAAGACAAGGAATCCTGAAAAAATACCTAGCTTTGATACCAAATTGGGATGAACTTGACCCATATTCCCTCTCAAACTAGAACCGAGCACAAATTTCCACACACCCATAGGGTATTGATGACCCCCATAGGCTGGAGACTAACATTGAAGAATGAAACAATAAATGGAGTAAAATATTTCTCCAAAACTAAAACAACAACATGGAATATATGAATATATATATATATATAATATAGATCTATTGTGGAAGAAATAAATATATTCTATAACTGAAAGAAGATATAATAAATGATAAAACCCAAAGTTTTTAGATAATCCCAATTTACAAGTCCAATCATTATAGGACAACAAAATAAGAATGAAAATAATCCATGTGATAACATGGGAAAATCCAACCATCTCACCACCAAATACCTATAGTCATATGAACGATACCTCATTATCTCATTATTGAACCTTTCCCTTCCCTATATCAAAATACATGAAAAGGACTATTCACCATTGAAGAGGAGTAGAAGGACTGAGCTTACTGGTTTAGTAGGATCCCACCTAGGTGTTCCATGAAATGTCTATAAAAAATAATATGAACCTTCTCAACTATAAATAAAACATGTCATGATAAACAATTAACATTTTTTTATATCAAAATCATGGAAAAACATATAATTTTTCTTTTTTCCACACTTCCAAAATAATCTAGGTAAAGTAGTTTCAAATAATTTTATGTAAATATATTAAAACAAATATATAAAATTAAAACAAATAATGTATGACATATCATATCAAATCCATGGATATAAAATCTAAAATAGTACAAACCAAAAGCACAAGGCACATCACACTAAGGATCACTATGGGTCTTGATAGATAGGACACTAGTACAAAACCATAGAGAATAATAATCATCAATCATCTATATATATGTATTTAATATAGAAAAGAAGGATCACTCTATAATGTTAACCCCCAACAAGTATACTATGTCCCTAGAATAACATGCCTAATGAGTAGAGGAACACCGCATTAGTGAACCCCTTTACAAATGGATAAATCCAATTACTACCTCTTACACCAAAGATCCAATGTCTTCCAAAGTTCTTTATTTTCAAAATTATTTCATGAAAATCATGCTTTAAAAACCATTTTAGAAACCCATTTCAAAATGATTTTAAAATATATTTTTTTCAAAACTCAGAAAAACCTTTTTTTTATCAAAAAACCATTTAAAAAAATATATGAATAAATCATGACACTTAATTTATAAAACAATTTATAAAAATCAAAGAAATACAGTTCATCAGATATAAGATAGAGATAGAACCACCTACCTCAAATTTGGGTCATACATGCCCACAACAGAATCCACCAACAAGGAAGAAAAAAATAACCCTGAAGGAGGCACTAGAATAAATCCAAAAATCATTAAATCAATTTAATTTTTTTTAAAAGTTGACTAATATGATAGAAACAACCCATACCTCAAAACAATCAAATACCACACCATAACCAACATAAGGGATATCCTCTGGAGGGAGATCATGCAACTGGTCTAGAAGGAATCAAGAAGAATAATCATCCCTAATCAACAGATCCAATAACACAATGCAACAACATTATTACAATTAGATTAAATGAAGAAGTAGAAAGGATTACTCACCTGGAGAGATACAACCCAACCTCAATAGAGAATAATCGTTGAAAGATGCAATTCATATAGAGAATACGTCTAGAAAATCACTTATGAGATATTCAAGGTCAATAGTGAATAGGTCGTATATTAATGAAATATGAAATCACTCATAAGACACCCTAAAAAACTGTTTGTGATAGTTACATGGTGTGTAATATCCTTACATATTGTGTAATCCATAATGACTAAAAACATAGAGAAACACATTTCCTTTTTTAAAAAAGTCATCTTTTACCAATACATGATGTTTACCAAATAAAAATTGTGTAATACATTCAGATTGTGTACCAGCCTAATGTATTATACCTGAAATGCATTACACAAAATTTAATCCCATCACATGACATATATTTATCCTACATGCTACAAAAAGAATAGTTTTTTGTATAAACTCCAACCCACCGAGTATGTTCTCTAAACACTGGGAGAACTATGAAAATACTTTACAAGTTTATACCCAGATTCCATTAATTCAAAAATCCATACATCCCCAAATATTAGTTCATTTTACCTATAAAATTATCTCTATCATTGAGAGTCCCAAGACACATCCAAATAAATATGAATATGAATAAAGATATGGTAAATACCTGAAAGTTGGTAATGGGATGTTACATTATTTATCTAAAAAATTATAAAAAATTATTAATATTATTTTATATATTTAATAACCACCTATAGAAATAATAATTGTCCAATGAATATAAAAGTTTTGAAAAAAATTAATCGCTAAAAATGTGTACTTTTTATAAAAATTGTAGAGAATAATTTCTTTCTATTACTCCAAACATTCATCATTCCACATTCTATGAAATAATTTATTATCCATAACAATACCACATATATCACAAAATATTTATTTCTATATAGGTGACAAACTTTCACTCAAACATTCCACAAATCCTACAAATATTTTACTAATTAATGAAATTATATGTCAATATCATTTATTGGAATATTAGTACAATATATCTATAACTCATGATAGTAAAAATCATTTTTATACATATTTATGGAGGAATTTTAAAATTGAAAATAAAAATAGGCCACGAACTTTGTAAAGTATTCATATGTCTAAATGGGTTGAATCTTACTCATTATAATTACAATCAAACATTACATGGATACATTTAAAACATTGGGCATTAATTATAAAATTTTTATCCAGTTAATATATCCATAGGATGAAATAATTAATTATTACCTTTATGTTTTTTTCTTTATTCAATAACATATTTTTTCCTTTTTTTAATAGAAAAAGTATCTAAAGTCACAAAATTAATTGAATGTGACACACTAGTTTTTATTATATGTGAGTCCAGTTTCCAACATTATTATCCTTCCATATTTATATAAAACAGTATTTTAATCTATTAAAGTCGTATATTTACATTCATAAAAACCACTATATTTAGGGTTTACATATATTATAGTGGATAAAAGTCTCTATTTATCAGTTAAGTTTGATGATATGTAATCATTTTCCAGAATACTTTCATATTCAGGTAGAAGGTACTTGAATAATTTAATAATATATTAAATACTATTATTACTAAATCCAAAAAAAATTTAAATGATAAAATGGAAATAAAAATAATTTTTGGTCATCTTTACACATCTATAATAAACTAGAGTCTTCACATCTCCCAGAGGCTACATAACCTATTCGATATCATTATTTTGACCAATAGGTCTAAATTTTGTTACCATATTCATGTGTTCCTACACCAGTATCTATGTAATTTGAACTTGATAAATAAATTTAATGTTTTTAAATATAAAATTATTCATACTAATCCTTTTTGTTTATGAATTTTCATTCTCAACATGAATTCATTCACCATTATGTGACCACAAATAACAAATATTTTTGGAAAACAATTTATGTGATATAGTAACTTAGTTCTTCATTAAATAACCACGGTCTTTCTATATAGTGATTTAAATGGCATGAAACTATACCCTATATGATGAATTATTGTTAGAAAAATATGAAAAAAAACATTTCATATAATTTTGAAAATCATCCAAGATCTAATAAATATTATATATCTAAATTCTGTCAATTATTAAATAAAAATTAAAGTTTCATTTCAATTGATATATGTTTTTAAATTAAAAAAGATAATATTATATTTAAATTAACAAATATTATTTTTAAAATTATATTATTTAATAATTACCAAAATATCATCACAATTGGGAATTACAAACACTAACAATAACATAGAAAATCAATGAATTATCCCTTGTCTGTAAAAATAATCAAACATCATTAATAAACTAGTAATTATTAAAAAATATCTTTTGAAAAACATTTATAAGAGGGAAAAACACATTTATTTGAATTTAAATTTCTTAATGTTTTTACAAATTTATTCAATTATTCTTTTATTTTATTTTCTATGAGATTAATCATGTTTTTTATATTTATTATTATTTATTTATGTAGAAGTATACTAGAATTTCATTACTTTTAAAAAATTGAAATATACTACACACTTTACCTTATTATTTATATTTAAATACTCAAATGTCCAAATTTCATTGAAAAATTTAACTACTTAGTATTTTATACGACAAGTGATTAATTCAATTAAACTATATTGAATTCAATTTCAATAAAAAAAATCACTTTTCAATTATTCAATCATTTTTAAAAAATTATAAAAAAAATAAGATGATGTCTAACATAATATATATTAAATAAAACTCGAATTACAAAATTAATAAAGTATTTATATAAAAAATTTAAAAAATCAATACATTGGGATGAAAAAATATGAGAAATAATAATATTAGTGACATAATAAAAAAAATACAAAATTAACAAGATTCCCATAACTTTTTTAGAAGTTAATAAATATAAATGTCAACATTTCCTTATTTTTTACCTACATTTTAAATATAAATAATTAAAAACATAATTACATTGAAAATTTTAAAAAATAATATCATATAATTCAAAACTCATTTTAATATCAAGGTAATACCCTTATTTAAAGTTTAACAATCATATATGGTTTTAATCAATATTCTTATAATCTAATAAATAACTTTTTTACTTGTGTCTATCATAAAAAATAATTTGGAAAAATAAATAATTATACATTTGTGGAGTTTTCATTATGGGATTAGTGAGTGGATTCTATGTTTTAAGGGGGATATGGCGATTTTTAGTGCCAAATAGAAGTAATAAACTTTGAAAAAACAATAATAATTGATGGAGAATTTTGTATTTTTTTAGCCATGAGTAATAAGCAATGAATTGTGTTTAATATTTTTTTTGGGTTGGCATGAAATTTCTTGAGATGTTTGGAAATGGTTTTGGGATATTTGGATCAATATTTGAAATTAAAGGTTTTAGTGAAAATAATAATTTCCAAAATGTTCCATTTATATATAAGTTTTTAAAAGAACAGAAAAATGAAAAAGGGAAGAAACTACTGAGATGCATTATATATTATTATTCCTAGAGAGTTTTAAATATGAAAAATACATTCCACATGTAAGTATTTTAGTGGATGCATATATTTTATAGTGATGTATAATATATTTTATATATTGTTCATTTTTTGATCCCATAGATATATGGTATTATTTTTCTTAAATAAGTTTTTATAATTTTGAAGAATAATTACGAAGATGATTTTCTAGACATTAATATAAAAATATCAAAATTATGTTATTATTCTATTATTCAATTAGTTTTTTGAATGAATATTAAAAGAGGAGATCATGTGAGATATATTTTTTATAACTTCAAATGAAAATATTTGGAATTCTTTATTAATGATTAAGATGGAGTATTTCTTGGAAAATAATTGACTAGTTTGAAATTAGTGAATTATGAAGATATCACTTGAACAAAATTCAATGAAGGTTTCTACATTAAAAATAAATAAATAAATTATATGTTACATTGAAATAAAATATATATTCAAAATAAGGAAGAATAAATGTGTCATTTTAAGAAGTTGATAATATACACGACTAAATAAAAACAATATGGAAGAGGTATAATAGAAGATAGATAAATTTTGTGACTACTTGAACATTTGTGCCAAGTATAGTGACTCTATTTCTGATCATTTGGAGTCTTATGGACTATAAGGTGGAATACTATTGACCTTTTTCATCCTCTCATGCATATATAGAGTGTTCTAATTCCTTGTGTCAGAAGATCAACATGCACATTTCTTTATTAATATTCTTTTGGTATTCAGAGGTCTTTCTTAATGAGGAAGTCCTTTTGCTCATATATAGACACTTCATAAAATTCTCTAAAGATCCTATTTACACTAATGATTTTAAGATAATATTAGACAATAGTGGTTTTAATAAAAAATTCCAAACATGTGGTCTAGTTATAGTGCTTGGTAAGTGGATGATACTTAAACTTATCATAATGGGTAGTGGATGATGCATGATCATTCATTGTGTGAATTGATGAGTGTATGATTTCTTCACATGTGTTTATAATCCGAATAATTTTATACAGAATAGTCATTTTATCTATAACATACCATTTTTAATAAGAATTATATACCCACATTGGTACTAGAAAATGTAAAAACTACCCAAATCGTTACATTTTAATATCTCAGTTTCATATAGGAGAGGGGGAGTTTAGTGATGAGTGGATAACAACCTCAAAAATTCATAGAGGATAATTTTGAAAGAAAAAATTATAAAAACTATACTGTTGATGCATCCCCTTTCTTAGTGGTATATCAACTAACCTTGAATATTTAACAGCTATAAATGATTACCATGTTCCCTATGTGATTCTTTCCCTTTAAAGGTTAATAATTTTGAATATTAATTTCATTAAAAACAGGGGTGTTCCAATATTCAATGTTAATAACATTCAACAATGGAAGCATAATATGATACCTATCTTATATAAAAATTATTATTATTAATTGATGCAATTAAAAATTTTTCTTACACCTCCTGAGATTGATTCTATCATGATGTTTTTAGTGATGAGAAATCTTGTAGTAGATGGGAACCATAGAAATTCAATTATATCATCGTTGTCTAATAAAGTGTATACTAATGTTACGAAACTCATGATAACAAAGAAGATTTGGGATAAACGTGGTAATATATATGAATGAAATGTCAAAATTAAATAATACAAAAAATATAATTGGGGAGATATGTTTTAAAATATTAGAATGATATATAATGAGATATTTTATGATTACTTAACCAGATTAAATTAGATAGTTTGTAAGACTAGTTGATTTATTGAAAAATTTAAATATTTATCCATAGTTAAAACTTTAAAGATAAATTTTAATAAAAATAATAATGAAATGATATATTCTATGTAATATAAGGAAGAATTACATCTTTTTGTTTTATATAACATAGTCCTTAATAATAAATTGTGAAAATAATATATATTCAAGAAGGAAACTAAAGAATAAATGGAATTCAAAGTTATAATTAGACTCCTAATCAATTAGGATGAAGGTGAGTCCTTCAACGAATCAGAAGATGATAATTAATGTGATGAATAATATAATATAATAATATCCATTATCTATAAAAACATGAAATTGTTAAAGGGTATGTTTGAAGGGAAACTTCCACTTAAGTGATTTATGTGTGGTGAAATTATAAATTTTGCATCTTATTTTCCATGAAAGAAAAAAATATGGAGTATGAAGATGAATAAGATGTCGAATGATCCAAAAGATATAAATGGGGAAGGAATTATAAATAAGCAATGAAATATTTTGAGGAAAAATAAAATTATAAATGAATAAAAAGGAGAATATTGTAAATCATCGAATGTAATGACTCATATACTTAACCTGTATCATTTTTAAATATTATATGCATTATTTTCGAGACCAAGCATTGGGAAAAAATTCTATTCCCAGGACCACTGTGTACAGAATAAATGTTTGAAATATATTAAACATATTTAATAGAATGTGCATGAGGTTTTCTTGAAAAAGTGAAATAACTCCTAAATGGGTTCCCAGATCAGAAGCATGAGGGCACCGTTGAGTTCAAAATAGAAGTTTTACCCTTTGTACTACATAAGATTAGTCAGCATGGGTCATTTGTGAAAAAGTTATCATGGTCATAAAATGAATAATTTTTTTAATTAAATTGTTTTTAAGCATTTATTTCCCTAGGAATGTGTGTTCTGGTTAAGAATCACTATTTCTGAATGGTTTCCAATGGATTTGTTTATGGAACGAGAAACACCTAGAAAATCTGTATCCAAAGGGACATAATTTTCAAAGGAAGGTTCTCATTAAGGATTTTCACATGGTATTAATAAGAACTCAAATTGGTCGAGAGGATGGGAGGTTAGGCTCCTCACACCCTTTGAAGGGAAATTATTGCCTACTCTGGGGCTCTGTTATAGATTTAAGATATGTTCATTAATCCTTATTAAGTTACAAAGAATAATGTGGGTTTGCCTAGAAATTTTCAATCAATTATTAATATATATGGAATTAATAATCATATGTAGGCATTTGATGCTCTTCATCAATGGAGAAGTCAGTATGTATTCATGGTTCCCCAATGATAGTATCATCGTATATAGTTCTTAAATATTATTTAGACATTGTTATGATGGTGCTAGTTTTTAAGCCACTCAGTGGGGCACTCTGGAGTTTATGGTCATCTAGGTAGAGAAATGATACTCTGAATTTTATTGTCATCTAGGGAGATGGAAGTTGTTTTGATTTTTGGATTGAATCAATAGATGGGATACCTATGTATCCTCATGAAAGGATTAAGAACCCTCATAGTTTGATCCCACTTGATTGGGCACATCATACCTTTTAAGGTCATGTGATGGGAACCCAAATGTACAGTTTAATGTCATGTTGTAAGAAAAACTAGGTTGAAGGTGCCTAGTCAAAGCTTGGTATGAGACTTATGTCAAAAAATTCCCAAGGAACATAGAAGGGATACATGATTCCAAGTTGAATTAGTCCCTTTTAGGAATGTGGCCCAGAGAGAATAGGGTTGATTTTGGGGTGTTGGGTTTGAACCTCAGGGATGCTACCTAGGTATCTCTTTTAGATGGTAATCAAATCCCACATAGTTCAATATGTCTCATAGTATATTATGTAATTTTCAGAGGAATAAGTTGGGGCTTAATCCAAAAGATAATTCCCTTATAACAAGTTCCATGAGAGACGTCTTAACTCATGGGTATTTAAGGGGGGGTTAATTTGGGACTTACTCTTATATAGGATGCTCAGATTAATTGAAATTTTTTGGGTTATTGAGGAGGATGTCTAGTGATCTCAGACCTTAAGTAAAGGCTTCCTACATATCCCATTTATGGAGGGAATTGGAGTTATCATAGTTCATTATTTCAGGTGGGTTTTTTGGATTTGGTGATCATTAAAAACCTCTAAGACCATGATAGTAATGCTTAGTATAAGAAACAAGAGGATGTGAAAGATTAAACAAACCACATACTACTTTATCCTATGATAATGGGATAGGTCAGGACTACGGGGGAAGATGAAATGACTATGACACTTCCCCCTAATCTCTTTACATTCGACAAGGTTCCAATGTAAGGGGTAAAGGTGAATGGTGTAGAGAGGAGCGAGATTGGAACCTCCTATTTGAAATACCATGGGATTCTACAAGGATAGATACCCTCAAAATGGGCCCCATAGGGGGGATAGAGACTTTTCATTTATTTAAAGGAAAATAATATGTTAAACATACCCTACCTAATAGGGAACTAAGTATCCAAATCTTAGAGACGAGAAGGGGGGGACATGGTCCAAACCATAATCCTCCAAAACTGGGAACTCCACAACACTATATCTAGGGTAAGGGTCTATGCGAACATAGATATCCAAATCTATAGACACCATAAAGATCCTTAACTACTCATAGGAAAATTTTAGAAAACCTCTGACCATAGGTTACTAAATCCAAATGGGAGACACACTAATGTGCCTTTCTGAAAGGTTTGATAAATCAGGAGTTCTTTGTGGAGGTTTCAACTCGGTCCCATTCATAGAAGGGATCCATATAAGAATAATCCCTTTCCTAAGTGGCTTAAAGGAGGTATTAAATCATATCTCCTGTAGGTGGTTTGCACAGGTATGTCGTATATGTATGCAACGTAGGTAGGCCATGTAGGTATTCCGCACAAGTCCTAGGAGGAACTAAAAATGATTAACATAGGTAAGATAAGTCTATGAAATGTTTATACTCCTTGGGAAATAGACTAACAAGGAAAAAATATGGGTGAGGTTTAAACTCAAACACCCTGGGTGTCCCTTGATATCCTTGGAATAATCTCACACATGTAATTGCTTAAGGAACATGAATTAGATAATTCTTCTTATGGAATGAGGGTTATCAAATAAGAATATTGTATTTTAGAAAATGGTGGAACTTTTACCTTGTTTATCCCTTCAAATTATCTCTTCTCTCATGTTTTATAGAGATACCTGATAAAATTTGAGGGACCTGGGTAAAGGATCTACTTAATGAGAGATTCAAGAGTTCTAATGACTTTTTTAGTTGTTCAAATGGGGAGCCCAAGGGCCCTATTTGTAGGAAAGGATATGACCTTGTCAAAGAGAGGTTGTTCACATAGGTATTTGGTATTTCTGTATAGCATATCTCTTCTATGTAGGGGTAAAAAAAATTACACTATGACATAGGTCCCTAATGTAGGCCTTTGTTGTAGGTCCTCGGCATTGGGGGATATGCTTTTGGGATGCACTGGTCTTCTTGTGTGAAAGTGTGCTATCTAGGTCTATTTGTTCATATTTTTTTCTAATAAAATTTACTTGATAAAAATTAAATTTCATGATCTTTTTTATATAATACTTTTTAAAAAGGGGGTATCAAAAAAGCCCCCCCCTAGGATTGGAACTGACAGAACAATGAGGGTCTTGTCATAAGGTAAGATTATAGGGAAAATATTATTCAAAGGTAATGTTGGTTTATGTAGAACTAATTCCTAAATTTTCCGCATAGGTCCTCATTGTAGGTCATTCAGCGTAGGTCGTCGTCACAGGCCAATAGTGCCAATAAATACCCTATTCCTTTTTCATTTTCTTCATCTTCATTTCTGATTTATCTCTCATCATGGAGACCATTCATCCAACTAAATTGTGGGTTTCCCCCACAATGATCCTTTGATGGTTTTATCAAGGTATAAACACATTCACAATGAAACTACGTGGAGTTAATTTTTCAAATGAGTTTCACAAAAGGACGTCATCGAGGAACCTACACTTGATAAATTTTTTATGGACTTGGTCAGGGTACCTTGTCGAAGGACTTATACTGGGTGCGTTTTTGAAGGAACTTTGTAGAGTTATTCCTTTTCCAAATTTCTAAATTTCTCTAAGTTAAAATTTTGACCTTATTGAGTTAATTTTTCATCTTATAAGAGAAATTGGTGCCTTCTTCCAGGTTAAAAATGGATAACTTAATGACCTCAAACGAGGAGGCTACATTGCATCAGACTGAAATGATGAAATCCATTGAACTAGAATATCACACATTCGTTGCGAGTACCCATCCTAATTTGATAATTCCTTGATTCCATATCAATTAGAATATCCGTGAAGAAACTATCTACCTTTTTACGAGAATGGGATTCTAAAGGATACTCACATTCCAATATATAAGATATATTTCCCAAACACTTGGTTTGTAAATTACATACACTAGTGAAAAATGATTATTTAACATCATTTTTTTCAATTTAGACATCTATTTTTAGCCGACGCCGATACTGGTGAAGTAAAAAAATAAGGTTTTATGTGTTTGTTTTTAAAAAATCGACACCGAAAATGATAGTGTTCTTAGTTTTCAGTTTGATTTTTGGCATCGGTTATTATAAAACCAACACCGAAATGTGTTTTCAGTTTGGTTTTTGGAGTCAATTTTCATGACAACCAATGTCAAAAACCATGTTGTTTTATTTTAATGATTCAGTGTCATTTTCTCTACAAAAAAACGTAGAAAAATAATTTTTTTAGAAATATTTGAATATTAAATCCCCATAATAATCAAAATCCCTATAATAAAAAACCATTATACATCAATCAAACATCATAAAACATTGACTAAAAATTTAAAAAAATCATTGTTTTATCTAGTTAACCAAAAAATTAACTACAGATTTCTATTATAAAGTAGAATTAAAAAATTTATACTTGAAATTTACAACATGATGGTTGTTGGTTATTGTTGAAGAATTTGTTTGATATCATTACATTCAAACACCTATTATAACAAAAGAATTATATATTTTTTGAACATATGTTTTTACAAAAAATGTAATGGTAATCAGAAACATAAGAATATAATTACCTTAAATCCTAATCATACTAAACGAGTAGTTCACAAATAAAGATCAAAGATGATGAAGATCTTCTTATATGTACGAATCGACTTCATTGAATGTCTACAATTATGTTTAATTATATAAGATTAAAAAATAGAATACTATGATATAAAATATAAAATAATTAATATGACTAACCTCATCATAATCAGTTGTTACCCCAATTTTGATTATCTCATAAATAAATCATTGAACAAAATAACCACATTCGACATATCCTTGTCGACGATGAAACTGAAGTTAATAAAAACATAATTTAATAATAAAAACCAATATATATTCATATATATATATATATATATCTGAAAATAAAAATAATATCAAATATAAAAAATAATTACCTTTACTTTCCCAAATTTTATTGTGATTGGATTCTCTATTGACAAGTGATATTTGTTAAATTTTTTCCATGACCTACATTTTCATATATAAATACTAATAATACATCTATAAACAATGATAATTAAACATAATGAGCATATAAAAAACAAAAAAAACTTACTTTTCTAATAATGTGGAAAATTTTCCACAAACACAACCTAATAAAGAGAAAAACCAATATAATGTGTTTTCAGTTGGATAGAATACACCTAACGTCTAATTCCCCCTAAAATAAAATTTTTTCACATTTAATGAAATTATAATAAACATTAGTTCATAATTATGTTTCTGATCATACCCATAAATAAATTTCATAAAACGACACCCAATATTCTTTATTGATAACCTATCACATATATATGCCACTATATTTTTAGTCGACACATATTGTACATTCATTGAAATATATTTTTGATGTATGAAACCATAAAAACTTATGCTATAATTTGAACAAGTATTGTGTGTAGATAGCTAATTAAAAAACTAATATAGTTAGTCAATTTAAGTCCTCATTAATTAAAAAAAGAATAACTCAAAGGTAAGTTTACATACATGGAAAACAACCCAAACCTATTCACAGTGAGATCTTTAAAATAAATGAGATCTATGATATATTTTCATAATATTCTCAATGTATAGTATCTTCCATATATATTGGATGATATCCAAAACTCATAGATATGATCCAAGGAATAAGAAACCTAATATAATATTTCTATCGCATTCGAAATATATAAAGTATCTATAGTTGTTTGTTCCTTAACATTTTGTTTCTTTTGTACCATTTCTTTGGATTTCAGATACTCCTATATAAGTTAAATGTTGGAAAACATTATAAGTAATTTTCAATCAAGTGTAATTAATATTAAAAAAGAACATACCTAATATGAAATGTGATGAATAAGGAAAGATTGAGAAAGTAAAAATTGGCCCATACAATCCTCAACTCTAGTAATCTCTATAGTAGAGAATGGTAGTAGAGAATTTGGATAAATAATATAATTTATCGATACTCTAACCTCACCCATCTTAATAGGCTGGTGATGTACAGAATCCCCTAAAAAGCACAAGTAGAAACGATACAATCTATAATTAAGGATCTCCTGCATACTACTCAATGGATATGGTTGGGTTCGAGAGAGGTGGTGGAGGATCTGAGTAGGCAGGCTGGGAATGCTGGGTTGGTAGGGAAGTTTGTGCAAACTATGACTATATAGTCATTTGTTCTAACATAGCCTACTACATAGTTTCATGAATTTTATCACCCATGGAATCTTGCATATATTTCACCTAATATTTTCAGGATTCAATTTATATGTCTTTTTATTGTTTATTTTGATGACCAAATTTTTTTCGAATACTAACACCTGCCTCTTATCCTCTAATGTGGCCGAGGTGTTTTGGATTTCGTAATTCAGTGTCTAGGATGTCCATCCTACCCTCAGGGATAAAATTACCATATGTTTATTGGTCCTAAAGTTTATCCAAGAATGAATAATTAAAATGGAATATTAATATTGTTAATTTATAAATTAAAATAATTTATGATAAATAATAATTATTTACTTACAGTTCTTCCAGCAACTTCCTTAGATTTATCTATAAGATACTATTCATTTTTCTTATTCTTATTCTTTACCATTTCTCTTGGTGGGTGGGTGGAGATGGAGGACCGAATTGGACTGCATTAGAACCATTGGTGGAGTGAGCTCTAAGTGTTTCAAAATTTTATTTAATCATTTTTTTCTCTAATATATGATACCCTCCATGTGATAAACTATTAGGGAAAACATTCTGAAACTGAATTTATTGATGGTATTTCCTATAGTTCTGTTATATAAAATATAAACTAATAAGTAATTAGGTATATATATAAGAAATTGTACAATATTATATAATATAATTATCATACCTGAAATGTTTCATCATGTTAGGTGGAAATAAATTTATTCCATGTATCTTCATCTAAAAATGGATACTTGAGGAATGAGCTTTCATTTTTCCTCTTTCCAAACACATAATTTTTTTCATCATCATTTTGAAATGCCTCTATCAAACCGCCACTAAATTAAGGAATATTTTCTTAACTTATTTTATTTCTTAAAAATTGACTATTATCTGTAGTTGTATAACATAAGTATTACTGATTAAAAATATATTATATATGAGAAATGAGATAAAATAAATCAGTTTATATATTTTACCTTCATGTCCTCCAAAAGATGATCTATCACCATCTTGTTTATGAACTTCTAAATGAGGATATAAAATTATTATCCTGCAACAGATCTATATGTCGATATAGCTAATAAATTGCGTTGAATTTGGGATAGTTGCATTATTGTTATCATCTAAAAGAATATGTAATTTCTCCTCCCCATAAAAAAGTGACATTTTTGGTAAACATGTAATGAAACTTTTACCAGCTCGAGGTTTCAATTTTTGAAAACTAAGTGCAGAAGACCCACCGATTGAAATCACATCGGTAGGCCTACAATTATTATTATTTTTAAATTAAAAGTTAGATTTTATTAGAAAATTATATTAATATATATTTAATAATTTTAAAAAAGAAAAATACATCTGTAGATGTTCATCTATATCTGTAAATGTATCTATCATTGTAATGGGAAAATGTAGTGAAATTTCTGTGTACCTAAATATTATCAGACAATTCAGTAATTCGAAAACATGAAAATTGAAACATGTAATTAAAAAATGTGGCCCACATGTGTATGTTCTTTTTAAAAATAATTTTATGATTATTGACCAAAAAATATGCAAGGTGAACTATTAAATATAAAAATTACTTATAAAAAGACATAAAGATTTAAAAATTTAAATATCATAGTTTGAAAATTTGTTCTCATATCCATATATTAAACCAAAGTATAATAATTTATGTCAGGTTTTTCAATGAAAAAATGTTTAACCATAACCATGAAATATAAAAATTTGGTATAAAAATGAAATAAATAATCAAATATATATAATTAAATATCTAATAGTTATTAAATAATACAGTTTTTACACATGTAAATTTCAAAAAAATGAAATATAAAGTAAATAATTACCAGATTAATTAGAAGAGTACTTTAGTATTTTATCATATCTATTCAACATGATATTTTCTTATTTCATGCACCATGTCTATGTTACAATCACTCTTATCCAAAAATTGTATAACAGACAAATAAGGATCATATAAATCAATAACATCATCATCATCCTCATCATCAAAATGGATTCTTTAACCTTAAAAAATGATGGGTTGCTGGTCATTCAATGGATCGATGACATAAAATATTTTCTTTGCATGTGTACCCATGATAAATGGTTCCTCATTATAACTAAATATTCTCCAATTAACCTGTTTAAAACCCATATTTATCATTTTTAATATTACTATTACTTGAAACCCAATTACACTTAAAAAAGGTGAATCAAAATTTAATATAATAAATTTCCCATATGTCTTCAAGAACTCCAAAATATAGAGTTGATGGAGAAACTGGGTTTTTGTCTTTTTCACTTGAAAAATGAAACTCTTCAATGATTACCATTACACCACTATTTTGAATGGTACTCTTTTTATCTAGCTTCTTTGTGTAAAATTTGTACCCATTAATATGAGAACTATAACATGTGATCACATTATGAGATATCCCCCTTGCCAACTATTTCAATGTTTATGATGCATATATATATATCTATGATGAATTTATCTTTAAACCATGTAAAAAATGTCTTTTTATGCTTCATCATCAACCACTTTTCATTTATTTTCATATATCGTAACTTTAATTCTGCTTTATGTGATTATATATGTGATTGAAACTCGTCTGTGTTGTTCAAAATGTATAAATGTGCCTGCATAACTTCACACATGGAATGATATTTACATTTAAGCCTTGAATACCTCTACCTTCACTATCAACAGTCATATGTCAACATATAGGGATACCAATATGCTCAACATCATACAAATAATAAGTACAGAACTCAATCACCTCTTCTAATACATATTTCTGAACAATATAGGCCTCTGGTCAATAAGGTTTTTTAACATATTCCTTCAAAATATTCGTATATAATTCAAAAGGATGCATCCATCATAAATAAATATTCCCACATATTAATATCTCATGCACCAAATGAATCACCATATGAACCATTATATGAAAAAAGGTGGTAAATACATTACTAGTTGCAAAGAATAATAAATGCTTTATTCTCCAACACATCTAACAAATTTAGATCAATGAATTTTCTAAAAATTAATTTGAAAAAAATACATAACCTCATGATAGACATTTTGACAGCTATCAGCTGTATACCACGCAATGTAACTGGTAGAAGTTGTTGCATCAATACTTTAAAATCATGAGATTTCATACCTATTATTTTAAAATCCTTCATTGAAATCAAATTCTTCAAATTTTAAGAATAACAACTAGGTACATTAATACCATGAATACGCTAAAAACAATTCATCTTCTCAATCTTTCTTAATGTGTGACATGCCAGAGGTAAATATGTTTGATTTCCTTTTATAGTTGGTGCTACCTCCAAATCTATTCCCATTGATATCAAGTCTAATCTAGCATTATATCCATATTTTTTCATTCCTTTTATGTCTATGAAATTTCCAATCAAGCTATTATATATGTTTTTCTCAACATCCATAACACTGATGTTATGTTTTACCTCTAAATATCTCCAATAAGGTCATTTGAAAAAGATAGAATGTTTCTTTAGATATTCTTTTGAATACTAGAACTTCTTTTCCTTCTAAATGTCAAGTAAATATTTTTCACCATGTCGTAATATGCTTCAATTGAAAATGGTTTAGGGGGAATGTTGTATTACTGTAAAACATTGAATGGTTTTCTCAATCTTCGAGAAGGAACATCAATTGGAAAAAATAATCAATGTCCCATGTAAAATCTCTTTATTCCATTATGGAATTGATAATACGAAATCTGTTCTTCACAAATTACAATGCTTTAGGTCCCTTAACATGGTATCTAAATAAGTTTCCATATGCAAGAAAGTTGTTTATACTGAACATTATCACAACACGGAAAAGAAAATAAACTTTCTTGTATGCATTGAAAACATTAACACCTATCTCCCATAGCAGTTTCAAATCATAAATCAATGGTGAAAGATACACATCAACATCATCTCCTCGCATGTTTGGTCCAAAAATCATCAGGCTCAACATAACATATTTTTTCTTCATACATAGATGTGGGTAAAAGTTGTAAACAACCAATAAAATAGGTCATGAACTATATAGGCTAATTAGGCTTTGATATGGATTCATTCCATCAATACAAAATCCCATTATAATATTTTTAACCACACTTCCAAAATCACGAAATTGTTTGTCAAATACCTTCCATTGTGGTGAATCTGAAGGGTGACGTAAGTTAACATCGAAGAAGCACTCATCCGAATTCTATCTTATCCTTTTGGCATCAATTGAATTTTCAAATAGATGCACCAAATGGGGAATTATTGGAAGGTAATAAATTTCTTTAGCAGGAGCTATGATTCTAGAACCTAAGAATGAATCATTGTTCAATTATTAGAATTGTATGAAATAATTATTAGTAGTTATCATTAGAAATTTCAAAATTTATTTTTCACGAGGTTAGATGTCAATACCTGAGAATGAATCTAAGTTAACTTTTTCATCCATCCTATAGAATGATGTCCCACACATAGGATAGGTTGATAAATATTCATATTATTTCCTATAAAACACAAAATCATTGGGGAAAGCTTGTATCTTTTTATACCCCAATCTTATTGGGAATAATATTTTCTTCACCACATAATTGGAATCTAGAAGCCTATTTCCTTCAGGAAGTAGCTATTTTAAAATCTCAAGTAAGTTAGAGGAACATTTATCACACCATACATTTCTTACTTTCAAGTTAACTAATCTCAAAACTGATGATAAAACTGTATATTTACTACATCATGGGAATAATAGTATCTCAGAATCTCCATTCAATCATTCAAAAATTTCTATTTTTCCAGTGGTTTCAACACCTAAATCATGAATTATTTCTTCAATACGATCTTCAACATCATTATGATTACTTTCATCAACATTGGATGATGAATTTTCAGTTCTTCACCATGCCAGATTCATTATGGATATTAAAGCTAAAACCATTGAAAATCAGATGATCTTTGATTTCTCTAGAGTTTAGATTTTTTATATTCAAATAATTCACACATGGAATGAAAATCAAATCAGTGTTTTTAATATTTCCTTTTTAAAATTACAATAATTCATCAACTCCTTTTTCATATTCACTGGTGGTTCTTTGTTAATTTTTCCAATTACGATCCATTAAAAACTTGATATAACAATATAATTGGTGAATATATTAAAACATATAAACAATTTAATATATATATATATATATAAATTTTAAACATATACACATTTAATAAAAACTATTAATAATCAGATAGGGAACATCAGATATGAAACACATTTACAAATAGTAAAATTTTTATTTTTATATTATATACATGTGTTTTATTGATATAATATTTTAATTATTTTAAATCATCTAACATTTTTTAGTTCCTTTTATAGAGCTGTTACATTAGTTTAGTGTTGTGTGTGTTAAATGTATTGAAGATTGCATTAATTTTATAGGTGAAAAATATGGAGTCATTACATGTGGAGCCTATTTTATTAATGAACTATTTTTCCATATATCATTGTTTATTGCATAATATCATCAATATCATTTAATAATATCAACAAATATTTTTTTTCAAAACAAACAAAATTTACAAAAACATTTATAAATCACAATAAACTATAAAATAATAATTTAAATAAGTCAAACATATAATTAAATGACAAAATAATTTATCTTAAAAATAAAAAAAACATACAAAATTTGGAGTTAAAAAAGGAAAATGAATCCTTAATCCAAAATTCACACCCTTGAATGTGATATAAGAATAAACCCTACAAGATCTATACAAAAATTATTGAAAATATGAACAATAAATATGAAAAAAAGATCAAACCATGGTTGAATGTTGGTTAGAAATAGGGGTTTGAGGAAAAAAATTCAGTGTATGATAAAACAATTGAATATGATGAAGAATTGAGACCAACAATCATGAAAATCGCAGAAAATCAACAACAATGAACATTGGGGATCATCTGGTCACCTTTAGAGTCATCACAAGTTGTAAGGGGAATTTTTTAGATAAAAATAATGAGGGTTTCCTAATCCCAAATAATTTTTAATTCTTTTTGGCATCAGTTATTAGAAAAACTAATTCCGAAGTGTCTAAGAAAAATTCATTTTGGTTTTGGTTTTTTGTGAAAACCGATGATATTTTTTTTGATTTATGGCATCGATTTTTTCTAAAAAATAACCCCATAAAGAGATTCATTGGAAGTTTTTAGCATCATTAATTAGTAAAACTAACACCAAAAAAATATATAGTTTTTTTTCCACATTGGTATTCAGTAAAACCGACTAAAAAAATATCTTGCACTTACTTTTTCATTAGTTTATAAAAACTGATGTCATTACTCAGACGTTAAATCCACTATTTCCACTAGTGCACACATATCCTTGTTTCTACATCTTTGTGAAGGGTGTTGAAGGTTGTCCCCATTAATGAGGAAAAAATTCCTATAAAATTATTCCTACATCATAGTGGTTGTAATATTGATACATAGAATCATGTTTTAGAACCAAGGCCTCAATGCTATGATTCGACCTTTCATGTTTCAAAGGCAGATTAATCTAATGACTGGAATGAAGATTGGGATCTTTTCTCTCGAGGGGACATCAGGCCTGAATGGATGTGGGAATTTTGGGAATGCCAAACTTGTAATGAGTTCACAAAAGAGTTGAAAGATGTTCACATTTATGAAGCTGGATGGGTAGGATGGACTTATGTTTATATAAATCGCATTATTCTTGAATTACTGACTTAATGTTGTGCATAAAAAATATCATTCAATTTGAAGAATAGTGAAGTTTGCAGAAGTTTTGGGATTTCTATCAAATTTATAGGGCTCCCATTCTTAGGGAGATGTATTATGAATTTATCCTCCCTAAGACAACAAGGGATGACATTGAGAGGACACTACCATTGACCTGTGAGCTATTAAAAATAGAAAAGGATCTATAGAAAGAAAATAAATATCCTCATGATAGAGATGAAATTTATGAGAAAGTGTGGATGGAAGCCTTTTTAGAACCAATGAAAGATAAATGTCATACATTCATACATATTACCATTTTCTCTACTGTAGATAACCAGGGTGCCTTGGACAGATTTTTTTCCCACATTGGAAAATTATGATTACAAGCATTGGGTATACAAGTTTAAGCCCATGATTGATGTGAAGGTATGCCTGGCTGGTTTCCTTTCCATGTGGACAAGTATTTATCTACTTCTAGTTTGTGAGTCCAGTGGTGGTGTGAGGTTAGGGACATTTATTATTGTATCCAATTTAGTAGGGGAGATGTATATCAGGTTTTCCGCCTCTATGTAGGAAAGATTCTATCACTGCATATTGAATTTATACAATGGTAAATTACCATTTAGACTTGAAGGACCATTTAAAGTGTTGTGGGGATATATTTTAGCACATTTCAATTCAAATTAAGTTCTAAATTAAGTTATTATATCCAATGGTTAATTTACCCCATTGATTAAAAACATTTCAGGGATTAAACCTTTGAGCCTAAAGACTGATGAGGTGATGAAGGCACTAAATGTATCTAGAGAATTCATCTTGTTTCCATTTGTTAACCAAACAACCAAAACATTTTCTAATAATACGAAGGAGGATAATTAAAAGTTGGGGGTGTATGTGATAGCATTCAAGGATAGTGTATTAGTTACCCACATTGACAGTGATATTACATGTGAGTCTTATGTGCCTTATATATTTTCTCTCTAGTTCATATGTCTTAAAAATTCTAACAGCTTCCCTACTACATATGTTAGGAATGGAAACCACCCAATTGTATCCCACAAATAATGGATTCTAATGGATTTATAAGCATCCAAAATTTCAATTACACTACCCCATTAGAGACATCAATTGGATTAGAGGCCGGATATACTAAAGCCTAGTTTTCTTTATACCCTTAGGGGGATTTATTGAGAGGCACATATCAGGTAGAGGCCATGAAAACTTTTGGTCATGGAAATCATGGTAATAAGTCCAAAAACAAAGATTATGAAGTATATTAATAACCTTCAAAACGTTCTCATTGAATTTCTACTGAGAAAACTAAGGTTAGGGAGACAACACCCCCAGTACCGAGGGGGTCTAGTCACCATCATTGAGAAGAAATTTCTATTTCATAACATAGTTCTTTTGAAGAAGAAGAAGGCCTAAAAAGGATTTAAAATTATAGGGTGTTTAATTCTCCCCACATACAACTTCAAAAAAGAGAAACTACGTGTGACCCTCAAAAATCCATTATTGGGAAAGCATGACATGTAACCTCATGGATGCATGGGAATTTCTCTAGCATGGCCTCTGAATTATGGATTTGGGTGACATTAAACCACCATTTGATTTTCATCCAGATAGTAATTTAGCCGATGTAAAGGAGTACTTGAAGGAGTTGGATATTTTTATATATGAAACTGATGACCAATTCCTAGCCTCAAAATGAGTATTTGATATGATGGATCAAGGAATACATGAAGGGGTAATTATTCACCCTAAGGAGGAATGGGGCCTTTATGTTAATATCGATCACATGGTTCTCTTTTCATTTGTTTCATTTCTATTCCTTCATTAAAAATAACTAATTTTTATGGGATTTCATTTGGAAGCTTGAAATTAGATAAGGAAAATCATTAGGATAGGTGCCTCAGTCCCCAATGTATGGGCCTACGGGCACCCCCATCGATACGTTGGATGAAACCCTTGGGTCTACATATCTTTATCCATGATAGAAAACCCATAATGAAGGTAATGTAATTATAAAATCCTCCGGAATTACCTTTTGTCACTATTTTCAAGAAGAGTAGTACAATCTCTTCATTATCTTATGAAAAGAAGCACAAGAGTGCTTTGAAGTTGGTCTGGTGAGTATGAAAAAGTATCTATTTACATTTCCTTCTAGTATCAAAACTTTCTTGACACACTTTCTAACCATATTTACCTTATCATAGTATCTACATCACTTTCTTCCTATAAGGGATCAGGTACTGGTCCTTAACAAAATGTGAAAGACTCCTTGGGGGATGTATAGATTTGTGATGATAAGTCTGTCACCTTGATAGATGAAGTGTAAAAGGATACGACTACATACAATATTGCTTCTAAGAGAGAGAGAGACAAGAGGGTCATGGTAATGTAAAATTTACTTCTTCTGGTCACCATATGATATTTTTAACACTATTCTACCCATAATATCTAAGATTTGTTTCCTATACCAGAGGAATCTACAGTAGTTGGCAATGATATTATCGTTGCTCCTAGAGGGAGAAATGAGGATCCTGGGTAGTTTGAGGAAGGTTTTGGTGTTAATCCTGACTCAGAAAGGCATGATAGCAGCACACCAATTGAAAATATAGCAGAGAGAAACATCAGAGAATCCAATGTGGGTATTTATCAACATTTTCAAGATACCTTAAATGGTGAGAGTGATTTGATATAAAAAGCTATATACACTGAAATTATGGATGATCTTAATCTAAATATTGATATTAAAGGTCCCATCAAGGAGTTTGGAGACTTTAATGAGGAAATGAAAGGAATTTTTTTTCTTATTCCTACATTTTTCATACTTAGTTGTTTATTTATCTGATATTTCACATCAAAGTTCAACTTATGTAGCTTTTTATATAGAGAATTTTGCAAAATACCTTTATGAATATGGAATTAAACTTCATCCTATGTCTACTTAAGTTGGATAAATACTGACTCAGAACCTAGAACCCGGATATTCTCTAGAGACTTTGATCACGACGGCCAAACAAGCTCAGTAAAATGAGAATATCCCCCACCAAGAAGTATCTGCTCAAGCTATTATAGTTGAGTAAAAAATTGAGGAATCCACTCAAGTGATAGACATATTACAAGGTTAATGTGACCGACTATCTTGATTAGGATGCATTCTTGCATTTCATTTGAAGTTAACAATGATTCCACTTTATCATTTTAGGATTAACCATGATTCTCCTTATACATTTCGTGTAATAATAAAATCCAAGAAAATTTTCATAGAACTATTTATTCATACCTACTAATCATAATTACAATGATAGGGATGGGGTGGTCTATTTTTTTGTCTAAGACAATGGGCCATGTGAGCGTAGTTTCACTGTTTCTAGGGTCATATGGACAACCCTACAAACTTTGTGTCTTTTGTGTTATTACCCTAATTTTTGAATAAGCCTATTATGGAGATGGCTTAGTGGGTGATAACTTGTATTTTTCTTAGGTATCAATTTTTATGTTTTTAGAATCATTTTCCCTTTTTCCCCTTTTTTTCTTGATATTGCCTAAACCGTATAGGGTGTAGGTCTAGCGAGTTGAGACTTGACTTTTGTCTAGAACTACCTTTGAGTGTTTTTAGCCTGGTGAGTACTATGTCTCTTTTTTAGGTAGTTTAATGTCATCTAGATTGGAATAATAATTCTACTATTTTAGGTTTAATAGCTTTGACAATGAATTTTAAAATTCGAATCCTAACATGGCTTGATGGATAGAAATGTCCTGATATCTTGTATTTTAAATAATTTCAAGGTGAAACATGAGTTATGATTTTAATGATCACAAAATCTAAAATTTGAGATATAAGAATAGAGGAGGTGTCTTCAAAGAATGAATTTACTTCTATTTGACAAACTCTTTATGGGGAATGTATTATGCAGGGCCAGCTAGGGCATATGACGCATAACCAAACAGTGGAATAATTTGGATGACATGCCCATTATGTGGGTGACTTATGAAAGTCCAAATTGGTCATGTACTGCATAGTAAGGTAAAGGAGTTTATAGAAATTTTTAAATTCTATTATTGATAGAAAAATGTGGTTAAGATTTGGATGGCTGAAGACCATAGTGGGTAGCTTTTCCAAGGAAAGGTGTTTGAAAATAATGGGGTCCATCAGTGCTGATATGGGCCATGAATGAGGAACCAATCCTACATGAATTTAGTTTATTAAAGAGGGTATACTTTTCAGAAAAATAACTTTATAATATTTTTCTATGCAGTTACAAGTCATGCAGTAATGACATTATGCTGTGTAGTTTCAAGTCATGTAACAAAGATATTAATGGATTTTTTTAATGATGATATGCTATGCATTTTTATGACATTCAACAAGGACATTATGATTTTTAGTTTAAAATCATGCTACAAGGTAATTATATTGTACCGTTTGAAATCATGGAGCTATGAAATTATGGTGTGCAGTTTGAAGTCATGAATCATGAAAATTTAGGTGTGTAATTTAAAGTCGTGCATTATGGAAATCAAGGGGACTTGATGTTGATGTTTTTAGATTTGACCATCGATTTGATGGTTTTACAATTCTTGGAAATTTTTCGTGAAATGTTCTAAAATATTCATGAATGTAAAGGGATAATTATAAGATATAATTTGGGTATTTCCTAATCTAAAGAAGGACATGGGAAAAGGGATAAATGGAATTTAGAGGAGGTCTCTTCCAAGAATGAAGTTACTTCTATTTGAAAAACCCATTATGGGGGATGTATTATATAGGTCCAACTAGGGAATTTTATGAATATCCAAACATTTTAATCATTATGTTGACAACTTGTTATGTAGGTGAATTTTATGCAAGGCTAACTGGGGAGCATACTGCATAGTCAGATAATAGAGTTCTCAATAATTATGAAATTCTATTTGTTAAAATACGATGAATGTTTATGGAGATTAGGATCTTCCGAAGTACAAATTATAGTTTATGGAGAAATTTAAATGAATATATAAGGAGTATTTTCAGTCATTATTTCAAAATAATTGAAGAAATCATCTCTTTATTAAGGCCTGACCTAAAAATAGGAAGTATGGTGCCAACAGTTTTAGGTATCATGACTAAGACAATAATATTATAGAAAAATAGAGGATATGTTTTCAAATGGCCCAAGTTCATTCCAATATAATTTTAAACATATAGAGATGGAAAATATAAACCACATTCTTAGATACTTTCTGGTCTAGAGAAAGGATATGAGACAAATACACAAAGGACTACCACTATAAATTACATGTTCTTGCATACCATCATTAATGCATAAAGGAACAGAAGAGGATTCTCCCAAGAAAGAAGATAATTATATTTGAAAGAAACCTTTATAGGGGATTTATTATGAGGGCTCAAATAGGGAATGTTATGCAAATCCAAATATTGGCATGCTTTGGATGATAGGCCCATTATGTAGGTGAATTTTATGCAAGGCCAACTGGGGTACATACTGCATAGTCCGGAAAAAAGTGCTCTCAGGTATCAGATAGTCTATCACTATAAACCAAATAAATATTATGAAGATATGAAATGATTTCAGGATTAGGAGTATAGTACATGAAAGTGGAATTTTAAATGCATAAAATGAGTGTTTGGGCTGATACTGTCCATGAATTTATAGTCCCTTACATAGATCTGATTCATATGTTTAAATAGGGACATCACTTTTTTCCATGATGGGTTCTATGAGGGGAGGGTCCAAAATAAAATATCTTATATAGATTTTGATTATATTTGTAAGAAGGGGGAATTTTCATTTATCCCTTGGTTGGTAGTAGGATCTGAGGCATAGATTTCACTACGTACCCCATATAGGATGAGAATCAATGATTACATAGTTCTATAAATACCATGTATTGTAATGTAATGTGGTGAGGACTATATCCATATATTTGAATGTATTTTGGTGAATATGATTAATTACCCAACGTGAAAATGAAGGGGAATATTGGATCTATGTAGTTTTATGTCATGCAGTAAGAACATTAGGTTTATTAACATGTAATGTCTAAAGTCCATACGGCTGAACCAGGGCAAACAATCCCATACTCACTATATATCTTATTAGAGAAAGAATGAAGGCATGTGTAGTTCTAAGAGATATGAGTTCATGTGTATAGTGATAACTCATAGTGGAATTCCTTGTGTATATTTGACTCATACATAGGATAATAGATGAGTTTTCATATTGTGATTTGGCTGGGTCCAAGATTGAAAATCTATACGTTACTAGGTATCTCACAAGGCTGAGAGTCAAGCCAAAAGTAGTTATTGAATGAAGTTCCATGAAGTTTATCATCATGTGGTGATGAAATACAGTGTTCTTTTTATGGTCTTATAGTAAGGACCATTGATAACCCCAATATTAATTGAAATACATTGTTTATTTAGAGAAGATTTTACCCAATTCCTAAGCCGACGTGAGCTGTGTTTGATGTGAGAAACAAGGAGTGAGAAAGGTTTTTTCTGCCACAAAAAGGTATCACAAGTGAAAGATAGGGGTATGATGATTAAGTGGTGTCTAATCTAGGGTGTATGATCCGGGCGTCACTACGTATTTTTTGGAAGAAATATTCTATCCACACATTGTTCATGAAATTGTTCCCCATATCAATCAAGTTTTTGACGTGGGGAAGAGGTATTTTTTTTGATTTCTATGATGATGGTTGGGATTGAAGCAGGAAGTATTTCAATTACAAAGTATCTTATTTTTATAATAATCAACTTATAAGTCCTAGAAGAGATCTATATGCATATCTATCTCATGCATGGGGAAAACGAAGGGGGTTTTCTCATCCAAAATCATAACATGGCCTAGGATTGGAGATCCGGGCATCACTACGTATCTTATTGGGATTTGAACCAAGCCACATGTAGTTTCTGAAATTTTACCTTTGGAGGTTTTATTCATACACATCGGGAAAAGGGAATTTTATTTTATTTTTGGATAGACTTGAGATATAAGGTTGAGGTGTCACTATGTATCTCATTGGAATGGGAATCAATCCACATGTAGTTCATGGAGAAATATTCACTGTACAGATTTGACTCATGCACATAGGGAGTGAAGGTGTTTTTATATCATGATTGGACCAATGATTTGAGATTTGGGATTCACTATGTATCTCATTAAGATGTGATTCAAGTCATACATAGTTCTTGAAGATGATTCCCCACACCATCTAGATTTTGATATGAGGAAGGGTTTTTTTATTTATATTTGGGCCCAAGATTAGAGATCTGGACATTACTAAGTATCTCATTGGAATGAGAATCATTCCATAAATAGTTCTTTTTGACAGTTTATCATCATGCGGTAAGGATGTGGGTGACCTGATGTGAAAGAAACATTGCGACTGAGCTTAAGAATGAAATTATAGGTGTCATAATGCATCTCACTAATGAAATAATCAATCCCCACATGAATTTTGATAGGTTCTATAGGTATATATAATTCATTCATAAGAAATAATAGATTTAATGATTAATCACATCTGGACTTAGTATTGGAGATTTAGGCATCACTACATATCTTAATGAGGAAAAAATAAAAAACACATGTATTTCTTGAAGGTTCTCCTAATGCATATTTGATTCATATGCATAGGGGGTGAAGGGAATTTTTCATCATTGAAGCTGGACCCAATATTTGTGATCTGGGTGTCCATAAATATCATACAGGGGCACGAATCAAGCCACACATTGTTATGGAATTGTTCCATTTAGTTTAATTTCATTTTGTTTGGATGAAGATGAACCTTCGTGAAAAAATGGAAATATTGTAGCTGGGCCCAAGTATAGGACCCATCTGTCACAATGTGTCTCATTGTAATGATAATCAAGCCACACGTAGTTCTTGAGAGTGGTTCCCTACACCAATTGAATGTTTATGTGAGAAAAAATGGATTTAATACTTTCTAGAATGATGGTCAGGATGAAAATACTACATGGTATGAGAATCAAGACATATTTTCTAGAAGAGTTCATGGTATAGAGTTAACTCATATACAAAAAAAAGGGGAAATTTTTTATTTTGTGGTTGTGTTTGGGCCTAAGATAGGAGATCTGGGTGTCACTATGTATCACATTGGATTTAGAATCAAACCACACATAGTTCTTAAAAAGGGGACCCTATGATTATCTAATTCAAAAATTGGGAGAAATGACACTCATGTTCCACTAAGGAGAGGAAATTATGCGTGTAATGGTTACACAAAAAATATACTCACCATTTAAGGGAAAACAATGAATTTCAATTTGTGGTATCTTGGGAGATTTATTAACATCAAACGAAGGAGATGGTATCCCTACAGTTTAATGTTGTGTGGTGAGGACAAATGGTATTTTGTAGTTTTAGGTCTTCAAACTAGGACCTCATATATGAAATTTAAGGTCGTGTGATAAGGAAGAATATGATACATAGTTTAACATCATTCCACTATGACTTATATGGTTCTATTTAGCTTAACGTCATGAAATATGGATGGTGGTTATTACACATTTTAACATCATGCAACTAGGACATACTTTGTGTGATTACACAAAGTTATTCTTTAGGAACCTTGAATTGGATGGAGTTGTAGTGAGTTATCCATTCATTTAGATTAAGTAATAAGATTCATTAGATTATACCTTATGTATGGAATAAGGTCCTTCCCACTTTGGCTCACGTTTTGGAGGATTCTTTATGGGTATCATTAGAGTTATAAGTACCAATACCAATTCTCTTTGGAGGAATAAACCAAGGAGACACTACCACAAAACTAAGTTTCCACTACCCTTTATCTATGATAAAAAAGTAACTAATAAAGGGTGTGAATTTATCAGCACTAAAAAAAGAATTGATAAAGGGCACTTCTAACAACGCTAAAAAAGTGTTGTTAAAGGCGACCCTTTATCAGTGCTTGTTTTTGGAGCACTGATAAAGGGGGGGATTTATCGTCACTTTTTTCTAGTGCTAATAAAGTGTATATTTCAAAAAAGAAAATCATGAAAAATAATATATTGGTATATAAGTATATTTATATTGATATAAATATAATATATATATATATTTTAAATATGTTTTAGATAAGTATAAATACACTATTACATTTGATATATAATAAATTTAGTGAAAATGGATTTAAAATATTTTAAAAAATATTATTAATTAATAATTTTCTAATTATAATCAATTAATAGTCATTTAATAACAAATTGAAGACACAACATATCATAAAAATTAATAAAATCTCTAAAATAAGTTGAAAATGTAACTCAAACTTCAAATGGCCATAACTTTTGATCTGAGTGTCCGTTTAAGCTCTGCAACATATCAAATTGAAGCGTGCGATGATCTCTATGTGCTAATTATTAAAGGGAACCTTATGTCACAGTTTTTGAGACCCAAAAGGCCTATAAGTCCTCAAAAATAGAGTTTTTAGTTGGGATACCCTGATTTTTTAACATTCAAACTGGTATAACTTCTGATCTGGATGTCTGCTAGTCCTGTACCACATATCATATCAAATATTGTTTCATTTTATTCTATTTGAATGGTTTTAGAGTTTAAACATAATTCTTTATTAGAAGTTATAGTTTTTTTAATATTCGATAGATTTTTAGATATGCATACATTTGTATTTATTCATAAATATATATGTGTGTGTGTGTGTAACTGTGTGTGTGTGTGTTGTATATATGTATGTATGTATGTATGTTTTTATTTATAAACACACATAAAAAATATATTTTATAAATGTATTTAAAAATAATATAATAAATACATATTAATATTCAAATAAATATACAGATAAATTTTTTTATCTTAAAATATATATATAAATAAATATAAATATATATTAATATACGAATAAATATATATATACTAATATATGAATAAATATATATGTATTAGTATTACTAAATAAATTTATATTAACATGAATCTATATTAATATATGAATAAATAAAACTATATAACTATATATATAAATATAGATATATATTAATATACAAATATATATATATAAATATATGAATAAATATATATGTATTAATATAACTAAATATATTTATATTAATATAAATATATATAAATATATGAATAAATATAACTATATATATATATAAATAAATAGATATATCATTAAATAGAGAAAAAAACTAAATATATTAGTGGTAAAGGTGCAGGTGCCCAAGGGGGGAGGTCTCGGGTTCAAGTTCAGGTGGAAGCAGGGGTGCCCAAGCAAGTGGTGGATGTGTGGGCAAGTGCAGCATGTGGAGAGTGGGAGGGGGGGGTCAAGTACTGTTAAAAGCTCCCTGAGCATTATATTTTGTTTTTAACTTTTTTGTAATTTTTTTGACTTTTATCAGTGCAAAAAAAAAGTGCAGATAAAGGACCTTTTAATCAGCATTTTTTAGCAGTTATAAAAGTGACATTTTATGAGCGCTTTTCTGGGTACTGATAAAAGGGACCCCCTATCGTCGCCTTGATTAATAGCACTTTTCTAGTACTATTAATGCCATTTTTTAGTGCTAATAAAGTCCATATTTATAGTAGTGAGTACTTTCATATTGAAAAATCATGTTATTCAGTTCTGATAAATTTCCAAGTGATGCAAGGTATGAAATATATTTTCATCCAATCGCTCCATCTCATTTAATTTCTATTGATACTTATCATCTATAGATAGCTGATCACAAATAGAGACTATAAGTGAAGGAAATTGAACTTCAATGGGTAGAACTTCTTCTTTCCTGTATATCAATGAGTATGGGGTTAACAATGTGGATGTACGGGTAGAATTCCTATACTCCCATAAGGCATGAAAGCATTTATCTGGATAATATTTTTTTTATCTTTATCCACTGTCTTCTGGAGTATGTTAAATAATGTTTTTTTGAATGCCTCAATCTATCCATTTGTTGCTGCATGATAACCGGATGAATGGTTGGATTGAATATCATGTTCTTGATATAACTTTCCTACCTCTTCAAAATATAAATTGGGGCTGTTGTCCATCCATTTGGTATGAGGGAAACCAAAAATGGTAACGATATTAGCTTAGATAAAGAGAAAAATTCTTTTGGATCAGACTTCTTTAAGTGGTATTGCCTTATACCATTTAGATAAGAAACCAATAGTAGTAAGGATGTACTTGAACTACTTGGATGTAGCTGGAGGGTAAGGTCCCACTATATCCGTTCCCCATGTAGAAAATAGCTAGGAGTATTTGTCTATACATAAATACTCGGGGGGCTGATGAATGATGTCGACATGAATCTGGAAGGGATAATAAATCTTAGTGAAATATGTGTAATCCTGCATCATTGAATGCAAAAAATATCCAAGCCTTCATATTTGATCATACAGTCTATACCCAAACAAGTGGGAACTATAGGATCCTTCATGCACTTCTTTCATGAGAGTCACAGTTTCATCTCCATCAATACATCCGAGTAGAATTCCATCGAATCATCACCTATAGAGGATATTCTGGTGATTTGGAAAATCATAAAGAGTGAAATTAACTACTTGTGGTAGATTTGTTCTTTTCCAGCTCTTTTCGGTGGATGTAATCCATTTTACAATAGTCCATGATAGGTGTCATCCATCCTATAGTAGGACCACATAGTTCAGGAATGGGAAATATTTAGTTGATTTCCTCTATCTTGATTTAAAAAAAATGTGCAATCACTCAAAGATGAGAAATACTAATGATTGTCACATCTCAATTTAGATATTCTAGGGTTGTCGATGCATTTCCCAATGCATTGTCTTGAGTATTTTGTGACCACAAGACATAAGACAATGTTGGTTATGAGTGAAATTACGCCATTAACTCTCAAACATAATTACACAGGAGGGTTTTATCTTCTTATTTTATTATATAATACCCATTGATCTATTTGATTACCTATTCTAAACCAGCCTTCATCTCCAGGTGATCCAATGGTACTTGGAGTGCTAATTCCATGCCTGTAATGAGAGCATGATATTCTACCTCATTTTGGTACCACCTTTCGATAATAGGAAAGATCATGGAAACACCACCTTTTATAGGTAAATAAGCACAATCCCTAACCCAGATTTATTGAGTTTCAGATCTTCCATTATCTTCCCCATTTAATTTTGGAAGCACCATCAAAATAAATTTCCCATGATCAGGGGTTTTCTTGAATATAAAATATTTCTTCATCAGGTAATTTAGTATTTTATGATGTTTCATCCACATATGGGTTCTCAACATGGAAGTATATCAAATCATGGAATTTCACTACCTTCTAAGGAACAAACTATATATAAAAATATTGTAGAATAACTACCTATCTTTCTATACATCTTTTCATTACATGGAAAGTAAGGATATATTTTAGTGGGTTATAGTGAGAGACCAAGTGGACCTAATGATGTTGTAGGTAGTGCATCAGAACCTGAACTAAAAATAATAATTCTAGAATCTCGAATCAATATCAGAATATCGATTCTCTACATCAAACACGGTTCGACTATGATAAGAAATGACGTTTTCACTCCCAGCATCATTCTTTTGTGCAAGGAAGGTGCCCAGGGACTGCTCTAGGGATGTTAGATAAAGAACGACCAGTTTTCCATCAACAGGTGGAATCAATACCAACAGACTGAAGAATTATTTCATGAGTGAATCAAATGATTCTCAGCAGTCATTGGTCCACTTTTATGTGACCCCCTTTTTATCAATTTGTTTAAGGGGAAATACTTACCTTTCAGACTGGTTATGAAACTCTTGATGTCGGCCAAGTGTCCTTGAAGTCCTCTTAACTCTTCCAAGTTTTGATGAGGGGACATGATAATGATATCTTTAGTATTCTCAGGATTTACTTCAATGTCATGATGGTGTATAACAAAACCAAGAAATTTTCTTAAGGTTACCCCGAAAGTGCATTTCATGGGGTTCATCTTTAGATTATGTTATCGAAGCTTGCATAATATGGTCTGCAATTTAGTTAGGTGATCAAAATGTTGTCCTGATTTAACT
Source organism: Viscum album (assembly GCA_963277665.1). Classification (NCBI taxonomy): domain Eukaryota; kingdom Viridiplantae; phylum Streptophyta; class Magnoliopsida; order Santalales; family Viscaceae; genus Viscum; species Viscum album. The sequence goes on from OY728160.1 coordinate 1,686,606,756, forward strand.
ACATGATCATTAAAATAATATTTAATAAGTTTTTCTAAGAAGGGTTTGAAGATGTAGTGGATTTCATGCTGATATTTCACACTTTCATTCTTCAAGACAAAGGTAATTACCTAATAGAAAAATCTCCCTGAGGGAATATGAAGGTTTTAGATTCCTTATATTCTAGTTCCATCCAAATTTCATTATACCCAGAGTATCCATCCATGAAGGATTTAGATTCATAACCAACTATTTTCTCAATAAAGAGTTCTATGATTTGAATCGGGAAGCCATATTTTGGAAAATATTTGTTGAGATCTCTGAAATCAATAACAACTCTGATTCTCCTGTTTTTATTTTTCACCCGGACAATATTGGCTTACCACTTTGGATATTTTACCTCTCGGATGAAATCTAATTTGATATGATTTCTGAATTTAGCCTCAATCTTGGAGGCATGAGTTAGGTGTGTTCTTCTTACTGGCTTCTTATTTCCCCAATTCTATTCTGGAAAACCCAGTGTTTCTTCAAAAATAACTATACACATATTTCACTTCTTGAGTCATGGACACCCTAATTCGGGTGGGGTGTAGGCCTTCCTATATACCCATATTAATTTCTATGAGTTCTTCTAGAGTGGTGGAAATGGCTTCCTCAAATGAGGAAGAGTATCTCAAAGGTCATCCTCTTCTTATTCTTCTTCTTCATGTGTTTCTTATTCTACCTATTCTTGAATAGTAGGTGATGAAGAAGGACTTTCAGAGCTAGTGGAGGAGTCAATATTTTGAAATCATAAAATTAAAGTAACCATCTCTGGTCCAACTGATGATGAAGGGTATTTTTGAAGTTCTCAAAGAAAGATGAGGGGATGGGAATCAACATCCCTATATTTTTTCATGAGTGTGATAAATTCTTCTAGCTAGGTTGATGAAGTAGATACATTTTGAAGTTCCATGGATGGAATGAAGACATTTCCATTTAGGATCTCACTATTTCTTGGTGAATCAATGATTTATCTAATGCTGGAAAGCTCAATGTCCACAATGGGAATTATGGAATCCACTGCACGAGTGCTTGGATTTGGGCCAACCATTTAAAATAGATTAATGGGTAAAACAAAATCCACACTAAGATTCTTGAATGGGTTAGCTAGGATATTTTCTAGACCATTTATACCATTTATTCAAGTAACATCATTTTACATGGACTATTTTCACTTTGTGTGACAAAAATTCACATCAATTTACTAAGATTCACTTGTTTTTAATGGGGCCTTATCACCATGAAATGTCCCGATTTGACCGATGACATAATATTTGAGACATTGATGGTATGAGGAATGGATAACTGCATAATGATGTAGCCAAATTCTCCCAAATATGATGTTGAAAAGTGTGTCCTACCAGAAAAACATATTCTCTGAATCAGATATGAGATCCCCAAACTGAGTTCTCAGAATAATCTTTCCATTTGGTTCCTTATCATTCTTGTCATAACCTTGTAACATCAATGTGGAGGGAGAAAAATTGGATTTAGTGAGGCCCAATTGGCAGTGTCTGGATGGAAATGAGGTTGACCCCTAATCAATTACCAATAAAGTCTCATTGAATTTCAATATCATTAATCCTACCAGATATGTACAAGGGATTGATGTGTCCTTGTACAACTACATCCTCATCCTAGCCCATCAAAGATATGACTTCATAGCATTATGTTGTCTTATTCTCTATATAGTAAACCTCTATTAAAGAAACCCCAGTTTCAAACTCTTGAGGGACTAAAAAATTCTCAATAAGTGCTTCTCAAAAGATCCTTTCACAGATTGAGAGCATCCATTATTGATATCTTGGGAGTTATTGCGCCTAGTTTCTTAAACACAACATATTTTTTATCCAGGGGCTGTATTTTCCAGAATATAAATTTTGTTTTGAAGTTGCCTTTGAAGCTAACTCTCCTGATGTTGATGGACCATTTATCAGGGTGGAAGCTGGAAATACTTCTTCTCTTAGAAGGTTAAGCTAGATATGTCTTCCAAATTTTATAGGAGGTTGTGGTATATACTTTAATTAGTCTTCCAATATGATCATGTATGGTAAGAACCTTTCATGTGTGGGAGAATTCACTTATTCCTACTAAACCCCTAAGAGGGCTCTCCCATGAGTTTTTTCATAAACAGTTCGAGTAGGGGTGTTATTGAAATAGTGGCTTCTATCATACCCACATCTTCCCCTGTATCCTTAACCATGAATACCTCTTTCCCCAGTTCCCCAATAAACTATAGGGAACTCATGTTCATAATCAAAATCATCATTTTCATAGGGATCCATCAAGAGAATAACATTAATGGAACTAAAGATCGACTCCTCATCAAATGAATATTCTTCCTGAAAGGTCTATTCTTGTAGTGACATTTGGTGGAGAGGTGACAATGTTTTTGAGATAGGTTGCATGAAATTTGCTAATTTTAAGGACAAATTTTACCTTAAAACAAACTCATCTTCTTTTTCTTCCTCATCATTCTTTCATCCATACTTCTTCTTTGAGGATTGGCCATAAAAGGATGGGGCTTTTGATGAATATATATTTTCTATAACTGAAGCAGTAGGAGAAAAATTTGGTTGTTTAAATTGTGTTTGTAGAGTGGCAGGAGTTTGGTTTATTCTTTTCCTGACCATCCATTAATCAAAGTCCTGAGCATTAATTTTTTTTACTTCCTTCCATTCACCTTCATCATCTAGATCAGTTTTGGTAACACATGATACCTGGGCGGGAGAATATTTCAGCTTAACATTCCTGGATTCCACCATCTTTTATAGGAGGTATTTAAAAACATAACATTCCTATATGGGGTGCCTAGACATTTTATGGATGGGAAATAGTTTGGAGGGTCCTCGTATCATTCTTTTTCAGGTTTATTTGGCCTTGATAGTTGAACTAAGTTGTTTTATAAAGGCGCGATGAAGTAGTTGGGGACATAGTAATTTCAAATATAATAGAACTTGTTTTTCAACTCATCAAACTATCAATACCTTTGATATTTTTGATCAACTTGATAAGGTGGTCATTGCTACTGATTCTTAGAAGGTGGATATATATGGTATGATGAGGGATTAGAAGCAGGAGTGGTTATAGGGTCCTACTTAAGTGTGATAGTAGTAACCTCTACTTTTTCTGCTCTTCTTCCTAGAGTTTATGGGATTAATCGGGATTTGTCCCTAGTCTCTATAATGGAGTTTTCCACTTTTTGAGAAATTGATGCTACATCTCAAAACCCTTTTATGTATTTAAAAGGGATTAATGGTGTGCACAACTCATCACAGATATATACAACACAAATGGAAAACAACTCTTAATGAAGGAGTGGTATATTCAAGAAGTATATTAATATTTTACATTGATCAAAGAAATATAAAACCATTTCATGATCCCTTTCCTTTCAATTTGTGAGATCGTGGACTTTTGTGTTCTATAGAATTGAACTCAACTGGAAAATGAATTTCTTATGGATATCTTTCCATTCAGTAATTTATTGAGACTACAAGATTGTATACCCAATGACGGATGGCCCTAGTAGTGATCACAAAAAATATCTGAGTTTCACTACCTCTTACTGCTCAATGGTCACCATTATATGATTAAAGTGAGAAAAAATGTTTCAAGCACTGCCCCAAATCTCTTGAGACATTGAAGGTTGAAAATATGGAATTCCAAAAGTTTGATGGAGGAGGGTTCAGATCCACCCAATTAGGATAATACTTCTTTTTTGGTTGGATTGGTGCACATTGTCCTTCCATGGATTTCAATAGAGTAATTGGGGACTCAATGGTATTCATGAGCATTTTTGGAATATTCGGCTATGCTGGGACCTATACAGGTACAACAACTAGAGCCTGAGTTGGTGTAATGACTAAAAAAACCACCGGTGGTGGTGGTGATAGTTTTGTCCTTGGATTACCCAAGGGGATATTCCTATAAGGATGTTCTTGACCCTTCTATGCTTGTGTAACCAATGGATAGAATTTATTATCTACATTAGTAGTTTCAAAAAATATTCTTTGCTTTGGTGTTCCTACAAGAAGTGAAAGCTGATGATCTTCTTGTGGAGCATGTCTGGTAAGAATGCTGCTTTGGAGTAACTCTGCATTGAGTCTTCTCAACTCCTTTATCTCCTCCTATTACTAACAAAATATATCTTCCAACAAAAGGTATTTACCATATTCATGGATATGGTGATACATAGCCTGAAATTTTCCTTTTTCTATGTCAGGTACCTTTCTAAATAGTGGAAGTGGATTATTTTGGGGTGATTCCTTGATTTTGTGCAAGCCTCTAATTTCTGGTATGCACACCTCCTTCATTTTTAGTAGCATGGACTATATTATGAACAAGATCTTAATCATATCACTCCCTTGAAAATGAATCATTTTTTGAGGATCTTCCATAACATCATTAAAGATATTTACCAATCCATAATTCATTGCCGACATTCTGTCAGTATCATGGTGAGATGTCCTTCTTGTTCATCCTCTATGAGACTTTTTTCTCTTATTTTCTGGTTCCAAGGGAACTTTTTGGTTGATATTAATCTGAATAGAACCCTCAAATAATTCAATTGTTCATTAATTTTGCGACTTCTTCCATAATCGGGAGAAAATTGACTTCTACAAATGAGGGGATTGTAAATGTGGGAAATCCACCAGCCTTATGGGTTTGGGAAATTCTTGTTCTTCTTTCTCAACCCTTCGAACTCTATTCGTTGGCTCTAAGGGTTGAGTTAAAACCCCCCCCCCCTACAGTATGGGTTGGGGTGGCTCTTGAAATCCTATGGCTAATATCAGTGTATCTTTTTTTTTTCTGATTTTATGAATTTTTGACTGAATGTTAGCAAGGTACATTATCTATAAGTCACATAAATCTCCTATTTCGGAAGAAATTTGTGCTATTTTAGAAATTTATGCAATCATATGACTAAAATCCTTCAATAAGGAGACCTACCTGATATTTCCAAACCCTTGATGAAAAAGTATCTCAATATCTTTCTCTCTTTTGGATTAACTTTGTTGGAATCCGGTCAAGGCCTGTTCTTGCTGAGCATATCTTTGGTCATGAAGAAAACTTGATTTTTGTAACTGGTTGGGGAAATATCATTTCATGAGACCACTTTGTTTAGAATTTTCTAGTTTGGGATTATACTGAAATGAAATATTTTGTGTGCACCCCATCCTCTGATACAAAAACTATATTGGGTTTCTATGATCAATTTCCACAACCTCATTAATTCAATGAGTCATGAACGTTGAAGGGCCTCATGTTTCTTCTCTATCTTTGGATGTCTAGAAACCTATAGAGATGATAAGTCAATTTGGAACTGCAACCATTCTATTACCTTGACATGAGTTTGATATTCATCATACAATAATACTTTGGTGTTCATATGACATATAATCTTCTATATATTGAGGCAGATATCATGAATACAATCTTCTTCCATTATCTCTGAAATTTTGTATTGGGAGGTATCCAAAGTGAAAAACATGATTGGAATTTCACCTTTAGCCAGTTTTTTCCTTATGTTCAACATATCCTCTTCATCTTCTTCCAGAGGTTTCTCAGCCTAGTATGAACATATTGGATGCTTCCCAATTATTTTACCACAAGAAATGGGATAATTTGGTGTTTACGCTTCAATATTAGAAGGAAAATGACCCAAGGGAGGTTTGGAGAATGACCATATTCTTGGGCTCTCTTCTAAATGAGAAATAATTTCAATTTCTAGTAACAAGTCATCAGATATGACTAGAAAAATGTTTGTAAGTTTATCAAGATGGCAGGGATTTCTCACCACTACATTCTTAGTTGGAGAATTATCTTGATAATGTGAAATACTACTACATATATAACTTTTGCAGTGAATTTCATAATAGGGAGGACCTCCATGGTGGATTACAATAAGGAATAAATCCTCTTACTCCTTGGTCTTCTGGTCACATGGATGGTTGACGTGGATCTCATCTAGAGATAGGTTCTGGATATTGGTTGAATTTTCATGAAGTAAGACTTCATGATGAAGTTTCCTATGAGGAAATTCAGAGTTACTACTACTACTCCCATAAATTGGTAATGTGAGGGTAGGATATTGAGTTGCAACAAATAATGTTATGAGGTATTAAGGAACTCCAACATTAAGTGGATCCAAATCATGAATTGGCTCATTATTTTTCAAATGCATTAGATAAGACTTGTTTTTAGATTCCTTCTTACACAAAGTTGGGGCCACTTGTTTGGAAAAGTGGTTATCATGGACACCTGTCTGTTCTTACATTAGAGTGGATGTCATAATAGGGCAAATATATCTAATTGTAATGGGTGAATGTTCCCTATCTGGTTTTGAATTTTATATAGGGGAGTATGCCCCATAACCAATCTACACTGGAACAGAGGTTTGTATCTGTTTTGGGATGACCTGATGACAAGTTATCCTAGTTATTGGGATAGAATTATGTGTTCATCCCACTGGTACTACTAAAGTTACCGTTATGATATTTTGGCATGTTTTTAGGATATGTACATAAATTTGTGTCTTCCCTTTCCCCATTTACAAAATGTTCTTAATGACTTCCGTGGACGGAATGGGAATATATGACTGTTCCGTATCTTGAACAGGTGTATTTACTTTCTCATATCCTCCCATTCCTATCATTGGATACTGATAGTTCTCATGTGTGGGGGTAGAGAGTTGAGTCTACCCCAAGTTTATTGTCAGAGCTTTCCGACCGAATTCTCTAAGTACTGTCAAACGAGGCTGTTGGAATTATTGGTGAATGATAGCAGGTGTATGTGCCTACTGGATTTTTTCCTCCAAGCATGGTGGATAGACTTATTTTAGTGCTACAAGTGATATTGTTTACAGGCTTTGTGGGTGTAGGTAGGTGTATGTTCTTGCTTGCAAATTTCCACCACATTTGGTTGGAAGGCTTCCTTGAATGCATCTAGATGAGTCTGCTGACTGGATAAAATATTGTAAGTAGGTGTATGTACCTAATAATAGTGATATTTAGGATTTGGATGATAGGATTGGATGGGTACTACTAGAAGAGTCTGTTGGATAGTAGTATTAAGGCGGATGAGTGTATGTTCCTGGTCACCGTTTGTTATCAAACTGGGCTGGTGGACTTCTATGGGGTTGGAAAAGGTAGGAACCTACTCCCTATTAGCCAGTTGTTGTCCTAAGAGGTTTTTATGAAATTCATGGGTCTGAGGGGCCTAATAAGGATAACCTAAGATAACACCCTCATTATGTTAAGGGTTATCTGTCGCACAGTGCTAGCAGTTGATATTGTTGGTAGGATCCCTTGGGAAGGACCCTTAAGTCTTCAATATGAGGATGTATGTGGCCTCTTGATTAACCTCTCTAAAATAGTGGAGGGATTCTTGATTGTGTTCTAGAGATAAGCTCCTAATTTTTTTAAGAAAGTGGTTGAAACTATCTTCTTATGGACCACCGGTCATCATTTTTTAGACGATCAGAGGTCATTCTTGACCTGGAGTGTGAGGAAACCTACAATGTTGGAATGGTAACATGTTGATGGTAATCTTAGAAAAGTGAATTGGAGACCTAGTGTTGAAGACACTGAGTTGGTGATGACATCCTTTGGGAGGATGATGATCCAGCTTGAGCTGCAGCTAGGGTGTTCAGAGGTGTAAACTTGAAGGAAACCATTTGGAATGAATGGAGTTCTTGGAAGAAAGTGCTTGTATATATGAAAAATACAAACTATTAATTATATAAATGTAACACATTCTTAGATGAACATATATGAGATTGATTTTCTTTTTTATCCCCCCTTTATCAATTTATAGGGGCCTAATAGGTGGTTAACACTATCATCTTGGTTAAGGATTCATGTAAGGTTCACTATTTTTTTGTTTACCTTGAAATGTGTGTTTGGGTTAGGAATCACTATTTCTGAATCGTTTCCAATGGATTTGTTTATGGAAATGGAAATTCCCAATGGTTCTATATCCAAATCGACTTTCTTTCCAAAGGTAGGTGCTCATTAAGGATTTTGACCCACGTTTCTTAATAACTCACATTGGTTGAGAGTATGGGAGGTCGGGATCATCACACCATTTTGAGGGGAATTATTTCCTACTACAGTACTATCTTATATATTTAAGATATGTTCCTGAATCCTTATTAATTTACAAAGATTAATGTTGGTTTCCCTGGAAATTTCCAATCAATTATTATCATATGTGTAATTCATAATAATCCATATGTATTCGAGTTTCTTCATAAATTGAAACATCTGTATGTATTCAAGGTTCTCCATTAGTAGTATCCTCATATACACTACTCAAACATTCTTTATCTATTTTTATGATGATGATGGTTTTTAATCCACTTAGTGGGGTACACTGGGGTTTATTTTCATCTAGGTAGACAAATGATACTCTAATGATTATCATATTCTATGTAGATGGAAGTTGTTTTGATTTTGGGATCAAACCCACATATGGGATACCTAATTATCCTCATGAAGGAATCATAACCCTCATAGTTCGACACTACTTAATAAGATACAAAATACCATTTAAGGTCATGTGATAAGGACCCAACCCCACATTTTAGTGTTGTTTAGTAAGGAAATATAGGTGGAAGGTTCCTAGTCAATGCTTAGAATGCTACTTATGTTGAAACACCTGAAGGAACTTGGAAGGGATGTGAGATTCCAAGATTAATTAGAACCTTCTGGGAATATAGCCCAGAGAGAATAGGGTTTATTTGGGTGTGTTGGGTTTGAACCTCAAGAGTCTTCCTATGTAATCTGTTTATTGGGAAAACAAATCCCATGTAGTTAGATAAGTCTCACATTTGATTATGGCCCTTTTATAGGAATAATATTGGAATTACTCCTAAAGATAATTCCCTTGTAACATGTTCCATAAGATATATCTTAACTCATGGAGATTTAAGGGGGACTGAATTTGGGTCTTACTCTTAAAGAGGATTCCTAGATTAAGGGATCCCAGGTTGGATTCCTAAGGAGGTTCTCTAGTGAGCTTGAGCCCTAGGTAAAGGCCTACTACCTATCCCAGTTATGTTCAGAATCAGAGTTATCATAGTTCATTATTTTAGGTGTGTTGTGTGGATGTTGTGATCTTTAAAAACCTCTAATACCACGTGATTCATGCTCAGTATGAGAAATAAGAGGATTTGAAATATCCAACAAACCACACACTACTTTCTCCTCCACTGATAGAAGAGACTGGGCCTACGACAAAAGAGGTCGGGGCTACGACACATCCTCAGGTTCTCTTTACATTAGAAGAGGGTCCAATTTATGAAAGGGGATAAGGTGAAGGTTTTAGAGAGGATCGAGACTAAAACCTACTATGTGAATGACTAGGGTCTTACTTTATGATGACTTCCCTCCAAATGAGTCCTGTAGTGGGGAGGGATATTTTTCATTTTCCAAAAGGATAAGTAGTTGTGAACCAGATACTCCCTACTTGGGATCGAAGGCTCAAGATCTTAGATACGAGAAGGTTTAGACATGGTCCAAACACTAATTCTCTAAAATCAAGAACTCCTTAGAACTATCTATAGGGTAAATGGTCTATGTGACCATAGATATTCAAATCCACAGACACCAAGAAGATAATTACCCTCTTAAAGGATAAGTGCATAAAACCTCTGACCATATATATCCAAATCCAAATGGGAGTCATGATTATGTGCCTTTCCCAAAGGTATGAAAAATCAGGATGACTTGGTGGAGGTTTCAACTTGGTCCCTTTCAGACAATGGATCCAAAGAAGGATAATCCCATCCATGATTTCCATAAAATAAGGGTTAAATGATATCTCACATTAGTGGTTCGCGTAGGTATTCCACACATGTATTCCACATAGGTAGGCCACATATGTATGCCAAACAGGTCCTAGGAGGAACTAAAAATACATAAAATAGGGAGGATAAGTCCTTGAAATATTGATATGTCTTGGGAAATGGACTACTAGGACAACAACACTTGGGTGAGGTTTTAACTTAAGCAACCTGGGTGTCCCTTGATTTACTTGGATAAATATTGCACAATTATTTTCTTAAGGGAAGGATATTGAGTAGGCGAATTCTTATAGAAGGAGGGATATCAAATAATTACCTTGTATTTTAGACACTAAAGTGACTTTAAACATGTTTATCCCTATTAATTATCTATTCTATCATGTTTTATAGAGCTACCTGAAAAAATTCAGGGGAACTGGGCCAAAGATCAACAGAATGAGAGATTTGAGAGTTTATAAAACTTTTTTTCAGATGAAATAGGGAGCCCAAGGGTCTAATTTATAGGCAAGGAGGTGACTTGGTCAATGGTAGGTTTTCCACTTAGGGATTTTGTGTATCTCCACAGCGTGAATCTTATGCATAGGGGTGATAAAAAATTACACTACCACATAGGTCCCCAACGCAGGTCCCAGAATAAGGACTGTGGAGTAGGTCCTCAGTGTAGGGGGCTGTGCTTTTGGAATGTAATATATTATTTCATGCAAGTGTGATATGTAGGCCAATTTGGGAATATTTCTTTACTTCTCAAATTTCCATGATAAAAATTATTTTTCATACACTTTTTTCCACACCCTTTTTTAAAAAGGGAGTTTAAACAATATTTCATTGACACATCGATAGTTTTCTCTTTAAATATGTAATTATGTTGGATATCTAGGGTTATCTACATAATCCTTAGGATTCCAGAGGGCTCTTAATGAGAGATTTGGAGAATCCCCTACAGAAAACAATGACAGATTGTTGAACAATCGATCAGAACAAGATCATATTAGACAGATCACACCAAAGAATGTGATGCAATTGTTGTTCCTCATCAGCGATCAAATTGAATCTAGTTTGGGTTTTTGTTTCAATTTTTCCTTTTCATATTATTAATTTCTATAAAGAACAAAAATCAATTCATGAAGAAATTGATTTTAGGATTGGTATCCTTGTGAGATGTTTTTATTACCGTGTGATTTTCGAGAATTATATTAAATCTCTTCATTGATTATCTTAGAAAAAACATATAGATCAACATGAGCATAGATCTAGGTTCATTCCCCCATTTTGATTTTGTACTTTTTATCCTCGATTCTTCATTCATTATGGGTGTTATTCGGTGGGCCCTCAACTTGACTATTCCCAATTAATTGATCGTTGTGTACCCATTTATTAGCCCAAAGATCTGATATCATAGATATCGGATCGTTATGGATCAAAGGAGGTGAGGAGAAGGAGATGGAATGATTAGAATGACAAATGATTCTATATTTTTTGTTCTTCAATGTTCGTTAGTGCACGATGAAGAATGATGATTTATCTGTTTTGTGAGAAGATATGATAGTGTGATGCATTGTTTGGTTATGGAAAGGAATGTAAAACCATGGATATTCGATTTTGTGGATAATAGATCACTGGATAAAAGGAGGAGGATTGGATGTGATTCATGGTGGAAGAATGGTGATTTTTGAAAATCATGATCAACATGAAGTGTAATATGGGATTACAAGGCATGTGTGCCCCAATGGATGTGGGGAAACAATTTGTTTTGAGTTAAGGACTACACAATGTGTGACCCCTATCACATGGTTTTTAAACCTCCCTGTTTTCTTGGTGTGTACTTCATAAGTACACAAAAATAGGTTGGAGTAAATGGTAACAAAAACGTTGTATACTCCCACATGGACATGGTTTGGCATACACAGATTGGTACACTGACACGACTTCGGTAAAAACACACAGTTAGATGACACAATAAGGATACGATGTGTCTCTACATTCCATGTATATCCATCCACATTTTGTGTATATGAAAAGTACATTCAGTGTGAGGATCTTCCATATATCCAGAACTTGGGATAGATGTAAACGACGTGTACCCTTTGAGACACGCTATATAATCCCTTAAAGAGTGGTTGAGGCTCTATTATTTATTATTTTGGACCATTATAGGTTAAGTGGGTTACCTTGGTCCATTCCCTTGAGGGTACAATGAGATATTACATCCACATAACTGGATTGCGATTAGTGGCCTAGCCTTAGATAGAGTTGTGGTGTACCTCCATGAGACTAGAGCGCAATCCTATATTACCACTAGTTAGAGTTTGTGGAATCAGAATGTACTCCTTGAGCACATAATTGATCCTCTATCTATCATTATGTATTGGCAGGGTTTCTGGATTCGTTGACCTATGATCCTCTACGTAGTGGGTTGATCCGGACTTGGTTCGTGGTGTCCCCCATTGCTTTTGGGAGTGACCCCTATCTGTGTATAAAGGTCCCTTTAGACCAGTGAGCTTACATGGGTGGGTACCAATTACCTAGACCTCTTCATAGAGTGTCTCTGATGGTAGCATGGATCGTGGAGTGAGTTTTTCTAGAACAAGCGTTATTTCAAATAGAATCTTGTTTTGATAGTTGGTTATGACCACCTGATGGGATTGTATCTTTCCTAATATTTCTGGGTTATTTATTTCAATTATACATTGATAGTTATATCTTATATTGTGTTGACTATACTTTGTGATTCATGTTTAGTGTTTTAGGGTGTCCTACTGAGAACTGTTATACTCACCCCTGCAGGATCTTTCCCCCCATGTGTCATATCTTATACATACAATGACCCATTTGATGATATCCTAGGTGGAAAAGGATTAGATGGATCATAAAAAGATCTTGATAGAATGAGGTTTTTACCAGTAGCGTTCTATTGACTTATTCCTCTCCCTTAGAGTAGGTTATACTCTTTACAGTTTTGGGTTGAGATTTTTTTGGGCCCACTTTTCTATTTTCATAACATTTCTGTCATACTATGTTATGGGATCGTAGTTATATTCATGCATTATTTTAGTTGTTTTATATTTCAGAATTTTTGGTGTCTATACATGTGTGTTCTTGTACCGGTAAATTAGGAAAATGCCTCCCATTTAGGGGATATGCCTACTCAGCGTTGGTCACCATCCCTTGACCTATTGTAGGTGGGATTGGGGTAGTCACAGGTCAGACCCCAGTAGGTTTGGCCATGAAAGAGTGGTAAAAAATTGGTCTATTCTACTATATAACTTAGAGTTTGTGTGATTGGTTTTGGGGAAACTGTGTTAAGTGTTTTGAGTTCAGAATTCAGGCCAGGGACTCTAGTGTTCATGTAGCAGATGACGTATCCATACACTGGGATTATAATCATTTGTTTTTTGACTTGGTACATGAGAACACTAGTTTCAAGGAAAACAATTTTACATGAATCATATAATAATGGGTAGCATTTTCTTTATGATTCCTGATTCATCTCTCAAAATATACTCTATTGATCATGGCACACCTTGTTTTATTTCAGGATTCCTCCACATAGAAAACCATATAGGATTCCACTGCATGATCTTGAGGATGATCTACCTAGTGACAAGGAATCAGTATAGGGACTTGTACTAGAGATATCACCTCTAGGTGGTTTACCATCTATACCAGCACCCATTTAGCAGCATCTAGAACCAACACTACCAACCAAAGATATATGCAGTTTGAGTGTATTACAAGGGTTTCAAAGACAACGACCTCCTAGGATTTGAGGTGAGCTTGACCCCCTAGGTGGCTAAGGACTATCTAGAGGTAGTCACTTTTGTTTTCCACCTTATTATGATGCCTAAAGATCATATGTAGGTCCTCACGATGACTCTTATTCAGGGCTATGCTAGATGGTGGTGGATCCTGGGGACTTAGTCACATGATGAGACAAACCTCCCATAGACAGACTTAGACCATCCCTTTGGAGAGGAGTTCTATCCACCAACGTTGCAATTAGTACGAATACAAGAGATTCTATATCTATAGTAGGGTAGTATGACTTTGGAAGAGTATTCATCAAGGTTTACTAATCCCTCACATTACTCTGTGGATATGGTATGAGGAAAATTCTTCTAGGATTGGACTTTTGAGCTGGGATTGTGCCAGGATATTAGGGAGTCAGTGGTATCCCGTAGAATTCCCACCTATGCTAGGGTGCTTGAGTGGGCCTTGTTATTAGAGATATTTCTCATAGAGAAGACACCAATATTGTGAGCTAGTAGTGGGAACCCAATAGGTGAGATATCGAAAATAGGTATCCAAAAATAGTCATAGGGATCCAAGAAGGTCATAAGATTTAGGAGGTGATCTCAGGACTGTAGGTCAATGGTGAAGGAATCTCAAGGTGGAATAAATCTGGTGAGGGACATGTAGTGTTTCTCTTGCGATGGTTAGGGACATCTAACATGATATTTCATGGCCTATCATATATCTGATCGGGTGATGGTCAAGGGACCACTGAGACAAAGAAAATGGTAGGATTTGGGTTATCCATAGGGTTTTGGACATGGTAGATGGGCTGATAGGGCAGTAGGGGGTGGTTAGAGTTCAACCTATTACCACAACCCCATGAGTTCCATGCCAAGATCATGGAGCTGATTGGATGGGATGATTCCAGCTATAGGCTATGAAGGCCTATGACTTTGAGTATCTAGGGATGATAAAAGGTATGATCTATGTCTTTTATAAATTTGTTTTAGTATTGATAGACACAAGTTCTAGACATTCCTTCCTTTCCACTTATCTAGATTGAAGCATAGGGATTCCGATTGAGATTTTGACTCGACCCTTGTGGTTAGAGACTTTGATGGGTGGTGAATAAATGATTTATCACTTGTGCCGATAGTGAAACTTGATGATTAGAGGTAAGTGTTTTGTATTAGATCTCTTTGTTGAATAAAGGAGGCCTTACAACATCATATTAACTATGGAATGACTATCTACATTTCATGCCCAAATTGACCATTTAAGGTGGAGGATGGGGTGCATCCTCAGTAAATAAATTATTTTTTCCATTATGGGTGAAAAGAAAACCTTGACAGAGTAGAAAGGGATCAGGTGTAGGAGCATACATCTGATTTCTCATTAGTTGGCGAGCCTAATCCTTGATTAAGTGGATGCTTTAGGATATAACTTTTTTTTACAGGGGTGGAAAAGTATGATGATGCATTTAAAAAATATGTATCAGGTTTAAATCTTAATAGATAGGTTGATTTTGGAATTTAATTTCATCCCAAGAAGACACTGAAATTTGAACCAGCATATCGTATGGATCATGTAGAGCTTCGAGATTTGAGTGTACAGTTGGAGGATTTACAGGAGAAGAGATTCATGAGACACAATGCTTCTCCTTGGGCAGCCTTGGTTTTGTTTTTCATGAATTCAGAAGGGAACATGGGGTTATGTGTGTATTATCTAGACTTAAACATGGTGAAAATGAATAACAAGTATCCACTACTAAGGATTAATGACTTATTTGATTAGTTTAAAGGGGTACGATCATTATAAAAGTTTGAACTCAGATCAGGGTATCACCAGTTACAAGTACATGATGAGGATATGCTGAAGATGACCTTCATATGTCGTTATGGTCAGTATGAGTACTTGGTGATGCCATTTGGTGTGAAGAACTCCCCATCAATGTTTATGGTACTCATTAACTAGATCTTTCACCCTTTCATAGACTAGTTCATGGTAGTCTTTATCGTTGAAATCCTAGTGAATTCAACATCCGAGGAGGAGTACAAAAGATGCTTGAGGAGGTTCTTAGACACACTATGAGAGCACCATATTTACTGGAATCTCTCAAAGTGTTAGTTTTGGATTCGAGAGGTACATTTTATGGGACACATCAACTCGAAGACTTGAGTTGGAGTGGATCCAGTGAAGTCTGAGGTAGTGCTCTCTTAGGATCCACCTAGGAGTGTCATCAAGGTGTAGAGTTTCCATGGATTAGTTGGGTATTTCTTGAGGATTGTTCCCAACTTTTTCCAAGTGTTAAAAACATATCCATCCTTGAAAAGAAAATTTATGCCTTTTATACAAATAGAAAAGTGCTTTCAGTTCTTTTAGGTGATGGGGTAGAGGTTGAAAAGCACTCCCAATATGAGGCTATGAGAGTAGGGTGTCAAGTATGTAGTGTTTTGCGATGCATCAGGGACTAGAATATGTTGTGTTCTGATGTAGAGGCAAGTATTTATTTCCTATGTTTCACACCATTTGAGACCGCATGAGCAGAACTACACGACCCGCAACCTTGAGTTAGCAGTAATAGTTTTATTATTGAATATTTTGCAACACTACCTGATGGGAGAGTGATTTATTGTGTACTTTGACCCATGGAGTCTCAAGAATATCTTCTCTTATAAGGATCTTAACTTGAGATAGAGGCAATTTATAGAGTTTCTCCAAGACTATAACTGTTATATTGTCTATACTCCTAGGTGAGGGAACATGGTAGAAGATGTTCTCAACAAGATATCTTGTTCCCTGTTGTTGGACGAGGAAATAGAGATGTTAGCCCCATTGTATTTATCCATTTTGGATGGAGATAAATAATCTTACCTCTAGTCAATGGTAGTCACCCCTCCACTCTTATAGCGATTTAGGGATCCATGGATTTGAGATACTAACTACAAGACCCTGCATTCTCATATATCCACAAGGGAAGCTCCTGATGGGTTTTCAAAAGGAGGGGAGGATGTAATTATTTTCAAAGGATGCATGGTGGTATCAGTGAAATTTTAGGATGAGGATCTAAAGGAGTTTCATACATCTTCCTTGGAGGTGCATCTAGGTGTGACGAAGATTTACCAAGACCATTGATGTTAGTTTCTGTGGCCAGGGATGAAGAAAGGAGTTTCAAAGTTTGTTTCTCAATGAACTATATTTCACCAAGTGAATGATGAGATCCATGTTCCAATGGGTTTGGTTAAACCCCTTGAGGTACCATAATGGAAGTGGGATGAGATATATATGGACATCATGATGAGATTACCACATATGTCCAGAGAAAATGATTCCATTTGGGTTATCATAGACCAACTCAACATGTAGGACCACAACCTAGCTATTCGGGAGAAGATTTCAATAATGATCTCAGGAAACCTCTACATGTAGGATATAGTTTAATTCCACGAAGTTACATAGATGATCATTTCATATCACATTTCTCAATTCAATTCTCATTTCTGGAAGGGATCACATGTTGTTTTTGGGAGTCAGTTACACTTGAGAATAATGTTTCACCCCTATACTAATGGCCATACAAAGCCAACCATTTAGGTTCTAGAGGACATGCTGTGGTCTTGCATGTTGGACTATTTTCATAGTTGGGAGGATCGACTACCATTGGTGGAGTTTTTGTACATAAAAAACTACCATTCCACCTTTGGTATAACACAATTTGAGGCTTTGTATGAGACAATCTATAGGTCACCACTTTATTGGACCAATCTAGTAGAGTCAATACTTGTGGGCCCATAATTTGTGCAAGATACTATAAGGAAGGTTCATATAATCCAAGAGAGGATGATGACTACACAGATCCATAAAATGACTCATGATGATAGGCCACAAAGGCCCTTGGAGTTTGAGGAAGGATACCATTTGTTCACGAGGTTGTCACCTCGATGTGGATTAATAAGATTTGGCCATGATGGAAAGTTATATCCAATATTCATTGGTACTTTTCAAATATTATGTAGTGTTGGAAAGGTTGCATAATTTTTAGCTCTTCCACCATAGTTAGACTGGGTACACGTTGTCTTCCACATGTCCCAACTAAGGAGGTATGATGATGACCCATCACACGTTATCGACTGGGGTGAGATGGAAATCAAGTGGGGATAAACTATTGCTAAGTACCTAGTAGATATTGAGGATCGGTATGAGAGGATCCTTCATGGTCAATCTATTCCTTTGGTTCATCTCCGGTGGTAGTACAAGAACCCTCAAGAGAGCACATGAGAGCGAGAGGCTCAGATTCATGCTCAGTACCAACATCTCTCTATGTATCCCTTATTTTTGATTTTCGGGATGTAAAAACCTATGGAGGGGAGAATGTAACATCTTTGATTTTTTGGGTATTGTTTTTAAATATTACATAGATTATTTTGAAGATCAGGCACCGAGACGACATGTGATTCCATGGCCTGGTGTGCTTGGAATAAAATTTTAAATATCTAAAATATATTTAATAGAAAACACCTATCATTTTTTAGAAAAAGTGAAATAACTCCTAATCGTGTTCCCAGATTAGAAATATAAGGGCACTGTTGAGATTAGAATGGAGGTTTTACCCTATGTGCGACTTAACATGGGTTGTTGCAAATTGTTTTTGAAAAGGTTTTCACGATCATAAAATGAGAAAAATAATTTTAAAAAATATTTTTATGTGTTTCATTATCACAGTAACGAGTTTTCATTTACGTAAAAAATCAAGTAGGAAATCTAGGGTTGGACACAAAACCTAGAGAAAAATATAAGACCTATTAGGATAGCATTGGAGAATCCTCTTAGGAGAACGATGAAAGATCATGGATCAATCGATCGATGAAACCTCAGATTCGATTGATCTCACTAAGATAATCAACATGACAGTCATTATTCATCAGTGATCAAACTGAATCCAGGTAGGGAATGTGTTTCAATTTTTTGTTTCCCCATTATTAATTTCTTTGATGAACAATAACCAACCAATGAATGAATTGATTTGTATATTGGTCACCTTATGGGATAGTTTTTTACAGGGTTATTTGGGGGAATTATTTTAAATCTCATTGTTGATTATCTTAAAAAAGATCTTGATTGATGCAAACATAGGTCAAGGTTCATTCCTCTCATTTTTTTTATTTTTCCCATGATTCTTCATTCGTAGTGTGTGTTCTTTATTTGGCCCAAAAATCAATTATTCATGATCTGTCAATCATTGCACACAAATTTACAGGCATAATTATACGATATCATAGATATTTTATCTCCTTGGAATGAAAGAGTTATGATAATAGAGACATAATGAATCAAATGATGAAAGATTATTGATTTTTTTTATTCAATTTTCTTTAGTGCATGATGAAGAATGGTGATTTGATCCATTTTGAGAGTAGATATGATGATAGGACATGTTTTTATGTGAAGGAAAGGAATTGACGACTTAGGATCTTCAATTTCACAGATAATAAATATATGGTCCGAATGAGGAGCATCAGTTGGGAATCATGGAGGAATAACGATGATTCTGGAAAATCACGATCAAAACAGCATGTAATCTGGGATTACATGGTCTGTGGTACCCCTGATAGTGGTTCTTGGTTTTGGATGGAGTTAATGACCACATGGAATGTAACCCCTATCACATGGTGTGTAACCATACCTGGTTGAATCAATGTGTACATCAGAAGTACATGAACACTGGTTGGTGTAAAAAGGCCTGGAAATGTTGTGTACTCTCACATGGACACGGCTTGACATACACATATCGGTACATGGACACAAATTTGGTACAAATACATAGCGATATGACACAGGAAGGATATAATGTTTCTCTAAACACCATTTATATCCTTATACATGACTTGTATATAGATACTACATGCCATGTGAGGCTCTTCCACATGGGCAGGACTTGAGATAGTTGGACATGTTGTGTACACTTTGGTACACAATGTGTAGTCTAATCAAGAGTGCTTGAGGCTCTTCATTTTCATAGTTTGGACCAATATAAGTTCAGTGCATTCCCTTGGTCCATTCCCTTGAGGGTACATTTTTGAATTACATCCACATCACTATATTGTGATCCCCTCTAGAGGTTGAGTATCATATAAAGTTGTGGTAGTCCCTCTATGTGACTGGAGTGGAATCCTATATCATCACTAGTTGGAGTTTGAGGAATTGGTATGAACTCCCTAAGTAGGGAATTGAATGTCCATATATCTGGACATATCATTAGGGTTTGGGGAATCATTATCATATGATCCCTTAGGTAGCAGGTTGATCCAGACTGGGTTCTTGGTGTCCCGCATCAGTTCTGGGCATGACCCAATGTTTGTGTATCATAGTCCCCATAGACCAGTGATCTTCCTCGGGTGGGGACCAATAACCCAGACCTCTTGGTCAAGTGTCTCCAATGGTATCATGGCTCGTGGAGTGATTTCTCCCAAAACGAGTGTTTCTTCGAACAAAATCCTATGGATGAGAGTTGGTTATAACTGCTTGATGGAATGGTATCTTTCTTGAGTATATCTGGGTTCATTATTTTTGTTAATCGTTGATTGTTATATCTTGTATTGAGCTAAATGTACTTGGTTCTTTGTGTTTAGTGTTTTTAGGAAGTCCTACTGAGTATTTTTATACTCACACCAGCATGAGATTTTCCGACTCATGTTGTGTCTTGTGGAAATGAAAACTGTTTTAACTATGTCCTAGGATGACATGGAGAGGGAGTATCATAGATGGATATTGATAGAATAAGGTGTTTACCAGGTGTGTTTTTTTTTTATTTTTTTACTTTCTCTTGGAGAATTTTTGGCCCTTTTATTTTTTTTGGGTTGGGATTTTTTTGGGCCCTTTTTTATTTTCATCACTTTACTATCATACTCTATTTTGGGATCTTAGATACATGCATGAATTATTTGAGCTGTCTTACTTTTCATCATTTTGTGGGATTGAAGATGTTTTCATGTTTACAAGTAATTTAGGAAAATTCATCCCATTTGTGGGATATTCATACTCCTTAACGGTCACCAGCTACTGACATATTAGAGGCTGGATTTGGGTAGTCACGGGTCGAACCTTAGAAGTTCTAGTGGGGATAAGGAATATGTCACTAGTCTATATAAACTAGTCAGTACGATGAATATTATGTTGAAAAATTTAGTAAATTCCTTGATCATTTTGACAGATAGGGTAAAAGTTCAATTATGTGAGAAAGGATGTGAAGAAAAATACCTAGACAAAAAGATAAAGGATGAAAATGAAGTGTTTCTATAGAGCAACCCATGAAATAAGATTGATATAAAATCATTGAGGAAATATTTTTTGAAGTTGGGGAAAGATAAAGTTCAATATTACAACAAATAAAATGATTATAATTATGAAATTAAATTTATTGAAGTGAATGTTTCTAAGCATGAGAAAATGATGAAAGTGTATGAGAAGACTATTTTTTAAAGGGATGAATAAGTAAAAATGGATTAGTCAAGGTTTATTAAGGTTTATAAAACTTAAGAAAAAATAAGAGATGATTATGATGATTCTATGGAAATAATAGTTGACTCATCAAAGGATGACAAAAAATAATGTAGACAAACTCAAGTCAAAACAACCCCATTGACACATAAGAATGATAACTAATTTTCATCTTATAATAAAATTTCCAAGATAGGATCCGGGAAATATTGGGTTGAAAGAACTCTAATAAGGTTACTCCAACATTAATAAGAGTTTAAGAGAACCTGAGAAGGAATTTTCCCCAAATTGAAAACAAAAATAAGGTAAATAATGTACCAAGATTGCATACTTTAATTAATAGATAGACTCAATAGTTTCATTGAATAAGTAATTATGAAATCCATTATTGGTGTCGTGGAGTATTTGGGCATACATTATATGTTTTCTAGAACAAAATGCCTCTTCTATGGAATTAATTATTATATTAATTGAGGGGGTTCTATCCAATTATTCAAAGGAGATATATTTCGAATAAAAAAATGAAGATAAATTTATCTCAGTTACCTCCCAAAATATATTTGGTTGTTTTGATAAATATACATAAGCATGATGAAAAAGGTCACTATGCCAATTTATTCATGACTATTATCCTATAAAATATCTCTATAGTCCATTGAAGGTAAGAATACATATATTGGAAACAAATTAAGAAAGTAAATTGCTGTTGAAGTGGATATTAAATATAGAAAGAAGATATAAAACTGATTTTTTTTATAATGGGTACTCATCACATATGAATGGAGATTCCATGATTAGAAAGAAAATTATAGAGTACATCCATTGTACTGTTACATTTGGGAATAAAAAATGACTGATAATAAATAAATTGGAACTGCAGAGATTAAATCCCATATATTGAAGTCTATATTTGTGAGGTTTTTTATAGGATTAAACACAACTTATTGAGATTGAGTAAACTTTGTGATGGATTAAATGAGGTTATTTTTAGAAAAAAAACTTGACTCATAATGAGCACAAATAGTGGATGGGTCATCACTAATGTTTAAAGAACCAGTGGCAATTGGTTTCAGATTGGTCATCCAAGAGACAATTGGTAAATTATTAAAAAAGTTTAAAATAATATTATATATAAAAGTATTTTCCATATTGGTCATAATATCATGTGTAATATATCAAGATAAATTATTTTGAGAAATACAACCTAATTAATTTGAGGTAGATATTTTATTTTTGAAACCCTATAAAGGGGGGATATGACATAGATAAAAAAACACTGGAAGTATAATCCATTAGGCTACTATAATTAATTCACATAGTGTAATATGGGAAAATGAGATATCAATCTACCCATGGTTATTTTTATTACACAATATTTATTAATTAAAATATAAGAATAAAAAAATTATTCTTATAAATGGAATGTTTTAGGTTGTGGATTTATTTGAAATTTTCAAAAGGCAAGATGGGAGAGAACTGGGGTTTCAGATTAAAAACCCAAGAACAAACAACAGAAGGGAGTTTACATGATGTTTTCTAGAATCGTATCTTTTAAAACATGAGATTAAACATCAATATTGTACTTTTTAAACTCCTAAATAGAATTTTGATTCTAAAAGGATGAATATAAATCAAATTGAAATTGAAATAAAAATACCATATAATTAAAACCGATCAATGTTTTTCTAAATGGAGGCTCTATACACAAAAATAAATTTTAAAAATATGTGTCTACTAATACCAAATTGTAAAATTATTTATTTTGAGATGTGTTATAATATGAAAAGAACTATGTAATATACTATGGTGTTCAATAGACTTTGTTTGATGAAGATTAAGAATAAAAATTTTAGAAAGCTCTATGAAAAAAAGATAAGGGAGTAATCTTTTTAGAACATCCATATAATGTAATAAGCTACATATGATGGAATATAAGAATTTTTAGTTGGGTTGAATGTTATTAATTAAATTTCATTAAAAATAAGACTAAAATTATTTTTTCTAATTGATTCCTAATTTTAAGAATTTAATGAAGATAACAAGTTGGTTCCTAAAAAAAACTGTGAGGAAAATGATGAAAATGAACAACATAGGGATAATTTTTACTTTGATAAGACTAGTGATGATTAATAGGTTGATAAAAATAAGAAAATGATATATCAAAATCTAAAGAAACGTGTGTAAGAAATAAATATAATTTAGAACAATAATGCACTAGTTTATACATAAAAAGGATTAGGTTTTGATAACTAAATAACTCCAATTTATTAAATTGAGCCATGTTTAGTTGCAGAGGCTGTTAAACATAAATGATGGATATATTCTATGAGTGAAGATCTAGATCCAATTAAGGGAAATGATTATTGGGATCTTTTTACCAAGACAAAAAAATGCAGTAATGTGATTGAGACCAAGTGTGCATTTAGAAATAAGCTTAATGCCAAAATGTATGGTTCATAGAACAAGTTCAGACGTGTATGAAATGGTTTTTGGTAACACTCCGAAATTTTATATATATTTTTTCTAATATAAACTTGATGTATTTGATAGCCTGACTTATACACAACCCTGAGACTATATGAACTGAAATATAGTAATCCATTATAAAATATCCCTTAAAAGGGTAGGTATGAATAATAGTAACCACTTTAGAAAACAATATTTATAAATGTTTTAAATAATTAAAATTTACTGATTAATTCATAAGAATTCAATAATAAATTTTCAATAAAGTAATTCGAGGCTTCAGAAAAATATTTTCTTCAAAAAATTTGTTCTATCCCTTAAGAATATTATAATTAATTTTTAGCATTTGTAGAATTTTTATTTTATGAAATTAATATCAATTTTTAAATCACTGAATCTATATTATCATATGGTGAATATTTATTATTTTTTAAAAAGATTTATATTTTAATGAACAGTGTTAAAACTATCATTTATTTTCATGTAAAAGTTCCATTATTATTATAATTTGTTCTTAAAGTTTCCTATTTAAAATTTAATTATAAATAATTTAATTAATTAAATATAAAACATCATTATACATTATTTTATTATCAGATCATTTTTGCACTTCATAATACATTTTCCTTAAAATTATTTTTTTGCACATAATGGGTTTTTTATCTTAATAAATTAATTTATTATATATTTATTAGTGGTTTTAATAAAATTTATATATCATATTTTCAATATAATATTTTAACATTAATTTATGTTTTTATGTGGAATGAAATGGATGTAAATTAATTTTTATGCATAAAAATTCATTTTTGAAAAATTCATTTTTGTTACAGTTTTCATGTTTATTTAAAAGGATGTTGTTCCACTTGAATCTTGTAAAATGGATTCTATATTTTTAATCATAATAACTAATTTAATTTAATATGTTCAAAATATTTTTTTCACAATGAATATTAAAAACTGTAAAATTTTGTTTCCACGTTTAAAGCTAAAATAGTTTACGTGGAGGATTAAACCAAGAGATAAGGGTTAGATTGCCAACCAAATCTATAAAATTATTATTTAATAAATCTATTTCAACATTATGTATTTATAACTTAAAATACATGGCCTTTGGAGCCACATTTCCTGAAATTTAACTTATATCATTGAAACCTTTTAATAAAATCAATGTGTATCCCTCCCCTCACTTTTAAAAGGGAACATATCCTCCCCCATTATTAACACTATTTTATCGTTCTTACCTGGAAAATACCTAATAAAAAACCATCCTAAATTTTTTCCCTTCATTATATATCATCTAGTATTCTTAAGGGACCAATCAGTCATGGCTTAATAAGTAAGCCAAAGAATGTCACTCAAAGAATATGTATAGATCTTAATCAAGATCTTTGGATTTTTTTTCTTATTATACCTTCTATAAACATGTTATATCACTAAAAACTTATCACCACCAATATAATTAATATATATATATATATATATATGTTATTATAATTATTTATCAACCATTTTCTACCCCATATTAATCAAACGGTAAATAATGGTATCATTCATGCGTATGCGTGGACTACCACCTCTACGTAGTGATTCTATTCATTTCCCATCATTATATTTTATGGGTGTTTTTTATGCGGGGTTTTTTATTTAAATATTATATTTATGGAATAATTATTATTTTATAATTATAATATATTATCTATGTTCTTAACTTTTGTCCAATTGGAAAATGATAACATCGCTCATGCGTTTGTGTGGCTTACCACCTCTACAAAGTGGTTTGATTCATTTTTGTTATTTTACATGGATGGTAATAAGTATATATTTAATGAATGTATAATATAATTATAAAATAATAATTATCCGTTAAAGTAAAATTATATTTTACCTTTCTTTCGTTCCATCCATCAAAAAGTGAGAAAACATCACATGTGGGTACGTACGAACTACTGTCTCCACATAGTGATGCAATTCATTTTTCATCACCAATTTATATTAGTCAATATAAATATTTATATAATGAATATATAATATATATATATCATTATAATATTTATTTATATGGAAGAACCATGATAATATTTCAAGGACCACAACCACCAAACTAAAACACACATGATAAATAAAGCAGTTAACACCTAAAATTATGACAACAATGAATGATTGTTAATGAATGGATGATAAGATACTACAAGTAAACCATTTATGGAATTATTTTTATGATTTTGGTCATTTTATATAATAATAATAAATTTAAATCTATAATAAATGAGGTTATATAGATTTCAAAGAAAGACATACATGAGTTAAGGGTTTCTCATGTCACTTTTATTTTCATGAGACATATGCTATATTCACCACTAGTGTCTTTAATGTGGTGTATATACTACAAATTTGATTTGGTTTATAATAAATACCATTATTTTCATAGTATTTTATGATTAATTTTATGATATTCATTCATGTTGTTTATGATCCAAAAGTTACCAAAATATTAGGGGTTTTATGTTATAATTTTATTTTTATGGGGATTGTCTAGGATTAAATTTTTGATGAATAAATTATATGATATATCTTTAAAAAACATTATATATTTTATTATCCACTATTAATTTATTGATAATAAAATTTTTAATTTTATTTTTCCCTTTTTAAATACTTAAGAGACTAAGATAATGTTTTTTTGGAAAACACGACTTTTTTTTTCTCTTTGGTCAGGAAACTTTTCTACCATATCAATATTTTATTTAAAATATTTTCAAGAATATTATTAAATGATTATTTAAAGTAAATTTGAATTAATTTGGATTTATTTCACATGGGTCAAAAGTAATTTCCTTATCATTTTCTAAATGTGGCACTTTTTACTTTTTTATCGAAAATGTTAATGGAATTTTCATTTTAACACACACCACATGAATGGATTTCCATAACATAATGGATAATTTTTTATTTAAATATTATTTTATAACTTTGATTTTTTATTTTTTATTTTTTTAATTATTATTTCTATGTAATTTTTTAGATTCTAAAAAAGCGATCTCAAATGAAAAGTGTATTTTATTGAAGAAATTTTCTAGTGATGTTTTGAAGATATTTTTATCTATGACCACATCATTAGATGTTTCTTATGTTTTATTGTGTATATAAACCAATGTTACCAACATCATTATTTATTTAATTTTTTTTTATTCTGATGATTAAATTTTTATAAAACCTATATCCCTTCCATGAGTTATGATATGAAGATATGATGAATGTTTTTTGTTTTTGTGACACACATATGTATTATTTTTATTATGTGATGGGTGGTTCCATTATAATACAAGGAAAAGTAGTTACATTATAAACAGTGGTCAGGAGGGTCTGTTATATCCCTCCAACTCTTTGGATAAATATTAATATTCAAGAGATATTAAGGACTGGAATAGGGAGTGAACCCATTTTAGTAAGGGGTTTTTTTCCAATAAGATATTATTTGTAGTGAACCTAAACTATGGAAATAATCAATTAGGAGTGAAACCAATAAACTATTATATATTTATAAGTGATCCTTGACTAATGAATTTTTATATATTCTTATATGTATTCTGAAAACATATATCTAATACTTATGATATGTTCTCATGGATCATGATTGAATATTTATGATTATGCACTCTGATATATTATGTATTTTTATTGATCTGACTTTATATTGTGTTTCATGTCAATGATATATGAATTTATGGGTATGATTTTATGTTATTATGACCTTATTCTCATAATTTTTTTATGTTATATTGACATTTGATCATTGATTAATATATATTATGGTAACCCTTACTATGAATCTGATCTCACCCTTTATTATATTTCTCTTCCAAATGTTATAGTGAAATATTTTATGTATGTTATTTCTAAGAATGGTAATTGATGTGAATAACTTAATGAGAAATGATGTAGATCATTTATATACTAGTTTTTTATGTATCCATGTTTCCAAAGAAACTAAACCTTTGTAGTTTTCTTGTGGATCACATTAATATACAATGAATATTTCTACTAATAAAATATAGTATCTATGAATAATAGTTTGGGGTTTCTATATTTGTTATCAGAGAGAGGTTTAATTATATTTACAAACTAGTTTAAAAAACTTTAGTAAAAACCCTTAGTAAAATACTAAGTATAGGATAACGTCATATGTAATGGTAAATAAATGAGTGTGGTTTTTTGATACAAATATATCCCTGTTAGGATACTACAAGTGGATGTGGTTTTGGAATAGATTCATCTAGGGGTGTTAACCCTAAGAAGAGTTGGTTGGGTATATCGAAACCATCATTATAGTTCATGGTTAATGTGAACTTATAGCACACATGGTTCGAAACTCCTAAGGGGTATTCTTAGGTTAATTATTATTTTCTTCAAGATCCATTTTAAAGGATTTCAATAGATAATAACCAGGTAAGAATTAGGATAAACCTATGGTTTTATATATTGTAAAGCAGGTATCCTAATTTATTCAACCTATAAATAATTTTCAGGATTATATAGTTTCTCACTGTGATTATTCTTGATCAAACTATAATTTTTTGTTTTAGTCAATGACTAGAACTAGAAGGAAATGTGTTATTGCATAATGTGATGGACAATGAAATTATTATCCTCCCATGTTACAAAATACTATAATAATTGGAATAAAAAATATTTTTTCAATGATTACATATCATTCCAAAGCCATTAATGATTATAAGGTTCTATACAAGAAAAATAAGGAGAAACGTGTTGTTGAGTCCTTGATGAGGAAACATCCACCTTCTTTCAGTAGGTCCATTGATCTAATAACTCTTGATAAATGCATCTGTACCACTAAAAATATATTTTCAATTCTAAAGTGTTTAGTGTATAAAAAAGTTATATTAGCTATTTATTATTTGCAAGGTGAAGCATGTAAATAGTGGAATCTTATCAAGAATACTTTGAAATGAGAAGAAATTCACTCCATAGAGTGGGATGAGTTTAAGAGACTATTTTTTATAGATTAATTTCACCATATTCTTTATATAAATTTGGGAAGTAAATCTATGAGCCCAAGAGGAAGGATGAATAACTCATTATTATTATGAATCATATTTTTCATGACATTCATGGTATGATTCCTGTATTATTATTGAAATAGAAAGCAAGATTGACTGATTCATTAGTGGATAAAAACTATGTCACCAAAGGGAGTCATCTATAAGAGACTTCAGTAGCTATTATGAAATAATTTATGTTCTATATAGGTCAAATGGATATTAGAGTCACCCACCAATATCATGGTTTTGATAATATAAGAAAGACATAATTCAAAAGAAAATTTAACAATCAAAACCATAGATTTAAGAAGATGATTTTTTCTTTATTCTAGATGTGTGGAAATAATTACGGAAGCGATTTTCTTACTGGGATTGGTAAATGTTTTAATTAGAGAATAGAAGGCCATCTCAAGAAGGATTTAATTATTTCTTGTCCACATTTATAGTGAATTTCATCAGGGAAAACATGTGAAATATGGGATGTGCATCAGGAAGGGGCAGTCTGTGAAGGGGGATTATTTCTTGGTGGGTGTCAGAAGAGATGGGATGAAAATGACTTAGCTAAAGTGGTTGGTGTGGTCATCATCACATAGTTATTCTTAGACAGGGTCACTTGCGACATTACCACTGGGATTCATCCTTGTATGGAGATCCAACATTGGGGGTGGAGGAGATACCGTCAATGAGATGAGGAGGTGGGTTCATGGTCTAGGAACATGAGCTAGATGTAGCGGTAACATGCTGAAGGTGTTTTCATAAGATGATGGTGGGTTATAATGGAAGGCAGAATTGGTGTCAGGCCAAATAAATGGCATGGAGTCTCTTGACTAACCAAGAGTGGCTATGAGCATAGGTGCATGGTAGAGAGGGAAGTCTCAACAGAACGATTGAGAAAATAGGAATATTCCCAATGGATCAGATCTAGATAGGGTTCTGAGTTACTGACCCTAGCTTTGTAGGATCTATCAGATTGGATGAAAAACAAGGTATGACATGTTCCATTTGGACTAGGAACAATGAATCTCTACATGGGATAATGCTAGCTGTACAGCCTTGCATAGTTTTGGAGTTTATGAATAATATAATTGTTGGGTTGGGTCTGCTCTTACAGTGTCTCTCCTAGTCCATCAATGGTCATGTATTATACCTAAGTGAATATGGGATTACAATCCATGTAACATTACCCATCTACCTAATTAATATGGGGAAAGTAAAAAAAATTAATAACCATTAATCTTGGTGGAAAATCAAATGTAGAATTAATATTAAGAAGTTAGGTAAGGATAAAAATGGAGAGAAATTTCTATAAAATGAACCACACACATTTCAGTGCAATAATATCAAGGACCATGGAAATTATGCTAAACAATTCTTAAATCTAAGGGTCAATGACATTGATCTGTTTGAAAAACCTCTTAAGTAATTAGACCGTGGAAAATCTCATGTGATTAGTATTCTTTATATGTGGTTTGATAATGAAGTGGTGAAAGGCACACTTATTATGAACTCTATAGTAATTAATGTCTTATTTGATTATATTTCTACCCAATCATTTATACCTAATGAATTTTATAGGTATATAAAATTTCCACCTCAATGATTTGATATTTAAATTAGAGTAAAAAATCATAATGGTATGATGATAAAATATCATGTATATTGATATTCTATAATTAATGTTTGTAGGAATATACTAATGGTAAATGTTTTTATTATTCCTATTATTGAATCTATATGATTTGGGAATGGTTTAGTTTTATTTATATAAATACCATATCGATTATTAAGTAGGGGAAGTGACAATTGATATTCTGAACCAACCTATGATTTTATATCAGCAGAATGACAAATATAAACATCTATTAGAAATTATATCGAATACATGGGTCTTGATTAATTTTCAAGAGGGATATTTATATCATATGTAAAGGGAGAAACTAAATATAAAATAAAATAAAGTTATATGACTTTTTATTTATGTTATTATCAAAGAGTTACCTAGTATTCCTTTGAATCATGAAGTCATGTTTTTATTAGACTTCATACCTAGTCATACACATATTTCAAATAATCCATAAAGAATAGAAGTGATTATGTTATAGGAATTAAAGAAGAAACTCCTAGAAAATATTTATAAGGGATTCATTTGGACAAGTGAATCACCATGGGGTTAACCCCTACTTTTTTGTTATGAAATGTTATGGATCAATAAGACTCTACATTGATAATTGGGAACTTATAAAGATCTAGATCGAGAATAAGTACCATATACACTATATTACTAATCTTTTTGATTAATTATGGGGAGCTCAATATTTTTAAAAGATTTATCTTTGATATTGAACCATCAATTAAGGGTCAAATAGTGAAGACATTCCCAATTCAGCCTTATGATCAAGGTATAAACACTATGAACTTATAATTATTCCATTTTTTCTTACTAATAAACCCATTATATTAATGTTTTTAATGAATAGAGTCTCTATAGGATATTTTGACCAGTTTTTGGTAGCCTTTGTATATGATATTCTTATATATTCCAAGAGAATAGAAGAGAATAAAGATTAGTTCAGGAATTTAATGAAGTCCCTAGGGAAGGAGAAGATATATGATAAATTAACCATGTGTGAGTTTTGGATATAGGAAATTTAATTTTTGGGTTATATAATCTAAAGATATGGTTTATTGGTGATTCTATCAAAGAAGAAATTTAGTTAAAATTGTCTTAAACCAACCACTTTCACTGAGATCTATAGGTCTATTATATTGGATAGATATTGTGGAAACTTTTTGAATGATTAATCATGAATATCTAATCCACTCATTATTTTAACTTATAAGGGAGTTATGTTCAATTGGATGGATGAATGCATAGAAAATTTCAAAGTATAAAAGAGAAGGTTGGTTAGTGAACTTGTGATCACAATGCACTAGTTTTGAGAAGGGATTTTAATTTATAGTGATTCATTGATGAATTTCCTCACATGTTTTCTAATACGGAATGATATTTTGATAGCACATTCCTCAAGCCAATTGAATATTCATGAGGATAATTACATGACTAATAATTTGGGGCTAACAGTTGTAATATTTTCCTTAAAGATACAAGGGAATTATCATTATTGAAAAATATGTGACACATATAATGATTATAAAATATTAAAGTATATATCCTCACAAAAATTATTGAATATTGTCTAGTGTTTATTAAATATATTGAATAATTAATATATTCACACCATGGGAATGTGAACAAGATGAATGCTGATTTTAGTTAAAATGATCTTGGAAGATTATCCATGATAAGGATCATAAAATATATAATATTTATGTATTTTCAAATTATGGACCTTGACATATTCAATAAGGGGATAAATATTATTTTTTCACAAATGTGTGTCCAACCATCTATCCAGGTAAAGGATAAAGAGTCATAAAAGGAGGATATGGAAATGAAAAATAAGGTGAGAAATTTCCTAAAATTCAACCTCGATTGTTGTAGAATGATAAGGTTTAGGAACCAAGTATGTGTCCTATCAATACCATACCTAAATATGGAAATATTAGAAGAATCTCATATCTCATCATTCTCTATTAATCCTATAAGTACAAAGATGTATAGAGATATGAAAGTGTATTTAAGGTGATACAAAATGGAGAGATATAATATGGAGTATGTATAGTGGTGCTTGGTATGTCAGTAATTTAAATATTATAGATACAATCCTAGTGGAATGTTACAACCGTTACCCATATAGTAATGGACATGGGAAAATATCACCATGGATTTCATCATTAAACTCCTTAAAAATCTAAGGGCCATAATGAGATTTGGGTTGTATTAGATCAAATTATGAAGTCAGAACACTTAATCACTATTAAATAACATTTATATCTTTATTATCTCTCTAGGATATACACTAATGGAGTTGTATGGTTTCACAGAGTACCACATTATATTGTTTTTGATTTAGATCTACACTTCACCTCGATGTTCTGGGAAAGTATTCTATAAGTTTTGGAAATAGATTTTTGAATCTATATTTCTTATCATCCTCAGATATAAATTTAGTCTCACATAACCATTCAAACCCTAGACAAAATATTGAGATTGTATTCTATAAATTTCAGTGGTGTTTAAGATCAAAACCTTCGTCTAGTTGAATTTTCATACAACAATATCTTTCACTAGAGAATTTAGATTACTCATTATTATTTCCTATATAGAAAAATGTGTAAAACTACAATATGATGAGATAAACTAGAAGAAAAAATCTATTGGTACCTACACTAGCTAAGGAAATGGTATAAAATTTTAAATCTATTCAATAACACATGGAGACAACTCAGAGTAGATGGAAGAGTTACAATTACAATATTCAGTTTGATCTAGCAGTAAAAGATGGTGATAAATTATTCCTATGAAGTTCAAAATAGAATAAGGTTTTGATATTAAAATATAATGAAAAAATTTGCCATATGTATGTTAGTACTTATGGTATTCTTGATAAATTTGGGAGGGTTTCTTATCACTTGGTACTCCTACCACCCCCCTCTTAAGTTCATGTTGTCTTCTTCCTATCTCACCTGAGAAAGTACATATATGATCCTTTACATGTTCTAAAAATATATATTATACCATTGGATAATGATATTTCTAGTAAAGAACTACTAGTAGATGTATTAGATCATAGAGATAATGTTTCATGAAATAAGATTACTTGTCTAGTTAATGTTCTTTGGAGGAATCAGAAATTTAAGAAAGAGACATGGGAACCCAAGGATGTGAGGAAGCAGATATATCAACATTTTATTAAATCAGAGTTATGTGATTTTATGGGTAAAAATAATTATAATGGGGGTATAATGTAACACCCCAATATTTTATATTTATTTCCTTTTCCATAAACATAAATTATTTGACAGATTGACTACACGTAACCCAGAGTCTATATGAACCATGAAATAGTAAACAATTATACCCAAGACATGTGATTAGAATGGATAAATAGTAATAAACAATTTATGATAATTATCTATTATGGTTTTTAATAATTCAATTTTTTTATTAATACATAATAAATAAGTACTCAGTTTTTAGAAAAGCCATTTTATGATTCTAAAATTTGGATTCTTCAAAAATGGTTTCTATTACACACAAACACCAGAAATAATTTATAATTTTTTTAAAAAATTATATTAAGATGAAATTAAAATAATTTCATAAGTCATCATGTCCATATTATCTTAAGGTGAATTTTTAGTATTTTTTTTAATATCTATTTTTCTGTAAATAGTGAAAAATACTGATTTTTTGTAAAAAATATGTCAATTATTTTCAATAAAAGTACCATTAATTTTTAAATTCTATACTAACGTAATTAAAGAATAATTTAATTATAAATAATATAACTAATTTTATAGGAGTCTTCATTATACTTTATTTTATAATAAGTTACGTTATGGGATTAATTTTTTTTTTAAAAACTATTTTAATGTGAAAAATGTTTTTCATATAAAAAAATTAATTTAGTTTCTATTGAGTAATGTTTTTACTGAAATATTTAGATTATATATTAAATATAATATTTTAAAATTCATTTTATCATTTATACACTTCATGGAATGGATGTTAGTTATGTTTTATGCTTAAAAATTTATTTATTTTAAATGGGTTTTCATCATTGTTTGTGAACTTATTTAAAATTTAATTTTTCTACTTATATATGTTGAATCAAATAAAATTGATTCAATAATTACATTTATCCTAATTATTATAATTTAATAGGTCTAACTTAATTTTGATTCAAATTTAATAGTTATAACAATAAAATTTTGTTACCATGGTTAAGGTTAAAATGGGTTTACTAGGGGGTTAAACCAAACAATAAGGGATGTATTTTAACACAAACCTATAAATTTATTATTTTTTGAAGATATTTCAACCATATATTATCCTCCCTATAAATTTAGATCCACTTGGTTCCACTTCCCCCTTAATGTGACCTTATATCCATGGAATCGTTTAAGAAATTCCATTGTGTCGATCCACATACTTATAAAAGTGAACCTCTCTGCCCCAAATATTCATACCATTTGAGCCTTCAGTATTAAAAAATAACTACTCCAAAAAATGTCTATAATACTTTTATTATTGTTAGATATTTGTTTCTTCTTTTAAGGAAACTCCTTCAATGTTTAATGAGTAATAGAAAGGAGGTCTCGTAAAGAAGTGGTATTGATCTTAACTGAGTCTTTCAATTTTATATCACCATTTATATCCTCTAAAATTATTGTATCAATAATAAAAATATAAATATAGTATAATCAATGTAATGATATTTTATTATTACGATGTGATAACCATTTTACTCCCCTTATCCATAAAATGAGAAATAAAAGTATCACTCATGCATATGTGTGGACTACCACATCCACATAAAGACACAATTCATTTCCCAGAACCAAATATAATGGATAGGTGTTATGATCTAATTAATATTTATATATGATATTTAGGTAGTATATATTCTTTAATAATTATAATATATCATCTACCTTCTTACCTTTTTATCAACTAGAAAATGACAATGTCACTCATTCGTACATGTGGAATACCACCTCCATTAGTGATGTGATTCATTTTTGTTTCCATTTCACAATAATGATAATAATGATATATTTTATGAATATATATATATATATATATATGTGTGTGTGTGTGTGTGATATAATGTCATGACCCATCTCCCAGAGCTCGTGTTGTGAAAACCCCAAGCCCGCCTTCCATAGGCCAGGGGCTGGTGACTAGCACCAGAAAGGTGTATCCCTTAATGGGAAGGCATTGCATTTAAACCTGTACAAACACACAGTCCAAGAACACAACAAAAATCAACCAAGAAGTAAACTATGGTAGTAAAAAGTGTGCTAAAAGTAAACGGGTTGGAATACAAGACCAACTGAAAAGTAAAAGTTCAACTGAAAAGTACAAATACAACTAAAAAGTGAAAAACATCTCCAAGATCGTCTACTGAGGATCCTACCTGAATTGTAGGTACAACTCATGATCAGTAGTCCCTACGTCACGTCATTCCAATTAATCTACATCTGAGAACCATCCAGTCATGGTTCCCTTAGCCTCGATCAACACTCTACATCGTCTGAACCAGACACAACATGATGCAGGCATATCCTAGGCATGGGTGAGTATAACGATACTCAGTAGGGACCCCAAGACCCCCGTAGGTCTCCCAGAGTTCCACAAAGGAAAAACAACAATGAAAGACCTCCATCTCAAAGCACGAAGTGATTAACACCATCTCTACTTAGGTATATGCCCATACATATACCTATGTTATCAGGATATACTCATCCCATACATGAGGGAAGAATACCACAAAGGTAACACCATGAAGGTAGAAGTACCACATAGGTAACACCACAAAGACAACACCATGAAGGAAGAAGTAACACACTTGTAACACCGTGAAGGTATAAGTACCACACAGGTAACACCACGAAGATATCTCGACGATGGTGAAAGTACCACACATGTATCACCACAAAGATATCACCACGAAGGTCAACGTACCACATAAGTATCACCACGATGATATCACCATGAACGTAAAAGTACCACACATGTATCACTATGAAGGTAAAAGACTTGGCTCACACCAGGTATTGGTGATGTATTGAAGTGAATATGATTAGTCTCGTAGCTGTATCATCTTATTCTGTCAAGAGGTACTACTGCTAGCCATACAGAGTATGACCCACACATGATCGATAGGTACTAATACCCACAATGACCCACACAGGATCCGACCTGCCCAGATTCGATAGGTTCTAACCACCATAATGACCCACACAGGATCTGACCCACACTAGATCGGTATGTGCTGACCCAGACTAGATTGATAATTGCTAACCCACATTGGATCTAACTCACACAGGATCACTATGCGATGACCCACACTCGATCGGTCGGTACTAGCCTCCGTTTGATATGTCTCTAACCTCCGCCTCACTGCCTGCCACTGGATTCCTGCTCATAGTATGGTTGATTTTGGGAGAAACTCTCCTAAATCCACCAGTATTAACTCAATATCCTTGAAGCTCCATGAATAATTATCTGAAAGATCTGCCACGCTGACAGGTTTCCAACGCGAGAGACGGTGCGTCAATCGGACGCCCGATCTGTGAGTTATAAGCATTTTAGTTCTGAGTGCCTGGTTGGATTTCAGTTCGATCCAACCTAGTCTTACTCCAAATATTTCCAAAACTCAAGTGGATTATAGAAAAGGGGCCGTCTTTCCCCAAGGGTCTCAGTTCTGGAGGCGATTAGTCAAATAGTTGCCCCGTTCTCAAGTTATGGTCCTTTAAGGGAAACTGTACTAGATGGATCCGGGTTCGGTTTAACCCGATCTGGGTTGTCCCGGTCTAGTTAAGGTTGATATGACCTAGTCTGAGTCCATCATGGCGGGGTTGGTCCACGATCTAGCCCGACCCTTTAGGGCGCGACCTGCTGGGCTCATGCGACCCGTAGGAATCACAACCCGGTGATGTGGCCTGGTGATGCGGGGTCAGCCGGGCTGGCACGGGGGGTGGGGGGGGGGTTCCCTGTCCGGAAGGTGAATCGCCATTGACCTTTAGCACTGCCAGGTCACCCACGAGATCCACTGTGGGTCCTGCCACCACGGCGTCGAAGTCGTGGCTCTTCTGATGGCGAGCTGTTGCGCGCCGCTGCTTCCTCCAACAGCCGTCCGATGTTGGCCACCCTATTCAACCCCTCCACAGCTGAAAAGCTGTGACCCTTCTCCTCTGGAGGCGCATGACGATGCACCACATCTGAACCGTGGCCGGCCGGTATCGGCCACTCTGATGACCATCGTGGCATAGTGCCACACCAACCACCTATGGCGCGTGACGACATGCCTCCTATATCACGGCCGACTGGTGTCAGCCGCCGCTTTTATCTACCATCTTGGGTCTTGTCCAACCCAATGATAATTCTTGTGAAGAACATGCCAAAAATTCCAACAAGGGCGGAGGGTCCAGGCCTTGTTCATTTTACCTGTGCCCTCCGTGTTTGCTAGATAGCATGATTGAAGAAATAGGATTCCACAATATCTTGTAATTATCACAAAAATAAATTCCTACCTCAAGATCGTTGGAGAATGTCACATTCGAGGAAGAGTCTATATTCGTCACCCCTGCAATAAGATGGCAAGGATGCCACTCAATCTTCATTCTTCGGTTTTGGGTTCAGTTTCGCTCATCACCACTCTCCAGAACCGGCCCTATCCTCAAAGTGTTGGGCGTCACAGAACATTACCAAAGCTTTGTCGCTTGGTGAAGCCGTTCCATTACCCTCCCCAAGCTCCATATATATAGGAGTGGGGGAGGGTTAGTAATGATCATGGAATTTTTGGGGGTTCATTTAATAGGAACCTTCCTAAATTCAAATGAACCCGTTACTTAGGATTTGAAGGGTCAATCCATTTTATGTCCTGACATTTCACTGGTCCCACACTACTGCTTTTCCGTCATAGGAAAACAAAATAAATAAATAAAATAACAAAGTTTTTTTATTAATCTTTTAAAATGTTCCAAAATCTAAAGTTTTCTCCTAAATTACTGTGGTCGAAGTGAAGCCTCCCGTAAGTGAATCATGGAACTATGGATTCAATGGTTCCCTCATATTTTTAATCTGAGCACCAGTTCAAAAGATAGAAAACACCGCCTGCACATTTACTGGGCATACTTTAAAAAAAGTTCAGAAATTCATTCCGAGAACACCAGGACTTGGAATCACATGCTGTTAGTTTTTACAAACTCGTAATAATTCCATATAATTAAAAAATGACATGGAAAATCTAGGTTTTTACATTCTCCCCACCTAAGGGATTTTAGTCCTCAAAACCCACAACATAGACTAAGGAAACAAATGGGGGTACTGAACATGAATCGTAGCCTCCCGCTCCCTTGTGCTCTCCAAGAGGTTTCTATGCTTCCAGTGAGCATGAACTAGAGGTATCGATCTCCCATGAAGGAAACAGTCCTCTCAATCCTAAATTTTCATTGGAACCTCTGTAAAGGTCACCCTATCATCAATATCCAGCTCTCCCCAGTCGATGACGTGCGATGGATCGTGCACGTACCTCCTCAGCTGTGACACATAGAAAATGTCATGCACCTGGTGCATCTGTGGGGGAAGATCCATGAGATATTCTACCTCACTAACTCTGTTGAGAACCTTAAAAGGTATGATGAACCTCAAAGATAGCTTTCCTCCTTGACCAAATCTCCACAAACCTCGTCGAGGTGAGACCCATATGAAGACATGGTCTCTCTCCTCAAACTCGAAAGGTCTCCATATCCTATCAACATAATAATTATTCCAGCTTTGTGCAGCCTTCATCCATTCCTGGATGATCTAAACCTTCTCAGTGGTAGCCCATACCAAGTATGGAACCATAAGTGCTGACTCCTCTAGGTCTGTCTAGCATAGAGGTGATATGCAAGGTCAACTGTATAAGGCCTCGAATGGTGCCATACTAATGGTGGAATGATAGATGTTTTTGTATGAAAATTTCACAAAGGGAAATTGATCCTCCCAACTGAAACCAAAATCTTGGACGCAAGCAAGTAGAATGTCCTCTAGTGTCTGAATAATCCGCTCTATCTAACCATCCATCTGTGGATGAAAGGCAGTGCTCAAACGTAGCTGAGTCCTGAATTCCTTCTATAATCCCTTCCAAAATCGGGATATAAAGTGTGCATAACGGTCTAAGACAATCATCGATGGAACCCCATAAAGTCGTACAATCTCTTGTACATAGAGGCGTCACAAGACCTCTATGGATCCCTGCTCTCGGATGGGTAGGAAGTGGTCCGACTTGGTGAGTTAGGAAATGATCACCTAAATGGAATTGTGTCCCCTAGACGTCTGTGGTAGCCCTCTCACAAAGTACACGGAGATACCATCACATTTAAACTCTAGTACCTACAGTGGTTGTGCTAAGCCTATTGGAAACTAATTCTTGGCCTTAACTTGCTGACAAGTGAGGCATTGTGAAACAAACTCTGCCACTAGATTCTTAATTCCTAGCCACCAGTGTTGACTCCATAGGTCCTGTCCAGTGGATATCTAAGCACGTAATGCCTCGTAGTCAATGTTCCCAAGCTGTGCCTCTCGAACTCGCTGAAGAAGTGGGGGAGTGACAGTCATAGACTGGAGGTTACCATCTCCATCTCTATCCACAAAGGATATCTGCAAAGCAAGACCTCCATCTCACAGTATGAAGTGATATAAAACATCTATACTTAGGTATATGCCCATATATACACATAAGTTATCAATATATACTCATATCATACATTAGGGAAGAATATCACCAAGGTAACACCATAAAGGTAGAAGTACCATGCAGGTTAGACAATGAATACAACACCACGAAGGTAGAAGTACCACACATGTAACACCATGAAGACAACACCATGATGGTAGAAGCACCACACAGGTAAAACCATGAAGATATCACCATGATGGTAAGAGTACCACACATGTATCACCATGAAGATATCACCACAAAGTTAAAAGTACCAAACATGTATCACTAAGAAGATATCACCACGAAGGTAAAAGTACCACATAAGTATCACCAAGAATATATCACCACGAAGGTAAAATATTCAGATCACACCAGTTATTAGTGAAGTATATAAGTACAAATGATTAGTTGTGATGCTAGTTCATATTATTATTTTAAGAGGCACTTCTGCTGACTATACAGTGTCGGACCCACACCAGATCGATAGGTACTAACCCCCGCAATGACCCACACAGGTTATGAGCCACATTGGATTGGTATGCGCTGACCGACATAAAATCATAGAGCGCTGACCCACATAGGATCTGATCCACACATGATCAATATGCTCTGACTCACAAAATATTGCTCGATAATAACCTTCGTACGATCTGTCTCCAACCTCCACCACACTGTCAACCATTGGATTCCTGCTCATAGTACGCTTGATTCTGGGAGAACCACTCCTCAAGCCATTGTTCATACCAAAATCTCCATGAAGATCCAAAAAGAATTATCCCAAAGAACTGACATTCCAAAAGGGTTCCAACATAACAGACGGTGTGTCAATCGTACACCTGGTCTGTGAGTTATAAGCGTTTTAGTTCCGAGGGCTCGGTTGGAATTCAGTTCAATCCAACCCGGCTGTACTACTATTATTTCTAAAACTAAAGTAGAGTACACCAAAAGGACCGTATCACTCCAAGGGTCTTAGCTCCATATAAGCTTTGTCAAATGGATGCCCGGTTCTCAAGTGAAGGCCCTTTAAGCGAAACTAGGCCTAGTTGGGTTTGGTCTGGCCCAGCCTGCTGGGCTCGCACATCTCGGCCCGTGGTGGGGTGCAACCCACAAGTTGTGTCACCTAGTGATGCGGGGTTTTACAAGCTTCATGGGGGGGGGGGGGGGGGGGTTCGCATTCGGAAGGCAAAGTGGCAGCACCCTTTGGAGCTACCAGGTCACCCGTGGGACCCGCAACTAGTCCCGCTGTCACGTCTCCTCTTGTGGCGCGCCATTGCATGCCACCGCTTCCTCCTGGGGTCTGTTTATGTATGCCACCCTTTTGTACTATACTTTGGATGAAAAGTTGTGACCCTTCTCTGCTAGAGGTACGCGACGGTGCTCCGCATCACCACCGCGGCCGGCTTGTGTCGACCACTCTGCCGGCCATCATAACATAGTGTTGCATCCTCCTAATCTGGAACATGATGGTGTGCTGCCTCCATCGTCGCCGGCTAGTTCCAGCCACTGCCATCATCTATCATCCCAGGTTTTTTCCAACCTGAAGATAATGCTTGCGAAGAATCCACCAAAAATTCAAAAAAGGGCGGTGGGTTTGGGTTAGTTCATTTGGCCCGCGCCCTCTGAATTAGCATGATATCAATAGAGAGGAAATAGGATTCAACAATCACTTGTAATTATCATAAAAATAAATCCCTACCTCAATATAATTGGAGACTATCGCGTTCAAGGAAGAGTCTATCTTCTCCCCCCACGTAACAAGCCGCCAACAATGCCGCTCAATCGTCATTCTTCAGTTCGGGGTTTGGTGTCGCTTGTCACTGCTCGCCGGAACTAGTCCCATCCTCCAATTGTTGGGAATTGCGACACTTGACCAGAGCTTCGTCGCTTGATGAATCCTTCCCATTACCCCTCCACAAGCTCCATATAAATAGGAGAGGGGGAGGGTATGTAACGATCATAGAATTTATGGGGGTTCATTCAATACAAACCTTCCTAAATTCCAACGACATTGTTACTTAGGAGTTGAAGGGTCAATTCATTTAATGTCTTGAAACATCGCTGGTCCCACACTACCTCTTGTCCGTTTGAGGAAAAGAAAGTAATAAATAAAATAAGAAAGTTATTTTATTATTCATTTAAAGTGTCCCAAAATCTAACGTTTTCTCCAGACTTACTGTGATCAAAGTGAATCCTCCCTTAAGAAAATCCCGGCACTGTGGATTCAAAAGTGCCCTAGGATTTTTAATCCAAGAACAGGTTTAAAAGATATAAAATTCTTCCCACGCTTTTACTGAACGTTCCTTAAAAAAGTTCAGAAATTCATTCTAGGCACACCGGGACTTGGAATCACGCGCCGTCAATTTGTGCAGACTCGTAATAAGTCCATAAAATTAAAAAAACATAATATGGAAAATCCAGGTCTTTTAATATAATAATTAATATTTATAGTTTAATTATCATTTATTTTTTCCCTTTATCCATTGAAATGTGGAAAACATCAATTATGCGTACGTACAAACAACTATCTCCACATAGTGATATATATATTTTTTCATCACTGATTTATATGAATAAATATAAATATGTATATAGTAAATATATATAATATTTATATCTCTATTAACATTATAGTGATGAAATAACCATGATTAATTTTCAATCTCCATAGCCACCTAAACAAAAAATATATGAAAAATGAAGTAGTTACACCTGAAATGATGATGATAATGAATGATTATTAAAGAAAATGTAATAAGATGATATAATTAATCCATTTATGGGATTATAGGTATTATTATGGAACTTTATTTATAACTATAATGAATTCAAATTTGTTATAAGTTTTTTTAGAGTACTTACAAATCAAGACAGACTTGAGGTAAGAGTTTCTCGTCTCACTTTTTATTTCAATGAGACTTGTTCCATATTCACCACTTCAATCTTTCATGTGGTGTATATAATATCACTTAGATATTTTTCATCAGGAATGCCATAATTTTCGTTATATTTAATGTTTGATGTGAAGTTATTCTTTCAGGGGGTTTATGATTCAAATTTCACCCAAGCAGCAAGGGTTTTATGTTACAATCTCATTTTTTATAATGATTTATTATGATTAAAAATTTTATAAAGAAATTATAAGATATATTTCTCATAAAAATTATTTATTTTAATATAATTATTTATTTTATGAGATTATATTTTTACCTTCATTTTC
The DNA here is from genome assembly GCA_963277665.1 of Viscum album. NCBI lineage: Eukaryota > Viridiplantae > Streptophyta > Magnoliopsida > Santalales > Viscaceae > Viscum > Viscum album. Next base: position 1,686,649,896 of record OY728160.1, read on the forward strand.
ACTCTTTATTCACATAATATAGTTTTTTTAGATAAACCGACCATGTAGTTCTCTTTAGTCAGGAATATTCTATTAATTCCCATATTTTCTATAAAATGACTTAAATAATGTTTTCATTATTTTAAAAAATTTCTTTAAAGTTATTCTTAATAATAATTTACTTTATTTTCCTATGTTTAAAAATAATTTTTTTACGTTTTCCAAACATCACATTTTATAATTTTTACTCTAAATTTGAAAACAAGTTTTTTAACATACATCACAATAATAGAATTCCCAACCATTATGAATAAACTTTTATATATATAATAATTTATATGTTTCATTTTATATTTTCGATGGAAAAATTTTCCTTAATATTTTTAGGAAATTTTTATCTTCTAAATAGAAGATCTAAAGTGATAAGGGTATTTTCCTCATGAAATTTTATAGTGATATCATAAAGGTATTTTTATCTACAACCACATACTTTGATTTTAGTTATGTTTTTCTAAGGATATTATCTAATATTAACATCATTATTATTTATTTGGATAGTTTATTATTATGATAGTGAAATTTTTATGAGATCTGTATCCTTTTCATAGTTTATGATTTATTGATATGAATCATGTTTTATAATCTTGTGAAAACATCTGCATGGTTTTATTTATGTGATGGGTTTTTTTATTGTAAACCAAGGATGGGGGGTTACATTATAAACCAATGTTATGTGGGTTTATTATTTCACTTTTAATTCACTATGTAAATATAGATATCTCTTGAGATAATGAGGAATTAAATGGAGAGTAAACCAAATTTAGTAAGGAAACTTGTTCGAAAACATAGTTTTGGGAGTGTACCATGACTAGGGAAATGGTGAAATGGGGAGTGAACCTAATCCACTATAACAACCTTAGTAGTGAGCCTTGACTAAGGAAATGAGTATCTATGTTTATTTATATTCTGCAAACTTATTAACTATTCTTATGAGATTTTTCATGGATCATGATTGAATTTTGATGATTTGGGACTTTTATGTCTTATGTATTTTGATTTATAAATATTTATATCAGGTTTCACGATAATGATATTTGAATTTATGGGTATTATGTTCTATTGCTATTTTATTGTTATCATACCATTATGCTCATATTAATTTCACTTAGGATCATTGACTGAAACTCATTAGAAGCTTTCCCAACATGTTTGATTCTAAAAAGATGAAGTTTCAAGTTGTAAAATTATTGTGTTATAATGATTGATGTATTTCATAAATTCAGTGTTAATGAAAATTTGATCCAGTTGGAACACTGGTGAATTTATGTATATTCAAGAAGAAATGAAAAAACTTTAGAATAGTCAGGAAGAGTTTAGAATTTTCCCATTGAGATTCAAATAAGCATGGAATTTAGATTTAAGAATTTCAGTGTGAGGGAAAATGATATCGGTTTCCCTACTTTTACATTTCTAGAGAACCTATATATAGAGATGAAAAGTACATTAGTAATTGTGACTTTTCACTGAAAAAATATGATATACTGAATGAATTGTGTCAGGTTTGAGTTTCCAACCAAAGCTAGTTTTCATGCTGATGATGTTTTTCGAGAAGATATTTCATACAAAATTATCAATTATAGTTAAGTTATAAGATGTGTAAAGAGAGTATCCGATATAATAAATAGACAATATTTCTATGAATAAGATTTTGTGAGGTACTAAGTTTTATATTTAGACAGAATAGAGGTTTTTTCTCATATTATGTTTTGAAATGGTTTATTAAATGGTTATTACCAGAGATAGTCACACCGAATGGAGAAATGAGATAGAGGAATCAAACATACATTTTGGATGAACTTTCCTAGAGAGAAATTCACAAATTTACATTATTTGGATTTTGATTTTAAGAAAAAAATTACACTGAAAAGATTCATTATAGTCATACCTACCAGGAGATAATGGATATGTACATGAATTGGATCAAAAGTTAAATTAAATTCTCTATAATAGTGAATTTCGACGGACCAATGGGGTTAGCCATGACATGGATATAGGTTCTCACACAGAGGATGAACTTTGTAAATATTTTGTGATTTTCTTACTTTCCTAGATTTTTCATTCCTTTGAATTTACTAAAATGTTATAAGGAAATAACTCAAACAAGTTAGAGGGGTTATGTTTCTTGATGATAAAAACTTCTAAAAAGATAACACATGATTAAATCCCACCTTCTTAATATTTCTATGATCCTTTTTAACATCATGTGGTATCAAAGGGAAGAATCCCTTGTCAAATACTTATTACGGAAAATCACAATTTCATCAGTAATAGATGGATTCCTACATTTTATAGAAAAAATTAAAATGTCAGGAAAATTTAATAATAACCTATCATCTATCTATTTTATTTCAAGTCGAAGATGCAATAACTATTTTGTTTTAACCCATTGTGAAATTTTCTCCCATTACTATTGATGATAATAGAAATACTGAATTTGATAGAAAGGCTATAAATTATTTTCTTTTTTCTCTTCTATAAAATGTTTACATGATGATGATGGGTCTGAAAACATAAGAGATAATGTGTGACAAGATCAAATGTATTTTTGAATAAAATACTAAATTTAATGAAGAAAAACAAAAAATATGATATAACAAATTTGAAGTTATAAAAATGAATTATGAATAAAATATTGATGTGTACTTGACTTGAGTGAATGAATTTGTTTGAAACATTAGATGTTTTAGAGATGTCTTGGAAAAATCTTAATTTGTTATGAAACTCATTAGAAGATTTCCCAACATGTTTGATTCTAAAATGTATTCTTAAGATGATAAAGAGGATTAATCACTTTATGAATTTAAAAACATTATTTCTTCATTTGAAATGAGAGAGGCTCTATAATTCAAAAAGATGATCATTGATAAAATGGATTATTAATATTTGAGAAAGATAAAAAATCAATATTCTAAAGATATTGATCCTTGTGATTCTAAAGATAAGGATGAGGATGAGTCAAATGTAAAAAACGTGTCTCTTATCTTAAAGAATTATAAAAAAGTAGTATGAAAGTGTTGAGAAAATCTTCGCCTCAAATTTTTTGAGTATATAAGAGTCATTCACTTTGTAATGAATATCCATAAAACGAAATTTCTTGAATTTTAATATCATCTTAAATAAAATAATTGATAGAAGAGGCTAAACAAAACATCTATGGAATAAAATAAGAACATTAGTGGAAATAAAAAGGTTACTGGAAATAAAATAAGTGTTTTGAGTAATAAAGTAGAATATGAATTAGATTAGATTGATTCATCAGATGATGAATGTTTGGATGGAATCATGAATTCCTTTTCAAATGTCGAGAAAAATGATGATTTGTGAAACAATGATGATGGTTTTTGCAGATCTTAAAGAGATTATTGGTTCAGATCATAATATGTACCATTTATTAAGAAAAAAATATCTCTTAAAAAATGAATTAGAATGGTGAATAAATAAAATGTACAATTTTTTTGAAGAAAGAAAAGATTTAGTAATGATGGAATAGGATTACATCTTGGAAATAATAAACTAAAAACTGATAATTTATGAATAAGGAAACATGGTTGAAGATATAAGTAAGAAGTTGTTAGCAATGGAAATTTAGGTTAATAAAACCCAATCAAAACGCATTGTGGATGATAGTAACTTTTTGTTGTTGAATGAAAATTTTAGAAAAGTATTGGATAAATCTATAGAAAAAAATTAATACAAGGATCAAGTGAGATATTACCCATTAAATATAATGGTTTATATGATGCTTCTAACATCTCAAGTGTTAAGAAAAGTATTGGTAAAAATTGGATTGATAAGGGACATGAAAAACTTAACACATCAATGAATGTTGAAAATTAACTTCATAGGAATGATGGACCACACCCATAGATTTTATAAAAAAAACGAAGTTATATACCTTAAAAAATTTCCAATTGAGAGAAATAATAATTCAATAAAAACCAAGAATTTATGGATTTAACAGGTAATGTGGAATTTAATGGCACATATATTGAATACATTATAATAAAATGTCACCTCTAGGAAAGGGTCATGAAGAGAGGGGTATTAATTGTAGAAGTATAATGAGTTACTTTCCTAAGCCATAGGAAGTAAGAAAAGTGAAATCTTAGGATGTTAGAAAAACTTCAATAAATTTTTTTTCAACTTCTTGGAAGAAGTTTATATAAGATGTGATCAACCTGGTCACTTTGATGAATAATGTATATCTAAATTTCCTAGGAAATTTTTTATGCTAGAAAAGAAAATCAGTCTGGAAATAAGATATTTGAAGAACGAAATTTTGTTATTGAGACATCCCTAAAATCACAAAAAAGAAAAAAACCATATATTCTTGATAGTGGTTGTTCCTCACACATGATATGAGATATAAAAATCTTGGATGATATTGAAAATTGTTATGGAGGATAATTAAATCTTTGAAATGATAGATCCCTGAAAATAAAGAGGAATTATAATCACTGAGATAGAAACTAAAAAACTAAAAATCCAAGGGACTCTTATTTTTTGATTGGATTAAAAAATCCCCTTAGTTTGATTGATATTTGTGATGAATGGAATTAAGTGATATCCAAAAAGGATTATTTTATCATCATGAGTGTGGAATTTTGAAAAACATTTTACAAGTGAATAAAGAAAAAGAATAAATCTTTTTTTAGATTGAGGACCATGGTAAGTAATGTTACTTGATTACTAAATGTGATAAAAAGTTGCGGTGTCACAAAATTTGGAATCTTGGGAAGAAATTCATAGAAAACCTTTCTATAGTTAATGTTGTCAGGAATATTACAACAATGATAATTATGATGATTTTTCTATAACTTAACAGAATATAAATATAGTTACTAGAAGCCTCAAGAAAGTAGAAATTCAATAAAAAAGACCTCTTGATCTTATTCACTTTGATATTTGTGGATCAATGTGACATCTGTCAATAGAAGGCGATTTGTACTTTATCAATTTTATTGTTAATTTCACTTGGATGGATAATATCACGTTTAGGAATCATAAATTAGAGGTTGTAGAAATGTTTAGATCTCCCAAACATGATATTGAGAGATAAATGCGTGCTTATTTAAAAAAAATTGAGACCTGATAATGAAACAGAATTCACAAGAAATGAATTTTAATCTTATCTAAATAGGCATGGAATCAAACTTCAATATAATTCTCTATATACCATTAAAAAAGGATATTCATAAATGAAAAATTATAGGTTTCTTATAAATGATAAGAAACATATTGTTTGAGTAAAAAAATCATAGTAATTCTAGATATAAGATTTTATCACTCCTATACATGTGGGGGAAACGATTTTTATGGCTGGAATCAATTAATACATCCAATGAAATGTGGCATAAAAAACATATGTTAAATATTCCAAGGTTTTCAGAAGTCCCTATTTACTAAATACAAAAAATATCATTCTTGGGAAATTTGATAAAAATATAGAGGAAATAACTTTCCTATGATATTCTTCCAATATAATAAGCTACAAATGTTGGAAAAATGTTTACAAAATTTTTATGATAATTATGATATGAATGTTTATAAAAATAAAAATTTCTTTAAAAATGATGTTCAAAAGGTTGATAAAGACAAAAAGATGATTTCCATTGAATTTAAAAGTGATAAAAAATAGATATGTCAATACTCATAGTAATAATTTTATATGGAAAGTAAATTTGGATAAGAAACATTAAAATTGTGTACCTTATAGAATCTTGTTGAAACTAAAAATATATACAAAAATAAAAAAGTTGTGATTAATAATAGAAAAAATGAGACATTAGAAATTTGACATCCAACATTTCCTAGATTGAACAAGTATTTCTTTTAGAAGTAGTAAACTTCAATGAATGGGTGAATGCAATGAATGAAGAGTTGGATCAAATTGAGAAAAATGAAATGTTGTAACTTGTTTGATGACCAGAAGATAAAAATGTTATTAGAACAAAATGGATTTATAGAAACATCTTGAATGAACATGGAGATGTTTCCAGAAAAATAATGAATTTTTTTAATAGTATGCACTTGTAGAAGTTTTAGAATTTTAATAATCATTTCCCTAGTTGAAATAATAGAAACCATTATATGTTCTTAGATATGGTTGTACATAGATGTTGTAATGATTATTATATGGATTAAAATTCATATTTCATAAATGGGGTGATTGTGGAAAATGTTTCTATTGATAAGATTTATGGTTTTAGACATTATAATGAAGAAATTAAGGTTTCTAAATTGAATAAATGTTTATAAGTGATAAAAATCCCATGTTCCTTGTAGTCCAAACATGATAGTTATCTGGAAAAGTTTAATTTTTATAAAGGAAATGTTTACAAAAACATGTATGTGAATGTAGTGGATTCATTCACATCGATTGTAATTATTTGGGTGGATGATATAATTATTTATAGGGATATAGAAAACCATTTTAATTAATTTTCTTGAATAGATGAAGAAGAATTTTTAGATGATATTATTAGGAGATGTAACTTTCTCCCTTGGTTTACATGTTTAAAAAAAGGGAAAATAAATTTTCCTATATTAAGGAAAGTATGTGAGGGAGTTTTTTAAAAAGTATTTCATGAATGGTTCTAAAGAATTTTCTACCCCGATTTCAGTGACCACAATGTTGAGTAAATATGAAATAGAAAAATGTATAAATCAGAATGATTTTTGGAAGCGGATAGGAGTTTTTATTTACCTTATATTCCCAAGAAAAGGTATTGTTTATGTTGTGACTTTATGTGATAGATATCATAGTAATCTAAAATAATCTCATGTGTTGGTAGAAAATGTAATTCGAAGATATTGTAAAGGAACATCTTCATATGGGATATTGTACAAAAGAAGTTATGAAATGAAATTTTATGGTTAAAATGACGTTGATTGGGTTAGATATTGAAAAGACATAGAACCAACTTAAACTTTTTTTAAGAGAATATTTTGTGAGTTATCGTAGTAAGAATAGGCTTCTATAACTTTGAGCACAATAAGATCAGAATATTTTATTGTTTCCTGGGTTTGTACTCAAATGTTGTGGAAGAATGTTTGTCCAGAAGATTTTAATTTTAAAGTTTATACACCGTTGATGATGCATTGTGATATTTAGATTCTAGTTTATCTTTCAAAAAATCATGTCCAACACTAAATATTGAAGAACCATGAAATTAATTTTCCATTTAGGAAAGAGAAATCTTCTCATGGATATGTTTCTATATAATATATTTCAATAATTCATCTAAGTTTTGATATATTTTCCATTATATTACAAAATAAATATTTGAATTATTAATGCCGCAACTTCATGTTCATCCACTATAAAATATTTCCTAAACCATATGAAGGAAGTGCCCATCGTTCATTGGATAATCATGGTAGAGGGAAAGATAAATTAACAACTTTTTAATAAATTTTTAAATTTATTTTGGTAATGATTTTGAAGCCATGGTTTTCATAAAACAAGGGAGTAAAAAAGGCAGAGAGTAATAAAATTGAGCTGTTTTTAAATTAACTATATAAAATTTAGGGGAATTTTATCTTCACATGGACACAAATTTTTTTATCGACAATGGATGCAATTTTTCTAAAAATATTTCTTTATATTGTAGTGTAGTGTTAGGGTGATTTCTTTTATGAATGTTTGTGTTTTGGTAAAATTTTATAATTTTGATTTCTTACAAAAACAAGTTGTGAAAAAGTTTGAGTAGAGAACAATGATGATTATTAAAAGTTATAATTAATATTATCAAAAAATAAAAAGGGATGTTTTAGAATAATTTTTGATTTTCTGATAAAAATGTTTTATATTTATTGAAATTTAATTTTGGTTAAATAATGTTTTTTAATAGGAAAATAAGAGTTTTCGGAATTTAACAATCTTTTTTTATAAGGTTAATGAAGATCAATAAATTTGTAAAGATATAAATTTTGGAAAGTTTTAAATATAAGAATTTTCAAAGAAATTCAGACGATGCTATGCTTTAATTAAAAGTTCTTAAAACATAATGAATAAGTCATTATTTGAACTAAAGTTAGTAGAATAAAATAAAAGTGAATATTTAAAAATTTTCAAAATTTGATGTTTTTCAGAAATAGATTTTCATATGGATGTGTTTCTAGAAAACCAAAATAATGAATTTGTTGATGTTTGTATAATTATTAAGCTTCCAATGAAATAATGCATCTAAATAATATTTTGTTAGAAATACTAGTTTTGTGGTTTTGAAGTTTTTATAAATATTCATATCATCAGATAAATATTTTACTACAAAATAAATGTTTTGTGAAAGATCTTGAGAATAATATCCATTAAAAGAAGAAAAATAGCAGTGGTACCCTTTTTTGGAAAACCCATGAGTTTTTTTCCAAACATTGGGGTTGTCCACTACATAGTTCTTCCATCAACAAGAAGTAAAAGATATTTATAAGAGAAGGAAAGGAACAAGTGCTACACAATATCTTGAACAATGATAAAATTGATTTAATATGGGACAGTTGGCTATAAAACCTTCCCTTACTATGTGATCAATGAGTTAATTTTAGATTATTGAACTTAATAAACTTTATTTATGGGAGGTAATCCAGGTTTTTATTTTCTTGATTTCATATTTTTGGATTTAATTTTAGAGGTAGTTAAACCTACATTATCATTTATGAACTTTAATTGCAAGGATCTTGTGAATTTCACTATTTTGATTTCTGTTGTAGGTCAATGAAGCACAACGGTAGTGAGTTATAATAGGAAACAAGTTTCATGATAAGAATTTCAAGATTTAATTATCAGTTTTAACTTTTACACTCCATTTTTTAGAATCTTATTATCTTGAGATTAAATGAAAAAAATGAATTCCAAACTATCTATTAGTTATTATTTATTTATCAATTATTCTTAAAATTATTAGGAAACCGTGGATACCGTGTTTTAATTTTTATCATTGAGGCCCAACTAACATTAATTACCATTTTAAACATTATAGACCAAGAATATCGATTGACATGAATGACCAAAATTCAATCCTATTTATCAATTCCTACCCGTACTCTAGTTTTTTATGACTTTTGAAGTTTAAGAGTGGGGGGGAATAAATTTATTATGGAAAGGATATAAAATATTGAGGAAAATGTAATTGTTATTCTATTAGATTATGGGAAATGGTAAATGTATTCACTATTTATCATCATTTATACCTCTCTAGAAAAAATAAAAAACCTATGAAAATATGGGTTGAGTTATGGAGGGTCAAAAAATACTGTCACTTGAAAAATCATTTTAATCATTTGTGGATATGTAATGGATGTAAGACTTTCCGAGGTCAAGTTTCAAGGAATAAAAAATTTAAAAGAGAATAAAAAGGATGGGTAACTCATTCATTGTTCTTACATTGATCATGGCCTTACGTTGCGATTGAGGATGTGTGGGAAGATTTAATTATTAAGTAGAGATTTTAACTGTTTATGTTTTCTATATCATGATTAATAATTAGAGTTAAACATCCTTCTTGTGAATTAAATTATATTAAATAATTTTCCTTCATCCTAATGCCTCAGAATCATGTGATCCTCCATTGAAATTTCTCATGATTGTTTTTTTCTTTTTGTCTCCACTAAGTGGATAATTTAGATCATTTTGAGGTTCTTTTTTTGGTGAACGTACTCAAGATATGAGGAGAACTTCATTTGTTTATTTTACATTAAGTGTTTATAGTGGAAAAAATGGTGAAGTAGATCACAACATGGCATGTTTCTAATGGTGAATTAAGAGTCTTTAATTGAAGAAATAATAAGTACCATAATTTTCTTGGAAAATCATTTACATTGTTTATTATGAGGAGTTAGAAACATTTTACTTTTTGAACCCGAAAAATTATTTTCCCGCATTGATAATTGTTTATTTCCTTGATTTTTAATTTTTAGTATTGGTAGAGTGGGGGGTTTCTTTAAATTCAATGTCTAGATTTATACTTGAGTAAAACCATGGATTATGTGTGATGGATTTTATGAGTCCATATTTTTCATTAATTTTATAAATTTTAATTTGTAAATTTTCTATGATTTTAATGGATAATAACCACATTTTTGTTATTATTAATAATTTTCGGCTTTAATTTTTGTTTGAATAATGTTTTTGAGAAGGGAATAAAAATATATTAAATATATATTTTAATTTTATTTATTATTCTATATATTTTTTGTGTCACCTATATTGTAAATAGAAAAGGGAGAAATGGGGAGTAACAAAAAAAAGTGATCGCATACATGGGTAGCCCTTAACCAAGGACTTCCAGCTACTTAACAGGCTCAAGAAGGTCCTTCCAACCAAGAAATCCATAGGATGGCTATGAAAAATGGTTGATCCCCAGTATAGGTTGGAATAGTGGAATGTAAAGTAGAAAGAATGTAGGATCACAGCTCGATGCATGGGGTAAAATCCATGCAATGATGGGAGGCTAGTTTCAATGGTATGAGGAGTTGCACGGTGGCATCAGGCATCCTCCGACACCCATCCTGATTAATGATGATGAAATGGAATGTGTTTTCTTATTATGTAGAGGAAATATAACCATGAAATTTATGTAGGATGTAGGTTTCACAATACCTATACATACCTATCGAAAAGCAACCATTCCACTCCAAATTCCTTGTCATCTTCCTCAAACGCATTTGGAACATCCGATAAACCATATAAACCACACACTACCCCACATAACCAACATGTCTAGTTGAGGAGAGCTTGGATTTAACTGTAGAATGAATATCCACTATGCCCTATCTATTTCCATGCAGTGTAGTGGCAAACGGATGTTGAAACAGTGAATAAGATTATTGTACCATGGATCTATCCACACCATTATGGGGAACACCAATTAAGAAAATTACGAATACAAGACTATAAGATAGTTGATCACTCAGAAGCGGGTTAATTCACTGGAGAAATACAATATAAATAGAGGATGATACTGCTGGGATAAACGTACAGACGAAAAGGGACCCTGAATCGTGACATTGATAGAATCAGTGGAGGTTCCAATTCTAGTTAAGATTTTAATGTAATAGGTAAGTGTAAAAACTCTATTTGGGATTTGAATTGAGAGTGGAGGATGAGTTCTACTATCAACTATGATGATGTATAGTTAGAAAATTCATTTTCTATTTTTCTTTTTACCATGTAACTTTAAATTTATATATTGTTGAGAAATTAATAAGCACATGTTTTCATTATTTGTGGAGCACTTTTATTTTATACATAACATTTTATTCCTTTCACTCTAATTAATTCTATTTATGTTAATTTAGAAATTAGAAATGAATAGATTAGTATTAAAGTGAAGGATGAGTTTCAAAAAAATGATGAGTATCAAATACTTTTAGATCATCTTTTAATTAGTATCAATTTAATATTAATAAAATATTATCGTCTAATTTATAAATAGAGTTACGACATATAGATGACAAAAATCAATGTCGTAAAGGGAAGCGGGAGAGAAAGAGTAGACTTTAACTTCTTCTTCCATATCAATATTAAACCTCACGAACCTAAATTTGTAATAGGAAACCTTGAGGGAGGATTTGACTGATTTAGGTAGTCCAAGTTGAGACTGAGAAGCAATACTAGTTAACCTAATAATTCTTATAGAAAATGGATTTGATTTAAATTTAATAAAGAAAATCCTGGATATCAAATCTATTCACTTTCCCCTATTTTGAAAATTTTATGTCCTTCCAATAACACCTCTAATTTTAATATATTTATTTTAATCTTATTTTAATAAATCATGAAAAACAACGAAGCTATTGAATACTTATAACAATTTTCCTCATGCAGTCAACCCCCTTTTTACCAATATTCTACATTATAGTTGATAGTGTAGTCGGGTAAAATTAAATTTATTCTTTTATAGCCTTGATATAATTAATGATGTTTTCTCGTGAATTCATTCACTAAACACACAAACATAGTAAGTGAAAGGAATACAATAATCTTTCTTAGTTTACCCTAAAGGGTTAGTACTAGGAGTATACACTGATTATGGGCTAGTCATATATGAATCCATTAAGCTTCATTAACTTTTATGGATTATAGTTATTTTACCATGGTAAATCAATGATAGGAACACAACGTAAATAATGAATTTAGGGATATCCCACTACCCACCTCATATCAAATCCCTCCACTCCTTGTGCACTACTCTAGAAGATGTTTACCTTAGTTTATTGATCTAAAGGTTTCTTCTATGTTGTAAGGATTATTTTATTTGATTTATATCATGGAAAATCCATTTTAATTATCTAATATAATCCCTAGTCTATAAAAATGTTCATGATAAATTTATATGAAAATGTACCATCAATTTTTCCTTATGTGAAGTAACCATGTGAAATATCGTGCATCATGTACTCATCTACATACTCCCATCCATAGACCATGTAATCCACTTTATAGACCTCTCCCTCAAGATGCCTTATTATTATGCATAAAAACCAAGTGGAGCACATACTTATTTCATGCACCAACCTCATTGAATGAATTCATAATATTTCTTCATAGGATGATTCCATACATCACCTAAACGAAAAAACTATTCTTCCATGAGATTTAGTTAATCATCCAAATCTTATTTAACTTATCATCTCATTTAACAATGAGATAATAAAGGTATTTATAATAATATTCCACTATGAAATACACTAATCACTAGAATTACTGTTCCAACATTCGAAAAAACCATTCGTGTACACATTTTCAATATACCCATCCCAAACCTTCATTATAAATGGTCCTTTGTTGTCAACCAAAAATAACCTCATTCTAACCACGTACTCCACTTCATGGTCAAACTCCTCATGACATTATTTTATGAACTATCCTTTGTATTCCTTATATTATGAATTTTCACTACCTTTTTAGTGATTTTATAAACATAGTTTTGATGTTTTATACTCATATATTGGACATTGAACTCCCAATGAAAACCATGTACCTGAATGCATGTCCCATGCATTCCACTTCACTGGACATGTATTTTCTAAATAGTAATATTTAAATTAAAATTATTACACATTACAAATACAAGACTATAAAAAATGGTGTGCATGAATATATGATCGAACCATTTTTACCTTGAAAACTTCATGAAACATCAAAAGGACTTCATTTTTTCCTGTTAACAATTTTGGAAACACTAGAAAAAATATCCATTGAAATAAATTCTTCAATTAGTCAACTAGACTTCTATTATTTATAGGACATCCACATAGTTCTCTAAATAAGTTTTATTAGTCCTAGAAAAGTATTTGTAATAAACACAACATAAACCTCAAACACCATGATTGAACACCTAGTTTCCAACATTATTTCTATTTGGGATTGTTCAAAATATGAGGTGAAATTCAAAGAATATTTTTTTTATAAAATACTAAAATAAATCATCCATAACACTAATCCTACATGAGAAAAGATAAATGTAGAAAAAAGAGAGTCTAATAGAGTATCCCATTCCACAGGTTAAACCAAAACACCCCTACCTCCATTCTTTGAACTCCCCCTCAATTTGTGATTTTTATCACTAAATCAATTCATAAGAAAAAGCTTGAATCTCCACCATTTACAGTCCTCCACCACTAAATCCATCCATTGAATTTAATTAGCCTTCACCCCCTTTGAAAAAAAATCGATATAGATTGTTTCATATGATTTGCTTGTAGTTTAATACACCCCGTGAATTATATCTCACCCTCAAACATGAATCACTTCCAAAGCACCTATAAATAGTTAAAATTATCAAGGTGGGGTCCATCCTAACATATTCTAGCTAAGTGAGGTTGTTTAACACTGAGGTGAAACCTATGATTCTTAAAAAATGTGTGGATAATGGTTTAGTTGTGATATATACCACTAACTAAATAGTTCCAACATAATCCAGTTTTATCACTTATTATTCTACATTTTCCTTTGTAAATTAATATTGTGTTTCAATATGTTTGGTATAAGGGTGCTAAAAAAGATTATTTATGATCTCAATGACAATCTTTTTATTCCAATAGATTACCATAGTCTACTTCACAAGATCAATAATATCTTCTAATTTATATTTAATTCATAAGAGTTGACTATAGGCTTTAAACACTGAGATATAATATACTTCTACCATAATATTGGAAGTGATTTATTTCATATTACCTAACCAACCAAAACATTTATTATTTATAAATAATGAACTTATTAGTTTAGATTAGTGGTCCACCACATCTATAACCTAATTCATATTATAAAATTCATTTAATTCCTGATATACTACTACTTCAATGAAAAATCCAAAATTGACAATGCATATACCTCAAGATTCATTTAACTATTATGAGATACACTTCTTTTCAGATAATCTACAAATAATCCACTAAACATGTATAAAATATGATATTTGAAATTATTTCAATCAAATGAAATAGTCATCTGATAATCTTACCCTATATGTTGGGATCAATAGATTTCCTATATTTATGCTTCTAGAGATTTATTATTACCACAATTGGAGTTGAAATTGGTTTGGTATCCTGGATGATGAAATTATACAATATCTCATTAGAATACTATTCCTGATAGATGAATGTGTATTCCTTCTTCTATATCAGATGTAATAATGTAATGTATGTGAGGTTACTAATCAAGGTAAATTCAAATTATAATTTCATGTGGTTAAAAAAATATTTCATGTATTTTTTCGCACTTCAAGAAAAGATGATATCATCCATAAACACAATAACTATAAACTAGTCTTCCTTGGATGTTTTTACAAAAAATTTATAGCCAAACCCACCCTTTTTGAATTTCAAATTTTTAAAATATAAGTCCAACCAAGAATACCAAGATCATGGTTCCTACATTAGGCCATAAATAAAATTATTCAATATGAATACATTTTTCATAATTTGTAATAAAAATTACCATTTGATGTTCAATGTAAACATCATCTTCATGAGAACCATATAAAAATTACTGTTTGAAATCCATCGGAAGAAGTTTGTATTCCATTTAAATTTCCCAATATGAAGAGATCCCGTTTGATCCTACTCAATATAATATAACTATCATTTATTCAACAACAATGACTTCAATCTATGTATATCCTTAATAATCCATGTGTGCATTATTTATGATTAAATTTACTTTCTTAATTAGTTTTCTCTTTAGGATCTTATTTGTTTTACCACATTATGATTTTCTGGTCTTTAATAATCTCTTAATTCATGTTTTTATAAATTTAATCTAGTTATCCATTGAAGGATTTGACCAATGATTCATCATTAACTACGCATTCATTTGACGTGGGTTCAACTGTTGACTATATAACCACATGATCAAAATTTTTAATTCCTCTTTTCTAGGTTGGTGTAGTTTTATCCCCAATTATATTGGTTAGATTAACCATTGATGGCATGTTTCTTCTTCGATGTTCATATTGATCATATTAAGAAACAAATTACTCGATCGAATCAGCCTCAAATTATTCATCATTCACACATCTCTATATATCTTCTTATATTTGATCGACTTCATTCTATTCCTCTTATTTTTCAGAGGAATTATCGACTTTTAGGCCTTGGGAGTTCTTTACTTCTATATGCTCAATGATTTTAAAATCCGCTCTCTAAAAAATATTAATCATATTGTTGTTGTAGAATTTCAAGGCCTTATTATTTTTTGGTATCATTGAAACACTCCTTCATTTGTAAAATCAACAAACTTTCCCTAAAACCCTTTATTGATTTAGATGTATCCCTTACTTCCAAATATATAAACACATTTGAAATGAATTATTCCTTTTATTACATATATAATATGATGTCCTCTGTTCCCCAAGGATTAGAATTTCCAAATTTTCAGTATATAATTAATCTTGTATTTACTCTATCCGATAGTGGTGAAAAATTTCACCTTTAATGAGTAATGATTTCTCTATAATATTCACCATCAGATTTTATTGTTCAAGAACTCTATTTTGATATAGATTTCTCATGGATGAAACTCCATTATTTATTACATGTTTCTTTATATATTTCTAAAAAAATAGTGGTATAATGCATTTAATTTAACTGTAATATCATAATCATGATCCCAATATAATTTTTAAATATTCTATGATATAACATCATGCATCCCATGTAATCTTTCCTTCTTTTTATAAAAATGGATAACACCATTTCAAAATAGTCATTGATTAGAATAATGAAATATCTATTTACATATGTTAAAAATATGTTTATTTGACCAATAAATATGTGCTAACAAGATCATGTATATTAGGCATCGTCTTTTTCCTCATCCAATAAGGACTCTGCACCATTCCCCCCATATACAAGCATCACATGTATTTTCATGGCCACTCTTAAGACTTGGTATGTCTACTACATATCATAACATGTACCAGTATCCTACTATTTTTTGGTCAATGTAAAATAACCTCCAATACTAAAATATATTTTCATTAGCCACAATAAGAAGTAATATATTTTTCATGATTTCTCACCTGGTATAGTTTACAGATAGTTCTCCTTCATCTCAGAAGATATTTTATAGATTTATTTTTGACCAAACACCCTTAATCATTAAATGTCACCAAAATAAAAGAATAAAAAAGATGAATCACACTTAGAATGTTGTGTCATAAACCATAAAAATGGATCACATTAGTCTTCTTTAAATCATCTCATACTAAATGGGTATTTTCATTCCCCTTGATCTTCCATGCTCTTCCATTTACAAAGAGAATCATTCAATCATGTATAGGTTTTAATTTTTGCAAGGTATTTAAATTTCCTATTATGTTTAATGAAAACCCATTATCTAGAATCTAGGTTTTAAAATTGTTTATATCTTTTAGAGAAATTTATTTTATATTTTCATTCTCAATCTTATTCACTACCTTCCAAAAGATGCCTATTCCAATAGAGGCATAAGATATCCCCTCAAAATTATCCTCAACATTCATGGTGTAATAATACGAATCTCCATCTTCTAAAGAAGAAAACATATTTATTCAGAAGTATTTTTCTTAATTTACCGATATTCTTTTGTCTCCTTGCCCTGTTGTTAAAGTTTCAATATCCTCTTTACATGAATCCAATAAATTTATACCTAAATTTATAATAAAAAAATATTATTATATATTATTTATGATATTTAATTATATATATGACCCTATTATCCTTTTTTGAATACTATTATATTAACCATTCAAATAACATCTTTCTTACTAGTAGTATGAAATATTGTGGCCATTATTACCATAAAATTAATATTCATTAAATGAAAAATATTCTCTCTTTCATTACTTCACATGTCCCTAGAATTTGTATAATTATATGTCTATTGAAATGTATTTTAGTATAATATATTGTTTATATCCCTTTGGTTTTCTTTATTCTAAGTATTAACTGTTTTATATTCAAGTGAAATATGATTAATTCAAGACCCACCAACATTATTCTTCCCCTTATTCAGATTTTTTTACTAATTATTTTATCGATGTCTCTATAACACATATGTTCCAACTTTAACCCTAAAACCTAGTTCATTGATTATTTATAGTTTTATTGAAACCTTAAATGCCTTTGGTAAACATTTCCACCCATTATATATTTATGAACCTCCTAATGTTTAGCTTCATTTATGAATTAATTTATTTAATTATTATTTTAAGTTTCATTATCAATGAAATAACCCTCCTTCAAGGGACACAAAATTATTAGGATCTTCCTTATTAAATTGAAATGTGGTCATCAATCATGTTTTTCTATTATTAAATCTTCATCTTGAAATCCAAAACATATTTTTAATTAACTTATCTATATATACAATTATTTACCTCTTCTTATTATCAGCATATATCTGCTTTGAGTTTATTTACATATTTAGAGTATTATTTTAGAAGTCAATTAATCTTTATTTTTTATTTATATATTTCAATATCATGTTTTCTATGTGCTCCCTCAAGTTATACTTTGAGATCAACTTATCTTTCAGGTTAGATAATATTTTCCGGTTTAGGTCCTTCATTCTCAATAATATCCATGATAACATCTTCTATTTTATTTTTGAATTTTGATTCACCTTACCTATATAGTCATTATTATCATTTTATTCTTTTTCCCGTAAAGCTATTTCTCCGAGTGTTCTTTCTAGATTAACAAATAGTTTGGTTTATCTTCTCAGGGGAATATTATTCTTCAATTCTATGTAACTTCTGCTTTAATTTAATTATCACCAAATATTATTGGGTACCTTTCTATAATATTCCCTACTTTACCAAATTGAAAAAAAATAAAAGTTAGGATTTTTTAAGATATATTATTTCATCTCTTTAATTTCTTATTCACAAGATAGAGAAGTTGATTATCCACATCTTCTTCACCATTTCCACCCTCATAAATGTGAAAATTATATATGGATTAAAATTACCTTCCATTAAATACATGAATTGATGTATTTTATGGATTAAATAACATTTCATAAGGCACAAAAATACTTGATATATCATCAAAATATATCTTAGACAAATCCCACTCTTTCATAGATTATATTTTGGATTTTATAGAGGTTGAAAACACCAAAAAATATTCTTAGGAATATTGATATACATTAACTTTTCCCATGTGTCCCGAATTTCTCCAAATTCAGTTATTCAATTTAATAATCCATAAAAACTCCCATTAGAAACCATTTTCATATCATCAAATCTATTATGAAGGAACATAATCATTCCCCATTCAATATAATCTCACCCTCACACAAACACACACACACAGGCACAAACACATGTTATAAATTATTTCTCACACCACAAGGAGATTGATGAAACTGATCACTTTTATATATATCTGATATGAAAGATCCCTAGATAAATTATTTAGATATTTGGAATCAGTATCCATCTATTTTATATTAGATTAAGTTATGGTCTATGCTACCACATCACATACTTATATCTCATGTAATATAAAAGAAATAATTTCCAACCATAGATAATGAGGATTTAATATAGATATATTCTTTAAAAATTAGTAGTTACACACATTAAAAATAATAACCCATTCAACTCTAACTTAATTCTATTTCTCAATAATTCCATGTAACACATTTAACGTTAAAAAATATATGATTACATACCTATTTTTGTACCTTGGTATTACCTAAGAGGGGAGGGGTGAATTAGGGTGTAATGTTTTTATGATTAAAATAGAACTTTCCCATAGTCTGATAGGAAATAATTACAGCCACCTGATTAAAATATACATTAAAAAAAAACAAAAATGTAGAAATAATAAGAACATAATAATTTTACTTGGTTCATCACTTAGAGATAATCCGAGGGGATATGCTGATGATGTTTCCATCCTAACATAATCCACTAATATTCACTTGTTAATGTGGATTAATATTATTTGGAATCAGTCACTCTATTCAAGACACAATTCCTTTATAATTAATTATGGGAAAATACATTACCTCCCTCAGATCACTTTAGTCGAATCCATATTGTGCTCTTCGTTGCATGACGTCTATCTTAGTTTTGGGACTATATGGTTTCTTTAACATTTTTGTGAAAGTATGATTTGATTTTCAACATGAAAACATTATATTTATGATCAAATATAATGAATAGTATCCAAAAAAATATTCTTATACAATTTTTTTGTAAATGTCTACACGATTATGCCTTAGTATAAGTAACCATGCCGATCATTGTGCTCCATGTACTCGCTGTGAGGATAGTGTACTGACCTATGGGGATCAAAAAATCCACTTTATGGTCCTCTACTAAAATATACATTCCTCATTCATGTGTAAACCCACTTAACCGCATACTCTGCTTCACGCACTTACCTCACAGGCAGGCTTTGAGATCTTTCTTCAGAGACCAAATTTTTGAACTAATTTAATATAAAAAATCTACCTTCATGAGATTTATTTTATTAACTAAATCATAGAAGATTTTTATATAATTTAATGAAATTATTAGAGAGTTACTTATATTAATATTCTTCCATGAAACTTTCTAATCACTAGAATTACTATTCCACCCTTAGAAAAACTAATTCTTATACTCCCTTCTTGATACACCCACTAAATAACTCCACCACATACTATACTTTATGTTAAAACAAAAAAACCTCCTTCTAATGACATAATACACTTCATTATAACTATGGTGACTTTAATTTTTTTATTATATGACTAATGAATAAATTTTAAGATAAAAAACATAATAACATTAAAATAAGAGATCCAATGGTTTAGTGTCTTGGGAACATTAGGATTATACATCACTTATACGTAATAAAACATGAATATTTATTTAAACCATTCTTTTTTATCCTTATAAAAGATAATGTTCTCCTTAGTACATGTAATCACCTTACGATATACATCAAAGAAAAAGTTGAGCTAAAATCCTAGTAAGTGGATGAATAAGGGACCTGAATCAATATAACATGGGTGAGTATATTTATCATCATTATATTATAAGAATAAAATATTAATCAACATAATGAGGGAAAATTGTGATAATTTCATGGAATGTTGAAATGCATAGAAATGAAATATCTTGTCGTATTGATCCAATAACACACATAGTTATGAACACATCTAGCATCATGTTCACAAATAAAATATGTGTAAAATAATAACATCATCATTGTGAACAAATACAGAATCATGTTCATTCATATGAAATGTTATTGCATGTGATAAATCACATTACCCAATAAATTGGTGGGCTATATAATTCCAAGACCACCCATCACATCATAATATTTTCATAATAATGCCTAAAATATGGAATGTATAACAACTACGGTCATGGAATAACACATCTAAAGGAAAGAGTTTAATAAGGAGTTCCTAAAGTATATATTCCCACTAATGTGATTATAATTTGGAATATATGATATCCTTTCTTTGGATAAGAAACATCACTTGGGGAGTTGAATATGTGTTTTGGAAAAAAATAATTTTAAAAAATCATTGTATTTGGCTAAAAAAATCAAGGTGGAAACATGAATATCCTTTATAAAAGAAAAGAATAATGAAATTTAATTTAATAAACATTATTGGAATATCTATAATGAAATTGGTGTGAAAAGTGGAAAACCCAAAGGAAGGGAGTTTGGTTTGAGAATACCCTTACATTAATTCCCAATTTATTTCATTGCTTTTGCAACTCCTGAATAATGAAATTATATTTATTAAATCATTGATACATAAGTAAATTATTTTATTTTTTTACCATTATTTTTAAACTATAGTAATTTTTCTATATTTCTTAACATTCTTGGTTATAGGGTAGTTATTTTTATGTCAGGTTTTGCTTAAAAATCTCTCATTTTCCCTTGATTTTGATATTTTTTGAAATTTCATGTATACATTAGTATCATTAATTCATTAATATTATATTATATATAATTAAATATCAATATATTATATTTAATTCATAATATGCATCCATGATGATGGTTATATATTTTGACATGGGAATCTCTCTATAGGAAATTAACTGACCATTGATGGGACATTGTCGAAATAGCAGGAAACAAAAATTTGAAATTTATATATATTGTAAATATAATACTCATAGTTGGTTAAATGATTAATATAGTGCCAAAATACTACCTAATTAATTATTATCAGTTTTTTTGTGAATGGTGTGGTAAAAAAATAAAGATAAGAACAAGATGAAATAAAAAAGGGAAGAGTTGATCAAAATATACTTAATCCTCGACGTAGATTCTCTTGAATGACACTAAAATTCCATTGATGATTGGAGTTAGATTACTTTACAATTTCCCTAAAGATTACAAGGGTATTTAAAGGAATGATTTTGGTTGATTTTAGGCTTTGTAAAGTTGGGAATGGTTGGTTTTCCTAGGGGAGGGAATGTTATTATTTTTACATGAGCAGAGGGGTATATTTTGAATTAAAAAATATATCAAAGATAAAACATATAATAAGGATTATTTTATAATATATATCATGTATAAATATAATATAATGGTTTCAAATACATTAAATATCTTTGTAATACAAATCCATTAGTTTATTAAAATGGAATGTGGAAAGAAAGAAAAATTGTTATTTTAAGGAATTACTTTTGACTTTAGGTCTTAAAAAATAATTTTATGTTCATAATTTAAGTTTATTTTATTTCAATTAATAATTTATGAAATTAAATATTTCATGGACAAAATTCATGTTCTATAAAGTATTATCTCATTATTTCATCATGAATGATTTAATTTATGGTACACCGATTATGTGAAAAATTATATTTTTACTATTTACTAGAAAAATAATATATTTTAGAAAATTACTAAAAAATTACTCTAGAAAATTTTCAAATGAAGAATTAAAAAATGATATTAATCTTATAAAAATAAATTACTAACATAGGTAATTTTAAATTTTAATATAAACATTATGTTTTTACTAAATAATTTAAAATACAATTTATTAAAAATGTTCTTATATTTTCTATGAGTTTTTTAATCATGATATTTATTTATTTATTAATTATAATATAAATATTTTCAGAAATTAATCATGATAAATATTATTTATATTATAATTTATTATTTTGAGGTAAAATTATTATTCCAATGGTAAAGTTAGTGTTCCTATCGGTCAGGTTAGTATTCCCAATGGTCATATTACTATTTCGACAATCACATTAAATCCTATGAATACCACTTAATTACATTATTCAATATTAATTAAAATTACTCCAAATGTTATATATTTTACTTTTCTATGATGTTGACTTGTTTAATGATATTAATGATTGTTTTTTATAGAGTTGGAAGTTGGTGAGGCGATTTTAATAGATTGGGGTGATCCATATTTTCCCATTTTTTATTTTATATTTTACATTTTTTTCTAATTATTGTCATTTGTATTTTAATTAGTTACATTACTAACTAATGTAATAATATTTATTAGTGAAATAAATTATTATCGGTTTCTCTATTTGTATAATATTATATTGTCAACTATAACACTCATTAATTTTTAGAGAAAAATATAATTTATAAACTCTGGTTTGTAATATTCTTATCCCCTTTTGAAATTTCATCCTTGAAATTTCAACTCGTATTCTTAGTTGAGAATAGATGAGGGAAATTTTGTTTCATTGTTTCCTCTGGTTTCCATGTCTCCTCTTCATACATATGGTTCCTTCAGAACACCTTGACAATTCAAGTTTCCTAATTGTGCAGAATTTTGTCTCTATGACCAAAGATCTTCACCGGCTACTATTTATATGTGGGGTCATTATCTAGTTGTACAACCTGAAAATTTAGTAAATTTGAGGGATCAGGTATGTATATACTCAGGAGTGATACATAAAACATGTAATGAACTTGATCCATACTTGGTGGAAGTGAAATTCGATAGACCATTACTCCTTTGTAATCAAGGATCTTAAAGGGTCTAATGTACCATGGGATGATAATTACCATCTTTCCAAACAATATGAATCTCTTACATGGAAATATTCAATAGAAATTTTTTTTCTCCCACATAAAAGTCCAAGTCCCTTTGATTATTTTCAATATAGCACTTTTTCCCACTCTTAACATCTTTTATATGCAATTGGATGGCTTAAAACGTATATGTCATCTCTTTTACAAGATCAATTCTATGTAGATTTCGTTCCCCAAATTCATCCCAACATGTTTTAGTTCGAAAATAATTCCCATATGGAGCTTCATATGGAGCCATTTGAATAATTGAGTGGAAGATATTATTATATGAGTACTCAACCTATGGGATATGTTGATTCTATCTAACATTGAATTACCTTTAGCATGATCTTAACAATTCCTCAAGGGTATTAATAGTCCTTTCATATTGGAAATATATTTGGGTGTGATAAGATATACTAAAAATCTGTTCAACACACAAGTCATGTTAAAAACTTCTCTAGAATTTATATGTGGACCTTGGATCATGATCAGAGATGATTGAAATTGGAAACCCATGTATCTCACCAATTTTTTAAATATATATTTGTATGTGGTTTTAGTGATAATATTCCAAAATAGTAATGAAGTGGGATGTATTTTTGAGTTTATCCACCCAAAACATATCAAATTATTTCCCTTGTAGGTCTTCAAGATAGTAGTGAAAAATTTATATAGTGGATTTATCCCATTTTCCCATGGGTATAGGAAATGGATGCATCATCCATCTAGAATAGTGTCACTTTTATTTATCTTAATGACTTACCAAACACCATGATATATACTCTAGAATCTCTTTATTAATGTCGTCCCACCAGAAGTGTTATAAATATCATAGAAAATATTGTTACTTGCATTATGGATGGAGAAGTATGAGTTATGTGTATTATCAAATATATCTTTATTTATCTCAGGCAGTGAAGGCACACAAAGACTCATTGCAAACTGGATCACACTATCATTATCAATGTGGAACTCATGTATCTTCCCTTACTTTCGTAATTTCACATTATTTTAAAGGTCAAGATCACCCATTTTTGTCTCCTTGATATTCTCTTGGATTGATGGTTGGGTATCATTTGGGAAAGGTTGGACGTATTCCCTACTGCAACGATTTCCAAATCTATACTTTTTATATACACGATGATAGGTTCTTTATCAATCTTCATCACTTATAAAGTTTGAAGGATATTTTTTACTAAGGAAATTAGCTATCCTATTTTCGTTTCTCGAATGGTAGTGAATAAAGCAATCATAGTACATGATTAGCTCTGACCATCTTCTTTGATGGATATTGAGGTCCCACCATGGGAATATATAATTTAGACTCGTATGATGGGTATATATGTGAAACTCTTCACCGTAGAGATAGTGGCACAAAATTGTCAAGGCAAAGATCACAATTGATAAATCTAGATCATGAATCTAGTTGGGTTTGTCATGTATTTTAAAATTTCTTAAGTCATAGGATATCACTTTATCAGTATTCAGATTATGAATCCCAAGACATTTATAAAATAAGAAATGTATATCACAGAACCTTCTCCACTTGTTGAAAGTGTGATTATAGGTGTAGTGATCAGCCTAATCTTGAGATCCCTAAATATTTCTTAACATTATTCTATCCAGGCACAATTTATTTCATACCAAGTTAACTTAGTTATTAGTTTAGACAATCAAGAGAAATTTCTTTGAAAACATCAATATTACCACACTAATCTATGAAAAAATCTGATTTCTGTATCCCTAATGGGTCACAGTCATTCTTTAATTACATTTGACAATGAGGGATCCATAGAAATTACCTCATGTATGATGACGTTACCTAAGAATGAAACTTTATTCATCCAAAATTCACACATGTTGAATGTAGAAAATGTTTTATCCTTCCTTAATTTCGGAAACACAATCCTTAGATTCTCTTTATGTTCATATTTTCTCTTGGAGTAAATTATAATATCATCGATTAAGAATACCAAAAAATTTGTAATCTAGTCTCTAAAGAGTCTATTAATCAAATCCATGAATATAGTATGGGTGTTAGTAAGTATAAAGGTAATACATATGAACTCATAGTTTCTTTAACAAGTATGGAGGGATATATTATGAATTTATTCCTTTTTCACCTTTATCTGATGAAATCTAGAATTAAGTTCTATATTTTTGAATTATTAAGATCCTCATAGTTGATCAAAAAAGTCATCCATCCTTGGAAGAGGATAATTTTTCCTAATGGTGATCATGTTGATCTCCCAATAATCGATACATAGATACATTGATATGTCATTATTCTTGATAAAGAGCACTAGCACAATCCCATGATGATTCTCTTGGGCGTATGAATCCTTGGTCCAAATGATCATGCAAATACATCTTTAAATCCTCCAGTATGATTGGGCCTATCCTGTAGGGGCATTTTGAGATTGGTGTGTCTCTGGGTAAGAGCTCTATTAAGAAATCTACCTCACAATCTTGGGTAATTAGGGGTAAATATTTGGGAAATACATATATGTATTCCCTAACAATTGGAATTTCCACTAGTTTAATACCTTATATTGACTCAAACATTTTGGAAGGGTAAAATTATTCAGATGCGATCACCAACCACACTTTTGAGTAATTTTCCAAAGGATATTCACAATATTCCTTGCATTTTTTAGAGGAGCATTAGATGGTTTATAATATGAAAAGTGATTTCCTTTTCCTGATAGTTGATTCATGCCCTATATAATGAGATAAAATCCATGTCCATTATAGTGCCGAATTCCACCAAGGGGAGTGTTATGAGATTCCCTTGAATAATAGTCCCATCGATGTTTATAGGAGGAGATTCCAACACTTGGGTCATAATGATTACACCCAAGGTGTTTTAAAGATATCTCAACTTCAAGGTATCAAGGATTCGATTAAACAGTTCAAGAAATATTTTGGATATAAAGGAATGTATGGAACCAAAATCAAATAAAAATATTTTCTTTCTTGAGGGAATAAGAAGTGTACCTTGTAAAACATAGTTTTTACATTCCACTTCAGCAATAGTAATGGTATAATCTTTCCCTTTTTTCCTTTGGATATGGTGGTTCCATACATTTATTATCCTCAAGTACCTATAGTTTAGTGCACTAGCTTTCACAATTCCCTTAATCCATATAGTTGAAGCATTTATCCATTGGGGGAGAATTAGGAGGTGCCTTTATTTCCTACATCATTTTGGAAAACTTATTCATGTCTCTTAGACATTCATAATCATTGTGGAATTATCTCTTACACTTGAAGCATTTTTCCATTCCTTTCAGGAAATTCCCAGTATGTTTCTTCCCACATTTTTGACATGTGTGTAGTTGGATCCTTTCATCCTTTTTCATTTAACCCTCCATCATGAAACCCCATTCTTCTTTTCTTATCTTCATTCCCATTTGAACATTCTTTAAACTCCATTTATATATTGATATCATTTTGAACCACCTTTTCATAATTATTGTCAAATCAAATAGATAGATTTTTTCAAAGGTGTTTTTAAACAACTGAATATTGTATCTATTTTTTTAATCATTGTTGATAACAATACCTGAGGCATATGTTGAGGCCCTAGTGAGGTTATCCTTTTTATCTGTGAAATATTCACCTTATTTTTCTTCATCTCTATGAATTATCTCTCCATATTGTTTCAAATAATTTTAGGGAAATAATTTTTAGAAAATAATTTTTTAATGTATTCTCACTCCATACCTTCAATTTCACCCATTAGATTGGTGTTATTTATCAAATCCCATAAGTTAGAGGCTTCTCTATTTAATTGATATATTTCTAGAGTCAACTAATCCTTTTTAGAACATTGGATAACAAAAATATCTCATCCATTATGTTAACACAGTGTTCTTTGACTAGTGGATCAAGTGATCCACTAAATTTTGGTGGGTTTTTTTACAAAACATAGTCAATGGATAGTAGATCCTTATTGGGTTAAGGAGAATTATCCATGTGGTTTAGTTTACTATTAATATCCTTAGACAACTATGTAATAATTTCCATGATGTTTTGAACTCCACCTCCTATGGAATTGGAGATTCCATTCAGGAAATCATTGCATTTTCACTCACATGGGATGTTTTACTTGTTTCTCCTAGTTCCCACAGCTTTCTCTAATAGGAATGGTTTGACAAAAACATATGTAATAAAATCATGACTAAATAATTTATTATTTTTCACAATTAACATTAAAGGCATATCATATTGGATATCCATGTTTAGCATATTTTATAAAAAAGTTCTGGATATTTACATATACTTGGACTTATCTTAACGGTACTCACCAACATTCTCAAATCCTAATTCACAAATTAGTTAATCTTTTCTTTGATTCCATGTATAACAACCTAAATTTTTCATACATGACCAGTACATCAAATATAATATAAAAAAGATTATAACATTACAATAAATGATAAAAAGTTTTAGTGTCTTGGGAATATTAATATCATAAAAAACATATAAATAATAAAAAAACATTCATTTAAAAAATTCTTCTTTATCCACCTAAAATATCATTTTTTTAGTATATGTAATCTCCAGAGGATATATA
The DNA here is from genome assembly GCA_963277665.1 of Viscum album. NCBI lineage: Eukaryota > Viridiplantae > Streptophyta > Magnoliopsida > Santalales > Viscaceae > Viscum > Viscum album. Next base: position 1,686,678,031 of record OY728160.1, read on the forward strand.
TCAATGAAAGGGGTAAGCTAAATTCCCAGTAAGAGGATGAGTAAGGTTCATGAATCAATGTAACATGGGTGGGCATAATCATAATCATAATATCATAAGAATCAGATCAACATAAGAATTATGAGGGAAACATGTGATAAATTAATGGAATATGGAAATGCATAAAAGTAAAACATCATGTCATTGTGGTCAAATACCACAGATAGTTGTGAAGAAAGATTGCATCATCTTCATGCATAATATATGTTAAAAATCATGACATCATAATTTTGAAAAAATCTAGAATCTTTTTTATTCATATTAAACATTATCTCACGATATACATGACATTTCACCAATAATAGGAGGGCTAAATAATTCTTAGCCCACCCGATACGTCATAATATTAACATAATCATGCATGCCACATCAAATGTATAACAATAATAATTATGATATAACCTATGAAATGGAATTTGTTTCATAATAATTTCATAAATAATACATTATTGAAAAATTGATATTATACTTTGGAATAAATGATAATTTTTCTTTAGAAATGAATCAACACATGACCAGTTAAAGAATTGTTTTGGAATGAAGATTCATTTTGGAAAATCATATTATTTTGAATAAAAACAAAGTGGAAACATATATATTATTGAAATAAAAGGTGAGGATAATGAAATTATATTTAAGGTAAATTAAATTAATATAGCTACTGAAATTGGTCTGAAATGGGGGAAACCAAATGAAAGGGATTTGGGTTCCATAATACCCTTACCTTAATTCATGCTTTATTTTCTCTTTTATGAATACTAAATAATAAAAATATATTTAATAAAAAATTTATCATGAAGTTAATTATTTTAATTTTTACCTATATTTATCAATTATATTCATTTTATTATATTTCTAAATTTATTAGTTATAGTGTAGTCATTTTGATATAGTGTTTTACGGGAATATTTCTCATTTTCCGTTGATTTTTCTATTTTAAAAATTTTAATTTATAAATTAGTATAATTAATTACATAAACCTATAATACATATAATTACATGTTTATATATTATATATAAGTCACAAAATCCATCCATGATGATGGTTAAAAGCTTTGACATGGAAATGTATCTATTGGTGATTATCCAACTATTGACAGGACATTGTCGAAAATGAGGAAAGAGAATACTGAAACTTATATATATAGAAAATATGATACTTATAATAGTTTAACAAAATTAATATATTATTAAATTATTATCTAATTAATTATTATAACTTTTGGTTGTGAATGGAGTGGTGAAAAAATGATAGACATGAAGACGAAGAAATAAAAAAAGGAGAAGAGTTGATCGAAACTAACTTAATCCGTGGTGTATATTCTCTTGTATGGCACTAAAAAACCCTTTATGATTGGGGTTGTGTTACTCTATAATTTATATAAGGATTTTAAGGGACTTGATAGGAATTATTTTCGAATATTTTAGCAATTGTAATGTGAGGGATGCGTGGTTTTCCAAGGGGATAGATTGGGTTTATTTATACTTGAGGAGAGGGGATATTTAGAATAAAATGTTAAATAAAATAATATATCAAATGTAAAACTTTTTAAAGTGAATTCTTCAAAATATAAATCATATATTAATATAATTTAATGGTTGACAATTATATTTTAAGGAATCACTTTTGGATTTTTTTTGGAAAATGCTTTTTTATGTTTGGAATTTAGGTTTATTGTATATTAATGAATAATTTTTAAAATTGAATATATCATGGTAAAATTTTTTGATATATAAAGGTTTATTTCATTATTAAATCACTAATAGTGTAATTTAACATATAATGGTTATGTGAAATAATTTTTTTACTATTCACTAAAAAACTGAAGTATTTTTAAATATTACCAAAAATAACCCATAGTCAATTTCAATGTGGTTATTTCAAAAATTTTATTCATTTCATCAAAAAAAATTCAAAAAAATTAAATTTTAATTAGTAGTATAAAAATGGTAACATTTACAAAAAAATTAAATATATTTTATTAAAAATGTGATTATATTTTTATTGAGCCTTTTATTTGTAAAATTTATTTATTTGGAATTATAATATTTATATCTACATAAATTAATCATGATAAATATTAATTATATCACTATTTGTTATTTTGAAGTAAAATTTCTATTCTAATGGTAAGGTTACTATTCCTAATGGTCAGGTTACTATTATTAAGGGTTAAGTTTCTATTCGAATGGTTACATTAACTCATATAAATAACACTTAATTATTTCACTTAATATTTACAATAATTACTCCCAAGGTTATATATTTTCATTTTGAATATTTGTACTGGTTTGTTAATATTGTTTTTATTTTCTATAGTTTTGGCATCGGGGATAATGCTTCTAGTAGATTGGGCAATCCATGTTCTCCCATTTTAGATTTTAGATTTTTATTTTATTTTTCATTCCAATTATATTATTTGGAATTTTAAATGGTTTCATTTATGATTACTATAACCATATTTATTAATGAAATAAATTATTTTTAGCATTTTTTGTATAATATTATATATTTTATTACAAAAATAATTTATTTAATGAGAGAAATATCATTTATAAACTCTCAGTTGTTATAATCATTTTTTTTCAGGAATTTATTTCTTGAACTATACTTCACATGCCTCCCATTCAGACCACATGCTACCTTCACAGTCAATACAAAAATACAACTTTGGAATCTTATACTCACATTTCCAACTATAAACTCCCAATAAAACCACATAATAAATATAAATAGTTGTGTGATATACTTCATAGGATGGATTCTTACTATGTGAGAACCTATTCTAAAAACACTTATTACGAGCCTTGTACAGGACTACATGAATGATAAATTGGATTACGCAGACAACTATCTTTATCCTTGGATTATTTATAGAACTTAAAAGAACCTATCATTTTTTAAGAAAAAATTTGTGAAACACTAGAAAAAATTTCCATTGAAAGAAATTCTTCAATTAATCCAATAGTATTCCGTTTTTCCTAATATGTATTCCTAGGTCTCTAAAATACATTGATCAAACCAAGAAGTGGATAGATAGGAAATAATAAATAAACTTCAAACACTATCCCCAAAAAAATTGGTTCCATTGTCCACTATGATTTGGATTTTATTTATGAAGGTGGATAATAAATACACAAATATATAGATTATATTTTTGGAATATGGAGATATTTTTAATTTTAAAAGGGTGAGAAAAAGTTGAATGAGTGTTGGGATTAGGGTGGATATAATCTATTCCATTTGGGAAAAATTAATTACCCATAGAGACATAATTATAAAAAGATTCTAATTTATCTAGTTTTGTGGTATCTCGATTATTATATTTTATAAGTAATTTGATTTGATGTTTTATAGAGTAGGTACTTGAGTTTGAAAAAATCTAAAGGGGATGATTGAAGAACCTAATGGATTTTTTTGAATATGGTTCTTATTTTTTTCATCCCTGAGTAAGAAGTATTTAGATGTGTTTAAGAATTTTTTTGAGTTGGATTGAACATGATTGAGATTCTTTCAAATTATTTGAAAAGATTTTAAGAAATTATTGAATTTATATGTTTTTCTTAAAATGAAAAAGCAAAAAACATTCCCCATATATATAATTTCTTATATGTAAAAGACTTAAAATATTTTAAAGGGAATAAATTATTACGATTCATAATTTATTTTGTTCCAAGAGAAGAGAAAATATGGAAAATTAATTACATTCAATAGGATTTCATTTTATTAAAATGTTTTATAATTATGTGTAATATATTTTATATCTTTGGTAAGTTTTTCTTTAGAGAGTGTTGTGAAACCTGTAAAGGGAAAAACCTAATTTAGAACATAAGGACTACAAAATACCTATAAAAAGTGAACTATGACAACCTAATAACACCATAGATAATTATTACATCATTTCCATATTATTAAAATTAAATCTCATAACAAATAACACCAAAGAACCTATAAGTTTAGAGACTTTGGAGATCAAATACATAACTAACTTATTTTGTGACATCTTGAACAACTCCTAAAAATAGTCTTTTAATATGATACCATTTTATTAATATTATACATAATATTATTCTACATAACATCAGGGATGTAAACATGAGAAAGTGTGAGATTGGATGCTTATAAAGTGTAAATATGAGAGAAAACAATCAAATATCACAAGTGAGCACAAGATGAACATGTTGTTATGAATATTTAATAAATTTGCATATATATAACATAGGTGAATCATATTCAATACAACCAATATCACAAATCAGATTTCATGGATGAATTCATTGGGTATAACTTAATACATGAGTAATATAAGTGTGGAATCCTGGGTTAATAATCATAACCCCTGAAAACAAAACATAATCATAGGAAAGTGTCATAGACATAAGCATAAAAAATAATTTCTATTATATAGGACCACTACCATGAAAATCATCACATAGAAGATATATTACCTCATTGTATTGAGTTTAATACCTAATCCTTGATATTTCATCTCATGTGATACAAGGATTTTCCCAACACATTTAATTGATACATAATTTTGGGCCCACCCATGTCTTAGTGGGAAAATTCTCTTAGGGGGTTGGTTTCACACCCCATTTATTATCATATTATGAGATATAAAAATTACCCAATGTATTAGAGGTTTATATTTGACCCACCAATCACAAAATGATAAACCATTCATATGTTCACCACATGAACATGAAAACATCCATAATTCCATCACATCTTAATTAATTAATGGGAGTGAATATGGTTTCACGAAAGTTTCAACATGACAAGATCCTAACATATTCTGAGGGAGATGGTTGATTATATAATTAGATAACATCATCTATGAATTATAAGAATCATTAATGGATTTTTTTCATATATGAAAAACAATATTTAACAGAATTATGAAATACTTTGAGAAATAATTTGAAATGCCCATTAAATTTTTGAGAACTTTTACTTTAAAATAAAATAATTTATAAAAAATTGAATATAAATTAAATTTTAAAATAATGAAAACATGGAATGAAATTTTTTATAGAAAATTTAAGAATATGGTGGAAAAATTCATTGATACTGATGAAAATAAAAGGGTATATTATTTTTATTCTTCTATAATGAATGTAAATTTAATAGAAAATTAAAAGTGTGGGATATATTTAAAAACATTCTTTTAAAATTATGATAATGAAAATAATTGTTAATTTAGAATTAACTTATGAAATTATAGAAGTATATTTATGGATATCCATTAAACAATATAGAGAATATGGATAATGAGGATAAAATTTTTTGACAACAAACAATATAAGGTCAATCCCATTTAAAAGCATTATTTCTGTTGAATTATGAACCAAAAAATGTTAATTTTTTTTTTAAAACTCATGAGTAACCATATTAGAAGAAAATATCTAAGGTCCTATGATTTTAGATCGTTTTAATTCTCTATGGATTTCTAAAATTCTGTTTGGTTGATTGGGAAAATATTAAAATGAATCGTAAAAAAAATTACATGAGTTATAACATTTAGAAGTGTTGTTTTGGATAAGTTTTAATGCCACAGATGTGTGTCATAAGTCCTGATTGGTTTGGGGGAATCAGTATTTGAAATTTCACTTTACAATGGAAATAGGCACGTCGTAGGATTTGTTAAAACTATGAATCCTCCCAAGACAAGCTATGCGGCCGTATAAGTGTTTTCACATGGTTTTATTAACTATGAAAGGTACAAATAATGGACATAAATATTTTATACATAAAATTAAATAGTTTGGAACACTTGCTACATATAGTTCTCCAAACCATGTTCTTAGACCACATGGTTAGTTCCATTTGAAAAGTAACGCCACACAGTTGGTGTATGGTTAACCTGAACTGTGTGGCTAAACCATGTAGTTATGGATATTGGGAAGTGTGAGGTGCATGATTATCCCAACCCAATGGCATAGAAATGTTCCTCATTAATGGTTAAAATGATTATTTTTCCATCTAACCCTTTAAGGGATCCTCCTTCATTTTCCACCCCAATTCAAACAGGATGTCCCCTATGAATTCCTACCTCCTTATCTTCTCCCTTTTAGTTGATCTCCCCCATTACTTTTTAGATTCAAGAACTTTCAATTAAATTGGATGAATATCCATAATTATAAGACTCTTAATCCTTACTTTTATCATTTATTTTACCTTATTTGGTGTTATCTTCAAGCAAGATAATTCTCCCTATTTTCACATCGTTTGATGATTATTCTGATTTCTCTCATTCAGGCCTAAATCAAGGACATATATTTGATGAGTGGAGTGTCTTATGTACATGGTAAGTAAATTATATGTTTTCCCTTAAATATGAATTTATTATAATATATTTTTATTGTAAAACATGCTATATTTTCTCAGGGTTTCTCCTAAATTGAATGACTGTTGAATTTAAGAGACTAACCTACTATATAGAGACCATTGGAAGATATTTGGCATTGTTAGAGGTTAATACCAAAATTTATACCACACCATGGGTGGGATACTCACATTCATATATTGACTAATGTGTATAATTATGTGAAACACCAATAATTTTGTTTTTAATGGCCTTTAAATAGGAATTGTCTAATGCAATTGAAATAAATTGGTTGAGCTGATCTCGTGATTATATCCATACATGGACGATGTGAAATTTTTAATTAAACCCTTGTATTATAAGGGGTTGGAGTGATATGTAAGAATCACACAATCAAGTTCTTATGATGACATTATGGATTGTATAACCAAACACCATTTTAAGCTGTGTTAGATTAAATATTTTGATGTAAAGGCTAGATAAAATTGATAAAGGTGACATGTTATGTTTTTCACACTTGGATCCTTATTAATAATGATCAAAATGATTATTCGAGTAATTAAATGGTGTCTTAATGAATATTTAAACAACATGTCTATTTACATGGCCCTTCTTACCTCATAAATTGATTGGATTAATTAAATAAATCATTTTATGGAATGGGTGCTTTGCATGGCATCTTTGAATGATAAAAAGGAAATGAAATAATTGAATATTTTTGTTGGAAATGAATTTAATATTATGATACTCAAGAATTTAATCCATGGGCATGAAATCCCTTATTACATGATTCTCTTGAATGACATCCCTGAATATGGCGTCCCTTATATTTTAATACTCTTGGATGATGTCTCATATATTTTGATAACCAAGCATGATATCTAACATATTATGATAATCTGGAATAGAATCCTCAAGCTTGGTATCCATTATATTATAATAATTTGGAATGGAATCCCTAGGCATGGAAACCCTTATAATTTGATTCAAGAGAAAGGCGTCCCAGAAAATCTGGTCCCTAATTTTAATTTTTATTCGATTTTTAGGAATGATGTCCCTTATTAAAAAGTGAACCTTATATTATTTTTGTGAGGATTCCTAGGTGATAATCCACGGGTCCTTTATGGTGCATGTATATTTATGTATATATTTTTGTCATTATATATGCATTTATATACATGATTTTACATAATCAGAGATATTTTTGGCTTTGGCTGAAGTATGGTCGACTATGTGTCCTCGAGGAACCCGAGCCAACTAGTTTTCATCTACATTTAGTACTTCACTTTACCATTAATACACGTGAATGTTTTTGTATCTACTGTCTAAATTTCATTATAGACTATTGGTTGGGGCCTACTGATTATATCTTACACCCTATTCAGGATAACATTACACTAGGGTACCTGGAAGGACCTCGAGATTATAGGTTCCATGTCACCATTTGGGCTACATGTTGTTATTCTTGTACATGGGTTATTTGGGGGACATGATGGATTCATATCTTTTATTTCTCATAGAGATTTCCCTTGGTAATTATTTATTGTGATTAGTATCTCTTATTTTATGTCTATTTCTAGAACATTGTAGAAGGTTCATGCATGGTAATTGATTTATTTATTATTTTATGTTAGTTAGTATTATATTAAAATACTATTTATTTATTATTTCTTCCACTTTATTTATTTCTGATCCCGAGGGTATTGTATCCCCTCTGTACCACCTTTAGACCCATGCTACTAGTCAATGACCTCTGTATTATGGGGAGGCACAGTTGAGGACATTCATAGACTTGTTCGACTACTATTTATTGGGTGACTCAATATGGAAAATTACAAATTGGAATCAAAGGTTACTTTTTTCCTTTGTCTTAACAATTTGGTATAGTGGATTTGATATGAGGAATGTCTTGGAAATTGGTAAATAGATACTTTCTAGGTCCATCCATCCCATGCATAAGGGAGAGATCATGTTTCCAGGAATGTGACGACTTTTTATGTTATTTTTTACAATAATAGACTATAATTTCACTTTGGGTGATTGATGTACTTTCTAATACATACTAATTTATGAGTTTTACCCTTGACTCAATAAGGTGGGGAATTTTTTCTTCATGAATCATTGTAGGTGTGTATAAATTCAAATGTCATTCATATTTCAGGAAAAGTAGGTTTCATTGCTTTAATACATGATTTAGTACCATATTTATATGTACATATTATTAGACTATTATTACAAATTATTAGTCTTGTAACATACTTTTATGATCACTTTTATATATTCCTATTTTCTTTCTCAGTGAAAACATGTCATGATAAACTTACAATATATATATAATTTTATTATTTGAGTTTCTAAATCAACCTAAATAGTGTATTCCCACATAGATAGTTTTTGGAACCTTAATTTATTATTTTTGATATGTCTGATCAATTAATCCATGTTTTCATGGGCTAAAACATTTATGTATGTGATTAAATGGGCCCAATAACATTTTATAAAGAATATGGGAATTTATAAATAGGGAAGTGTAACCAATATAAACAAACCACCAAACAAGAACTTGAAATATTCCAAAACTGAAGGTAAAAACCATGTTGGAGTTAGATGAATTCCAATAGTAACTTATAAATGAATATATCTTTGTATATTGGGAATTTAAAATAATTTAACTAAACCATTATGATTATATATATGCACTCTAAAATGTAATTTATACTAAAAGAAGTTTCCTGTATGATGGGTGAAAACTATATCATGTGGTCATGATGACCCATATGACTAAAATTATAAATGAACAACTAGAGACAAGTATGTTTGTTAGGGAATGTTCCATATATTATAGATCTGATAGGAGTTTTTTAAAATATCTTTGATCTATATTTATTAGGATAAAATTACATGGGATTCCAACTATAATTTATAGAACATTGAATCCATAAATTTGGTATGGTTGCACATATATCCAAACCAACGTTTATATCACTAAACCATTATAGGTGCCCTTTTTTATATACCTTGTTATTCAGTCCCATGGTATATTCTTATGATAAATGGGATGTTTATTTAATTTTTATTCAACCAATTATATGGTGTTTCATATAAAAATTTGGTGGAATATTACTTGACAATTCCCCATAATTTGATATAATATGTTTTTCGTTATTTTAGCTTTATTTATACGAGGTGTTAATTCGTTATAATTCAAATTAAAACCCAAATAGTGATTTCTTATATATTTTTTATTGAAATTTTCTATAACTAAACCCAATTATTGGAAAATTATATATATCTATATGGTTAAACAAAAATTATGAGATAATTTTCTCAATGATGCATGATGTTAGATCAATGAAGTAAATTTATAATTTCTCTAAAAAATGGAACCTAATAGCCTTGGTATATAAACTATTTTAAATGAACATTCTTTTCATTACTTAATATAGAATCATTTATAGGTTCTTGTGGTGGGTACCCTTGTGTTGTGGGAAGTCATAAATGATTCATTGAGAGTTTCCTTGAATGGGGATGTGAGTGTTACTGTAGAACTATGATGAATTTTTATTAGGTTGTATTGAACCAAAATTTTGGGAGTGTCACAATGAAGGTATTTAATCATATACTTCTAGGTAGTGGTAACAAAACCATAATGAACTAGTTGTAAATTTTAATAAAAGATTATAGAGGCCGATGATTTTGTGGGTTTGAATGTTTAAGTATTGGAAATTATTATGTGTTTGAAAAAATAGGTGTGAAGTATGGATGCTTGATTAAGGACCGAGAGGAATAAATGATTAGAGATTTTATAGGTCAGTACTGCGACTGTTCTTGAATGGAAAACATGATTTTTAGGTGGTTTTTTTTATACCCAACCATGGATGAATTTTGATATTCATGAATATAATTTTATGGTTAAATTTTATGGTCCTGGGAATCTTGGGATTTAAATTGATCTGATCAAGATTTAAAATAGTATGTCCATTGTTAAGAGAGATGACTCTTAAACTAGTCATTATGGAGTGACTGATGGATTCTTGGGTGATATAAAAAATGTTTTTAAGGTGATTGACACATATTTGGACTAAGTCAGACATCATTAGGTGATGAGGCACTATAGGTTTGATTCTGTAAAAAATAATAGCATAGATAATTAGATATATACACACTTATTGATGGCTATAATCATTTAAGTCTTAGAATACACCTCGTTTAGAGATGATCATGATCCCTATCTTGATATCACACCAAGCACACTGGGGAAACATTGTTTATATTTTGAGTTAAAATTTTAAATTCAAAGGGACTTATAGTTTGACAGAAGGAAAATCATGTGAGGAGGGTTATCGAATCTTGAGTTTGGTAATTTGATTGTTGTTTTGTATATTGTACGTTGTTTAATTAATGAGACAAATTATGGCTCGAATCCTCTATAAATTCAAAGTATGAATTTGATTATGGTTCTATAGGTATATAAATGGAGAGTTAATCTAGGAGAACATGATGATGATCCATGAATGTTGTATTAGAATAACATTTATGCTTGTGTTATTGAATGAAGGATTTGTGTAGGAGGTTGTTCGTTCAGGAGACATCACTTGAAGTCGACTATAGCTTTCCCAGAGCATGTTCCAAAAAATCTTGATAATCCTTGGGAAAAGGATTTAGAATTTGTTTCAATGGAACATCATATATTAATGAGGAGAATTTTAAAAATTATTTGACAGAAGGTAGATCGACTGGATTTACCTCATGATGCTGGATACAGTGGATGAGTAATCATGGTTAGCATGCTATTAGGATGAGGTGGGTGCAATTTTATAGTCATACATGGGGTTTTAATAAAAAGTATGGATTACCAGTATGATCATGGTTGATTGGATTTCAACCAATTTGATCAATCTGGGACTTAGGGTAGTTCCATCACATATAATCTCATGGACATGCCGAAAGTTTCACTATGACGCTACAAATGGTTTTAGTTAGAAAATATAAGGGTAGGAATACCATAACATGAAATTGGTTGTTTAGAATCTAAAGTTTATAGTGGGAAGTTCTGTATTCAAATTTAAAATATAGACAATGATGTGATCCTGTATCATGTTATATTGATATGGGTATGCACCATCTCAATGTTTCTGCTTTGGAAACAAGAGTTGTCACGAGTTTAACAATTAAAGGACTATATTATTAAACTAGCACTTGAAGGAACATTAGGAATTCCAAAATGTAGTGATGAAATTTTAATGTAAATTATTTACCCAAGAAGGTCTGGTGATTTTTTATTACATCCCAATACTTATCAAGGATAATAATATCTAAGATGAAGAGATTAGAAGGGCCCATGTTTTTGGATCAATTTGATTCTCAATGTATTTTCAACATTCCATTTGGTGTATATATGATATCTTAAATTGAATCACTAAAAATAATTATGACAGATGGAACACTTAAATGTTTTTTTTCATAGAAAAGGTTAAAGGACCAATATGTGTATAGATAGTTTGGATGGGTTTTGGGAACACCAGGTTCCAAAAGTTTTCTTTTATAGAGAAATAGATAGGGAAAATAGTTTGTTTAAACCATGCATCCCCTTAAGAGAAACCATTCAACCCTATAAGGGGAGTTACACGACTTGATAAACTATTAAGGGTTGGATACATGGTCGTGAAAAATTTATTTAGTAAACTGTAGATGTGGGTGCATGAGGTGTGCATTGTTTTCCAAAACATGGACCTAGACCACATGGTTGGTGCCATTTATTCAGTATCACAACACTATTGGCACCTGGTATGCCCAAACCTTGCAACCAAATAATGTGGGTTATGACTCTTGGGTAGTCTGAGCTACATAGTTGGTGCATGGTTACCTGAACCATGTAGCCTAACCGTGATTCTCATTAAAGGTAGGTAAAATGACAATATTTCCCAACAACCCTTTAAGGGTTCCACCTTATTTTCCTCCCCCATTCCACCATGTGGGCCCCCATGCATGACTACCTCCTCCCCTACTCTATTTTGGTGGATATCCCTTATTCGTTTTCTAATTAAATCACCATTGAGTGAATTGGGAGTGCATATGTAATTCTAATACTCCTCACCTTAATTTCCTCATTTATGTCACCTCCTTCAGTGCTATATTTTTGTGAGATAATTCCCCCAATTTTTATGGAATTTGATGAATATTCTGATTTCTATTTTTCTAAATAGAATCAAGGGCTAATATTGGATGAGTATATCATCCCAAGTATGAGGTTAGTGGTATACATGTTTCCCCTTAAATCTCTATTTATAAAATATTATCACTATACTAGACACTAGATTTTCTAAGCATCACTCATAAATTGCACAAAACTTAAGAATAATTTCATAAACTACTATATAGATCCCTTAATAGGTCCTTTGATATTGTTATAGGTTAAGAAGAAAATTCAGTCCACCCCATGGATGTTTCAATCACATTCCCTTGATGACAACTAAGTGTAATTATCCAAAATACCACTAATTGTATTTAACTTTTCCTTTAAGAAAAAAATCATCTAGTGAGGTCAAAATGAATTTTTTGAGTAGATAAAAGGGTTATATACATAATACGACCACATGAAATCATTATGTATTCCCTTGGAATATAGGAGGTTGAAATGAGATGTATGACTGAAATAATCAAATTATTACGATGACCTTGTCAATGTGTAACCTAACTTTTTATAGGGTGTGTTGGATTGATTATTAAGAGGTAATTACTAAATGAACTTGATAAATGGGACATGACATGTATATTCACACATGTCCCATTATTAATTAGGATTAAAGATATTATTGGAGAATGTTAAATGTGTCATAATGAATAGTAAAATGGAATTTCTTTTTACGTGGCCCTTATTTCCTCTGGAATTGAATGGATTAATTAAATGAATCATTATATGGCATGGGCGCTTCCTTTGGCCTATTTGTATTATATAATATAAATGAAGTAGTTGAACAATTGAATTGGAAATGTATTTTATATTATTTTAGTCAAGAATGGAATCCCTAGGGGTGTCTCTAATAATATGATTCATTTATATAGAATCCTTGGTCTTGTTTTCTCTTATATTATGATACATGGGCATAAAATCCATAATATTGTGATACTCAGTCGTGATTTCCCTTATATTATTTAACTCTTTCATGTTGTCTCTGGGAATGGACTCCCTTATAATATAATTCATGAACATGGATTTTCTAGGCATGGTTTCCCTTATATTATGATACTCAGGCCTGGAATCCTATGGAATGGGATCCCTTTTAATGTTATTCACATGCATTGTGTCCATATCCATGGAATCAATTATTTTTATTCATCTAGGATTTTGGGTATGAAATCCCTGACTAAAAAGTGAAACTTATGTTGTCATCGTGTAGACTCTTGGGAACTAAGTTATGGGTCCTTATTTGTGTATGTGTATCTATTCAGATATTAGTGTCTATGTATATACATATATATAAATGAATGAACTTATTTAGAGACATTTTTTTCTTAGGACAAAGCAAGTATGGTTAGCGAGGTGTCATTAAGGAACATGTGCTAATGTTTATTCATCTACATTTACAACATCACATTACCCTTGATACACCTACAGAATACTTTATTTTACATTCAGAGTTGGGATTTTGTTTAGAAACCATTGGTTGTGTCCTAATGAGTGTATCTCAACCTCTGTTCAAGACTCCATTACACTGGGGTACCCAAACTAAGCTCCTGGATACAGCTTCAAGGTCATGGTTTTTACAACCTATTGTTAGGATTATACCTGGGAGATTGGGAGCACAAGAATTAGCCAATGTTTATGATGATTATGGGGATTTACCTTGTATATTTTTCATTTCTTTGTGTGTTGTATCACTTTCTGCATATTTGTTTCTTGTAAATTTTAGAAGGTTCATGCATTTTTACTGGTTTCTTTATTATTGTTTGTTAGTTTTTATTGTATCCCAATGCTATTGATTTATTATTGCTTCAACTATATTTATTTATGATCTAGAGTGAATATTATAGTGAACTAAGCTTCTCATACATGGGTTTTTCATCTTTTTAGATGAATATTCAAAAACATTATATATAAAAACTCCAGAGGCCCATAACAGTTTGGTGCCTTTAAAAACTTCAAACATAGTCTTATAATATAGTGAAATATCTTTAGTGTTTCTAAAAAAATATCCCAATTTATTAATCTTCATAGACATACCCTACATAAAACCTTTCTTCATAACATGGTGGAAGGAAACATAATAAATTTTTATCTCAGATGATCATTAATGGTAAACAAAGGATATAAATAAGCATAACATGAACATTTGGGGATGAGAACATGAACATAACATTTTAGAACTATAATATACATATCAAGGATCATAATATTTAGTAATGTAATAAATATTGACAGATCATAAGAAATGAATTGTAAGATAATCAAAGAACATGTGACATGAGAGCATAACATTGGCATAAGACATAGATTTTTGGAATACAAAAAAGCGTAGAAAATCAGTTCCATATTAGAAAAGTCTCACTTCCAAGGCTATCAAATTGGATTGAATTCACCCCCCAAACAATAATACTAGTCACATTTCACTACCAAGACCATAATAGTAGAAAAATTCCTTTATTTTACCGAGTTTTCTCCCTATTCCAACCCTATATTACTTAACTGAGTTCACTTCTCATTCATGTCCTGTATATTGAAGAAATTTCACTCTCTATTCCAGTATTTTCTATCTCATTAGACAAAAATCTATTCCTTATACAATGAATGGAGATATAAGTATGAACCATCACATATTTAAAATAATACAAATGTTCTCTATAAGATCATAAACATTCAATATATCAAAACCCATGAAATAAAACAGATATCATAAAAATATCATCATATCAAAACATGTTGAAAAGAGATAGGTTTAATAATCATTTTATCATTGAATATCCCAGGAAAATAATTGGTCTTTATAACTGTTTTCTCAAGGTACAACCCAAATAATTTAAATGGGTTTCATACACATTATTCCATCAAAACATAAATCATTCAGGGAAATAATATGAAGGTTATAATCAGATCATATCCCAAGTAAGTCATATGTAACACCAATATATATAATCTTAGATGGAAAATTATTCTTAATTACCATTTAATAGATTTCATGATAAAAATATCCTTTTATCTTTGAAAAACTATTTTTTATAACATAAAACATTTTAAAAACCTTTTTTATTGAAAACAACAATAAAAAATTTTAAATTAAGCTTTAAAAATAATTTAAAAAACATTTTTAATTTTTTTAAACCTTTTATTAGAATATACAATTTTAGATTTATAAATTAATCTATGAAAATAATTTAAAACACTTTTTAATCATAAAACATTTTCTAAATCTATTTATTTTAAAATAACTATTGAAATAAATAACGTAATATTTGAAAATCATTTAAAATAATTTCTAAAAAATTAAAAAGTTTCGAAATGATTTTCCTTCAATGTGATATATAAATTTTACTTAAAAAAATATTAGAAATTATTTTTATAAAACATCGTTTTGGATGATAAAATATTTTTGACCTAAGAGAGAAATAAAGTCAGATGTTTTTTAAAAATTCTTAATTATCTTATGTACTAAAGAGTGGTAAAATTCTACAATTACTAGAAGATATCATTAATAAATATAGTAGAATAAAATTCATAATATTTCCTGAGAGGTAGATCATGATATTTCTATATTGGATACATAGTCATAAATAATCCTGATAAATGATGGGATTGTCACATAAAGTAGTGACCACTTTAGTAACACTTAATCATAATCCTCCCAAAGGAATAAAATAAAATGGAACTTCAAATATCATGAGGATAAATAATTTCATGAAATTAAATTTCAAATGGTATGTATATACAACTTCTAAGAGAATATATGTGCATAACATAATTTACATCTCAAAGAAGAAAAATTGAGACAAAAATCCATTAATGATTTGGTAACTTTTGAACAGTAAACCCCATGAATAATATACCCACATATGGAAATTTAAATATCCAAAAGATAATATTAATCATTATAAAATAAATTAATGGGAATTATATTCACCACATAAAAGAAACATGTGTTGAATACAACATTTGTCTCAAGGAAAGTAAAAGTGACACAAATATACCGTACTACATGAGCAACTTTTTAATAATAATCATGGTGAAATAATAACAGAAATGGGAGAATTAATTATAATTAAAAGAGTTAGATCAATTATATATCATGTCACAAGGTATTATATAAACCCCTCATAATAAACTAGTGGTGAATATGTCATAAGTCACTCAAATGTAAAAGTGAGACTTGAAATCCCCAAACCTTAAGTCTTGAATTCCATCATACTCAACAAAACCTCCTGTATAAAAATTATATCTTTATTATAAATATATTATATAATATTAATTATATATATACTTACATAAATTATTTTCTTAAGATATTTAATCACCCATTTATGGATGATTTCAAGTTAAATTCATGTATCATGTAATAACTACATTGTTTTTCTTATATGTTTTTACTTGTTACTCCCAGTACTATTATTAAAATTAAAATTTATTCATATCAAGAATTTAAAACATTATATAAATATCATATATATATATATTCATTATATAAAAATTTAGTGTAACTCATATAATTCAGTGATAGAAAATGAAATAAATCATTCATGGAGATGGTAAGTCATACATACACATGAACGTTGTATCCATTTTCTTCCTGGATTAAATGAAAGAAAAGTAAATTCTATATATTAAAATTACATAATAATATTTATTTAATATATAACGTATATTTTTATTAAAACCTTAATTAATATATTCAATGTAAATCATGAATGATTCACATTACTTCAGGAGGTGATAGTCCGTTGTACCCACGAACAATGTTATTATATTCCCATAAAATGGAAACCAGGAAGGTATGTGTGAAATAATAATTATAGTCAAATAATAAAATCATAAATTTAATATATAAACTATAAATTCATCATTATAACCATGCTTGATTAGTGTTAATGGAAAAATAAATAATATCGGTTCGTGAGGTGGTAGTCTGCCGTACACACAAACGATAATTTCACAAAACAATTTACTGCAATTGTGTGTGGTTGTTGGTTATAACATTAATATAAATTTTATTTATTATATATAATACAATTATGTTTTTATATAATCATGGTATAATAATAACTGAATGTGTTGGAGGAAGAAATAAATTGAAAACACTCCTTGATGATCCTTTACTCTTCTTCGGGTATCCTTATTAAGTTTGCAATAAAAACTTTCATGGTTGGATTTCTATACAAACTAGTGATTCTGTGATGAGAATAAGAATGTTTTGAATTTTATTGAGAAGATATGTTTCATTTCAAATGGATTTAGCAATGTGAATAGGTGGGGAGAGTGTGTTCCATTTTATTTCTTAAGAGGAGGGATATTCTTGTAAATACTCAAAAGTATTCACTATTGGGAGGTCAATATTATCACAAGTGGCTAAAAATCAGATAATTAAAGATGTGTAGGGATTATATTTTCAATAAAAACCTCCAAAATATAATTAAACACATTTTTTAAAAATTTCATTCCTTATCATCAAAGTATCCCTATTTTTATAATTTCTGTTTTTCACTATGGTAACTAGTTTTCTGACCAGGGTAATTTATCCTCTAATACTAAATTAGAGTGAGCGTAACAATATAATATAAATATTATGATTATAAATATTATATATAATTTATAAAATATAAATACTATATGTGTGGAAATTGTTTTTTAACATAAGATAATGTAACATTCAAAAACAACGCTTTAACTATAACTGTGCTAACTGAGTTTTTACCATTTACTGATCACTATAGTTATCATAATTGGAAAATTATTCATTTAATAGAGAATATTTTATATTTATTAAAGAATTAAAATAACTTCTCAGAATATAAGATATTCATTAATTATAAATCATTTAATAAAATATAATTAATTTTAAAATAACATAAATTTCAATCTTGAAATTGTTTATTCAATTTCAATTTTAAAAATATAAATACTATTTTTTATTTTGAATATATTTTTTCAAAACAAATTTATAATGATATATTAATTTAAAAAATAATGGTAGAAAATAATTCAATCAATTTACTTAACTTTCAACATTTCTATCATTATTTATTTTATTGAATTGTTAATTAAATAAGTAATGTGTTGTTGTTTCTTAAGAATTTAAAGTAATTATTTCATCTCAAAAAATTATACTAAATTTGGATGATAAAGAAAACATTAATATTTAAAAATTATATATACAACCAAAAACATGTTTATTTTCACTATCCTAAGGCTTTATAGATATTAAAATATGAAAATCATCTTTTTTTTGACATTTTTAGTACCTAAATTAATATAAGGGCCATATTTAAAGTAAAGTGGAAATAAATATCCATATTTTATATAATATTATGGTATATATTTTAATAAATTTATAAAATAAATATAAGGTAATATTTTACTTCATTTTCACTCTTATATTTCTAGTTTAATATCCTGATAAACCCATTTTTTACTTTAACCGCGGTGATTTATTTTTTCAAAGTTTACTATTTATTTTGGTAAAAAATAATGATGAACTTATTAGAAACTAGAAATTATTATTATTAAAAATAGATAATACATATTTCAAAATTCAATTCACATAATTGGAATAAATTTATTTAAAATCAATTTCATAGACATGATGAAAAAGAGGATTTTTAAAGACAAAATGATGAAAAGTTTACGAAGATTTTGTATCAAATTTTAAGATGAAATTTATTCAAATGGCCTAAATTTAATTGTTTGATGTATAATTTAACTAATTATACATGAAAACAAATATAATTTAACTTTATAAAAAAATAAAATAAAAAGATGGTATTCTATTAAAATTCATCATTTTATACTATTCATCAAAAATGAAACCGTTCAGAAAAATCAAAAAAATCCTATCTAAGATAATTTTGATTTTTGGATTTCGAATTTTTATTTTATTTTATTGAATTAGTTATATAATTCTATATTTTTTTTAAATAAATGCACTATAAAAATGTGACAAAACTTATTTTTTGAAAAACATACTTTTAATACGTAAAATATGATTTCTTATCATCTCTTATCTTGAAAAAATATAAGATTAACATTAAAAATTTCATTGAAAATATGATTTTTACAATTAATTAACATAATTTTTCAAAAATTATTTGTTAAATTTAATGATATAAAACACAGTTTTGTGTATAAAAATTGTTTTTTAGAAAAATATTTCCTTTTATTTTAATTTTTCATTAATTTGTGAACAAAATATTATATAAAAATGTGTAAAACAAATTTTAATAATATAGTTAATCCTATTTATACCAAAAATTACAATGTCTATTTGATTAATATAATATTAAATAATAATATTTAAATAGTATGCCATGTTTGGTTTAAACTCATTGTGGCGTGTAACTCAAGATAAACTGATAATTGTATGTAACATAACAAAAACATAGTATTATGCATAAAGAAATATAAAATTAGTGTTTCATGTAACATAAAATATCAAAAATATTAAATATATTTGGAAAAATAATTTCACAAAATCTCAAGATTTTACATATTGTCTCCCCTCTGTACAACCTTTTGACCCTCGCTACTAGTCGACAACCTTTGGCATACGGGACAGAGCACTTGAGGTCATGTGGTGACTGGTTCATCTAATGTTTATAGAGTGGTTTATTATAGTATGTTAAAAAATTTACGGTTTTTATAGTGAATCAATATTCACTTTTCCCAGATGGAAAATTTGTCATAAACAATCTCAATTTCAAAACGAGATTGGTAAAGAAAGCCTAAAATTTACTCCAAATTTCCAGGAATGTGTTTTAACCACATTTATGATAAAAATAAAAATAAAAATATTTAATTAAATAAAATTATTAATATCTATGGCCCTTTTATACTCCTCAATTACAATCATTTTTTAAATATATATTTTCTGGTAATTGTTTATTTTCATCATCACGTGTTAGAAATTTTACTTATTTAATAAATGATTTGTTATTATTTAATAACAAGTTAATTATTCCTACAATATTCAAGGTAGTGAAATATTGTTTCTATAAATATTTATTTATTCCCATGTTCATTTTAGGGATGTTATGGGTATGGTTCACGTGAATGGAATCCATGGCATGCATGTGTAGGGCAGTTTACCGATACCAAAAAGTTACTTTATAATGACCATTAATTTTCTATTCCACACATTAGTACCAATATTATTGAAAATAACTAATCCTTAAGGAAATATATTACAAATATTAATGTCTTGGTACCTATTTATGATGTAAATGTTGATGTTTGTGTAACGTCATTCACGTAGATGGTTTCGAAGACCCAAACAAGAACTTTTCATACTAGTGAATGAGTATGAATTTAGAATTATATAATGGTAATATAAATTTCATTAATAATTATTTTAATATAATAACATTAGTTTATAGAATGATATTTAGAAATAGTTGAGATGATAATATAATTGAAAAATCCAGATAAGAACTTATTTACTTTGATTATAATAACCAAATATTTTTTGAATTTTGTTTTCAAATAAATTAATTTACAATGATGTCCTACCTTGATATATGTAAAAAATTCCTCTCACATAGAACCAACTTGGAATACATTACCTTCAACTCTGACTTTTCATAAACTACACACAACACCTACTTAGAATACATAACACACAACACAGAGTTTCTACGAACCATATTTTATTGTTATAATTATTAAAATTAGATAATTATATGAAGTCATTAAATTTTTATAATATAAATAGTAATAAATAATTTTAATATATATTTTATAATGTTTTTATATAAATAAAACTTATTGATAATTAATGATATAGTTTTTGGTAATGTCCGTATATGTTTAAAAATACTATTTTTTTTAAATAATATGATTTTCATGTCATTCTCTGAAAAAAATAAATCAAATTTCAGAAAAATTTAGAAATTTAATATGGTAAAATAAAATACATTTTTTAATTTGTAATTACTAAATTATATTACTGTAAATTTTTGGTATTTTTCTCAGAAACTTCATTTTTTTGATGAAAAGTGAAAAATAAATAATTTTGATTCAAAACAGATTTTTCATCTAATTTATTTAAAAGATTAAATTATTTTTTAAAATTAAATTAATGTTTAATTAGATTAATTTTTTACCAATTAATCCAATTTATATAATAGGATCCAAATTCACACTGAAATTAGATATAAAACTAGGAAAACTTTGGAACATTTTTTCTTTAAAAACCTATAGTGTAATCCCGTTTGAAACACTAATTTTAAATTAATTACCAAAACGTATCTAATAAGAATATGAAAAAATGTATTACATATTTAAAATTATAATAATTTATAATTTCTAATTAGGTAAACATAGTTTTTTTTCAAAAGTATTAGTGAATGTAGTTAAAATTAATTACAACAGTTAAGGTAAAATTTAGATTATTAATGAACAAAACCATAATCATAACGCCCAAAACAACCTAGAAACATTAAAAAAACAAATTGGATGGAAATATTTCTACATAAAACTTACATTATTGAGTTTTTGGGTTTGTTATAACTTTTTAGGTTAAAATATGGGTACAACTAACTTATTTTAAAAAAATGCCATGTTTGTCTTTTCCTATCACTATAAAAGGATACCAACTCTCACTGTTCCTCAAACCTCTCAAAACACTTTGTTTCGTCCAATATATGCCCAATAAACTTCTTGAAATTACTCCCTTACTACTTAAATCCTCCGTTTTTGGCAGAAATCGACCTTTGAAAGCCCTTCTGTGAAAACCATAAGGAGTTACCCAAACAATAGGTAACAACCTTCCCCAAAATCATTTATATTATTTTCATTATCCACCCATTAACTTATATTATTAAATTTTTATAGAAAAAATATTATCCTCAATATACTCATATATATTTATTCTATGGTTTTTTCCTGCACTTACACACACTTCCATCCAATGGCTAATGAGCACATTTTTTATGTGTATAACAAACTACAACCTCACGAAATGATGATTATTCATTTTCTGTTTCATTATTTAATGGTTGGAAATTATAATGTAAACATGGGTTATATATTATAAATATTAGATATATCATCTCTTTATGCTTCATTAATTTTTTTACATCACATATCCTTATACATCCCATTTCAAGAAAATACTATAATTTGGTTGAGGAATTGTGGACTACCGCCCCTTAAAGTGATGTGATTTGTTCACACTCTACATGAAAAGTGTTATGTAAGGGTTTAGTAATATTATATTATATATATTATACATTAATTATACTGGAATAATTATTTATGTACATATATATACCTGTATTTAATTTACTCTTTTTTTCCATTATGGCAATAAAACCAAAACATCGTTCATGCGTACGCGTGAACTACCATCTCAGTGAACAATGTATTACATTTGATAAAACTATATTGTCTAGATTATTAAAAATAATAATTATAGACAAGATTTTTATATCATGTTTTACATTCTTGAAATCATGATATAAGTATAAGGACTAAAGATACAACAAATTAAGACAGATGAAAAAAAAACAAAGTGGATATTACCCAAAGTGAAACCTTAACATAGAATTGTAAATAAAAGGGTAATATAAAGTCATAATAAAACCATATATGGTATTATATATAAGAATTTGGTTCTATTATATATATATATAATAAACCTATATTTACTATATATGAGGTTTTAATGAGTACGATAAGAGTCAAGACACAAGGTAAGGGAATTTCATCATTTTTGATTTCCGTAAGATACATGAATTATTCACCAAAAATTCCTTTTGTGTTGGGTGCATAATTCCCATGTATTTATTATATGATTATTATATTTAAATTTAATGGTATTTACATATCCATTTTATTATTTTTATTTCATGGGGTCAATGTTTTAAAAGTTACCAAATCAGAATAGTGATTTTTTCTCAATTTACCTTCTTTGAGACACATTCCATGTTATGAAAATATATCTTCACATGAGGTGTATATATTAAATTTTACATGTTATATCATGAATATATTTATTTTTATGATATTTTAGAATTCATGAAATTTTATTCTTTCTATTTTTTTATGATCCAAACTTACCAATTTGGTAACGTTTTATAACTACAATCTCACCATTTAAAGAGAATGTTTATGATTACGCTCCCATTAATGAAATACAATGATAATTATCTCAAGAACCCTCACAAGTTTTCTTAACATATTTTTTTTCATGTAATATACAAATAATGGAACCATTTTTCTACTCTTTGGTACATAATATGATCAAAAAGGTGTTTTTAATAAAGTCTGACTTTACCTCTCTCTTTGGTCGTAAATCCATGTTCTTTCAAAACCATGTTTTATAAATGGTTTTCAAAAATATGATACTATTTCTCTATGTTCATTAAAATTAATTTTTATCCAACTTAAACATTTTTAAACAAATCTTGTTTTTTTTTAAAATAATATAATTTTTATTTTCCTATTAATGCAATTTTATAAACTTTTTATGATGAAAAAGGAATGTCTAACATGTAAAAATTTATAAAAAATACATGATAATAATTCCATTTATTCTTCATTTTCAAGATTACAAAGTATATTTTTTAAAAAATTTATTCCTAATATTCTGAAATTGTTTTTTCTTAATGTGGTTTCCAAGAAAATGGTTTTCATAAAAATTTCAAGCTTCTTTCATAAAATTTCAATTAAAAAAAATTCAAAAAAATTTCAAGATTTAATTATACATCTTCAATGAATTTTCAAAGAAATGGGCTTCAAAACATAATCAATATTTATTTATAATTTTTCAATGTGTTTTCAAAGGAAAACATTTATAATTTTTCTAGATTTTTTTATATTTTTTTGAGGAAAATAATTTTAAAAATGTTTTCTTCTTCTATTATGTATTTTCAAGGAAAATATTTTTCCAAAATTTTTACTTTTCTTTCATATGTTTTATAGGAAAATTGTTTTAATAATGTATTCATGCCTTATTTTTATGTTTTCAAGGTATTTTATAAGAAATTGGTTATTAAGAGGTTTTATGTTTTAAAAATCCTTTTCTAAAGAATAAATGATATTTTCCCCATGAAATGTTTTTGAAAGATATTTTAGGATTATTTTACAACTAAGATGACATCTGTTGATGTTACTCATTCCCCTTTTGGGAAATGATTCAAAGGTTGAATTATATCCTTTTAATTAATGGTTTATATTTTTTAGGAATGATATTTATGAAACTAGTTTTTATTTAGTGGGTTATATGTTTATAAAACCTGTTTCTATTTCACAGGTTTTATGTTTCTGAAATCCATTTATATTTTATAGGTTATAAGTTAATGAAACCCATTCCTATTCCATGAGTTTTATACTTGTGAAACCTGCTTCTTTTCATTATTTAGGATTTTATTTAATGGTTATGAAACCTATATTTTTCCAAACAATAAGATTTGATTATATCATAATGACACCGATTTCATTTCATGGGATTATTATTGGGTATTTATAAAACCCATCACTATTTTTGGGTCATGATATGATGAAAGTTTTGTAATCTTGTGGAATATGTATTAATTATTTTATTATGATATGGGTTGGAAATATATATCCCTAAAATGCATTGGTAATTATAAATAGTATATGAGATCAATGGGTACATGGGTGGTAGCCCAAGCCTAAAAACAAGAAGGTACATGGGTTGTAAAAAAGCTAAAAAATAGGAAAGTACATAACTAGTAACCCAATCTTAAAGCTAATAAGGTACACAGCTTGTAGAACAAGCTTAAAAGTAAGAGGTAGTACAATTTTTAGCCTAATCCCAAAAATAATAATGTACATGAGTCATTATCCCAAGCCAAAAGAAGGTACACAGGTTATATCCCAAGCCTAACATGTTATAATGGTCTTTGTAGGTAGCCTTGAATTAAGTATTTTATATTATTATTTGAATGAAAAACATTTTATTTCTTATTACATAGTTATTCATTCATGGATTATGAACTTTATTCCCTTGTGATTCATGTCCTATGAACTACCATTATTTATGGAAAATATTAAGTTTATGATCTTTGATTAGAAGGGTATGATATTTGAATGTTATACTCATGTTCTAATACTCTTATGTTTATGTTATGCTAGGTATTTACTTTAATTACCCTTAGTTATCATTCTATACCACCCCTTTCTCATGTTTTCTTTCCCCATGTTATGAAGAAACCTTTATATTTATTATTATTATTGGGATGATTGTTATGGGAAACATTGATGATCTTTCACTAAGTTAGAAGATTTTTGTTCCATGTTTTCAAAGGCATTAAACTAATACAATCTTTGGGATCAGTTTTTTTATAATGTATTGAGTATTCCACAAAATTGATTTAATGTCTATGTAAGTTAATATTGGTTCATTATATTTGGTATCAAACTAATGGTTTATTCAACCTTTGGAAATAAGTATGAGAAAATTTTATTGTGATACCTAGGAATATTTTTAAGGATATGTCTTGGGATGTCTCTAAGGATAAGTATAAGGATGAGTTAATGCTTAGAAAAATGGCCTGGAATTTTGGTAAAGGTTAGAGTGAGTGGTTTCCTAGAAATACATCCATTTTTGGATTTTACAAGTGGATGTGGATTCGGTATAGATATACCTAGGTGTAACAATTCTGACAAGGTATGTTAGGATTTACTCTGCGTAACACAGTACATGACAATGGGACTTTCTTTACACCTTGTTTGAAACTCTTGGGGTATATGATTTAGATATTAAAAAACTCTTCAAAAACCATAATGAAGAATTTCATGACCCCCGCACCACAAAGTGTACCCCTCCTGGGTCGATGATGTGATAAGGAAGATAATGACCCTCGAGTCCCACCTCCAGTAGGCCCCGGGTTGGCGACTAGCACCGGGGGTATAGTAAACACACAACTGTGAGGAATTACCCTCTAAGAGAACACACACGAATGGGAGATATAAGATAGACACCAACCAACTACAACTCAACCAGTAAGATGAAATAAATTCCAAGTACACATATGAAATGTCCTGAAAAACTACTACAACAGAAAGGGGAAAAACTGCAAGTACCCAAAAGAAAGTAAAACAGCAGCAACCACAAGCACGAACAACTCCTCCAACCGCAAGCTATTAGTAACCAGCCTATTCTCTAAACTGCTCCAAGTGACCTAAAAAGAAGTTTTTATATACATAGGGTGATTATAACAGTATACTTAGTAGGATCCTCCCTGAAGCCTCTCATTCCAAAGTAAAGAAAGCATGCTAAAGCATAATGAACAAAAAGTTAAACTAACTCGTCACCTAAATAGGTATACTATGTTCCAAACCTCACCATGGCTACTCTCACCAAGTAGTGCATACAAGAGTATATAATACAATAAAGAATATCAAGGGTACACCGCTACTACTTCCCCACTGTTTTTCCACTTTTCCCCAACGTTGCACGTCCTAATCATCTCTCTCTAAAAAGGCTTGCCCGCAGACACCTGGGCGAAACACAACAACATGCACCTCATGCAACAAAGACACCACATCTACATAAGTAAAGTAACTAGGTAGTTTCTTGGAGCCACCACATATCACATAACGTGTATCATACCTCAGGTATTATACCTCAACCCATTACAACCCATACATCGAGTAAGGATCCTCAATCCATCACAACCTATACACATTACACCTATAGTAGTCCATAGAAAAATATATCCAAAATATATGTGTGTGAATAACCACAAGCCATTACAGCCCTCTACACACATATATGGGGAAAAATAACCAATGTGCCTTCCAGAAAAAGTAACTACCAAGAGAAGAGAGCTGGGCCAAAGGGGGTAGTCATCCATCCATCCTCCCACCGGAATGTTATTGAAAACACCCCCAAGGCTCAAAATCGCCAGGGTGTCAGTTTCACTTACTAACAGGGCAGATTAGTGTATAGAAACACAAAAAGTATAGAATATACTATAGCTCACAACTACACTATGGGCATAACCTACTCTTAGACTCAACTACAACTAACATCTCTCGGACTCCGGGCTTCTACTTTTAAGACTTGGTATCCTATAAGCACACAACCATTTAAAGATCTTTAATTCATTACATCATTCCCTTTTTATCAGTTGAACTTTATGTTAATTAATTCTTTAAAAATTAATTTACCAATAACAATTCCATATTAAGTTTCATTAGCATTACACCCAAAGTACACAATTCCTTCAAATCACAACCTCAGCAGCACCCCAGAAAATCTCGAAACCCCATGGTTTAACATCATTTATTTAATAATTTATTTACAAAATTAATTTCCCATATTACCAAAAATTATAGAAAACCAATCTATGATTCTAAACACAATGGGATCAAATCATCGAGTAGATGAACTACCAGTCGAGTCTTTGCCGCCTATATCAAGAGGGTAGACCCATACTCTCATCAGAAGATAAACACGAAAAGCATGTGGCATAACCCACACGTCTTCTCCCTTTTCGAAATAAGGGTAAGCAAGAATAGATACCTTGAGCAGTGGGGAATGTAAAGCAGATAAACAACCAAAAAGAATCATCAGAAAACCAAACATTCACATACAACCCATTTTATTATCCCTGGTGTCCTCCCTGACACCCACATGCATAAACCAATGCATCTCGCCACTCTAGGTGTCAATTTCTACAACAAACAATAGGCCTCCATTCCCCCACATATCATAATAGCTATCCAGGCTCACATCCCAACACAAGCAGCAGGAAAACAATGATCATATCGGTTGGTCTTTTGGCCCTTGAACAAGAAAGAGGGTAACTTAGAACCCTTCAAGGAATTATTAAACAATTAGTTCTTTAATCTATATTTCATTAACCAATTTATTAAATGTACATTCTATATTTGGGAAACCTAAATAGTTATCTATCACAAATAATTTAAACATGCCTACTGCAACAATTTAACTAACATAAAAAAACAAAAATAAGAACCATATTCATTTACATGACTCTTTATCTTTAGAAAAACAATTACCAATTAATTCCAGATTGTGTTCCATACCAATTTTCATCAAGAACGAACAGATAAACAAAGAAAGCCTAGATATCAAACTATCTAGAAAAAATAAGATGAAATACCATACGATTGATATCAATTTATTTACCTGGTTCAAATATTCATTATGTAAATTCCATTGCGATCCATTGGTTAAAACATGCTAAATCTATAGTTGCACATAAAAATAAAAGAGAAGAAACGAATCCCCTACATTAAAAAGGGTTTTAAGGATCTTTATACAAGAATGATCCACACAACAGATCAGGATCACCTCTTCCCATGACAACTACATCCACCCAAGGATGTCGCAGCATGACCACACCAACCGAAACCCAAGAAAATCCATTAGAATCATGGAGATCACAAAAAATAATATGGAAAGTAGAAACAAAAGAAAGTGAACCCAAAAGAACGATGATAAATCATACCATATATCGAATATTGATGGGTACTACTTTGATGCATCAAAGCAAGGGGTGCACTTTCTGCAAGAAGAACATCAAGGGAATCAAATCCAATGAGAAAAGTTTAATCTCAAGATTCCTACAGGAAGTAAGTAACAGTTTGAGTGTCTCACACTAGAGAAAAATGAGAAATAACAAGGGAGGAAGATATCTTGTCCCTTTGAAATATTTAATGGAGCAGAAGTTTAAGATACAATGGATTTTCCATTAAAATCAGATCGCATTAAACCACACGGTTTGACCAAGTAAATTCATACCAGGACATAAAAAATAAATATAGGAGTTGTTGGATTTGATTTGGCCTTAAATCCCTTAAAACAAGGCCATAAATTCATTTTACATCCAAGAACACATTAAATTGGTGAAACTGAAAAAATCTAGAAATTTGAAAAAGGAAATATGAAACAATTCTAGAAACACTATTTATGAGCTATGAGACTGTGTCTGACTCACCGTTTCTGACTCACCATTTCTGTCTCTCCATTTCTGTCTCACTATTTCTAACTCACCGTTTCTGACCCACCATTTCCATCTCACCATTTCTGACTCACCGTTTCTGACTCACCATTTCTGACTCACCATTTCTGACTCACCATTTCTGTCTCACCATTTCTGAATCACCATTTCTAGCTCACCATTTCTGACTCACTATTTATGAATCACCTTTTATGACACACCGTTTCTGACTTAGCTTTTCTGACTCAGCGTTTCTGACTCACTATTTCTGACTCACTGTTTCTGACTCACCATTTCTAACTCACCTTTTCGAACTCACCGCTTCTGACTCACTATGACACAGTTCATAAAACTGAAAATCCTGTTCAAAGAACTGTAAATTTGGAAAATTGTTTGGGATGAGTCACCTTGACCTCCCAGAACACCTCAAACACCAGATTTCAGCAAAGGGATGGATGAGAGTGGTCTGGGACATTACAAATAATTTAAATAGAATTTTTCTTCAAATAATCTAGGACAAGCCTATGGTGTCATATATTAAGTAATTTTTCATAACATAGAAATACAATATGTGATTTTTCATGATTATGTGTTTCTCACTATGAAAATTGTTTTTTACTCTATACTTTTTGGTTTTAGTCAATGGATGGAACTCGAAGGATCCACATTAATGGTGATTTAAATATATAATGCAACGACTGTATTCTTGAGCATCCAAATTATATAGGAGATGGAATGAAAAAACTTATTGTTATGGTTATACAGATTTCTCAAGATATCAATCATGATGAGATTCAAAATGAAAAAGGAGGGAATAAAGTTCTTTCAAGACATTCATAAGGAAATATCCACCTTATTTCAGTGGGTCTTTTGATCCCCTTATTTCTAAACATTGGATCAGTAACACTAAAAAAATATTCTATTTTTTCCAGTGATCGGATTATGAGAAATTCATTCTAGATATTTTTGGTTAGTAGGTGAAGCAGAACAGTGGTGTACTATAACTATGAATATGGGGAAGAAAGATGAAATTGATTCCACGTATTGTTATGGGTTTAAGAACTTATTCTTCAATAACTACATTTATTTCATTCATCATATGAGGTAGGAAAAGTAGTTACTTGTGTTTAAGAGAAAGGACAATGAATCTATTGAAACCTATGTGGATAATTTCACAAGACATGAGAGGTATGCATATGGAATTATTATCTAACCAAAAAGTAAGGTTGATAGGTTCTTCAATGGAATAAATACAGGTCCTTGAAGGTTTTTTTTCGACAAGAGACATTAGTAGCTATGAAGAGATTGGGCATTGTAAAATAATAGTTGAAATGAAGTTTGGAGTTATGTACCAGTCTCATAGTTTTAACAAGAAGAGGAAGATAATGTTCAAAGGACAATATAAAAACCATGAAGATAACAATATGAGCCTTCCTTTATTCTCTCAGTGTGGAAAAAATCAAGTGGGTAATTGTCTTAATAGTATCAAAAAATGTTTTAAGTGTGGAAAGAACGTATATCGAGTGGTTTAATGATGATGTGATTGGTAAAATTTATTTAATAATGAAAATAATGAGAAAATTCTACAATGTACTCCTCCCACACTTCAGTGCTTCAATTTCTAGGAGTTTGGGTATTTTTCTAAGAAGTTCCCAAATACAAGGGTTAATAATGGTGATCAGCACCAATAACTTTAGAAGGAAATGGAAAAATGGAAATATTATTCCATAAAAACAATAAAGTGAACGCTGATAATTAGTGAACTCCATATTGGTGAATTTTCTATGGGATTTGTTTAAAAATAAATCTATGAAAATATTTTTTTTCATCTATCAGTGGAACTTTACATGATTCTAAGAATTTATCATCTCTCTCTACATGAATTTTGGATTAATGAAATGAAATTATTTTTTATATTTACAAGTAAGAACCCAAGATTTAGATAGAAATTCCTTTTAAGGTAAGATCCTTTTTATGGAATAAAGGGTGAATTATACTTTGGAATCATTTATTATTTCAAAAAGGAATTGTGGTTACCCATATCATTACCATGTTTTAAGAGAATAATTATCTAACGACCCAAACTTAACATACATGGACCTGAAATTTATTTTGAGGAATACATAATACATTAACCAAATCTATGACCAAATACCATATTAGTTTAGTGTCTTCGAAAACATGGAACCTAATCTTCTAACTTTTTGAAATATCTTCAACATCTCTAATAAAGATCTCCCCCTTTTGTTTTCATACCTAAAACCAATCTTTATATCCCAGGGGAAAGAAAACATAAAAAGGTGATCTCAAATTCCCAATATGGGTAAAAATTGAGAAACTAAAACAAACCATACATATAAGAATGTAAAAACATGAAAATAATCTTTAAATATCAAAATCTTGTGTCATGATGTAAATCTTGGTAGTATGTAAGGAGTAGACCATAAGGGAACATTAACTATGATAAAATAACATTGGAAATAAACATGAAATTATTGAAAACAATTAAGCATATAATAAGATTTCCATACTAGCCAAGGCATTACTTCCAAGACTATCATTGTATAAAAATACCATTACTGAACTTGTTTTACTTGCATTTCCATCCTTGTATTACTAAACCATATTTACTTGTTGTTCTAGCCATGTATTACCAAACTATATTTACATGTCATTCTAGCCCTGTATTACCAAAGCATATTTATTTTCCATTCCATTCATGTTTATATCATGATATAAAAATATTTAACCATTTCATTTGAGGGATATATTGGTCCCACCTATCTCATAATGAAATCATTCTTACATGTTCCACAAAAATATAAATGATTCATCATAGCATAATCAATGAAGTAAACAAACAGTTCTCTCATAGATCTTGATATATCTTCATGATACCACGATGGATAGAGAATGTTGAGTTATGCGCGTCATCCAAAAAATCCTTCTTTAACTTAGGATTTTATGGTACACAAATTCATGACCCAAATCTTAAAACTTATTCTTCATTAATCTTGAACATTAAGGATTTCTGTTTTCTTATATAATTCAACTTCTTCTAAATTATCTCATGTTCCTATTGATAATAATTTATATACTCCATAAGGGGTTATTAATAAATCATTTGTGAAAGGATTGATGATCATCCTTCTTTTATGATTCCCCTATCAATCCTTTGTAAGTTTAATAATATAAAATCCTACTCAATTCGAATCAATGATAAAATTACATAATAATTTATACATAGAGAATATTACCCTTTATTTTAATTATAAGTAAAGTTGTGGATTGTGTATTTGTAGTGCTTAATAATATATAACCATTTTCACTAGTGCATATTCAGCTCTATCTATGTGAATATTTACTTGAGGGTCTTATAATAATATATATTACACACTTCTCCCCAAAGGCCTATTTCCTCCATATTTTTAATGTATGATTGCTACTTCGAACTATAGATTAAATGTTGGGTAGTTCTATTCATCAATGTTCAGTTTCCTTGGGGAATAGGATATTAGTTATCCATTATGTATTAGTACACAACCAAAATATTTCTTCGAATCATCACTGTATTCCATGAAATGTTTCCCACTTGTGCATACCATAACTACAAGTGCAATGATAAAAATCTTTTTCCACTCATTGTTTCTCCCTTAAAATAGATTAATCAAATAAAACACGAATCTCTTAGGAGTTATCTTGGTTAAAGGGTTTGAATGTCCTGAAAATTTTCCTAAAAAATGTTTATAGTACCCATATAATCTATGGAAAGTATGAATTCCCATCACAGTGGTTGGTCTTGGACAAACTACAATTGATACTATTTTTTAAGGGTCCACTGATATCACATTTTTAATGATGAAATTACTTAAAAATGATACTTTTTCTAGGTATGATATTGATTTAGAAGTAAATAACTCATTTAGAAGGGAGACTAGAAAATTATTCAAGATACACATCATCATATTTCCTGACAATGGGAATCTATTCATGGAATATATTTTCCTTAGTCTCAGTTATTTGAGCAAGATACAATTTATCATTGGGAAATAACATCCATTATTTAGGTTATGATACTAAAGAATATTAATCTCCCTACTTGAAATTGTAATGAAACGAAGAGTGATTAATGGTACAAAGGGTGAATTCCTTATCCAAACAATTTACATTGTCTTTATAAAAGGAATACCATTCCCTTAATAGGATAACAGAAAATTTCACTAAAGGGATATAGAGAATATTTTCCATAAGAACATTCCAAATAACATGTGATTGAATAATCATATTTGTTTTCCATGATGATATCAAATCATTTATGGTGTGGAAACCATTCTATTTGAAAACAAACCAGATATTTTAATATGGAATGAATTGGAATACCACATGACATTAACAATTCTAAATTATAGGTTACATGTACTTTAGTAATCATGATCTATATCAGCATATGGAATTCTGTATTCCCTTTGTCTTAGAGATTGTTTAAGCTCATCATGCTTGTCATACCTTTGAATAGATCATTGGATTGGGTAATTCCCAACTTCTCTATATTTGTGATATATATTTATATATTGGTAATTTAAATTTTACTTCAATTCCATCTATCAGAATATTCATTTTTTCATGAAAATTGGATATTTTATTCCCTATATTTTCACATATCAATCATCTCCCAATTACTTTAAGACATTTCCCTTGGTTCCCCCTTCCACATTTGTTTTCAGAAAGGAAATTGGGAATTTTTCTATTATCACCTTTATTATATGAACTTACTTGAATCATAATCCTCCTCTTCATTGATGTATCTAAACATTAAACTATTTTCTGGTTTTTAATTTAGATTTGTTAAAGATGGTTTGGAACAATCACAAGATATATTAAATCAGTTCCCTTCAGGTTAGACATCTCATTTGGGAAGTCATCACATTTACCTTCACATTTTTTGTTTACTTGGTTCCTCCTATTTTTGGCCTTTAGCTAAAATAAAAGTAATATTATGGATGCGTACCCTTAATATTTTTAACAAAAAATAATACAACCAAATTAAAGGGGTAAATTAAAGTTGACATATATTTCATTATGTTTAGAATTTATATGCTTCATTTTATGTTATCAATGTTCAACTTCCCAACATAGAACCTTATGTAAATTTTTTTCCCTTAATAATGGTCCAAAATGTTCTGTGAATATACCAAATAATATAACATAGTAGAGTTAAACTAGGTCTGTATGAAGGACCATTTTCATTTACCGGGTGATGATCGAATCCATCTTAATGTGACCCTATCAATATTATTAACTATAGGTATGTCTATGCTAGAGCCATATCCAAATGTATTATCTTTAAAGGTATGCATTTTCATGAAAACCATTGACTCTATACTTTACCAAAACATATGTTTTTTTCCTATACTTTGTATTATAATGAATATTTTTTCTATAGTTTTCTAACACCAATCCCAAAAAATTACTACACATTCCATTGATACCAACTATGACATCCTTTCTCATTATTACACATTAATTCATGTTTTCTTCATAATAATGCAAATAATACAACATAGAAGATCTATAATAATAGTGTATTTGGGTTATTTTGTACATTTACTAACAAAGAAAAAATAGGCAGTACATTGTCATTATTGAAAACATTCTTAAGATGGTCATAATATTCCATCGTTGTTAAGACTTCATGGGATATCCTTGGTAAATACATAAGAAAGGGGTTTTCTATAAATCCCTGTATGTTAATAAACATGGTATAAAATGAATAAAATATTAAATTATATATAATAATTATTCATATGGGATATAAAAGAGTTTATAATCATAAACAAGAAGAATGAGTCTTGATGTATCATGATAACATAAGGGCATCATGGGATTGTGGAAACAACATTAAACCTTCTATCAAAAGAATAAGTCATGTTTAAACAATAATATATCATAACACAATGTTCAGAGGATAAACTACCATGAAATATAAATATAATCTCAGGATACTAAAACACTACCAAATGCATTGAAGTGCTATTTAGGAAAACCCATCATAATCATATCATGAATATGCACAATTGCACCCCGAAGATCATATAGAATAAGAACATATTTTAACACATTTAATACCAATATTATGGATTTTGGGTTACATACATGGAATTACTATAAAATTAATTATAGGTACAACTAATTGAATATACATGAGAGAAAATGGTTATGTATATACACCTCACATATCTTCTACATGGAAAATCACAGTGACATTTCGTCACCACAACGACAGTACAAAGAGATTTGTAAAATGGTTTAATAAGAGAGAAAAGGGATATATAATCACATATAAGTTAAAAGGAAAATATTATGGATATTTAGGAACATAATATAACATGGAAATTTTGGAATTAATAGGCTTTATACAAGGATAGTTCTTGAATAAAAACCTGGCATGGAAAAATCAAAGGATAATTTCAACAGCGTAATGCGAGTACATAATGAACCCGCAGAGGGATTAATGAGATTTTAAGGGATAAATAATAAATTTTAAATCATAATGAAATTAATTGGTATTTGTAATATTATTTCATATCAATAGTATTTGTAATTCAATTTGAATTACATAAATAAGGTGCTTCAATTAAGATCATAAAGAGAGGACCCCTTACTAAATTTCGGTACAGTATTGACTTAGATAAATTCAATAATAAGAGGAGATAAATGATATATAAATGTTTTGAAGTAAATTAAATAAAAATTTGTATTTATAAATTTATGAAAAAAATAAACAATTGAGATTCAATAGGCCATATAGAAAGATATATCTTGAATTGGAAAGAAGAGAGAGAGGTCCCTTACTAAACTGAAGCATAGTGATGACCTAGGTAAATGCAATATTGAGAGGGAATAAAAGAAATGTCATTGGTATGAAATAAAACAGATAATTATTGATTTTTATATATTAATAAAAAAATAAAAAATTTAGATTCAAAAGGATAATTAAAAAGAAGGTTCTTGATTGCAAAAGTAAAGAGAGAGGACACTTACAAAATTTTGACATAGTTATGGATATGGTAAATCATATCCATAAGAGGGTATAAATTATCAATAATGGAAAAGAAATAAATTATATAGTATACATATATTTATAATTTCATTAAAACATAACCAATTTAAATTCACAAGGCTAATTACAAAAGAGGTGCTCGAATGGAAAATAAAAGAGAGAGAGGTTAGTTACCTTGAGAGGGTGATTCCAAATGTTGGGGAGGGTCATATTGATATTTGGGAGAAACTTGGGGGGACTCTAGAGAGGTTAGGAAAGTTTAAGTACCTTACCCATTTTTTAGTGAAGATTTTGGGAAAATAACTTGGGTTATATAGAAAAAGATATATGAGTTATTTATTGTTTCCCAAACATAGGTTTTGGGATATATATAAAACATTAATAAAAACCACAAACTTTCAGATGGTTTCTACACATGTTTTTTTCCAAAGTGGATTGAATTTATTTATTTTATAATTAAATGGTCTGAACTCCAATAAAATATTACCCCTCGTGAAGTGGAGGTGTGGCATGTTTTAAATAATTGACTTTAAAACCTTAAAAATATAACATACGATTCGATGGATTCATAAAGGATTTATAAAATTAACAAAGAACCTTTAAAATGTATTATTTTTAATTATAAACATATGTGGTCATGGATACACTTTATAAAATATATTATTTTACTTTTGGGTCACTAGGATGTCATAATACAGAATGTATCAAATTTTTACCAAAAATCCAACTGTCTTGGAAAATTATAAAAAATTAATTATTGGATAATTCTGAATCTATGATTCCAAAATTAATAATTATTTTCTAAAAATAATTTTCAATGGTTTTTAATTTTAACTTTTAAAATAATAGTTGAAATTTATTGAGAAATGATGGGTTTTTAACAACAATTGTTTTCAAACCCATATAAAATTTTCATTTGACTTCATAAAAATATATTTTCATTTATAATTAATAAATAATTTTTAATTGAATTGTTTTATTAATATATCACTTATTCATAAAATTCATGAAATCGTCACAAATAAATATATTAATTGAAATTGAATATTACACAATATAAATTTTGTGTTTTATTTTATGAAAATCAAAATCATATACAAAGTACAAAAAATATGAAGTAAATATATTAATTATTTGATAAAATAAAAATATTCATATTATTTGGATCTTGATACATAGACCTTTATTACATAAAAAAATCCTAGAAGGTAAGGTGTACGATGTTGAGATTTTCATTTGGTGGTTCGACATACATGGTTTATGTAGTGATCTCAATGAGGTTGAACTTATTTCATAAACTATTTTATCATACATTAGTTGATGGATGTCACCCTAGACTTGGTCATGTGAAAATCCTAGTGACTCTATCTCCATAATAAGCTACAATAAATGGGCTTCATAGGGTGCAATCCAGCTAGTTGAGGCAATATATTTTTTTCTATGTCAGTTGGATTTATCATAACCCTTTAATTATACTAATCATATGATCACTGTTCAAAATTTATTTTATCAATTGTTATCATTCTTAACAATCTTGTAAAACTAATAGAATATAATAAAACCAAATAAGTGTATGTGATTTCTATAACAATAATATGGAATTTAATTCAATCAAAAAGGGAATTTTATTTATAAATGTTTTATTCAGTACATATCCATATATTTGATGTAAACCTCAAATTTTGATTAGATATTATTGGTATTGGTAATAAAATTATATTTTATGCATCCTTTACAAATATATTGGAAATTTGATCGAGAAACAAATATTAAAAAATAGTAATGAGATGTATGATCTTTTTATGAAGATCAAATACCACCCAAATGGTATTATATCCTTTAGAAGTCTCGAGAAGTCTTACATTTAAATATAGGGTGATGGTATCCTATTAACATATAGGTATGGGTAGTGTCATCCCCTAAGTCTTTAGTCTTTCCACATTATCATACTAGCATACTAAGAATCAAGATAAATATTCCAAAACTCCCCTTTTGTATTGTCCCCCAAGAAACGATTCTTAATATATATATATATATATAGACATATTTATAATTTAGGGATGGATATAGAATAACAAGATATGTAAATCATCCAATAACACCTTATTCAATATTGGTATTGATGAATCACATATTTTTTAAATGATTCAAATAGTTACATCATTTTGATGTTTTAACTCTATAATATTTTTTAACTTCATGTATACCTCCATGTCCCAATTTTTTGCCACTATGATCTACATGTAGATGGATTGTTGAGAGGTAATTTTTGTAAGGATAAAATTTCCCCCTTTTTTTTACGATTTCATGGTCCATGATTTGAAAATCCACAAGTACTATGCCTCTTTCCATATTCAGGATAGATAAGGTAACATGATAATTCCTTCTAAAGGAATTATCCAAATTGTTTTCATTCTATTTTTGGTAATGAATTAAGTAGTCATAGACTTTGATCAACTCCATCCATTTCCTTTATCACATTTTCGACACTTTTTGACAAATATATAGATTATGATATTTTTATTAGTACATATTTCACATTTTTTCCATATAAGTAATTCCTTCATATATTTAAAGTAAATATTATAATTTCTATCTCCAAATCATGTATTATGTAATTTTTCTCATGGACTATTAATTAATTTGAATCATAAGCTATCATTGTGTTGTTTTGTATGAAGACACATCTTAATACCTCATTTTATACATAATTATATATCAAAAACCCTTCTATACTACAGGTTTGTTTGAGTAAAGGTCCCATGAACAGACTTATATAAGGTTTTACGAAATATTATTCACATACATCCATCCAACATAACATGGATAC
Organism: Viscum album; assembly: GCA_963277665.1. NCBI lineage: Eukaryota > Viridiplantae > Streptophyta > Magnoliopsida > Santalales > Viscaceae > Viscum > Viscum album. The sequence goes on from OY728160.1 coordinate 1,686,717,422, forward strand.
CTTTATAGTTAATTTACTAAATTCAATATCTATGAGAATTTTTCTATAACTCTTAAACATTATCCATCCAATACATGAAAACTATATATCTTCATTATAGCGATTGGTCTGGCCTATTCCATAATCACCAATATCATTGGAGGATCCATATATATTCCATTTATTATGATTACATGATTTAAGAATGATAGTTTCTATATCCAAAATTTAAATTTTCTATAATTGATATATAAATTATCATTTATTAAGGTCTTTAGTAAAATCCACAAATGATATTCATTTTTCCATTAATAATGTAATATATGATAATGATATCCATAAAAAGTACTGTAAATTAATTGATGTAATATCTAAATACCCTATTAATTAGATCAATGATGGTAGATATGGAATTCATATGTCTAGAATACATCACTATAAATTCATTGTTCCCATATATTTTATAAAAGTATTTACATTATATATCCTCTATTTTAACCCATAATTTATGATATCTAGATTGAATTTAAATCTTTGTGAAGTATTTATACCCTCATGGATGATCAAATAATCCATAAATATGGTTTTTAGTATACTTTTTTCATTATTTTTAGTTTCTATGTTCATGGTAATCAAATAAGAGACGCATTGATCAATATTTATTCATAGAAAAGTAAACAGATTCAAAACATTGTGAAACACTCTGGAATATAAAGATATTATATAGGATATCTTGGAGTTTCTTTATTAATTCTAATTATTCAATCACATTAATTTCATACAGAGTCGTTGATAGTGGTATAACACCATATATGAGTATTATGGAAAACTGAAACACATTATTTTGGGGGAACACTAAAATAAATTCTCATAAATAACACCAACGTGTTCATCCAAAATAGATTTATCCTCAATATTGAGTTTCTACCAGACCATTTGATCTATATACCCCACATGATTGGGTATTGAGACCTATATAATGGAATTAATTTACAAACTGTTTTCAAGTTTTGTCTTGAACTGAAATAAGATCCTAGGTAGATTCGGGATATAAAATGTGGCATTCTAATACAAGATTTTAATATGGTCTGTATATAGAGGGAGAAAATACATGAACTAATTCACTTGAAATTATACTAAAGGTAGAATAATATGATTAATTGTAATCACATTCTTATAATTTTTTTTGCTAGAGGAGTTACAGACTTGAAATGATATCATCATACCACAAGGAGTCTTCATTGATATTTTAGTATCTATCCATTGGGGTGGTGATTTGATGGGTTTAATTTTTTTCCTAATATAAAGGATTGGTAAGGTCCACAATCTAATATTTAATTTTTAGTTCTTGAGTGGATGATGAGTGTACCTTTAACCACTTTTTTCAACCCACTTTTGTAGTTTTGATTACATAGTATTTTCCTTCCACCTTCGACTTTATTGTTGTTCAAAATCTCTTATATTCATTAAAACATATATTGGTACACTGGTTGGAACAATTACAACACTACTTATGAGAAAACTATTGGAGTGTGGGTGGTGAATTAAGATGAACTTTCTTTTCTTCCACTTAATTGGTTGGACACTTCACGTTTTTTTGGTATTAAAGTGTTTGATAACCTTCTATTCTATAGTTGAAGAATTTACCTATCCCATTAAGAAAATATCATATATGTTTCTTCCCATAATATCAATCCATGTATTTAGGCCTTGTATTTAGGCCACTTGGCCTTGGGCCTTCGGGCTATGTAATGGGTCTCCCTCTACCCAGTCTAAAGAGGTCTTTTCTTTAAATAATAAATTGAGGCTTCGGCCCCAAACTTTAAAAAAAGAACATTAATTTTCTTTTTCATTGGGTTTTGTCATATTAGATTCATTAAAACACTATTTTTATCTTCTTTTCCAAACAAAACATTAGAATAAAGGGAGTATTCAATCTCTATTTCTACGTTGAGATTAAATTGAATGGTTTCATAGTAGTTACTAATGTTCCTTATAGATAACATGTTTTAGAGACTTGGTTTTATTCCACCAAATAAATAATTTATTTTTTCATTCATTTTCAATTAAAAAACCAGAATAATATCTTGAAAGTCTTATGATATTTTCTTCATAGGTACCAATAGATTCATTCTTAATTTTCTATATTATGATGAATTTGCACTATTTTTTAATGTAAGTAGTTGATGAAATATATTTACTAAAAAATATTTTCTTAAAATTATCCCATTCTATGGAGTTGATCTCCATATCCTTCATTGAATTATAAATTATCTTCCACCATCGATCAACTTCACCTTTTTTGTGACAATCAACTATTAAAAAAATCAAAATTATCCATGCAACCAAGAATTAAAAATATATTTTCTATTTTATTATTATATTTCCTGGTAGTTAGTGGACTAAAATACCCCCTAATGATGGGTGGATGTTTCAATATGATGGGACTAGTGTGAAGTTATTTATTCCATTCAATCATAGAAAAAATGTCTTTAATGTCAGGGTTTTGTATTTTTTACGTCGGTTTTTAACCGTCGTTGAAGCCGCCGATGTAAAAAGTATGACTTTTTACATCGGTTTATGTAAACTGATGTCAAAAACAAATTTCAATTTCTTTTTTGCATCGGTTTTGTAAAAAACCGACGCCAAATAAACTCATCCGCGCCATTTTTGGCATCGATTTCCTTAAAAACCGACACCAAAAAGTTAAAAAAATAGTTTCGGTGTCGGTTCTTGAAAAAAACCGATGCCATAAATGGAAAAAACCTATTTTTGGCGTCGGTTTTTAAAAACACAGATGCGAAAAACAATTTTTTATTATTCTATGTTTTAGATAATTTCCTAATCTTTGATTTGACTAGTCGTGGAGCTAAAACGGAGTTACGGATCAAAAGTTATGGCCATCGGAAGTTGAACATGTCAAAGTATCGATTGATACAACATGTTTTAAAGAAAAAAAGATAAACACACATTAAAATCACATACACCAAATGATATAAAATATACATAATACTTCAAACACATTTTGATTATTTTTCGATCTTCCATTGAAATGATATGTTGTTTATCATCATATCTCTTGTATTTAGTGTAGAACTCATGTGATAATGAAAACGATGATCGATAATTAAACTTACACCAAGCTTGGTAAATCTCATCTGAATGTTTTATATTTTTAACTCGATAATAAAATTAAATCATCATTATATGAAATCTAATCGAGTTTCTTATAAATGAAGGACATTAAAAATAATGAAAATGAATGAATAGAATACGTATCGTATTTAAATTAACGATTGATGCCGCATTGAGAACTTGATTGAATTGAAGAGGATAAAAATGATGAATGAAGGAGAAACATATTTATATATAGTAAATGAAAATATTTTCGATTGAGTTGTATGAAAATATAGGCGGGATTTTAAAAAGTTAAACGCACGTTGTGAAAAAAATTGAAATTCTGATCCTGCGTATTAGTGAATACTATTTGGCGTCGGTTTTGTTTGAATTCGATGAAAAAGTGGATATATGTTGGTCTTCTGGCGTCAGTTTTTTAAGAAAACTGACACCACAAATTCCAATCGATATCATTTTTGGCATCGGTTTTTAAATAAAACGATGTTAAAAAGATAAAAAAAATACATTTCACATCGGTTTTTTTAAAAACCGACGCCAAAAACAAAAACAAATTTGGTGTCGGTTTTTATGAAAACCGATGCAAAAACTTAAAAAAAAATAACCAGGATTTAGAAACATTCTTAAGCTTCGATTAGACTGGTCGTGAAGCTAAAACGGAGTTACAGATTAAAAGTTATGGCCTTGGAAAGTTGGACTTAATTAAGATTTCTTTTAGAGAAGATCAACTTCCAACATCCATAACTTTTAATCCGTAACTCCCTTTTTGCTCCATGACCAGTCAAATCAAAGATTAGGGAATTATCTATAGTACTATAAATTTTTTGTTTACATTTTTGGCATCGGTTTTCTTAAAAACCGACATCATAACTTTTTTTTTTATTTTTTCACGTCGGTTTTTTTAAAAACCGACGCCAAAAATAATTTTTTTTCATTTTTGGAATCGGTTTTTAAAAAACCGACACGAAAACGTATCCGCAAAAATATTTTACATCGGTTTATAAGAAACCGACGTCAAATTGACAACGTTAAAAAAGATTTTCTACTAGTGATTGTTTGTTTTAGAGTTTGATGTTTCTTTTGTTATTATTCATAGATTGATAGATTTGGGTGAGTATATAAGTTATATTTTTTTTCTTTGTATCTCGTCATGGTTTTTTTATCATTGGGACAATCATTTTATTATCCATCACATTTATTATTAAAACAATACATCATTGTTTTATCCATTGATAAAAGTAAAAAATGTTAGGGTGAGTATGAAGTAATAATAATCTGTGTAATAAATTATATAAGAATGAAAATAAATTCTAATATATCATAAATTAAAACAACATCATTTCAACCAATGATAATTTAGGTTCATACTACATCACTTTGTTGATCATTGGTAGTTTTATTTTTTATCCTCTTATTATTAATATCCAAATCCCCCAAAATAACTAAACCCGTATCTGATACTAACTAAAACCACATGAGGACATCATACTAAAATTATAAATCATTTATATAAGTTAAAAATTACATATCAAATTAAACCACACTACAAAAAATAAAGGTTTGATGTTTTTGGATATAAAATAGAAAACCAACTTATTTTACAATATCTTCAACATATCATTTTTTTCTCTCAAATGTTATCATTATAGACATGTCACACTTCTATTCTTTGTCGTAACCTGAGGATTGAAGACATGATAAATAGTGACATCATATTCTCATTAAGGCTAAATAGGAGAGGGACAAAATTTAAGATCACAATCGATCACATGATGTGAATATGGCTATGAAAAAACAAAGATGAATGGATATAACATAATAGAATAATTTAGAATAAAACATAGATCCTAAATAGTGACCTATATGATTAATATTTCGTAATAATACAATAAATCAGTAATAAAAGTGTGTAAAATTAATAAATGATCACGATCCATAAAAACATGACATAGACACAGTATTGTTACCCATCCATAGGCCTATAAAATCATTTATTATATAAATGATCGCTTCCTAGACCATCATCACATAGTGAAAATAATATATTACTTAATTTATTTTCCTACAAAATACCTTACTTATTATAATAGTTTATATAATGATATACCCAATGCAATCGTGGGTTATGTAATTCTATTACACCCTCTAACATAGTGGGAGAAGTTCCTTAGCCACATGGATTCACTCAAAATTCCTTGTCATCTCATGAGAATTAAGAATTTTAATATGACATAAAAATAAGTGATCTAGTTGAATATGGTCGATGTTATCATTGGATCAAATTACTAGTAAAGTATAATAAACAATAATTTATATAAGCACAGAAAAAACAAATTTCTAGAGCATTAAAAATTACATTGAGAAATAAGAAGAAATAAACTCTATATTTTTGGAAATGTTTATTTTAAAAAATAATTTATAAAAAAATTAAAAACAAAGTACTTTTGAAAACCATTAAAACATTTTAAGGAATACCTATTAAGAAATTTGAAGAATATAGATGGAAAATGACTTCATTAAAATGATGTTAAAAAATATTAATACTCATAAAGTTTTTAAAAGAATTTTATTTCATTAGAAAATGAATCCAAGAAAAACAAATTAAAAGTATTCCATTCAAGAAATTCTAAATGTTGTACCTAGTGTTTTCTAGTGATTTCCTCAATTTTAATGACCATGCATTAATTTTCCTATAGCTTGGGGTGTAGTCTGCTAGTGAGATGTGAGTCCCACCATAGAGTGTGGGGAGGATCCCTTATTCTTGAAAATATGGGTGAGTTTGTCTCACTATAATTAAGCCTTATTTAAAAGTGATGAGATTACATGAAATTAAAAAAACTAAGAGAGTGGGTCTACTAGAGTGAATAATCACATAAATTAGCAATGTTGTTAGGAATTATGGTCCCATACATGGTATCAGATCTACATGGGTTCTTTGAATCTCTTCAGGTAATGTAGAGTGTGGGATTGTTAGACCCAAGGTCTTCCATCTCTGCCCTCAAGATTCTGGACCATACCATCACCATCCACTCATATGGGGTGCAATATTCTTCAAATAATTGAGCCCCACATTGGGGTACAGGGAGGAGAAACTTCACTTGACAATAAAATTATGATCCTCTCTTCGTCGTTAGGCCTTTTCTAGAAGTGGTGGGACACCCTGGAAATAGATCATGTAGGTGGGTATACCAGATTATAGAAAATCTTGTACACTAGTATTGGTTTCTAGATGTGTAGTCCTATACAAGGTATTAGAGATATATTTAAAAGGTAAAATTAAATATTTGTGAGTTTTGGGTGATTGGGAAAGTATCCTTCCACTTAAGACTATATAAATGTGATTACCATGAATTATGTGTAAAAAGGAAGTGTTGTCTACTTGGTGAGAATCCACTTACATCGTAATATTTATTTTGAAATTATTGATGTGGAGAAAATTCATTAGATATTATAGTGATTAAAACACTAGTTTTATGGATTTAATATTATGGATGGGTAATCTTCTTTAATAATATGTTATGAATTTAGTTAATTATCACCATAAATGGATATATTAAGTAGTCAAAATCATAATAATCTATCCTAGAAATAATTGTTCTAATCGATCATTGAAGGAATTTTTTAATTTAATTAAATAAGGATGAATGTAGAAGTGTTGTGATGGTTTATTAAAATAATTAAAGATAACTGTATATGATGAAAATTAATTTGAGAATGTTTTAAATTTCATTGTTATTGTTTTGATATTTTCATTATTCATTGTAATCCATTTGAGTTGATTTGAAGTGATTATGATGTCCCTGAAGCGAGATAAAGAAAATATATAAGATATGTATATAATGGAATCCATATTTTGTCTTCATAAGGTTGAGATACTCAGTATTGTGGGTTAGAAATAAGCTATTATATGGTTGAAACAACCATTAATGTAATGTTTATACAAAGACATGTAATGTTGAGATAACCACTATAATAAAGTTGACAGAAGAGTTGTACCTCTTTGTAAGGTACCTTCATAAGGTATAGACATCTAATTATTAATGTACATACATATTCTTCCTAAGGTAAAATGTGAATTGCATAATATTTTTTAAGGTACCTTTGATCATTATAAGGTATAATGAACCTTATAATGGACCATTATTAGGTATATCTAAAGAATCCTATGTATCAAAACACATGAATATTTTGATTTTTTATGATTGAAAATTGAGAATTATATAATATTATATATTATGATTAAATTTTTAGAATGATTAATGGACTAATTTTCATGTTCTAAATCATAAAAAATTAAATGTGATACATTCCAATATTTTTTGAGGAGCTAATATACAAGTTGTAGTAATAAAAATAAATGAAAGTGAGAGTTTGAGATAATTTTACATGTATTAAGTTGTTGTTTCTAGTATTTATTTCTCTAATGAATAATAAATTAGTACATATTAGAGAAAAAAAATTTATTGAAATATCACATGACATTTTTACTCACATTTTGAATATAGAATTAAGTGTAGAGACTCTATCTAAATGTGTGTACCATCTTAAAGTTTGTATTGATATTCACTAAAAATATCAAATAGTGAATATTCAGTTAATACACATATCTCAATTATATGTGGTGTTAATATATTCATGATAAGTGAATATTTTTTTGATTTACATGTGATGATAAGAAATAAGAGTTAGTTGAGATTTCTAATGAAAATTCTCAAAGATTTATATATTTGAGAAGAAAATTATATGTAGAGAAAAGTAAATGGATAATAGTAAGTTTATGTGAGAAAAAAAGTGAGGAAAAAATAATAACTAGTAATTTTAGGACACACCATTTTGAAAAATTCATGATAATGGAAAGGGAGATCACAAGAGACACACAAAAATTATCCATGTGAAAAGTGGATGGTGACTAAATTATTCAAATAATTTCTCCAATATTCTAAATATTGATAATATTAATTTTTCAACCTATGTATAAAAATAAAAATAAGGTTAAAGAGCATTTTTGGACTTGAATTGTGAGGTTTTAGAGTTTTAATTGAGTTTTGTGAGATGATTAGAAGAAAAAAGAACTCTCAAATAAGAGGGTGTTGATACTTAGTTATAAAAAAGGATTTGGGTATTAGAAAAAGTGGAAGTAGAGAGCATCATAGATGGATTATGTTGTATAGATCCAGTTAAAGTAGTCAAAATAAAAAAAAGATGAATAAAAAGGGGAGATATCGAAAATATTTATTTTGTACATAACACTATGTTGATTATTTTATAGATATAGGAAATACTAGATTCATGATGATAAATGATATCATGTTTGATATGAGAATGTAATCAATAATTATTTGGGAAATCTATATAAAGATTTTCTAAGAAGAAGATACTGAGTATGAGAATGATTAATAATTGATTAGAGTGCATTTAATGACTTCACTGATGATTAAGGATATCTTTTTATTTAATGTAGTGAAATACATATATAGATCAATGATGAACTACAAAAATGATAAAATAAAAAACACTTATATATAAATGGTGGTTTTTTTAGATCTATTGTGACACTTTGTATACAAGGAAAGTAAAGTGTGAAGTTGTGATTCTAATTATTAACTAGTTGTGATGAGCTATAGGGAGATAATAAAAATTTAATGTATAATGAGACTTTTTTTTAAGTTTTAGGTGTACCACACCCATTATAATATAATATTTTTTATATTATAGAATCTATGATTGGGGCCAACAACTAATAATGAAATGGAGAAGGTTTCCCATATCAGGGACAACCTTGTTAAATTATCTCATAGAATCATTTACGTTCTTTACTATATTAAATGTGGTATATCTAATTGGAAAATAATGAATAGATAAATTGTTGTTAAAATATATAATAGAGGTAAAAATTTATAATTGTAAAATAAATAAAATTATAATTATAATTTGATAAAAAATTTCAAAGAGCTCATTCACCCCCTCTATATTGTCTACAGTCAATAAACATGGAATTTAAATTGGTATATGATGGTGTCCCATGTATTTAGATCTTCTTTTCAATACCCATTGATTTTAGTTTGAAAAATTATGTGAATATTTAATTTATTTTGGATAATAATATCTGATTAATAATTTTGTTAATGTCCCAACTAAATATGAAATTGGAATATTAACCAACACATTACAAAACATGAAAAATGAAATTCGAAGGAAGATGAGAAAGAAATCAAAGAATATAGATAATTCACTAATAAATAACGTATTTAGAGTACCATTTTTATAGTCTAATATTGTTATTTTATTTTCATTAGTGATTCAATTTCATGAGGTAATGTATATTTAGAATACATGCATGAAAATTTACATAGGGAATTTTACTCTCATATATAATATTATTTTAACATTATTTCCCTAGAAGTTTTCATATATATTTTGACACATGTTAAGGGGATTCAAGTTGAAAAATACTAGCCTGAACATGATGACGAATCAATGGAAATGTAATTTTTAAATTGGTAGAAAAATCAAATACTCTCAAGGCCTAGGAAAGATAAGACAGAAATTTTTTTACTTTTAAATGAAAAAATTTCTATATTTGATAAAAAATTGGAAAGAGATTATTGGGGGAATATTTTTATTTAAGAAGTGATAAGTGAATCTTATGAGCAACAAATCGTTTCTTTGGGTGTTAAATAAACATAGCTAAATGTTTAAATAAAGAGGATAAACTTGTAAGAAAAATATTTATAAGATAAAAATAAAATTCATGAGGATTTAATATAGAATATATAAATTTATTATGAATATAGGTTAAAATTAATTGAGTATGAGAATAATTTAATAAAAATTAACTTTCCAGTGTTGGAGATAAAGATGAAGAATCTAAAAGTGACACAACTTGAATTTTCCTAAGTTGTTGAAAGAAAGAGTGAAACTATAAATGTTTCTAAGATGTATTTTTCATAAAAAGGTCCCATATTAGTGGTTAATAGAGCACAAGAACTTCTATACAATCATTTTCCTCACACTCATGGAAAATGGTATCCCGTAGTGTAGTTAAACCAATGGTAACTAATTCTGTTGAAACTACTATAGTATAAGAAAAAAATAAATATTAATATAGAATAATAAAAATAATTAGAAAACCACCAATGTATCAAAAGTGTAAGTAAAAAATTCTTTGAAATTTTAATCCCAAAATGAAGCCCCAATTTTGGATTTAAGCACAAAAATAGGAAGGTTGTTAAGAAGAAAAATATATATATATTGAGACTAGAAGAAAAAATAAGATTTATGGGACACTATTAGTCTTTATGGAAGTTTGGGAATATGTCCATTTGTTGTCGGTATAATTTTACAACTTATATAAATGGTATAAGGCTATAATTAAGGGGGAGAGGGGATAAAGTTGAGAAAAAACATTTTTTTTTCATAGATAGTTTTTATAGATGAAGAATAATTTTTCAAGTAATAATAAATATGACTATCATGAAAACCTCAATTATTTTTGAAATAAATATGTACGCACATATTTTGAGTATTGATATTTAAAATAACATTAAATCTATAATTTTGGAGAAAGGGAAATTCCACAACAATAGATAAAGAATAAAAATATAAATAAATGTAAAACCACCTTATAGACTAAAGAAGTGAAGAATGATGTTGAGTATCTTACACCCAAGTAGATAGCTATTAGGGTGAAAAATATATCAAACCATATTGAAAAAAATGATTCAATTTGTTTTATAAAATTACACACAATTAACCATAAAAAATTTCCATGAAGTCTAATGTTAGAAAAATAAATATTGGACAAAAAAGTGAGCCATTCAAAGAAAACAATGAGAAGACTGGAATGCTAGAAGACATAAAAAATGATGATATTGAAATGTTTACTAAAAATGGAAACTCATAATCCAATTAAGAAGCATGTGTAATGTGAGAATATATTATTCATAGATAAATTAGTCATATATTCCTAACTATTACAAAAGAACTTATACGTGATAGTGGAAAGAAACATTGATTCTAAGGTCCAAATCAGAGGTTATATTAAAGAACTATATACAATAAATTAAGGATTAACATGTGGACAAAGATATATTAACCATATTTCCAAAAAATCTAGATAAATCTAGAAAATTTATGCTTATTGAATAAAGTTAAAGATATTTTCAAGCTTCATTAAAGAAATTTATTTTATATATGAAGAACACTGGGAATGAAAAAAATACAGAATTCCAAAAAATATTTGAATTTGGATGTAAAAAATAAAAATAAAATATAAATTTGTTTGGAAAATTTAGATCCTCAATGAATGGTGTTTTTGGTTTATGAAATTATTCTCAAACATTATTCTACAACTAAATATTGGGCGATGGCTAACTATATTACCACAATTTAGGGCTAGTGAGTTGAAGATTGAAGTGACGGTGAATTTAAAAAAATCCACCCATCATGGAGATAATTTACATGGATATATTGATGTCTCCATTCATCACATCACTTGTTTTATTTCAAATTATATTGTGAAAAAACTAGTTTGAAAAATTCATGGTGTATATTTTTAGAAGAAAACTACCACGATAATGATGTATGGGTAGAATCTATTAAGGGGGACCTACTAAAAAAGGGAAAGGTTTTTAATATTTTTCATTTTAGTATAAATTTGACATTTCATATTATTCCCCCAAAATATGTTTTTTGAGGTATGGTAGTCACTCTCCGAACACTACCATGGTTTCTGATTTTATAAATTTTCAAGGGGAGTTAAAATTTAAAAATATTGTGAAATAAAACAAGATAAAATTTAATGTTTCAATGTGTATTGTGAATATTTGTTAATGTTCTTAATAATATATTGAAAATATATTTTCTTTTCCCAAAATAAGTGAATTGAGAGTTGTTACCACATTAATATATAAATATTTGATGATTTGGTAAAATAAATATTGTATTCTATAATGATTTAAACCATAAATAATTAGTGTTTAATTACATAAGGATCATTAAAAAGAATCATATGGTTCCATCCTTCTCAAAATAAACTGAGAGTAGCTGAAGGAGATAAGAATTTTGTCGGTTTATAAATGGTGAAATGAAAGAAACCAATCCCTTATATTTAAGGTATCTATAAGGGAGAGTAAAACCTTTCCACTTTTCTATTCATATAAATTAGGAATAGAAGTGTAATTTTGAACAAGGTGAAAATTGGTTAGTGATAAAAAATCCAAATGTGGTGTTTGAATTACTTGAATTTATTTGGAGGTTGATAGTTTTAATGTTTGTTAATAAATGTTGTGTATAGGTGAAAGTCAATGTGTGTGAATGTTGGGTGATGGAGAAAGTATATAGACACTAAATATAAATTTAACATGAAACCCATGACTTATTGGTAAAGAAGAAGATATATCTTATTTGTTATAATATCTTTACTTGAGATGATTTATTGAGTTGTTCTTCAAGTGCATGAAATGTGTTGAATCTTACATTACTGAAAATAATAGTTTTAGAAGTTTATGTGTGGGATTAGTAAATATATTGTTGAATATATTAGTAATAGAGATAATAACTATCATAAAAATGGAGATTAAGTGATGATGTTTGCAAGAAACCATTCATGTTATGATGTTACTCATGATTGTTAAAATAAGTTTTATACAATGCATGTATAAGGGTTTGAGGTGACATAAGTATGGGTGAATGTAAAAAGGAAGTGAAGGTTCATGAGGATACACTATATTTAGTTTATATTGTGAAAAACCCTTTATGAATGGATCAATGTTCATTTGGAATTATTTTGATAATTTGTGAATACCTTTGAATTCATTATAGCAGATTGGATATGATTAAGAGGACCTCTATACGATCTGATGAAAAATTTGGAAGAGTTTTATATAAGTGAATGCATATCTTATGTTCATAAGATAGAGGGATACACTATCATGTGATATATAAAATTCTCCATAATTTTGAAAAAAGTATATATATTCAAGATTGAAACTAATGCTTATAAATTTGAGACACAAATCGGTTTAAGGTTGAGAAAAGTGTTGTTTTTATTCATAACATATGTTCACAAAAAAACTTACAAAAAATTCATTTGGTATAATCCTAGGATTGTAAGGTATAATAATCTGTGTAGGTTTCCTTCATAAGCTACATTTAATCATAATATTATATAATGAACCTCTTTTCATTCCTTTTTAAGGTATATCTAAAGTACAATATGGTTCAATACATAGCTATATTTTGAGATTTCTAGAGAATTAAAATGAATAATTCTAGAATATTCAATATTATAAGAATTTATTTGGATTATTATAGGAATAATTTTAATATATGGATATAGAATAAATTAAATATTATTCAATTTTGAATTGAGAAGATGATTTTAAAGTTTTAGCAAAGAAGATCGAAGAAAGAGGGTGTTTGAGGGATTTTTCAAGTCTAAAATTATATTTTAAGAATTTATTATTCTAAAGAAAAATAAATTAACAGATTTTATAGATAAAACTAATTTATTTAAATATCATAAAATTGTTGTGATTCAAGTTTTTAATAGATAAGGATGTACGAAGATAATTTCTGAATATGTATAATATATTTAAGCTTATATTGATGTTAACTAAAGATCTCAAGTAGTGAAGAATGATATTGGACACAAATATGAATGTTGTGTGATTTAATACATCCAAGATAAATGTTTTTTTGTTGTTTTTTTGTGGGAATATGGGAAATAATATTTTTCTGAATGTGTGGAAAACATTTTAGAATACTTATTTAGTTGAGTTGGAAATTGGAAGATGATAAAATTTAATCCACTCCTGTAACCATATAAGAGAGATCTGAGGAAAGAAAAAAACATAACTATGAATATAGGTATACACCCATGTAAAAAATTAATTATAATTTAATGAGAGATCTTGGTATACAAACATGTACATGTTTTTGATAAAATTTCATCATCATAAAATGACTTGAATGATTTTATTATATATTTTAAATATAGATAATATTATTTCTCGAGACCTATGTATAAAAAAAAGATAATGAGGAAAATAATTGTGTCCGTTGAACTATTAGTTTCAAGATCAATAACCGAGAGTTATGATATGTGATGAATATAATAAATTTTATAGAATAACGCATAGATATTGAGCTACTGAATATAAACTATTTATCGAAGGAAAAGAAAGGAATAGAGTAGTGAAGTCGATTTTTCAATACTGATCATGTCGAAGTAGTTAGAATAATAAAGGAGGAAGAAATAGATGTGAGATAAAATATTATATTGTTTATTATATATGTGTGTTGAGACTTTATACATTGAGGATATATTTAATTCATTATTAGCATAGGATCTTGATTTTTTTTGAGAAATACGGGGATTAGATTATGTGAAAGTTCTATAAAATTGTTATGTGAAGAAGAGGCTGAGTTTCAGGTGGATTATCTATTGAGCATACGTTATTATAAGACCCCAATAATTAGTAAGGATATATTTGTTTGGATATAGTGATATCCATATGTTTTTTTTCTGATCATATACAAAATGGATAAAAAACACTTGTATATACATGGTAGAAAGCTCTGGAATCAATGTGATGATATGTATGAAGGGAAATAATGGTGAAAAGATATTATTCCAATGAGAAGATATTTTTAATGAATACTTATTGGATTATGTAAAAATTAAACACAATGAGACTCTATATAGTTTCGAGATTCACAAAAACCATTATTATATGAGAATTATTATATTTGAAATTCTATTATTGTGGTGAATGGCCAATAATGGTAAGAAGTTGGTTTCCAACACCACAGTCAAGCATTGTTAATAAACCACAATCCATACTTTACCTGATTTATTATATTTAATATTGGATATGTGATTGGTAAACACTAAATAGATCCTATATTTTTCTAGTAGTTAACCTAGTTATAAATTTTTATGAGGAAAATACATAAAATAAAAATAGAAATTTTATAAAAAATAAGAGACACCTAATTCACCCCCATGTATTTTCACTCAATAAATTTGAAAATATTTAAAATAAAGTAAAAATTTAATTAAAATTCAATTTAACAAATCATATATATTTATATATGGGCATATATAATTTAATATAGTGAATAAATATTAAATGAAAAAATATTATCCACTGAAAAGAAGATATATGGTCATCCCAATTTAGTAGCAATATTTTAGTTCAATATGAACCAAAAAAATTATTAAAATACATGTAAACCTGATGAATAACTATAATATTCATTAATATGTGGTGTTTAGAGTGAAATATCACACAATTTTACCTATTATAAATTTATCCATAAACAATCTCAATTTGAAAATATTACTATTAATGAAAACATTAACATTACTCCCAAATACAAAAAATTGATTCGAAATTCTTTTAAATAGAATTAAAAATATAAATTTATCATTTTAGAAAATTATTAATATATATTAACTATTTTTTATTTAATTACAACAATTATTTAGAAATATGTTAATTAGTTATTATTTATTTTCCTTATCATACGTTAGTAATTTTGATTATTTCCTACATGTTTTGTAATGGCGATTTCAATGCTCATTATTTGATATAAATTTCATAATTACAAGATTATAAAAGTGATAGGAATAATTTTTATTGATATTTTTTATTATAATGTTAATTTTTTGGAATTTATGGGTATGGATCTTGAGGACAAAACCCATGATGAGCATTCTTTATGTAATTTAGTTTTAATAACATGCTACTTTATAATGACCATTCATATTTTATGTCAAACGTTTGTAAACATAATCATGAAATAAAATAATCCTTAAAATCATATATTAACAATATTAATATATTTATAGTTATTCATTGTGAATGTGATGCTTTTGGTGAATAACCATTCTTGTGGGTGGTTGAACTGACCCAAACAATAACATGTTATACTAGTGCTTTAGTATGAGTTTAGAGTTATTTAATTATAGTATCATTTGGATTGAATAAAAATTTTGATTATAAGATGTCATTAGATATTATAGTGAGATTTATAAATATTTGGGATGAGAAGGTAACTAAAAAAGTTAGAGAAAAACTTTGATACTTTAATGAATTCTCTCATTCCTATTACATGTTCCATTAAAAAGATGGATTTAGGAATTTTTCATGGAACCAGAAGCTACCCAATGTCTAAAAAGAATTTAATAGAGTCATAATGTGCATGTATTTAATAGATAATCAAAGGAAACAGGTGTTGTGGGAGTGATATATGATGGTTTCTATTAGAGATGTGTTTTGATAGGAATTTATATAAATATTCACCCCGTAATGTAAAGGACACCTTTATAAAGATCTAGTATATAAAATGTGGTAAAATTAATATGGATTATGAATCACCCTATCCAAAAAATTTATAGATAAGGTTTCATTATTTTTATGTCCTTAAACTTATTATGACCCTTTTTACATCATTTTAACATTATTGTAGTAACTCAATATTTTCCTCGATAACTTATTTTCATGGATAAAAAGGAAATTAACATTAATAACTAATTTTGATGTGGTAATTAAAAAGGTGGGATAAATTTATTATAATTAAAATTTTATACATGATAAATTTCATTTTCAAGTGAAAACATACAATATATGGAAAAACTATTTTTTAAATAAAAATGATTTATTAAACAATATGGGTTTTTAATAATATTTAATACAAGTTATAATATAAATTAGTGTTAGTGTACTTGTTTATACATTTAATTTTATTAAATAATAATTTTCCATTAAATGTTTTCAATCGAATTTATTTATATATAAAAACAGAACACAAAGAAGAACAATTATTTCATGAGTTATATCATTTTTAGAATTAATTGATTTTATTTACATACCATTAAGGTAAATTAATTTTTATATAACCATTCATCTTTTATCTATAAATTGGTTGTATAACATTTGTTAGATTTTCTTAAACACAAAAAATAATTATTTTTGAAAATAATAATAATAACAAAATGTCACATAATATATATACTTATCATAAAATATTTTAATTACTTAGTTTTATTTCATTCCATATTTATTTATTATTATTATATTATATTAACCTTAATTTTATTTTTGATAATTTAAAAAAATTAATACACCTATTAGATGACTTTATAAAAAAATTACCATATATCCAATGGTAATATGTCCAATGACTATATTCCCAATGACCATATATATAACAGCCATATTAAATACTTATACATTAGTGTACCTACATATCTTGAATCACACATCATATTCATTTAATTCATTCTTTTTTTAAATTGTCTTTTAATGTTATTCATTCATTAAATCATTACAAGAAGAGGAATAATATTCAATTAAAATTCTAAAAATAAGGATTTCATGTTCAGAAATTTTTTATTTAATTGTGGTTTTATACCTATTCAAGTCTCCATCGTTTTTCTTCATATTGAGTTATCATAGTGAATTAATGTTAATCATTCATTGTAACATTTTATCTCAAAAAATATCATTGTTTTTTTTTGTTTAGTGTCTCTTATAAATATTTTCTTTGGTAAAATATTTATTGAAAGTTTAAAAATATAGTAAAATCATGGGGTGCAACATGAACTAATAGAAAAAAAATCAATGAGAAAAACATAATAATACTACATAAATATTTTTATTTCATGAATAATATTCCTGATATCATAGGTTGATATGTAAGAAATTTTATTTCACATATACTTTTTTATAGTTTTGAAGAAAAACCTCAATAATGTATTTATGGACTTAAAGATTAAAATAAAAAAATCCAATGACTGTTCCATGACTAAAGTTGGGATTAAAATGAAGATTGAAAGTAAATACTGAAGGATGATATTTATGGTTACATAAAATGGAATTATTTGGAATTATATTGTACTGATCAATTTAGAATATTACTCAGAAAACTATTGACCAATTTGAAAATGTAGAATTATGAGAAGATTACATCACTGAATTTTAAGGTGTATATAAATATTAAAAATATTTAAATTTTTTCTATATCTCATTGAATGAATATATTTAATTAAAATGTAAAATAATAAATGTTTTATTGATAGTTAAATAAATTGAAATACTATTGAACTTCTATATTGTAGAGGGGGAAGATAAGATCAGCATGTTTTGGGACATTTTGGTCATATTTACCATGGAAATAGACCATGTTTCTAACAATATGGAAGTTTTTGTTTGAGAAGGAAAAATATTATTGTTTTCTTGCCTACTCTCATGGATAAATGATGTGTTCTGAAATATTATAAAAGAATGAAAACATGAATGCTTCTCTTTAAATGTTCACATGGAAGTCAAAGAGCTAGCATGGGGAATAATATCTCGTTCTTATATTTAGATAAATTCTAAAATTCACTTAATAACTTATTCACAATAAAGATCATAGAAAACTACTGTAGGCTAGTTTTTCTATTATTAACAACACAAAATATTATATTAAGAGATAATGCTTGAGAAGTGGATGATACGTGGCTATATCACAATGAAAATTGGAAGATTCCTACCCTATCATTGTTTGTGTTTTTGAGTGGATGGTACCTTCAAATAAATTAAAATAAAAATATTGAATGGTGATAAAATTTGTTTCATGATAACAAACAGAATCCCATAATGAGTTGGTTCCCACCTTTGGACCAAAACTTGTAATTATTTTTACATGTTTTTCATTTTAAAATAACAGTTTCAAACTGGTGGTGGATATTTTATAGAAGATTTGATTAAAACCATAAATAATCATAGAGGTTAATTTTAGAAGAATAAATTTTAAAAATAGTAAATCTGATTCATCTTTCTTCTCAGTGGTACATAAAATGACCATACCACTTCATAGAAGAAGAACTGATGAATAGACATAAGAAATAGGGAGAAATTATTGTAAATTAGTTTAGGATAAAAAGTTTATTTTGGGGGAAGAGTTTATGATTATGTGAAAATGGGACTGTTTATAAGGGAGGGGGAGATTAGGGTTTCTTACATACAATTCCATATTCCCGCATTCCTTATAAAACACAGAAATATGATACCCTTTTTCCTTAGAAAACAACCCTTGGGTATAGGGTTTCATAGTACCATAGTCCACATAGACCATGGTTTTAGGGAACTCTATATTTATAATAATACAAGAACATGGTAGTATCAAAATTTATATAAACTCTAAATGATAGGATCAATTGTTCTTATAAATAACTTATTTTCCCAATCCAAATAGATTATAACTATACATCCTAGACCACATTTCTATTTTATAATAATGATTATTTTTAAATCAAATCCCCGAGAGGGATAATTTCAATAACAATTCATTAATTAAGAAGATACACAACTAAAGAAATTTCATATTCTATTCTAAGATGCATTGAGTT
The DNA here is from genome assembly GCA_963277665.1 of Viscum album. Classification (NCBI taxonomy): domain Eukaryota; kingdom Viridiplantae; phylum Streptophyta; class Magnoliopsida; order Santalales; family Viscaceae; genus Viscum; species Viscum album. Next base: position 1,686,736,938 of record OY728160.1, read on the forward strand.
CTTTTATTTTGAAAATCATTATAGGTAAGAAATCATTCATGTTTAAAATTTATGTTTAACTCATATGCACTAACCAACCTTCTCTTTGTCTCTCAAATTTTTTTCTCGTAGTCATGGATCATGAAACATTTAATCCCCTTTCCTATTTATATGAATATTGGGTTGAATAATCCTTAAAGGTTTTAAATAAATCACTAGTATTACCTAGATAAACTAAGAAAGCTACAAATCACTGCTATTATTGCAGGATGTAGTCAGTACTCAACAACTTTTATCTTAATATTATCAGTGAAGTTTTTTTCTAGTTATAACATGTATTAATATCACAAATTATTGAATTATAACCCACCTTTATAGAATTTAAAAAATAAATTATATTTTGCTGGGTTACGTCACAATGTTTAGGTGATTATCACGTTCATTATGTTTTAAACTATATAATAATATCATCAATAAGTACTACTACATATTTATCATCATAATATTTAAAGTTTCTCTTTATTAGGTGCATAAATTTTGGAAGATAATTCTTCAACCCAAATTACATTCTAATAAACTCATAGTTCTTATACCTTTTATCTAGAGTGTTTTTTTGTATTATTATCATTCTTCACTTTTAACTAACGAAAACACAATTGTGGGGAAATATTAGAGAATTATTAAGAACCAAAAACATGGTTAAACAAATTGAATATCATTATGAGAGGTTATTTTCCCTTTATGGCGATGTTGTTGTGCTTTATATAGTCAATGCAAAACAATGTGGGCCTAAAATTATTTTTTAAAGGACATGTGCACCATAATGTAATAAAATGGGTTGTATAAAACCCTTTATCTATATGGTATTGGATTTTTGTTTATTTTTTATAACTCCATTAGTTTTATTTTATTAAAAACCTTTGATGTGGGAATGGATCTATGAAAGAGTTCCATAAATAATTCTATATATTAGTATTAGACAGTTTTAATTAATTAATTTAAAAATAAATCATTATATATTTGGACAATGAATTAACACTCCATATCATTATTTTAACTTTTCATTCGCACCATGAATTTTATAAATTATACCACAATTCATATTTTCTTGTAATGATTAGTTAACAAGTTTTTATATTGAATTTTTTTTACTTTTTATCACATATGATAATTGAAATTTATATATATCTAGAATTGATTTTGGATTTATATGTTGAGAAATAATTCATCCTGAATATTACATCAAATACAAACATTGTTTTAATGATCACATATTTAAATTATATTCACTAAAATAGTGTAATAAAACTATTTTCATATACCATTGGTATATTTAATACGTCACATAGATATCTAATAGATAAATTTAATTTTAATTCATTTGATCATACTTTAGTAATATTTCCAAACATATATGTAATTAGTGAACACATATAACAAGAAGATAAAAGTATTAAATTGGTTAGATTATATGATATGGAAATTTATAACCATATAATTTGTATCCTCAAATAGATATTTTTTTAAATACATATTTGTCGAAAAAATATAGTAGAAAACAAAATTGAACCCCAATTTCTCAAGATAGAGTTTTAGTAGAATATCACAAAAATAATGAAGATAATACCAAATATTGGTGAATTTAATCTTCCTTCCATGTGTTTGAAAGGGATATGTTAGAAAAAAATATTAATTTATTTCCACTTTATTTATATAGTGTATATATGAAACATCATGGACACTTCCTGGTAGTATATTTCATTCACTCCACAATTATTTTTATCACTTGGTTATGGAGTATGAAAAAATAATGGAGATATTTGTCTTTAGATTCCTGATTATAATATATACACTAATAAACTATTTTATTATTCATTATATAGGTCTCCCTTGGAAAATATAAGTGTAAAATGAGTAAAGTATTAATGCTCTATCTTTTGTAACATACACTGTCCAACTAAATATGAACGTTTATAACTTAAAAATTCGACTTGATATATTTATAGTATATTAATATCATTATATTTTATCTAAAACATATTTTATAACATTTAAATTTTTATGTATCTTGGTTTTGTATTTTATATATACTAAAACATGCATATAAGACCATCTGATATGTCACTATCACTTCGGATAATGATAATTGAATTACCCTATAAATCCAAGTGATATGTTTCCTTCATTCCCAATGATAGATAGATCACATTTACACCACTCCAAGAGATATTATAATATTTAATTCTTTAAACATATTATATAAAAAAAATTGATTGTTTCAAGGTGATATATACATGGTTTAGCACTCATAATATATTTCAATACCTTACATTCTCTAGATAATATCAATATAAAATAGAAGTGTTTTTATTTTATAATTGTTTTGTATTATTTATGATTTATTTGTTTTTATATCTCAAAAATACTATTAAATAAATATCTGTTCATTTTTTGTGTGAATAAAAACATTATTTTCATTATTATTAGTTGAATTTCATTGTTTCGGTACATTTTGAGTTTCTTTTTTTCAATTTGGTTTTCATGAAAACACCAATGTGAGAATTTCTTTATTAGGGGTGAAAAATAGTCTCCATGTTAGATCATAGATAAAGATATATATAATATTGATCAAAATAATCACTAATCAAAAAATTATTACAGTGTATATGAGATAGGTAACACGTTTGGAAATGTAAGATTGACTAGATTATTTCACTATCCTTATGCACTTGAAATAAAAATTAATCTTTTCATGTAACTCTAAATAATGTGATATAAATTCTACGCATGGGAGGAAAATAGAACTTTTTATATATGTAAAAATTGAGGAATAAATTCCCATTTTAAGAATAAAAACTTATTGTGAATGATTGAACTAAAAATCACATGCAATGTGAACATGAAATTCCATTATTGTAAATGTTTTTTAGTAGGGGGGGTATTTGGAAGACATTCACATTGGGTGAATATTCATACAAGTGATATAACAACCAAATATTTCAATATGTGACTCTTTTTTAAATGAATATTATGTTTTATTATATGTACCACATGTAATACCTTTCTTAAATGAACAGTGATGCACTATAAAACTATTATTATTTATATATGACAGTTATAACCTAGTCATTGGATTGGGGGGTATATACAAGAGTAACTGCACTTAAAAATTTACTTTAAAAAGGTTTTATTATTCAAATTTATTTATTATCACTCCATATTATTGAAAAATTACCAAATAAAATAAGGATAAAAGTACATAAAAGTATAAAAATGTCATTTTTATTTAAAAAAATTATTTTTATATATTTTATATATTCATTTTCTAGGTAAATTTATGAAATTTAAAAAAATTATTTTAAAAAATGGAAATATTTTTTTATCATCAAATCAACTAGAGTATAGGGTGAATTTTTTGGACTTTACTAAAATTATTGGGTTTTTGATTAATAGTGGAAAGTATTGATATCTAAAGAACTATTATCTCTTCCAATATAGTTAAAAGGACAAGTTATTTTGTGATTAATTTCAAATAAAATTTAGTCCCATTTTATAAAAAAATATTAAATTAATTCACTATGAATCAACGTTACACAATATATTAGGATAAAATCATTTTTATTGTTAAGAAATACATTTTTATGAAAACTATTTTTCATTGGGTTTCATTCACTAAATTAAAAATTATTTTTTACTAATTAATGAAATATTATCTTATAAAATTTATTAAATACTTTGCAATAGAATATTCAACATATAAAATAGTTCAATTTTATAATAGTCATAATGAATAGTAACCAAGATAAAAATTTATCACCATAATAGAGGTTAACATATGGTTAATGTGATAATTATAGATTTAAGCCTTAAAATAAAAAAATTATTTTTAAGTGAGTGGTGGACGTAATTTTAGACCTACAGGGAATTTATTTTCATTAATTATTGAATTTTGATCCACTTTATATGAATATGATTTCCCTTATATTAATGAAATTGTATTTCACAAAATTTCAGTTTTTCGCCTTTTTATATTACTAAGATAAGGATATATATATATAAAATATGTCGATGAATGTAGATGATAAGATTGAATAAATAAATAAATAAACTATATTTAGGATTATATATTTTTTTGCTGATATAATCTCCTCAAATGCAAATGCATCACCATTATAGATCTTGTGGAACTGCAAGAAAAATAAAAGTAAATAGATTTTAAAATATTAAAATCAATGAGTTATGGATAATTTAAAGTATTTTATATTTTTATGGATCAGTATTAAAGTTAAATATTTATTTTAAATATTCAAATTTTAAATCTTATTTTATATTGGGGTCTTTAAAATCAAATCATCTGAATAGTTATTAAAATAAATTTTATGATATTAATTGATTAGTGATATCTAATAAAATGAATTAAAAATCTGAGAAATCTCATCAGGATTCAAGTGGATAGAAAATTATCCAAGAAAACCACCTATTATCTATCAATTATACAGTTATAATTTTTAAATTACATTTTTCATCATTAATGATTAAGAACTTATGAAAAGACCATTAATATTTTCTAATAAAAAAGAACATACTATAACCCTTTCAAATATAGAATTGTATTACATTTTTTCTAAAAAATATACATAAATAAGTCTTCAATATTAAAATTACACATCATTTTACCCTTAGGTTAATCATATTTGACTTTTTAAAAGGCCTTATACCTAATCTAAAAGCATCATTTCAAATATCGAGGTGATGGTTTCCAAGCCTCTTTGAGCATTCCTAATTATTATTCATTATTTTGAAACCATATAAAAATTTAAATTATTCTATTACATTATCTCATTTTTATATTATTATAATATTTCTTTATCAATCTATGATGGGGTATCACTTGTTACCTCTCAAAAAACTCTCCTCCATAAGTCGTTGTTATATCAGAATTCAGGGTTTTCATAGATGTTATTTTTAATTTTGAGTTATCGTATAACTTTTTTCATAATATAAGCAATAAATAATAATTTATCCTAAATAATTGGTCTTCTAATTTTCTATTTTATTTTCTAAAATTCACATATTTACTATGTTACCCTTCTCTTTACAACATTCGAAAAACATTGCTCACCATGGAGGTTTTTCGTAACCTACTTGAACAATAATATTTTCCTATGTTTAAATATTTCAACTGTATTCATAAAAATTAATTTTATGATTGAATATAGAATAGGATTAAATTTAATTTATGATTAATAATATGGTATTCTAAATTATCCATTTTAAAAATGAATGTAAAAGTAAACAAATGTGGATATTCCAACAATAAAAAACAATCATGTTCAGAATGGTTTTTGGGATGGTTCCATTTTGATAACCTATTGAACTTCCATACTTATAAAATGATATGAAACCAATTAAAAAAATCTTTTAAAGATTCTCAAACATTTTTACAATGAAAAATCATCAATATAAATATATCATAAATTTTTCTAGGTTATAAACCAAATTATAAAAAAACATTTGATGTGAAATAGACCAAATTAGTAAATAAAATAACATGATTATAAATGATAATTGAAATTGAGTAATCTTGAAATATGTTCTAAATAAATTATAAAATATGTATACCTTTTTTTATTTTTTATGGTTGTGGATGTATGAGTAATATCAGGACTCAATGTAATGGCTTTTTACCTCAATTTTTTTTATTAGGTAATACTAATTATTTATTAAATATTGTTTGCTAATATTATTTATTTAATGACCTATTATTATTTTATTTTATTTTCTACACTTATATAATGTTTTTTTTAAAATTTTTACATATATTAACTTCACACTATAAGAAAACTACTCTATACACATAGTTTGAAACCATGGGTATACCCCTTGAAACCATGGGTATAATCTATACCGACTATTTTAAGGAACCATGGGAAACTGAGGTGTCAGTATAGCCTCAAGCTATAGTCATTGTTTTGGAAACCATGGGTATAGGTCCACTCCACCTTGTCAATAACATATACAAACAATTTTTAAAATCGTGGGTATAGCTTTGAGATAATAAATTTCCACAAGATTCGATCCCTAGACTACCCCTTTACTCTTCTGGTGCCTAACCACTAGCTTGTTTCACGTATTCCTATATAAATATACATTTACTAATATATATTTATATAAACTGTGGTTATAGGTAAAAATGTTTCTATAGGTAGAAGACTGTGGAAATAGGTAGAAAACCATGGGTATATTTCTTCAAAAAACAACACCATATCCATGGTTTTACCAAAACAATTGGTATAGGTCTCTAAAAACATCCCTATACCCCCAGTTTAGAAAAAATTGTGGGTATAGTTCTTGAAAAACAACATACTCCCACAGTTCTCCTTTAACTCTTGGTATAGGGGGTCGGGTACCCACAATTTTCCAAACCCTTAGGTATAGTCTCCCATACTATACCTATACCCATGGATTTTCCCAAAACAGAGGGTATAAGTCCATTTTACAATAGTGTCATTGATTAATTTTTACATCAATTCCAATTTCTTTATAAGGGTTTCGCATATATAATTTACTTCCTTGAGTTATCTTTCATATTTCTCACTATGTTTTATTTTATATGGTTTAATTACAACCCCATGAATATATTTTGAAATAAAATTTTATGTAATTTATGGGATTTACCAAAAATATCATTTTATAACTTTATATGGAATTTGATTCAATGGTTAAAAAACAATAAGGGTTTGTGTTTCATTATCAATTTTTATTGGAATTGCATAATCATAAATATTCTTTAACATTACTATATAATCTTTATCTCTTAAAAAATATATTTATTTATACTATTGTTATTTATAGAATGAATATTTATTTATTGCATTCCTCAAATCTTTGATACTCAAATCCACAAAATGGTTATTTTTTATAAAATTTGACCTTATTTCTCCTTTCTGGTCAGAATCCCTTCTCTTCAACATACATAATATTTAATTTTTTTATTTTTTTCTATACTAAAAATTATCTCCAAAGGTCAATTTTTTTAATTTTAATTTATATTTAATAGTTTAAAAGTTATTTTTTTAATTTTCTCTAGATCAATTCAATTTTTACTTTCATTACAGTAGTGTGAAGGGAATTTATTTTTAAACATTTACATCATGAACAACTTTTTCCTACCATCATGAAACATATTCATGATTTATATTATTCTCCATGTTTTTATGGGGTTTTCAAAAAAATATATATTCCAATTATTCTATGAATTTTTAAAAGGAAAATGAAATTATTTTCTTAAACGTTTTGAAAATAAAATTCAGTCCACTTATGTTATTTTTTATCTTCCACATAATTTTTTTTAATTTATGTACAGTTTATACAAGTGTAAAATGGGTTTATACCAATGCATGAATGCCCATGATTTTTAAGAACTGTTGGGAAATTGGGGTTTATTCCAATATTTTTTTCTAAAACCGTCGGTATACATTACCATTTTTTGATTTTTATCGGGATCCCTTTCGATTTTTATCCCCCATGTGAAACCTCCCCAACTTTGGCCTCCCGGCCCTCTCCTCCCCTTCTTTACCTCAACCTCCTCAACCTCCTGACCTCCACCTCTGCCTCCCGACCCTCAACCCCTCTCAGCTCCCTCTCCTCTGGCAATGTTCAACCCTCCCCTCTTGGCTCCCTCTCCGATGAGGACGTCTCCCTCCCCTCTCGGCTCCTGGATCCCTCTCCTCCAGTGACGTTCCACTCTCCGACAACATCCTCCATCCCCCAAACTAGTCGCACGTGAGACCCCCCATGGCCGAACACCCCGCCTAAAACCCCCTGTCTTGGCTCTCTCTCCTCCACAATTTCTCCCAAATTTCTTGAGGATTATTGATCGGTACTTCCAGGTAAGAAATATTCTTCTTTAATTGTTCAATTTCTTAGAGGTTTCCTCTCTCTGGTTTCCCGGTTTCATTTGGTTGAACCCTAGTGGTTTTGAGTTTTCTTGATTCTAACTTTGATCCTTGTTTCTAGGGGGTATCATGGTTCTCTCAGGTCACCTGGGGAATGTTTTGGCATCCGATGCCGAAGGAAAAGTGGTTTGGATAGTCTTGGTTCATCTGAAACCATTTGAGGTTGGTTTATTATTATCTCTTTGTTTGGACCAATTTAATTTGGTTCTTGTAGTGATTTATGTGTCTATGAAAACTCCATATTAGGTATGAATTGCATAAATAAGAATACTTTATATCATTTATATCTATTTGTGGGTGTTTGTAGCTCATATCATGTTAAATGTTCAAGATTCATCCTTTGGTATAATCATCTCATGTTTGTTTATTGATGGGTGAGTGGAGATATGCTGACAAACATGATATTATACAATGGATATATGGGTATAATTTATTTTTTTATTCTATTTTGGTATGTGATATTATATTTTTCTAACACGGCCTAGTGTATGTTTGATTCTACTTTCATTGAATCTTATTTTTATGATTCATTTTTTAGTTTTGAATTGATGTTAATTATATTAATCTCATTTGGGTTGTTTATCTTGTTTACTTCTGTTTATTTTATGTTTCATGGATGTCTAAGGAATGGGTGACCCATTATAGATTCTCAATAACTAATTCAATGCCACACATTATTGAGGATGAAAAAAAACCAATTTAAATAAAATTAACATGAACTCATTCAAACTGAAATTAATGAAATAAGACATAATATAAGTAAGAAAAATCAAAATAATCTGAATTGTGTTAACATATAACGAGTAAAATTGAATATTCCTAAATGAATCTAAAATAAATTAAATTAGTGTATAACAAAAAAATAAATTAAAACTAAACAGATCTAAAAAAATCATATCATGTTGTATAAAAAAGAATCATACATAATCAGTGACCTACCTCAATTAGGATGACATCAAACATAACAAACCAAGATGAACTATAGGAAACCAAACCAAATAATATTATGAAGAGTAAACCCAAAATGAGTTGAATTAAATAAAGTGGCACCATACAAACCCACAAATGATGTATCAAATTGGACAATATATAATTAATTAAAACCTATATAACCGCAATCGACATGAACTAGATTGAACTAAACCAAACTAATATGAACCAAATGTAATGAAACTGAATTGATTAGAACCCCATCTTGAAGTGATAACTTGTATGACATTTCAATAAGAGAGTCATCTCCGTTTTCAATAATTGGCCCAGTTAGTGAAAGATAATGTGTGAAATAGAAACGGTCAGATCATCTCACTAGATCAACAACCTCATCAGGGCCTAATAGTGTGTACTCAAATCAAGAGATGTATAGTAGCCTGGGGAGAAACAAGGCACCAGGGATTACGATGGTGTTTTGATAACTGTATCAATGGAGGTGATACGCTATCTATCCAAATAAAAACTGTAAAGGACCAATGAGTCTATAAGGGCTATTTTCCTGTTGAATATGGATCAAGATATTCCAGATGCCTATAAGGGTTAATACGACTATATTAAGAGTCCGAATATCTACCACTCAAGCTTGCATTACCAAAGTTCCAACTTGGATTCCAGAAGACGCATCCCCTACTAGAAAAAACCTCCCATTCAAAAATATTTCCATGAAACCATCAATCCTAAGGATTTTATATATTTACAGCCTCACCAAATAACCCCATGTGGGGTATTCTCCTACTTCTATGATTTTTGAATATGAACTGACACTATTATGGACCTTCTGGGAAGGGAACCAGTGAGGGAATATAGCGGTCGGCTAAGCTCTACTACGATAGAGTAAAATATTGATCCGAACTTTAAAAGAGATGAGCGATCATATAGAAATCTCATTTCTTAACTTTTTTTCATGATATTGAGAATATCCCTCACCAAAAATAGATTCTATGAGGGGTTATCCCAGATATCCATGACAGGAAGAAATTTGTCTCACATTTCCCTAAGGGGGGGGGGTATCCTACCTATTCAATAGACGTCCTAGAGGAAAATTCCAACTTCATTATGGGACAAATGGAATGAGTTGGTTCCAAGGAACCAATGGATAATCAGTTCTATTAGAATATTATGCTGGTGGTATATGATATTCTAGGAAACCTATACTGGTTCATAAATATGGATAATGTGTAGCTGGTCGGAAAAATCTACACAACTTTACTTAACTAAGAATATCCATGCGGATTAATCAGATATGTGCCCATGCGGTTCGCAAGACACCATGGAAGCCCTGGCGACTGGTCTACCTCATCGCACAACATCCAGTTGGCATGTCATATTCATTATAAAAAAGTTTTTAAACACGACCATTTGACTCTGTGTCACAATGAATGACTCCATGGAAAGAATAAAGGGTTTTACATGATAATGATCATTCATCACCACAAGACCCTTCATTGGTAACGTGACATAGTACCAACAGGTAGAGAGATTATCCTTGATAACACTCTTAAAATTTTGCAAGACCCCTTTCGTTTCTCAAATAAAGAATTAAATAAAAGAAGAAATGGTGGATGATTCATGTGGAGTGTGATATATTGGAAATTACCCACATGGTTAGTCAATACCCCATTGGTTGGACAAAGTATAATAATTGGGGTGTAGGTGGAAGGTTATTGTGGTCAATGATCATTATGTGACACCCAATGAATAAAAAATTGCTGGATAATATGAAACGCATATAAAACATTCCCTACATCGAATCCATCCTGAATCTACGAGATACACACCACAAAAGGCGGTGTATAAATATGGTTTTGAGGCCTCTATATCCCTCCCCCTTAGAAAGAAAAGGAATATATGCACTTTCACATTCAAACATCCACAACTAATCACATACGTTTCAGATTTCTCATAGCGGCCAATCTCATGATCACAATGATTAGCCAGTAGGTAAAATATAGGGAACAACCTAAGGGGTCATGGGGCATGCATAAACACTTCATGTGATAACATGATGTATTGTGAAGGACTTCTGGCATGGCATCCAGGTCATGTGGAGGAGGTCCTGAATATCTGATGAATCATTTGAATCCTAAACAAGAAAATACTAGAAAAATATAATGAATATATGTAATAAAATATGGAATAGAGATTAAAAGACATGATACTTATGTAAATAACATATACAATGATCCTCATAAACAACACACGACTCACCCAGATCATATGAAAGCATCTGGACATGTCACCCAAATCATGAGACCCTCCCTGGATATGCCATTTGGATCATGCGATGTCCTCGAGACATTTCTATAAAGACTCATGACACCCCTCAGACATGCCACCTAATTATTTTGAATCCCTATGAGCTCTCCATATAGATCATACAATTTCCACATACACGACCCCAAAATTATGCAACAACCCCATTTTCTATTAGTTAGGTCTCGCAAAGTAATCCACACTTACCGGCCAGATCATTTGACTTCCTGTAAGAATATCATGAAGGTTTCGTGATGAAAAAATGTCAAGTCACCTTTATTTCACTGGCTCAATGTCTTTAACACTATCATGAGGATGAATTTTGATGGTCTATCCACATGAATTAGGAATGAAATTTCATCACTTGGTATATGATAATCCAATGATAGATGATGTAGGTCCAACAATAGTGATAGGTACAATTAATATTGATTCATCATTATATAGTGTTTTATTTGAAAATATTTCCACCAATTTTATTATTTAGACCTATATTTTTTACATGATAAATCATTTTATTGATTTCTTGCATTTTTTGATTTAAATTGCAATGCCTTTAGATAAAAGGAGAGAGAAAGGTCTCAAATTTCCCTCTTATGATTTTCCTTATATGATATCATTAATTTCTATGTCTTTTTTACTCTAGATATGGAACCAATGGATATAATTATTAATATGGATTGATTGATTATTATTAATTCCATGATTGACTAGAACCCAAATGAATGAAATATTCCAAGATAATATAAACAATAACAAGACAAACTAAATATAATGAAAATTTCCCAAACAAACTTGTATTGAACAAAACGAAACTAAACTGAAACTCGAGCCTAACTAATTATATACCATTTATAGGAAGATTAATTGTTAATTAATAGGAATGTACTTTTTGATAATATCATTTTGAAACATGGATTTTTCCCCCTTGCTTGTAGGAACATGATTTGACCCATGTGGAACTGTGGTTCTTATATGTTGAGAGGTGACATGTATAGTCACAGGAGAATTGTATGTTTTAGTTTAGTTTTTATTTTATTTTCTTTATCGCATTGGACACTTAGGTCTTTTACTATTTTCTATGGACAGGGAGTAGTTATATTCTATGAAGGAGGCCAGAAGGGGTTCAGATTGTTTCAGTCCACCGACATTGATCTGAGGTAAGATTCTATGATTACTACTTGTCTCGCACCTCATATATTTTGGGGATTTCAATGTTTTTGACTCCATATTATGTTTTCGATAGGGAGTTGGATCGTTTTGTGTTGGTTCAGGTGGATTTGGTTCTCTGTTTCCAATCGAGGTAAGGTTTTAATGCTGTTGGTTGGTTTTTCACTGGTTATGTAGGGTCCTTTATGTGTTTTAAGGTTCTTAATATCCTTTGTGTAGTGCGTTGATCCCTGCTTGTTGGTTTCGAGTCACCAAGTCAACGGTGACTCGCCTGCGTGTGCATAGGTCAGATATTATATGTATGTGGGTTCCCCTGTTACATGTATAGTCAACCATGGCAATGATTATACACATATAGGGCTAGGTGTGCCCATGTATATATATAAAAATGCATATGCAGGTGAGTGTAGACTGGTATATGCATATAAGCAAATGTGTAAGGATCCCCTTGCATATGCTCATGGCCATGCGGGTGTGTGCATAGGGGCTAGGTGTCCTTGAATGTGTGTGAAGGTGCGTATACCCAGTGGAGGAGAAACATCTTTTAGTTAGAAAGATCCAAGAGCTGAAGTGGACGGCTTGGTTCCACCTTGAGGTAGAGTCCCTCTCGTAGCCTCTTTAATTTTAGAATGCTTTAAATTGAATTTAGATTCTTTCTTAATTATGATTAATTATACTGAATTTCATATATTGAATATTTTTTCTTTAATATAATTGTTTAATTTGATAAATAAAGTCATGTTTATATAATAAAACCACTTTTAAAAACAATTAATATAAAATATATATCTTTATCATACCACAATCCTGAATCAAGAGTCTATTTTTTATAACATAAGATCAGTTTCTATAATGTGAAGGAAAACTACATAGGATTTATTTGGAATCCTGGTCAGACGATGCTGCCCCGCGTATGTTGCTGGACCGGGACAACACGCCGTGGTCATGCCGCGGTCACGCCACGGTCACTTTGTGATTTAGCTCTGCTCCAGGACAACACCCTGCGGCAGTTCGCAGTCTTGTCGGAATTCGATGTATGATACCTAGATAGATTTTTAGAAACATTACACATGGAATGTTTCCCCAATTCCTCCCACTCCCTTTGATACTGGATGGAAGATGCTACCCCGCAGATGTCGCTGGACTAGGCCAACACGTTGCGTTCACGCCACAGTCACACTGTGATTTGTCCCAGCTCCAGGACGACACCCCGCGACAGTTCGCAGTCCTATCAGAATTCGATGTATGATACCTAGATAGAGTTCTAGATACATTACTCACCCATAGTTAATGGGGAGGGAGGAAATGACCGGAATGTTTCCCTGCCTCCTACCACTCCCTTCGCTCCTGGTCGGAAGATGTTGCCTGCGGATGTCGCCGGACCGGGCCAACACACTGCGGTCATGCCGCGGTCACGCCGTGATTTTGGCCCTGCTTCAGGACAACACCCCACAACGGTTTTCACACCTATCGGAATTTGATGTATGATACCTATATAGAGTTTTAGATACATTACCCATCCATAGTTAATGGGGAGGGAGGTGAAGGTTGGAATGATGCCCCGCCTCCTCCCGCTCCCTTCACTCCTGGCCGGAAGATGCTGCCCCGCGGATGTCGCTGGACTGGGCCAACACGTTGTGGTCACGTTGCAGTTATGCCGAGGTCACGCCGTGGACACGCCGCGGTCACGCCGTGCTCACGCCGCGATGACGCCACATTCACGCCGCTGTAATGCTGTGATTTGGCCCTGATCTAGGATGACATTCCGTAGTGGTTCATAGTCCTGTCGAAATTTGATGTATGATACCTAGATATAGTTTTAGATACATTACCCACCCTCCTACCTAGACCCCGAACATCCCCCCACCCTCCTCCCTGGACCCCGGACAACCCCCCCAGCCTCCTCCCTGGACCCCGGACGACCCCCCCAACCCTCCTCCCTCGACCTCGGATCCCAGTCTAATCTCTCTTCAAGATTCACCCTAAATCCCAATGGAAAAGAGGGTGTTAGAGCTTCAGAAGAAGATGAGAGAAGAGTGAAAACCCTAATCGAAAAGAGGAAGCCAGAAGAGTATTAGACTCACCTGGACCTTCAATCCGAACTTGACGGCACTCAAAATTCCTAAGTGACGTGTACGAGTCAACCTCACCTCAAACCAAGGCACGATGTGGCCAGTACCACTCAAAGTGTCTCACTTTTATTTGAAATGGACAACATTTTAAATGAAAAAAACAATTGACATACGGAAAACTGACTAAACGGATTCAGATTGTGTTGACACCCCCACCCCCGTGGACAACCCCTCACCCCTGGACACCCCCACCCCTAGGGACACCGCCAACCCCTTGTACGTCATATTATATATGTTTTATATATAATTCATAATTCTGTATGCAACATAATTCTTTTTTATGAGTTATTGATTCATAATTCATAATTCATTACATAATTAATTCTGTATGTATTCAATTGAGAATTCAATTATGAATTCTGTATTGTATTGGGTAATTGGGTTCATATACATGATTATAAAAACAGTTCACAAGTTCTTTATTTTTTAAACCAATTTCAGATTTCCTACAACCATGCTCTAAAAACTTTTAGAGCAGTTCATAGGTTGCAAAAACAGTTCACAAATTCCTGTTTTTCTAAATAAATTTCATATTTTTAGTTTTCAGTGAACAAATTCCTGATTTTGACAACCCAACACATTGCTGAATTCATATATTATCCCTTTTAGAAGCTCTTTCTAAATACATGCTTCCCTTTTAGATATCACTCCCCCAAAATGTTAGACACATATCAAACTCTAAACGCACCTATCATTTCCAAAACCACACAATAGATGTATGGTGAGACCTTAAGAACCCACACTATGTGATAACCTCTGTCAGTCTATCCTCATTTGACTCATTCCATCAGCAACCATCTCCATTCGTCGACATGTTTCCACCTCAATTCATTTAAACGCCTTCACTAACAAAGGAATTACACTACCACCCAAACCCACCAATTGGACTCTATACCCGACCCTAGTGCAGTTCAATAGTCAAATCCTCTACTAACTCAAAACCACATTGGATTCCTACCGCACACAACAACTCACCTCAGATACCCACACCTCATATTTCTTTTCAAAAACACCCCAATCCCATGCCCACAATCTAGTCAATCATATACCCTAAATGATTTTCTATTTACACAACCTATGAAAAATAATTGCACACATCAAGTATTCCTCACTAGAATCACAATGCCACCCCAACCAATCCAATCACAATGCCACCCCAACCAATCAAAATCCAATTCCACAAACCTATGAGCCTTCTAGAACAAGGATTATATCTTTGCAACAAATACATCACTGCCCACCATAGAAGTTTCATCATCATCAACTAACCCAAAAAACCTCAACCACTTTATCGAACTCTGTGAGTGCCTCAACACATTACGATGTTAAATCCACTCTATCCTATGTGATTATTCAACTAGAGGGGTGTTTCACTCATCCAGATCTCCCATTAGATCAATAATCACATATAAATATAGTCAAAAAAATTGAGATAACTAGATAAAAACATAGTTCCAATGCCTGATCTATGATATCATATGTGTCTCCGCCTTGGACTAGAGTCCTGGCCAGAAACATCCTCAAACCTCATGACCAAATTCCAACCAAACATGGGATGATCTAGCCTTCAACCCACTATTCAAGTAGCTGATCTAGAAGCATCGACCAACTCACATAAAACAAATAACATACCCTATCCATGGTCCCTGGGATATTATCCTCTAAAAACAACCACTATTGGCTCTCTTTGACCCACCTTAGTGCCAAACCAAAACAAGGGGCTCCCATGGTCCTCAATGTGACAATATAATGTGATTTCAAACTATAGAGTCCTCAGGTGCACCCAAAATCTTGGCCCAATCCATTCAAAAAAATGTCAAATGGGAAAAAGTCCACAGTAAGAACATAAAACCTATGAGGGGTACCTCTAGTACATCCAAAGCACAAGACACACCCAATGAAAAAATATCCCAAATGCCCCTAAATGGCCCCAACTGATCATCAATCAACAATTTCTCCAACTGATCATCTATCAACAACACACCCAATGGTGTATATAAAAGAAATGAAAAACCAATGAATTATCAATGGTCCTAAGGACAATCATAAAAGTTTTACCTTACAAGGGCTCTATAGTACAAGATTGATCACTCCACATGGGCATTATTAATTAACATCTATTGAAAACACTAGTCACTCAATCAGTAACAAGCCCACTATGGTATCCTCAAGAGTCCCTTTGATGCATATAAATATCTTATTGAAATCCAACCATAACTTCTATACCACAACATCATCCCATCCCAATGGTTCCAAAAGTTCCAATCCTAAAAAAAGGAGGTAATCTTCATTTTTTCTAACCTTGAGAAATAGGTACCAACGTGTCAGGATTAAAAAATATCTCTTCATATATACAACTTGATTATAATTTTCAAGATCTATATGAAACAACATTGAAAAAAATTAGCCTTGATTTTTCAATCCATTCCAACTAATGATCTTATAACCCGCACACATGATTCTCATCTCACAACCCAACCTGAAGGAGGATTTTGAATCCAATCCTTGAAGAAATCCAGATAAAGAATTATCTGAGTCCATAACACAACAAAGACCACATTCAAACATAGAAAGTATTTCACCATGGAAATTTATATGAAAAAATTATCAAAATTGAATACTCATAAGTTGAATTCTGACTCCAGGGTTAAAATAGGGTAAACAGAACAAGGAGAAAAAAGTACCCAACCTGTACCTTAGGTACATGATATGTAACCCAAAATGTCCCCTCATTCCATGTGACATAGACCGATCAGTGTGAACTTTTCCAAAGTACACATCATGTGTTCCAGTATATGATGTTTACCCTCACCAGGGTATATTCACATACAAGGCCCCACATACCATGAAAAATTCCCTACTATGTGGAATGTATCACCCCATACACAATATTTACACCACATATGGTTCCCATGTATGTAACTATCTATATATCCCCCCCCCACACTAGGTCTACCCACGAACAATGCCTATCCATGTACCTCGCACTAGATATAGCTTTATACCCTACATGGTCATCCGCTACTAGCACACCCTGAGTCACCACTACATGACGTGTAACCCACCCCCTTGTATAAATATTTTAGTTCCCAAAACCCATCATTCCCAATTACGAAGAACACATGATGTGTGTTCTCATCACTAAACATCATGTATATGAGTTATCCCAAACTAAACCCCCCAAAAATATCCCAAAGCACCTAATTTCTCCAAAGTATCCATAGATTGAATCCTGAATGGGTCACCAAAAACCCAAAAAATACGATTAAAACTTAAAATCAACTACCCTATGGGAATTTGTGGGGGGGGAGGGGGTGCTTGGTGGGGGTGAAGTGGGGAGGAGGGGGGCTGTGTATGGGGGTTTATGGGGTGGGGGTGGGCTGGGCAGGGGGTGGGGGTGGGGCGTAGGCTGGGCAGGGGGGAGAGGGGTTGTGTAGGTGTGGGGGTGGTTGTGTAGGTGGGGGGGGGGGGGGCTGGGCCGATGGGGGAGGGGGGCTGGGCAGGGGGGTTGTGCAGGTGGGGGTGTTGGTTGTGCAGGTGGGGGAGGGGGCTGGGCAAGTGGGGGAGGGGGTGGGATTTACAGGGGGTTAGGCTAGGCCGGGGGGAGGGGGGCTGGGTAGGGAGGCTGTGCAGGTGGGGTGGTGGCTGTGTAGGTGGGGTAGTGGGGGGGTTGGGCTGGTGGATGAGCATGGAGATGAACTTGAGTTCCTTGAACCCAATTAGGGAACTGTAGAATGATTTCGTAAGACCCAAGTATATCGGATAAGGCACATTCGTGGAAGAATCTATAATTCTAGCCATGTCCCTACTTAGACTATCAATGATGTAAAAACCGTGGAAGACCCATTTAGGGAGTCTAGTAGGAGAATGGAAATCCCCATTCATAATCTAACCAGGTACAATTACTATAGAATGTAATAATGTTATATTCACCATAGATCAAGATTAATATGTCATTATGTTGAGAAACATCTGACCCTTGTACTTGTATTTAATGATAAATGTTATCAATATTTGAAAATATTACCTTGACTATGATTTTTGATTTAATATCATTCCAATGTTGACACATTTTCATATGTGATATGATGGGGACATTATAGAACCTTCCACATTGATACTACAGCTCTGTGTCCAATGCAAGAAATGTCCATAAGTCCAATTCATGCTCAGGTACCATTACAATATCCCCCTCCCTATTTGATCAACTAGATAACATTTTGGTTTTTATTTGTCTCTCTACAACATAAATTTGTAAACCATACAAGGGTAAGGGATGTGAGTAAGCCTTAAAAATTGAGATGATTATTTCTATGTGCTTCTTTTGTGTTTTTTGTGTGATTTCAGGTGATTGAAGTGAGTTTTTGTGAGTTTTCTATGTGTGTAGTGTGTTTTCTTTGTTTGCAGGTTGCAATGTTCCTAAACACACAAAATGAGTGTTTTTTTTGTGATTGCAGTGTATTTCTATGAGATGGCATGTTTTTCACATAGATTGCAGCCTGCAGTTGATTGCAGGCTGTTTCACTTTAAATTAATGGGGGTTTAATCCAACAGTTTCAAAACCGTTGGGTTATACATTGCGTGCTACTGAATTTCCCAATGGTTCAAAATCGTTGGGTTATACCCTGTGTGCTACTGCATTTCCCAATGGTTCCAAACCATTGGGTTATACCCTGTGTGCTACTGCATTTCCCAACGGTTCAAAACTGTTGGGTTATGACCCCTTCTCAATGGTTCAGCTGAACCGTTGCTAAGTTGAAATCTAAATGGCCTTTTCCCAATGGTTTAATGTGAACAGTTGGTATAAGGGTTTCCTTATGCCTCACACACCAATGATTTATAAAACCGTTGGGATAAGATTTCCCAACGGTTTGAGGGCCTTTCCCAACGGTTTAAAACCATTGAGAAAACTTGGATTTCCAGTATTTTTATCTTGCAGATTCTATTATGGTAAAATATTTTTAAAATAATTTTTGAATGGCCTTATTTACAAATAATAAATTTTATTTTTAAGTGACTTATGACTACATTTTTCTATAACTTCTAGGAAAAGTTATTTTTTAAAAGTTCCACATCCATATTCCTATTTATTTTCCAAAATATGTATCATTTCTACCATGATAGAATTTCTCAAAAATTCTTGGTCATCTAGAAATCCATTTTATTTATTATCATTCTTGTATTAACAATCTCATTATGTATTAATATAACTAAATTTTTTCTGACCTATATCGTATAAGTACATCATTTTATAGAAATAATATTTGGTGTGTTTACCAATAAATATATCCTGTTGATTAATTGGGGAAACAATAAAAATAATTATACTTTTTAGTTATATATAGATGAACATTAACTTCTAAGGAAACTTGAATATATATAGGTGGAATATTGAAAATGTTTATCTATTTTTCTAATATGAATGTATATTATAAATCCATGTTTATTATAAATTGAATGGTTGTTCATTTATTTCATTTGAAGAATGCATTGGACTTAGTAAGTAATGAGTAGGTATTAGTTATTGATATCCCCTTGATGTATTAGTATATCTCATGAGACCATCAATCCTCAGTATTTTTTGTATACCTCCATAACAATTTATGATGTCTTCAGACAAGGCCTTGGAATAATGATTATGATGTCCACCATTATTCATTTTATCATTATAAAATCAGTTATTATAATCCATTTGATTATTTTTGTCACTATTTTATACATGGATACATTCTCTTTTCATTATATTTTTTATATGTCATATTTTTTTATTGTTTATATCAGACATATTATTCATTATTTTTTATTCAATGTAAAAATCCACTTTATTATTTCCATTACGGACCATTTTAGCACACCCTGTTATTACCTTAAAAAAAACTTTATTATTAATAATAATAATATGAATGCTACTTCTAGAAGAATGTTATGAGTGTAGAATTATTTTTTTGGAATTGAAGATTTATTATGAAATAGACATATGTGGGTATAGTACAATAAATGACCATAAGATGAAAAATACATGGGTTTTATTTAAGAAATGAATTTATTAATTATATAAAAATATAATCCTAATATGGTATTAGGAATATAATTGATTCATTAATTTAATTGATGTTGTAATTGTGGATGTTCAATTTTGGGTCCCCAGAGTTGGTATCAAAAAAATTATGTTGATATTGTGTTTCTAGCACTAGATCCAGGGGTACATGTATGAGCTACAATACGAGATAATTACCCAAATAAAGTAATTATTTAGTGATTTTACATGTGTAACCATATTCTGACAATAAAGGAATTGGGTGTCAACCAAATCGAATGTTCCAAACATAGTCTCTACCCAGGGTAGGAAAATTCATGAAACCAATAGAAAAATATTGAATTTTGGGGCATTATTTTTTATAGAAGTGATTAATAAAGTTGGAAGTATATATGGAACCATCAGTGAGGAATTATTTTTATGTGAATATATATATAATATTAAGGATTTTCAAAAATATAAAATTATTAATTCATCTATTTTTGGAAGAAAAGTCAAAGTCAAAGTAACGGGGATGATAACCATGATCCTTTGAGAAGACTTCTTACTACTCCTTTACCATTTATCTATATTATGAGAATGATAAATTAAATATTTTCTTCTTTTTTTTGATTACACAACATCATTAGCTTTATAACATATAATATAGAGATTGGTGATAGGTGAAGTAGTGAATGCATAAATGCATTTTCAGAACTTGGGAGAAAAAAAGATGCTATGAAGTATAAAATTTACCTATTATCTCAAGTGACACATATATTATAGAATATTACAACTGAATTATCCTTTTATATCATTGTAAGAAACCTTATGAGGACCTTTATTTATAATTAAGGTTCTCAATAGTGTTCCAATGAATAACGCATGTTATTGAGTGATTATGCTAGCTATTATTCTAATTATTTACATGAAAATATAAGTGATACAATTGAACTAACCAAAAATTACTGTGTTAAATATAAATTTTCCAAAGTCATTTTCTATATTTTCATCCTCAAATATACCATGAATTATCACTGAATTATAAATATGTTATTTTTAAATTGATACAATATAAAAACTTATCTTGTTTTAATATATTTTGATTGATAGATAACCTATGTAATTGGTAGTTACCTGATTCTGTTAAGGAAAATAAGTTAGAAACTCCTAGT
The DNA here is from genome assembly GCA_963277665.1 of Viscum album. NCBI lineage: Eukaryota > Viridiplantae > Streptophyta > Magnoliopsida > Santalales > Viscaceae > Viscum > Viscum album. The sequence goes on from OY728160.1 coordinate 1,686,758,611, forward strand.
ATATTGTTTTTCAGTGATATCTCATACTTATAGGTTTTGTTACTCACACCAAAAATAATCATAATTTTTGTATACAATATCGAGGAAAATTTTTTATGGAAATTTATTTTTGTTTCATTTTACATAGAAAATCTGAAAACTGTTGCGTATAGTTAATATAAACATCCATAAATTAATAGTTTGATTCAAAATACTTAATTTTTTGATATAACAATTGGTTATATAGTTTTTTTCAAAATCGTTATTAATATAATTATTACTTTTGATATCATAAATCCAAAGATATTTCCATATGTATAAAGCTAGAACTATGAAGGACACGAATGGATATGATTAGTTTTCTATATAAACAATGATTAAGAAACCATTGTTTTAAAATGGCCCAATGGTAATTTTTATCAATTATAAGTTGTATTAATAGATTTTTCAATTCCTAAATTTATAGGAAGTCCACCAGGTATCATATTATAAAAAAATGAATCGCATTATCATTTGACACACCAACACTGTACTTATGAAAAAGGGTATGATCATTGAATATCTGTACACGTTCATCAAATGTTTCATCTATATAGTGAAATATTTATCCCTCAATTGATAAAAAAGATTAATTATTTTTGTGATATTATTCCCAGTACATGTAATTGTTGAAAAATAATTTTCTTCTTCAAAAAGAGAAAAATTAATTAGATTCATGAGAGGGAATTTATAAGGAAATTTATATTATTTTTTAACAAAATAAAATGATAATAAATTTGAGGACTATAATAACTAACATTTTTTAGAGGTATTATGAACCATTATATGTATAATGGGAGGGGTTCCTGATGTATCCCCAATAATATTTTTCCTACCATTTCTATTCCTCTTTAGTATGAAATTATCTTATAATGTAATTATTCTATGGGATTAACTATTATTGATATAATCATTTTTGGTCACTATAGAGATAAGACCCCAATTGAGTTAAATAATAGTTATAATAATATTTCAATAAATTACCACTATATGGATATAAGTGAAAGAATATCATTTATCAAGGAAGTTCTAATTTGAAGTGATATGAATTTACAGATCTTGGAGAGCCAATAGAAAATGAACATATTTTTTTTACAATTCATGTTTCTATGGAATGTTCGACCATAAGTACAATAAATTTATATAAATTTATAAGATAAAAAATTGGTTTTAAATTTAACTAGGGGAGGATTAATGTTATATGGGAAATTATAATCAAAGGGAATAAGTGAAATTTTCTACATTCTACAACACATATAATTTCAGATGAAAGGATAATAAGAACCTATCTTGGAAAGGGTAAGGAAAATTTATGCTATTTTTTGAGTAATGTTTTTTATAATGATAAAAAATACCTCTATGGTAGAATTTTCTATAGATTTTTCTAAAAATATTCAATATTCAAATTCTGGTTAAACTTAAATTGATAAATAGACCTTGATTATTTTGGAGATTATATGTAAGATTAAAAATTACCTTGAAAGGATGTTGTATTTTTTATAAAGTACTCATTCAAACTTATCTCAAATAGATTTGATGATAAATTAGTAATCTGAAATTAATCACAGAACTATATGTAGTGTGGAAATTTATATTGTACATATATCAATGAAAAATTGTATGAGGGTAAAATTGAAACTATCTAGTAAAAGAACTAATCTTAATGAAGGATATATAGAAATTAAAAACCAGTTAAGCAAAATAATGAAAGGTTAAGAAAAAGGCTATAAGAAGATGAAGAGTGATTTAAAGAAAACTTTTATGTTCACTAATAGAAAAATGAATATTGTGGTAAGAATAAAAAATAGTTCAAAGTCAATTGAATCTACTGGGAAAATGAGAAACATGTAGGAGAGTTATTATGGAAGTGTGATTTTAAAGTTACCTTACTTGGGAGTAAAATATTATAAACTTCATACTTAATTTCTATAAGGGGATATATATCGTGAAAAATAAGGTGAAGCATACTCTAATGGGTTTATATAAATGTTCAAAAATACATAAGTTATCAATAAATTTAAAGATTATTTGGATGAGATTATTTCATACATAATGTTTCTAAAGAAAATCATTAAATACAATAAGTGGATTTATGATTTTTCAATATTTACAATTAATAATGAATATATTGTTGTAATTTAAATAAATATTCTTGTAAATTTAAAGGGAACATGGGTCATAAAAAATACTCATTAATTTTAATGAAATAATAAATTTAAATGTTTTATTTATTTGTGCTCTAGTATAAACCTCATTCATTTAATGGTCAATTGATATTTTTAAATGATTAGTTAATCCAAAAAAAATATTTATAACTTGGATATATTTATCTAACACATATTATATTAATTATATTGACTATTTATTATTCATGATGTTTTATTATTTATTGAAATGGAAATAAATAATTTATAGAAATATATTGTCAGACACTCTCAACAATACGAGGTTATATTATTGATTATACTCCAGGGAAGATGAAATTATATATATAGAAATATAATGATATTTTCAATGTTTTTTATGTATTAAGTTACCAATATATTTTGAATTATTTTTCTTTCATTTATGCTGATGATATTGAATTTAAAAATCATATTCATGATTAGATGAACATGTGGTTGTTTAAAAAATATTAATTAGTTTAATATATATAAGATTCATAAGAGGTGATTGAAGAAAAAATTATCTAAATTCAAGGTAGATATCATATAAATTTATATGAGAAACAAATAAAACAATTAGGAAATGGTAAAAAAGTGGTGAAACCATATATTTCAGAACCACCATCATTACAACTAAAATATATGTTTCTAAAACATAATGTAATGAACAAAAAGTTACATTATGTCATTAAGAACTATTATTTAATATTGACTATTTCATAATGGTCACATATGATGACTATTAATTTTTCTATGCACATTATATATCCTGATGTAATATATACTATTATAGATAGAAAAAATTTAGGGACATAAACAATTAATAAATATCCATAAACAAATGTAAACTCCATAGGACAAAATTCTTCAATTAAGATCACTCATTCTATAAAAACATTAAGAATAAATTGAATACATATGAATATGATAGACATTATCAATTGATGTGTGGATCCTTTATATGGGAGGTAATGAATATAGAGGTTCGATAATGTTTCAGTATATGTAGGGTATAATGGTTAAAGTGACTGTTTGGATCAAGATATTTGACATTATGACCTTTGGTGATAATTTTTCTATTATAATAAGTGTATATATAGAGTAATGAAAAAAATGGATGAAAAATAGAGAAATTATGCCCTAAAACAGTAGGATCATGCAATTTCAATCCCATTTATCATAAACCGGGAGAGGTAAAGTCATTATGGTTCACACTTTACCAATACCATATATAGAATTAAAAAGTAATGCTTAATTAGAATCAAGTATAGGAGAAGCTCAAGTTAGTAGAGATCAGCACAAGGTCATTTTCAACTGATCCACCCCATGAAAATAGAACCATTGCACACCTTACCCTTTGGTAGTATGCCATTACAATAAGGGGTAATCTATCTATACCTTAATATTATAAATGTGTAATTCTATCTTTATAAATTAAATAAATGATTCATAAATTCAATTTTCATTATTATTTTATTTGAAAAAATAAAAATGAATATAATATAAACACGATAAATTTATTTTTTTATATAAATAAAAAATAATTATATTTTGGGAAATATATAATTAAATTTTTTTTGATGCATTAAATTATTTTAAGGAAAATTTAATTTCATGGAATACTTTTATAAAAAACTATTTTCTAAATGTAAATTAAAATTTATTTTATATTATCCCATGTAATTTTAATAAGGGTCAGAAAGTGGACTATGTGGTAAAAAATGTTATTTTAAATTAAATAAGGATTTTTATTCATATATTAAAACCCAAATATTTAGATAATTATTTTTATTAAATAAAAATTATATTTTAAATCAATAATTAAAAATTAGGTTAGGGTGAAATTTTGAGAATTTTCTAAAATAATTTATCTTTTAGTGAAAAGTAAAAATATAGTTTTCTATTTTTGGTATGTTTTATGGAATCATAAATATATAATATTGAAGTAATAATTAATAATATATAATAATTGAGAAAATATAAGATATTTTATGAATATATTGAATTTTAATGAATTAAATTGATTTTCTAAACTTCAAATAGCATTCCAAAGTCTGAAATGGAATGTAACATTTTAAAATACTATTTTAAAAAAAATATAAATTTATCTTTCCCAATGAAATAAAAAATTTGGATATCTATTTTATCATGGATAAATTTTATAAACAATGACTAAAATATCCAAAATTATAAGATGAATTCCTGGATATCTATTGGGTTTTCATTTTTGACAACATAGTTTTCAATAGAAAATATTTAAAAATTAATAAACAACCCTCCCATAATTTGTGTAAATATCCACCTATCCATCAAATTTCATTCACTCCCAATCCTTTAATTTGAAATTTAACTTAAATTTACATATCGTGATCCATTATAAGGAATTTCTAATGTTCCAAGAAACTCTCCTCAATCTTTATGAAGCTATCTCACATGGTAAGGTATTATCTTCCTCTCATTTTATCCAAGATCTTCCTTTGTATTTAGAATTATAATTTCAATATTATTTTTTTATTATGAAATTTTTATAATTAAATTACTTTACTATTTTTTCTATCATTTATATACATCCATTATATATAACTAAGACCATTTAATAAACCACTTTATATACTCGTTATGCTGCAGAAATCATCCATTGATTTTCAATGCCTTAATTTTTAGGTTGTTAGTACTGAAATTTATAATTATTCAATGGTATTTATGTAGATTTAATTATTTTTCATTGATTTTGGTTCACCATGAAACCCAAATTCACATATCATTATTTAAAAATGATGAATATTTCAAGTCTTGAATCACTTAAATACTTAGTGATTTTTAATAAAACTAATTATTTACCCTCTACATGTTATTGATGAAAAGATTTATAATGAAATATTATCTATGAGGAACACATGAATTAATAAATGTATATAGTGGACCTTTAGAGTGTTACAATTTTTTGGTAAGGAATTAATCTCTAGAGATTATATGTTTTGTGGTACATTGTGGAATAAATGTGGAATTTTATTTTTTGACACCTTGGTGATAAACCATGGTGATATTTTTATGATTGTGTCAATTTTAAATTATATCCGAATTTCCATGTAATATATCATATGATTATGATTAATATAAAATTTTATCCCATATTTTTTATCCACTATGACCTCTCATGTTGTATTTTCATTGTTTAACCGTAACTAGTCTCTATGCTCATCCTTTTTCATTGATGTATGTCCCCAGGAAATAACTTATTGTGATGTAATATAGAATGAAATAATAAAAAATATTTTCCTGAGGAAAAAAAGAGTTATGTTTACATATTTTTTGTAATTAAAGTATTATGTAACTTTTTTCCAAGACACTGAACCTCAAAATGTCCTCCGAAGTTACTAATGTAAAATTTATTTAAGGAATTTTGTTAAAAATATTGTATTAAAATTTGGTCCAATATAGTTGGTATCAAAGGAATTGTTTATATATTTATGGAAATTAGAAAAAAAAAACCTAATTAATTACCTTAGGGATAATCCTAAATATAGGAAAACTTCTTAAAATTTTATTGATGTATAAGGTAAGTTGTTTTTAAGCAATAAAATTATTATTTGGATACTACAACTAGATGTGGGTCTAGGAAAACAATATATAGGGATAATAACACTGAAAAAGGAATATTTTGTAAGAACTTTATTTTTTCATAGTTCATGACAAAGAGTTCATTATGAACACATGTTTTGACGCAACTTATATATAACACCCTGACTATATAAGTTTAAGATTTTAGAATGAAATAAAATTTTCAATTACTGGATGGGTTGGTTTTTTTATCATAGATTTAGAAGAAACTTTTGTGGGCTTGGACACCTAAATGTGATTTTTATATATTTAATGATGGTTGAGGGGTTCCAAATGTTTTTGGGTGAGAATCAGAAGCTTCAAGTGAAGCTATGATAATTTTAGATAATCTTGTCCATAGTGCATGCTTTAAGTACATATTTTTGTGGAATCTTTTCGGTACCCATATTATCAATGAATAATTAATTTTTTTAATAACATTATTAGATTTTATAGTTGTCAGATAGTGATGTTCATATCATGAAAAAAATTATAAGAAACCACATGATGGGTTTAAAGGTTGTAGATCCACTACATGGATGGCGCACAGTGAAAAAAATCATGTTTACAAACCATGTGAGGTTTTGGTTTTTTAGATAGTTTTAACCACATGGTTGGTGCATGATTTGGAAAACCAGGAAGCTAAACCCTGAGGCTCCTTAAAGGGGTAAAATTTCAATACCCCCTTGAGATATTAAGGGGAAATAACCCATCTTTATCCACTATTATTTTCTACTAAGAGCCACCTATCATCCCCAATCATTCCATTTTTCATGCTCTTTGAGGAGGAGGTTTTTGGAAGCTTCCCTTAATTACTAAAGATATATAGATGTAACACCCTGACCCGAGAGGCCCAGAGTTGGTGAATTACTTATTAAATTATCATTATTAAAAGGAGTTAAATCCTGAAGGAATGATTAGTTTAGTAGTCTTGAAGAAACTAGATACATACATGTAGCTCATATTATATTGATAACGGTAACAAAATACAATGAAAAACAAAAACTAATAAACTGCATCAATGAGAACTCAATAAATAGTTTCCTCTTGATAACCTAATGAAGTTAAATAAGTGAAAGGGGTGAGCTCAAATTCTCAATAAGGGTTACTAATAGAAGAATCATGAATCAACAATAACTGAATCATAAACAATTTGGCATAGTCAATATGACATGGCGAATAAATGAAAACCACATTCCATTAATAAACTGAGAATGAAACTGAATCCATAGATTTAGTCATAGAGAAAACCTCATGGATAGTAATAAAAGAAAATAAATTAATAGATATTATAATTAAATGGAAATCATGTATCTATGATATGATACCACTTTATCATCAAAACAATTTATGTCTGTGGGTAGAAACCCGTCCGATTTTTGAAAACAAACTCGAAGGGTTTGTCGCCAACTGATTTGTCTCATGATTTCTATCCATGCATCAATGTGATATATCAGGCCCTAAACATTACTAAAATTAAAAATAAATCTTTATAAATAGAATTAATAAAAGAAAAATATTCATTCTCAATATCCGTATAGTGTAGAGGATATGGATTCATTAATATTTCCATAGTTAAAACAACATTCCAAATAAAAGTCGTATATAAAAGGGTATACAACTTAAGAAAATAATCATATCCATGAAACCAGAATATCAATACATAATATATTTATAATTTCAAAGGAAATACTATCTCAAATGGTATGTGGATACACCACATAAGAATTATTAGGTGCACAATACCAAGTAAGTCTCAATGAAATAGGAATTGAGACAAAGCCCCTTACCACATTGTAATGAATCAAGTCATGTGAAAAAAAATTAATAACCACCAAATGAATAATATAATACCATAAATATGAAGATAATTATGATAAAATATATCAAATGGAAATACAAAATACACTACATGCATGAAATAAGTTGAGAACAATGGAAATTTCACAGAAATAAAAGTGAGATGAGAAGCCCCTAATCTTATGTCTGAAAGTGTTATAGATTGATTTTAATTACCCAAATAATCAAATTTAGATTCACTAATTAATATGTACAGAACCTCATATACACGTAATTGATTTATTAAAGCCTTATTAGGTTCATTCTGGGTCTTTTTGATGGGTTTAAGATATCTAATTTTAATGTCTTGGAAGCATTTTCTTCCTTAGTTTTCATGTTCAGTTTACTTGTATTCATGAATGGATGTTCATTTGAAATGTGGTTAAACATAAATAATTGTTAACATTTATTATTAGTTACATTTAAATATATTTAAATGATCAGATAATGACATTGGTTACATGTAATTAGGATGACTTGTTTGCTAAAAGACAATGATAAACGCTTGGTTTACTTGGGAGTTTTGTCCAAAATGAACTTGTTCTGTATTATTATTTAATTTTATTAGTGTATAAGGATTCCAAAAAAATTAATAATATTAAATAAATATATTCTTATCTGTTTCAACCATAAAAATAGTTTCATGACTATAATTGAATATGGTAATAAAATTTGATAAACCATGATCCTTGTATATGATAAATTAACACATCTCGGATGATGTTTTCATTTTTAGTAGAAGAGGAGGGGAAAAAGAGATATGATTATGAAATATTACATTATCGAAATAAAATTATAGTTCTTTTATAATTATGGAATTATCATATCATTTGGATGAGAGGATATTAAGAAAGAAAATGAAAAGAAAGGAACTTAAAATAAATTAAAAGTTAAGAAAACCCTCATGAAAATTTGGAAAACTAAGGACGTCACTTAAAAATTCATAAAATATTTTGATGAGAGAAAATGGGTCTATCATCATTATTACATAATATTTATACAAAGGGGGGCATGTAATGACACATAAAAAATAATCCAATTGATAATAAAAGAGAATAACATAAAATGAATGCTTTAAAAAGGGAAGGGTGGTAGATTCTATTACATTGTAGAGTAACTCCAAAAACATTAAGGTTAGGATATGGGAGGATTGGGGACACCTTGTTAAGAGTCCTAGGGAGGTAAAACTACCATATAATTAAGGATAATGAATTTTTAATGAAATAAAACTAAGGTATGAGTGGGTATTTATAGTAAATGAGATGGATTTTTTATTAATCAATACCTCATTCACTTATAAATGCAGGAAAAAAATAATATGATTTACTATTTATAAGGGTCACATTACTATTCACATTACTATTCATAAGAGTATGTTACTATTCATAAAAAAGTTGATTTTATCAGACTCTAAATAACTTACTGATCATAAATGTAAATGAACGTTTCTTTTAATTCAAAACACATATGTGGAAAATTTAAGTTTAATGTCTAGGTTATGACATTATCCTATAAATAAAAATATATTGTTTCATAGAGACTCAGTGCTTTACTCTAAATAGGCTATCTAATAAATTGAATGTATATAGGAGAAACATACTGAAAAAAGGTTTGGTGTGTTATAATATATGCGTCCATTGATATACTATTATCTATTTTTTATATTATATCTCATTTTTAGATCCCAATATGGGATAGTTTATTCTTATTCCATCAGAGGATGGTGGAATTATATACTGATGTTGGGGATTTTTCTCTTCCTAATAAGAGGGTGACTTGGGTGGCCATATGCTCTTTTTTGTGTGCTATTTTTTTGTGGTACATGACCATAGAGTATTATTAAAAATTTAGTTCCTAAGATAATTTAATTTAATAATTGAACTCATTCCATTTAACCTTATATTAAAAATAATTTAATTATTAAAGTTTTAGTGAGACATATTTCACTTTTCATTAAATAAAATAAATTAAATGTCATATTCTCATCCAATTGGGTTCAAAAGGAAACTATTTAGACCCAAGTATGTTTTAGGGAAAGTTATAATCATCCAAATATATTAATCCAAGTGTTAGGTTAATTTTTTAATATTATTTTTACCCTTAAGTAACCAATTTACCCTTTTACCATGTTAATAAAATTTACCGAAGTTACTTTTTATATTTCCCAAAAAAAATATTTACATAATTTGGACCAACTGATTGAAAATATGGAATCCATTTTTGAAAATTCAAAAAAATATGTTTTAGTAATTAATTTAAAATTAATCCCCTTGTTTAAAATGTGAAAATGGTTTTTAAAAGTTATAATATTTAAAAAGATTTAAATGTTTTTACATCTAAATTTAATGAAAAAATAATTCCAATGTCCTAAATTATATTAAATTTTAAAAACAATATTCTATTTATACTTTTAAACCATTCAATAATATAATTTAATCATATAAATTATTTCAGTGAAAAAATTTATTTTCAATTAAAATTTAGCATATTTTTACTATTCATCGAAACATAAAAGTTATAAGAAAAATATGAGAAATTCATACAGAGTAAATTTATATGTCCTTCATCAAAATTAGATTTTTTTTTTCATATAAAAATTATTGATTTGTAAAAATTATAATTTAAAAGTTTTTCTCCATTCAAAGGTGTAAAATTAATATTTAAAAAAATAGGTTTTTATACATCATATAGGGTTTTATTCAATCCCTATAACTAAAATATTCATTAGATGAATATAAAAAATATTTTATTTTGTATATGACCCATATATATCTCATTAATATCATTACCAAAAGTAATTCACACAAAAATAAAAATTTCTAATTGATTTATATTTTTTATAAATAATATATTGCCATTGAATTCACAATGAGTTTTCATAAGTTAGTTATAAATATTCCTTCTAACCTAATAGATAGGTTATAATGATAATTTTATAATAAGGGTGTCCCTTAGTTTGTTTAAACTCATGATTATGTGCAAATAATGCTACTGAAGAATAAAAAATATTTAAAAAATATTTTTCATAAAAAACATATGGGTGTTAAATTTTACCACCTTAAACTCAATATCGCCAACAATATTCGTCACATGGAAACTGATAGATGGGGATACCTATCTATCATAATATCGTCATGTTCCCTTGTAGCTTCTTCAAATTGTTAGTTCCTCCATAAAACTTTAACCAAGGTAGTGGTCTTGTTTCATAGAACTTATTCGCTACAGTCCAGAATCTCTATCGGTTGTTATTCATAAGAAAGATATTACTCTACCTGTATTACTTCTTAGATTAGTACATGTGAAGGATTGGGTATTTACTTTCTCTAGATAGAGACATCGATCACATCATGAACATGAGAGAAATTAGGTGGAAGTTCCAATCGGTAAGCTACCTTAACAACACAATCCATAATTTCAAAAGGAATGATGTACCTAGAGATTAGCTTTCCATTCATTCCAAATATCATAACTCTCTTACAGAGAGATATTTATAGAGACACCTTATCGCCCACTTCTTAATCTAGGTATTTTCTTTGGTTTTTAGCATAATGTTTTTGTCGACTCAAAGATTCTCTTATGTGTTTTTGAATAGATTTGACCTTTTATTCCATTTCATCATTAAGATATGGTCCTAATAACTTTATTTCCCAAACTTCATCCTTGAAAGTATGATTTTGGAACTTCTTTCCATATTGGAATTTATAAGGATCCATGTGAAAACCAGAGTGAAAGTTACTGTTGTATGTAAATTCCACCAAAGGTAGGTGTTGATCTAAACCACCTTTTAAATCGAAAGAGAAATATCTCAACATGTATTCTAGGGTTTGAATTATCCTCTTAGATTGAACGTATGTTTGAGGATGATACGTAGTGATGAAACATAACTCTGTATCCAGAGCATCCTACGGACTTTATTGTGAACATCGAGGTAAACCTCAAATCCAGATCAGATATAATGGAAACTGGTACTCCGTGCAATATTACCACTTCATTTAAATATATCCTAGAAAGCTGATCAAGGGGGAAATACCCTCTAATAGCAATGATGTGTTCCGAATTCATAAGGTTATCAAATATAAACCATATATTAATATGGACTTTAGATGTTTTGGGAAGTCTGACCACAATATCCATAGGGATGTTTTCCCATTTTCATTTTAGTATGCGTAATGGTTCTAACAACCCCTTAGACTTCTATCTCTCAGCCTTAACGTGATGAAAAACCAAACACCAAGAGATATATTTAGCAAAATCACTTTTCATGCCATCCAACTATAAATACTCTTTCAGGTCCTTGTACATCTTTGTGCTTCCAGGCTGAATAGAGAACGAAAAACATTGAGCCTCATGCAACATATCCTTCTTTAATTCTTGAATGGGAGGAATACAATCATGGTTCCTGAAGATTATTATTCCATCACAATATAGGTTGAATTCAGGAACATTTCTCACCTTTTTTTGTAACTCTACATCTTCCTTCTATGCCACATTAATCATCACTTATATAGATGTTTCAATATTCATTTGATAAAGAGAAGATTTAAACCATTCTATTAAAATTTCAAGATCCATCCTTTGCATAAACATAAATATTGGATCTTTTTTTATGCTCATCACAAATAATATAGCATGGTTTTTTTAACTCAAAGCATCTTCCACCTTGTTCGCTTTCCCGGGGTGTTGATGTATTGAGAAATCATAATCATTAATCAACTCCAACCATCTACTTTATCACATATTCCGCTCCATTTATGTGAAAATATAATTTAAACATTTTTGATTGGTATAAATATCACACCTTTCACAATAAAATAATGCCTCTATATCTTTTAATTTAAAGGTTACCGTAGCTAACTCCAAATCATGAGTTAGGTAATTTTGATCTTTAATTTTCAAATTTTCATGAGGCATAAGATATTACCAAATAATTTTACATGAGGAACCATCTCAACCAATTCCTAGATGCATCATTGTAGATCCCAAACATATCTCCATTAAAAGTCTATGTGATCATAGGTGTACTGGATAAACATCTTTTTAGCTCTTTGAAATTCTATTCACATTCCACTATCTAAACAAACTTAACTCCATTCCGAGTAAACTTGGTCAGTTGATTACATAATTGAGAAAAATATTTCCCAAAAACTCAATAATATCCATCCAAACCACGAAATCATTGGATCTCAGTTAATGTTTTTGGTCTTAACCATCTTTCAATAACCTCTATTTTTACTGGATCCACTGATATCCCCTCTCATGATATAATGTGACCCAAAAATGAAACATTCTGAATCCAAAATTCAAACTTGGCCAATTTAGCATAAAACTTCCCCTTTGTCAAGGTCTTTAGAAAAATTCTCATCTGGTCTTCATGTTCTTTCTTGATCTATGAATAGGAAATAATATCATCTATATATACTACCACAAATAGATCAACATAGTATCTAAAGACTCTATTCATTATATCCATGAAGATAATAGGGAAATTAGTAAGACCAAAAGGAATCACTATAAATTCATATTGTCCTTATCTTTTATAGAAGGTTGTCTTTTTTATATCCTCTTTTTTCCCCTTAATTGACAATATTCTAAATGAAGATCAATCTTGGAAATGTGTTGAGCTCTGTGTAGTTGGTCAAATAAGTCATCAATGTGGGTGAGAGAGTATTTTGTCTTGATTGTGATCTTTTTAAGTTCTCAATAATCAATTCTGAGTCTCATTGAGACATCTTTATTTTTAATAAATAGAATAGGTTCCCCCCATGGTGGTGCACTAGGGCGTAAGAATACCTTATCAACATTCTCTTGGTGTTGTTTCTTCAATTTATGTAACTCAGTTGGGGCCATTGTATATGTTTTATTTGAAATAGGCATAGCACCCGGTGTGAGTTGTATTGAAACCTCAACTTCACTATTTGGTTGAAGACTTGGCAATTCCTCTAGAAAGGCATTGTCAATCTCCCATAAAATGGGTGTATTCTTAATCATGATTTTCTCCCCAACCATTTGAGATAAATAACCTTCATTTGTAGGAATCAAGACCCATAAGGTGGAATGAATTTCTATTGGATGGTCATATCCATCCATGCATTAATGGATTATTATAGATAGATCTGGAATATGAAAAGTGACATCCCTTGTAAATTGATATGACCTCCATATAGAAAAATTCAATCCATGCCAAGAATCAAATAAAATTCCAATATAGGAAGTATCACATGTTTTTAGGAAGAACATTCCCACAAACTTCTGCCATAGAAGAATTATAAATAGAAATTACTTCAATATTAGATAATATTTATTACATAACATAAAAACCCATTCTAGGACCATATAAGTTTAGTGTCATTGGAAACTGGGAAATTTAACCAACTTGTTCATAAAACATATACATTATCTCCTACTAATTTCTACATAACTAGACTAATTTTTCACATATATTAATTAATACCCATCTTCACGACCTGGGAAAAATAAACATATTAAAGGGTGAGCTTAAATACTTAGTAATGGTGATCAAGGAAAATATCAATCATATCATAATTGTAAGAACATTACATTTGAAAATTTTATCTTGAATATAAAAGATCATAATATCATGTCATGGGATAAATCATAAAAGTGTAATGTAATATAAATAGTCAGAATATAAGACATGATATTTCATGGCCTAAATATATTAGCATGGAAAATCATTTCATATTAGTAAAGGCCCATTTCCAAGACCATAATAGCAGACAAAGTCCATTACTAAATCGAGTTCACTCCTCATTCCAGTCATGTATTACATAACCGGATTTACCTTCCATTCTTGTCATGTATATCTCATAAGATATAAATATTTACCCAAAGTATTGGAGAGAGATATATCTCCCACAAATATCATAATGAAACCATTCTTATGTGTGCCACAAAATAATGAAAAACATTCACCATTGAATAACCCATGAAATAAAATGGGTTTCTTAAACATCATTCCATCATAATTGATATAAAAAATGGATTTACAAAATAAAATTCCATCATAAACAAAATAAAATCATATTAATAAAAGGTTTATAAATATAACCCTATTTAGAGAATTTCATCTTAGATGGAAAATAATTTTGATAAAACACTTGAAATTAATTCCTGAGGAAAATATCCTTTCTTCTTCAAAAACATTTCCCTTATTCAAAATGCCACACAATTTTAGAAGAAATAAATTTATGTGAAAACAACCTTGTAACCATGTAGGGGAATATTCAATTAAATAAGTCCTTATGAAAGTTTAAAAATCTTTTCATGTTGTACAAGTTAAAAAACATTATTCTCATAGTTTTCATGTTGTACAAGTTAAAAGTAACTCATACTGAAAATGGAAAAATATTCCATTTATATTGTTTAATAAAAATTCACCAATGGGTAAAATTATATAAGGATATAAATAATATTTTTAAATACATATTTAGTAAACATGGATGTGGATGATAAATATACCCCAGTAAATACTTACAAATAAATAATCTCTGATAAAAATGAGATTTTCAAAGTTATCCCTTACCTTAGGGTTGATATGCTTCATATGTATCTGATCCTATTGTATAATATTTTAAATAAGTTTAATAATTTATTACTGAATCATAAGAATTTTTATGATAAAATTTATGATCATATTTTAATCTGTTTTTTAGTAACTTTTCATTATTACTCATTATTCAGGTATTAACTTCTTTATGTTCTTATGCATGTTTTGTCGAATAAGTTCATATTAATCTTTTTAGGTTATATTTATATAATTTTAATCATGGTATTAGTATAATATATATCATATTTATTAATTAAATTAATTTATATAATCATACTTTAATGTAGATTTTATATAACTAATCACATCGCACTGTGGAGACGGTAAGCCGTATGTACGCACGAGCGACGATATTGTTCCCATAATTATTGAATGGTATTGAACTGAATGGTGTATATTATCTCAAAATAAATATAATTTTATATTAATCATATTTATATTTATTAATTCCATCATTATACCCATCCATGTAAGGTGTTGGTGAAGAACAGATTACACCACAACGTGGAGACGGTAAGTCGCACATACGAATGCGTGGTGATTTCATTTTTCATAGGATGGGTAGAAGGTGGAATAAGGTAGTTTATTAATTATAATAACCTCTAAGTATATGATTAATACTGGTTGTATTAATTTTTAATGAAACAACTCAAGAGTTGGATGTAGAAGAAGAAAGAAGTTTGAAAGAATCGGTAAATGGTATTACCTATTCTTCGATGTGCCTCCCCTAAAGATCCACTTAGAGCAATAGAGTTGGTCTTTTAAGAATATAAAAACCTATTTAATGTTTTTAGTGAAGTGTTTAAGGTAAATTTGAAGGGTATGGTCGTGCTTGATGGCTTAAAATGAATTTAATATAAGAGGGAGGAAGTTCCCCTTGATAATTGAGGAGAGGGGCACTTTTAGAAACCTCGAAAATTTTAATTTAATAATAAAAACAAATCCCATATAAAAACCTAAAAAATATCCAAATTTATAAAATGATATTATATAGGGTTGTAATATCATCAACCAATAAATTTTGTGCATGTTTTTATTTCAATTTAAACATTATTTGTTTAATTAATACTTAGTTATTCTATATAATTTTATCTTGGCTAACAATTATTTCAATATTAAAAGGGTGGAATATTTGTTTATTTGAAGTCAATTAGACCATAAATTAATAGATTATAATATTTTATACAATAATAAATTATTATATATTTTTTTAGATGTTTTATGATTTTTAAATAATTTAATAAATTCTTATTTTCACAAAATATCAATAGTGTCAATTTTGACAATATTTATTTCATAGATTTTTAAAAATATAAAAATAAAGAGAGAACCTAGATAAAAAATTTATTTATATCCCTAAGGGATAAAAGTAATTAATAAAATCAATTTTACATAATAATTATCCCAAATAATATTTATTAAAATATTTTTAATAATATTTATTTGATCTGTTCATTAAAAAAATTATTACCTCAATTTTGTGTAATTATTTCATATAAATATTCGTTGAAAAAAAATTAAAAATAAAATAATATTATGAATATAAATAAATTATATTTAAGAATAATACTTGTAGTCAAATTTATCTTCTTAAAACCCCTACATGAAAAATGTTATACTCTTTTAAAACATGAATGTGAAAAAAATTTCTTCACTTTATATAAAATATATTAGTGTATTAATCTCTTCTATATGCCTCCAAGTAGTCGATAATTTGACCTTTGGATGATTATGGTCTATATATACTTGAAAAATAATGTTTGGTCAAGTTTTTTGGTGTTTTGATGGTTATTAATATTTTAATAGAAATTGTTTTATTGATTTCTCATTAATTAATTAATTTTTCCATCATCTAAGTATAAGTCAGAGAGGTAATTATTTATTTCCTAATAATTAAAAATAAATTTTTATGATAAATAAAACCATTTTATCTTTCAAATGAGTATTTATAATTGAATTTATCTCCTGTATAACTTTATATTAAAAGTAATTTAAATATTAATGTTTTAGTGAGATATATTTCACTTTTTTTAAATAAAATAAATTAATTTTCCTAATCTCATCCGAGTGGGTTCAAATGGATACCATTTTGACCCAAGTATGTTTTAGATAAAATTATAACCATTCAATTATATTAATCCAAGTGTTAGGTAAATTTGTAGTATTATTTTTACCCTTAATTACCAAATTTTTCCTTTTAAGTGTTAATAAAATTTATCGAAGTTACTATTCATATTTCCCAAAACTAAAATAAATATATTTACATAATTTGGACCTACTGATTCAAAATATGGAATCCATTTTTAAAAATTCAAGAAATTGAAGTTTTAGTAATTAGTTTAAAATTAATCCCAGTGTTGAAATGAGAAAACGGGTCTTAAAAGATAAAATATTGCATAAGATGGGAATGTTTTTACATCTGAATATAATGTAAAATTAATTCCAATTACCTAAATTATATCAAATTTAAATATATATTCTATTTACACTTCGAAACCATTCAATAATATTACTATCCATGTAAATTATCTCAATGAAAAAAGTTTTCAATTAAAATTTAGCGTATTTTTACTATTCATCAAAACCTGAATGTTCTCAGAAAAATATTAGAAATTCATCCAAAGTAAATTTTTATACCCCAATTCAAAATAAAATGTTTATTGTTTCATATAAAAATTATTAATGTGTCTAAATATTAATTTAAATGTGGTTCTCCTTTCAAAGGTGTAAAATTAAACATTAAAAAATAGGTTTTTATACATCAAATTGGGGTTTATGCATACGCTATTACTAAAATATCCATTGTATGAATATAAAAAATATTTTATTAAGTATATAACACATATATATCTCATTAATTTTATTACCAAAAGTAATTCACTCAAAAATATAAATTTCAAATTGATTTATATTTTTCATAAATAATTGATAGCCAATGAATTCACAATGCATTTTCAGAAGTTTGTTAAAATTATTCCTGCTAATAAAATGGCTATGATATAATGGTAATTTAAAAATAATGGTATCTCGTGGTTTTTTTAAACTCACAATTACGTGCGAAGCAAGTTACTGAAGAATAAAAATTATTTACAGAAAATATATCATAAAAACATCTAGGTGTTACATTATTCCCCCCTTAAACTAAATTTCACCGTCAAAATTCACAACATGGAAACAAATAGATGGGTATACCACTCCCTCATCATATCATCAAGTTCCCATGTAGCTTATTCAAATTGGTTGTTCCTCCATAAAGATTTAACCAAGTGAGTGGGCTTGTTTCGTAGAACGTTTACGCTATGATCCTGAATATATATATGTTGTTCTTCTTAAGAATGATATTTCTCCAGTAGTATGACATCATAACTGGAACACATCATTAACTTGAGAGATATTCGGTGGAAGTTCCAATCGGTAATCTACCTTCCCAACACGATCCAAAATTTTTAAAGGACCAATAAACCTAGGGCTCAACATGCCCTCTTTTCCAAATCTCATTACTCTCTTTTAGGGAGATATTCGTAAAAACTCATTATCACCCACTAAAAACTCTAGGTCTTTACATCAGTTTTTAGCATAACTTGTTTTTTGAATTTGAGAAGCTTTTATGTGTTGTTTAAAATATATGACCTTTTATTCCATTTCATCAACATGATTAGGTCCTAATAGATTTCTTTCCCCAACTTCATCCCAGCAAGTTATTGTTCTTCACTTAGTTACATAGAGGGATTTATAAGGATCTATATGAATTATTGATTGAAAGATATTATTATAAGAAAATTACACCAAAGGATGGTGTGGATTCCAACCACCTTTGAAATCAAAAAAGGAAGCTCTCGATATGTCTTCTAATGTTTGAATTATCCTCTCTGACTGACCGTATGTCTGAGGATGATAAGAAGTGTTGAAACATAACTATATATCCATATCATGCTAAATACATCTCCAGAACATCGAGGTAAACCTCAGATCCCGATTAGATAAAATGGAATATGGAACTCGATGCAATCTTACCACTTCTGTCATGACCCGTCCCCCGGGGCCCATGTCGTGAATACACCAAGCCCGCCTTCCATAGGCCAGGGGCAGGCGACTAGCACCGAAAGTCATACTCCCTAATTCGAGAAGACATTACCTTTAAACTTGTATAAACACATGCTCCAAGAACACAATAAGAAGCAACTGTGAAGTAATCTACTATAGCAAAAGTGTGCTAAAGTAAAGGGTCCGAAATACAAGACCAACTGGAAAAGTACAAGTACAACTGAAAGGTACAAAATATTTGAAAAGGTGAAAAGAAACTCATGGATCATCCACCAAAGATCCTACCTAAAGGGTGGTTACAACTCACGATCAGTATTCCCTGCGTCACGTGACATCAGACGGTTCACCCTGGATCCTACCTGAAGGGTAGGTACAACTCACGATCCGTAGTCCCTATGTCGCGTCACACCAAATGGTCCGCCTCCGTGCACCATCTTGTCTAGGATCCCTCATCCTCGATCAATGTCATACGTCATCAGAACAAGTCACAATAAGGTGCGGGTGAATCCCAGCCCAACTCTACTTAGGTATATGCCCATATATATACCTAAGTTGTCAAGATATACTCATCACATACATGTGGGAATTATACAACGAAGGTAACACCACTAAGGTGAAGTATCACAAAGAATAACCTCAATAACAAGCACAAATTAACGATAGATCGCACTAGGATTTATTCTAGGTGTTGAAGGGTTATCAAATCATCGAACTCCTCAGCTACTGGAGAACTCCTCCTTTATTGAGTACAGTGGGCCTGCCGGGTTACATATAACCTCTTCCCACTAACCTTCAACAGCTGTGGTACTCATCCCTGATGGGTACCATGGGCATCTTGGGTCACATAGTTCCACTTCCCACCATGGGAATGCTGTGTCACACAGAGCCGCTTCCCACCTTGGCCATCGTCAAGTAGTCTTCAGGTCTCAGCCAGCTGTAGGGTTCTGTATGTAGCATGATTGGGAGAACCACTCCCCAATCCTTCAGTCATACCTCAACTACCCCAAATTCCCAAGAAGAAGTATCTCAAAGGTCTTTCATGTCGTAAGGGACCCAATTCAACGGACGACACGTCAATCAGACGCCCGGTTTGTAAGTTATTAGCGTTTCTGCTCCAAGGGCCCGGTTGGATTTGGGGTCCGATCCAACCCGTCCATACTCCATCTTTATCCAAACCTCCATTGGAGTATACCAAAAGGACCATCCTGATCCATGGATCCCATCACCACAGATGGTTCGTCAAACGGATGTACCATTCACATGTTATGGCCACAAAGGCGTAACGGGGCCGAGATGGGCCCGGGTCTGGTCCGACTCGAGCTGGTTTATGTCAACCCGGACCGATTCGGGTCTGGCCCAGATGGCCTAGCCTTGGTAGGTCTGAACCACTGGGCAGTGGTACAACCCGACCTGCAAAGGGGATGGCCTGGCCAAGGCCGATGACGCGGCCCGGGGGCGCGACCCTTCTACGGTGCGACCCTTTGAGACATGGCCCACTGGGTGCGTCCCGCTCAGCTGGCGGTCCACCGTGGTGGGGTCCGTTGTGGCTGACACTCGGGGGGAGCCCCCCCCCCCCCATTCTTCCCGAATGGTCTGTTGACCGTTCGGCTGCTGGAATGCAGGACCCACCGGGGGGTCCCGCCCGGTGTGGCATGTCCGGTCAAAAGGCCATCCAGACTCCCTCCTAGTGGCATGGGCACGCGTCGCTGTCAACCAGCAGCCGGCTGGGTTCCAGTCGCGGTATCCTACTCTACCCACAGCGCGGACGCTCCCTGCCTCTCCGTCATGCGGCTGGCCGGTTTCCGGCCGCCGCCCTGCTCCACCACGGCATACTCATCAACCGGTGACGCGGAAGTGCGCTACCCTTTTTTCCTTGCGATCAGCTGGGTATCGGCCGCTGCCTTCTTCCCTGAGCTGTTGTGGCTTCATTCCCAGCCCAAAAAAATTAATCAATCACATATTCGCGATCCTTGCATTGAGGGGTTCGTGTCCATATATCGCGCTTAGCAAAACTCCGTGTTTCTAGCGCCAATAAAAAATTAGGCATTAATGAACGCATGAAGAATACATGAAGAACTGATGAAAAGGGGGAAATGTTTATGTGCAGGGTGATGGCCGTGTTCATTTGGCCATCATCATCATAAGTTTAGGATAGGAAGAATCAATAAAATAAATTCAACGTTCTTAAAACACCTACGTCATGATCAATGGAGAAGCGCTCGCGGTTGGGGATGTTGGCCAGTATTTGTCATTTCCACAACATCCTCCAAAGACATTGCTTGATCATCGATCCTCATTCGGGGTTTTGGTGTTTATCACCACAACTCGCCAGAACCAGATCCGTCTTCCAAGGTATCTATGTCATGGAACTCCTTCATCACTTCGTTGCTTAGTGAAGCTGTGCTGACACCTCTCCCCAAGCTCCATATAAACATGAGAGGGGGAGGGGGTGTAATGTTCATGGAATTAATGGAGGACCATAAATTAGGAACCTTCCTTATTCCCCAATGGTGTAGTTACTTAGAATGAAAGGTCAATCCATTTATTGTCTTGACACGCCGTCGGTCCCATGTTGTCGCTTGTTCATTGGAGAAAAGAAAGAAAATAAAAATTAACTAATTTATTTTTATTATTATTTTAAAAGACTCTAAATCTAAATTTTTCTCCAGACCTACTGCAGTCGAAGTGAAGCATCCCATAAGAAAATCCTGGTGCTGCAGATTCAATGGTGCCCTTGTATTTTTAATCCGAGCATTGGTTCAAAAGTTAGAAAATTCCACTCGTGGGTTTACTGAACGTACACGAAAAAAAAGTTCAGAAAATTATTAACAGTCACCCTCAACCTGCTCCGGTCAAGGTTCGGCTCTTTCTAAGTGAAACATGCCCCAACGAACCCAATGGTACTCTCCTATTTTCAATCTGAATTATAGTTTAAAAGTTATGGATTTTACAATAAAATAATTTTCAATTAATTATTTTATTTACGGAAAAAACTAACATTCACTGGTGGCCCATGCCAGCCAATGTTAATATCTGCCTAAAGAAAGTAAACCCTCATGATTTTAGCGGTGGTCTCGGATTTTTAATCTGAGTTACTATTTATGAGTTATAAGAATTTGAAAAATAAAATAATTTCTTTAAATTATTTTATTTATGATTATGCCATTTTTGGGTTTTCTCACAGGAAGCCCGCGTCGACAAAACTTAATTCGTGCCTAGGGTAAACCCACTATCCTGAGCGCAATGGTGCCCTCAGATTTTTGATCTGAGTAACTATTTAATATTTATTCTACTTTTTCAGAAAAACTACTTACGCGCGCTAATTAATGCTTTACAAAACATCAAGGATTCATTCTGGACACTCTGGGGCTTAGAATCGTGTGCCATCAAATTTCACGGTGTCGAAATAATTCCATATAATTAAAAAAATTATACATAATTTCCGAGACATTAGAACTTCCTTTACCTATATCCTACCAAGATGATCAAGAGAGAAATCCTCTCTAATAGAAATGAAGTATGTCGGCTTTGTAAATATATCAACTATAACCCATACCAAATTATGGCCTTTAGATGTTTTGGGAATTTTGATAACAAAGTACATAGTTTTGTTTTCCCATTTCCATTGTGGTATTACCCAATAACTCTAAAAAACTGTAGTACCTTTAGGAATCCACCATCAGTATATCCTCTTGTCAAACTTGGAGGTGGTTATAACACATATTAAGTTTAAACTCTGATAACCACTTTTCCCCTAAACATTGGTCAAAGAAGACATCGATTATTGATATTGGATTCTCCATCTTAACAATCACCTAGTTCAAATTATGATAGTCTATTCCTAATCCCCAATCTCATATATTTCTTCTTAGAAAGCAACACTAAAACTACCATGGGGAAAACACTAGTTCTAACAAATCCCCATGCTCTATAGATTCTCTAAACACACCTATATCTCTCAACATATGGGCTCATTTGATATATTATTGTAGATATTAGGCCATCCATAGGTTAAATTATATGTAGAGAACAAACATTAAATGGGGAGGTAAGCATGGAACATCCTCAAGAAATACATCCTTATATTCCTCTAACAATGTTGAAATATTAAATAACCATAGAGATTTTTTACTCCAAGGGACATATTTTTTAACTGGTAAGGAATCAGTTATATCCTCCAACACATGAGCTCATATGTCTCTTTCTTAGAACCATTATCATCAAATAAGGAAGACTTTGTTCTACTATCTTGGATAAACTACAAATTTCACTAGTAAAAATCAAACATGGAATTGAAATTACACAAATAGTCTATACCAAGTAAAAGATCATAGGGCATCACCACCTACTATAGTGAGATTTCATGTGAGGATATCTCTCCTACAAAGTTAGATCACATTATTGACAAAAGTGTTTGATCACCAAATCCTCTCAATATGAGCCTCTAAACACAATATTCAAGAAAAATATATCTACTGAAATCTCTAGGTCTCAAATAGTGGTATGTTCTAGGAAATATGGATTATGAACCAATGTTAAAACTACAGTTGGAGGATAAAAGAAACATCCCAAAAATCAACCCACACTTTAAGCCTCTGGGTCACAAGAACCCACTGACATGAGCTATCGTACCCCTTGACTGCATGTTCAAAAAAACCATGTCCCACTCTAAAACATTGTCATTTTGAAACAACCTCATCCAAAAAATTCAAAGTGAGTTATCTGCCACACCATGACACTATCCACCTTGTGCATCACTATCTCACTCATATGGTTTTAAATCTTATCACAATAATATGACTTATTGGGGGATATTTACCTGGTCCTTTAATGTTCATAACCATATCAAAAATCAGTAACTTGGGACTCCACTTACCATTGTCTTCTCCTAGAATAAGTCACATTTCTAGGACCACCATCAATAGGGGTTCAAACCAAGATGAATACTCACACCATGGGCTAGAGATAGTCCTGTGCATCCAATAAAGGGATATAGATCAACATCAAATTTGGGTGACCTATATAGCTGAAACTCATGAATAAAACACTACATAGGTGCATCATCTATTGGTACCATTGATCCCAACTATGGATAAACTTGATTGGGGTAATCCACCGGAACCACAGAAGGTGGATTGGCAAGCTATTTAATAGGTGGAGACATCACTCACTATCAACCAATAAGAACCGCCTCCTGCATAGGTCCATATATAAGTAAAAATATCCAAACATATCATAACCATGATCTTATTAGATAATCTTAGTTGTATGTCATTCTATAGGAATCCAATAATAGACGAGATAAACCATGGTCAAAATAGCATATCTAGGTAGATCACACAACAAGGGAATGTAAACCACAACCCATTCCTATAATATTCATGTCTAAATGTTTTCCCTATAGCCAATTCATATATTTACTGATTCAATACTAAGGTCTTCAGAGTCCTGTTGACTGGATACGTCAGTTTCCCCAACAATACTAGGTTCCCTAGCTTGAAATATGAACTTGAGATACTTTAACATTATTTTCCTAATTCCCAAAATAATCCTCATAGATATAAAACTCCAAAATTTGGTTATAATATTACCTCCAATGATATAAATCTATCATGATTTGACCCACTAAGCACCCCTTGGCCAATGGTAAGACAATAATGACACACCAAACCCAAATCCAATAGTCCAGGGGATGGAAACCCACACTATGTTGGTATATCAACACATGGGAGGCGTAATCCTAAAGTAAATATACCCATGAACACATCTCCATACACCTATATAATATATAAAGATAAAAAAAACTCATATTCTTAATGAATTAATAAAATATATCCCATAATAGGGTATATCAACATGTGCAACAGAAGTATTTAGGGCTAAATATAATCCCACCAAAATTAAAAAGAACTCAACCTACTAATAACTTGTGCGTAGCTACCCAAAAGAAACTCCTAAATCCATATGAGGCTATTTGAATAAAAATAACCTCCACCTACTCCCAGTCTACTGAGGACTATATTGAAAATATAGTCATATTAATAATACATGATATTTTTGGAATGATCCCATGTAGGGGTGAGTATAAACAAAACTTCTAGGACACCCTGAAATCACCAAGCAAGAAATGTAAAGTAGAGTTAGATTCTCATCACCATGAAGGAATGTCAATTATAATATTAAACAATAACCAAAACAATAATAAGAACCTAGATAGGATCATTGGTAGACAACAAGTCTCAAATAGAGGTAAAATTCTCACTATTATCCTAGGAATTTGCTCTGGGATTTTAAGATAACATTCTTCTAAGAGAGAAAAAAATCATACGGTCTCACTACATTGATGTTACTCATTCATGAGGACATACTCATCAGGTATTTACATGAATAATAACAATGAAATCTATAAGGTCTCATATGAGATACTCACTCAATTAGAATACAACATACCAAAAGACAAATGATTTTGATACAAAGATAGGGGATCTCATACAAGGTCAATAGGGGATGCAAGACCCTAACTTGAATATTCCACTTGGTAAGGTATCAAATACCTTGGTATAATTTTTAAATGATTCCTATACCTATATAGGGAATAAGATGATGGGAGTGGGGATAAAACCATCAATCCTCATAGCGGGATTCCAACACTAGTCCGCTAAGGGGATCTTGTCCAATCCTCAAAAAATGATTCCACACTCAACCCTAATGGATGTAAACTAAAAAATAATACCCAGATGTAATAGAAGTATGGAACACACCCATATTGATATGGTTTGAGGTAACATACCACAAATCACATCGTAGTTATTATGAGGAGAATGAGGGCTCCCACCTTACCTTAAAGAAGTGAACGATGTGTCCCATGGGGTACATGGTGTGTCTCTCTGAGTATGAAATTACATGTTCAATACTATATCACATAGAATTTATTTCTCCATATACATGACGTATCCATTTGGAGTACATGGAATGTAGAGGTCAGGTTGGTAGTCGGTGTGTTCCTTCTATTCAAGCCTATATACTCTGGCATATGTCAATGTACTATGGTCTAGCCCATGTAAAATAGTCATACCTATGTTCCCTAGTCATTATCATACTAGTTCCCATGCACTTTCAGAATTACACAACATGTTCCCCAACAGACATGGAAAGTAGGGTCATGTGGACTAATGGGTGTGTACTCCCTATACAAAATAAGTCATTCTCCATGGGTCACATTCCATGTGATCCAACACACATGGTATTTATCGTCACATGACTTCCTAGGTGTGTACTATCTATACACATTGAATTGTCCAAAGGGGGGGGGGGAACATGGCTTATGTGCCCACCACATGACATTTAGGTCACATTTCATGTGATCCAACACACATGGTATTTGATTCACATGGATTCATAGGTGTGTAATCTCTGTACATGTTGAGTTGTTTGACAAGGGGGTAACATGGCCTATAATCCCACCACATGTCGTGTGGGTCACATGGCCTCTTGGGAATGTACAACCTATACATGTCGAACTTTTTAGCTAAGGGTATCATGGTTTGTGGTCCCACCACACGGAATGTTATGTTTAACTCAACACAAAACCATTTCAACTAAAATGTAGGGAATACAAAGTGCGTGTTCATTAAAAATAAATGTTGTGTAACATGGGATTTTACAAATCCCATTGGTCTCCAAACAGTTTTTAGCATACCACCTCCTCCTACTTTTTATCCTAAATATCACCTATTCAATGTAGAACCGAGTTTATCAAACTATGATCATCATTAGAGGTCGAATTCTAGAAACCCGGTTTGTTTGTGGTTAGATCCCATCATTCCACCCCACCAAATGCCAAAACCCATGAACAATGAACACATGATCTTCCTCCAATCCATCTCTAATCTCCCATCACACTACATCATAGCTCAACCATGATATTTATCCAAAATCCAAAACTATAGAAACTATTAATTATTCCACTGATTGAATGTGAAATAATCATTTTTTAGGTATTAGTCAAACCACTTTTCAAATAAATATAGATGATGAATTAACAAAGAAAAAGTTGTAAAAATCAAAAAATACAAACATTAATAACTCATTGTGGTCTCTATTTAGGTTGGACTCAATCCATTGATGTTAAAATGATTAATGAGGAGTAATAAATAGTGATCAACCATTAATTATTCATGGATAAGAATCTATCAAACATAAATCAATATTATACCCATGAATTAGTTTGTTAGTAGGATTGATTCCTGTTCAACATAGAATAAATAAATACAGGTTTAACCCAATAAAAACATATATCCTACCTCATGTTTGAATTGATCATTGATAAAAATGGTTCTATGTCATTATTTTTGTGAGATCTTAGAACATTATTGATGATGATGATCCTCAGGGCAATCCAATCCATGATCCATGATAGCGTGACCATCTGCCAACACACCCCCACAGAAGATCTACCTCTCCATCATCTCATTCCCCCAAGGGTTTTTTGGATAAACAAAGGGAATTCATTATAGAAAATATTATATCGATAATTAGATAAGGTTTTTGAAATAAATTTCAATTAAATTAATAAATTCATTTAATTCATCTAATCTTCCCATGATTTCACTCTATTAGAACACCTAATGCGGACACTAATTATGTCATGTCTAAGTTAAAACCCACACACTATATTTAATGATGGTATAATTTTTCCCATCCATGAAACCATTCCAGAGATATACCATTATTTAGAAAAAAACTATGAATGTGTGTTATATTATATTTAATATTTTTAATATATCTTCAACGAGGCTCACTGAGGCATAGAATCCCAGGTCAAATGCACCACCGACTATGAAAATATTCTTTAAATATTCCAAAGTGTGAAACACAAATTTTAGAGTCATTATAGAATATTAGTGTATTTAATGATATAATATGGCATTTAGTATATAATCACCATTCCAAAAAAACAATATTTTATTTACCATCTTTCAATCATTTCTATTTAAAAATAGAAACGTTAATCAACCATAGGTATGGAATATCATCTCTATGATTTCAATGTAATTAATGTTTCTTAACCACATTACAAGATTGGTTTTAAAATTATAATTAATATATAAAAATTATAATTATTTCAAGATTGTTGTTTTTTCAATGATGGAATAGTGACCTATTTGACCATGGTATACAAATCAAAGTCAATTTGATGTAATGAAATAAACATCCCCAAAACACCTAATGTGGAATTAACCAATTAAGAAATTAAATATGTCATTAAAATAAAATAAATAAATCGTTTAAGTATAAGGTATTAAACTAATAAAATTTTATTAAGAAATTAAATAATTGATACAATTTTATTATTCAAGAGAAAAAATATTGTATGTGGAATTTTGTAATCTAGGTAATGGACACATTAGCTTAAAACCATGTATTAAATGTTTCAAATAATTATTTTCTAAATATTTTCCTTCTACTTTCAAATTTATAAAAATATTTTTTATGAATGAATCTATATGGACATAAATGAATTATAAAGATAATTTTATGTCTCCTTTTACTTTCATTCAAATGTTTTCAAATGGAATAGTTATAATTATTTAATATGAAATGTTTTTAATCTCATTATAGAAGGATAAATTAATATTCTTTTTTAAAATATGAAATGTCGAAGGATTTTACCACCTCTATAACTATTATTTGATATTTGTATTCCCTTATGATCTTCCATGATTTATTCAAATAAAATCTATCCTTCCTTTTTTTTGGTTATTTTAATTTTGACCATTGGACATTAAAGGATATGTGTATGTAAATAAAGGAAAATGTTTTTCTTATGGGTTCAGAAGTATATTTTTATGAGTATGATAATAGAAATTTAATATTTAATTTTTATTATTATTTTATGATTAATAGAATTAATTTATGATGACGGGTGAGACTAATATACTTCATGATGATGGGTGAGCCCGATATAGATCTTTAATTCATTAGGTAAAGGGATTAAGTGAAATAATTTTTGGTTTATCCTATGATATTATTGGAATTTAACATATAGGTTATTTGATTTGTAAGATTTATTGAAAGAGTGATATTAAAATTATGTCGCAAGTTACTAGCATGGATTTTTTATTCCATTTAATGAGTTTTCATATAAATATTTTGACCTCAAAATGTAAGAAAATGAACTTTTGTTTCAAATGAATGAATAATAAATTTATCATTAAAAATGTATATTTTTAAGAAAAAAATAAATGTATCCAAAATTTTCTCTAAAACCATAATGATAATGATTTTTTCCTTTTTATCTTATTAAAATTTTTTTTATAAAAAACTTTGGGAAGTGAAGATGATTTCATGTTCAAGTAAAAGGTTATTATTTTGAATGTTTATTATATTAAATGAAAAAATCTCTTATATGACCTTATTATTTGAAAATGGACTAATGGGTTTCCATTAATTCTTATATGTCTCATATTGAGAGTTGTTTTTCCCATTCCATAATTTTAATTTATTTTTTCACAAGGCTTAACGTTGAGTAGAAATGTTAATAATGTCAAAGATCTAGATTTTGAAGTTACCATGAACAAAGAAAGAATTCCTTTATAAATAAGTTACTTTCTGGGAAAATAGATACAATGTGGAAATGACCTCTTTTAGGAATTTTTCCAAATTCTATAAAATTCCAAATCTAAAAGGGTTTGGGCATGTAGGTGATCAAATATTTTTTTGAGGATGTTGTATATTATTGATAACCAAAATTTGGTCATGTTTTTTCAAATTAAATCTAAAAAAATAAATATCATGTTTTTATTATCGAATTTATGAGTATGGATTTGGGGATATTTCTCTTATTATCTCATGATTTCTTAATAGATATGAGATATGATTTTTGGGACAAAAGGTGTGGTTTATTAATGAGTATCTATCCATCACTCATTATAATAAGCCTCATGCTTCCAAGGGATGTAAATTAGTGTGTCTGTCATTTTGAGTTTTGATCTTATCTTTGTTCCTTAATTGTGATCTATTGATTTAATCAAATATTAATATTTATCTAGTGGTCTATTTTTTTATTTGGAATAGTACCATTCCCCTAAGAAGAGTTTATAGAGTTTTTTTGGAGGGTATTATGGATTATTTTTCATGAATAAATCCACTATTTTATCAAAATATTGATAAAGTAGTAATTTGAGAAGTCTGTTCCATGGACCATAATGGTGTCCCTACCCTAGCCCAAGCTAGAGAGCTACAATATGGAACTGTAGGAGATAAATATCGAGCAAGTTATTTTCTCCACTATAAACCACCTTCCTTCTCAGTGATGAAAAATATAAAAGAAACAAAATACTAGTTTAGAAATATTGATTGGATTTTTAACATTGTAGAAACTCTAGATTCTATTAAGCTAAAGTGGGATATATTTTAGCCTAAGGGAATGAGCATTACATGGTGGGATATGGTGGTCCTTGAAAATAATTATGAAGGATTGGAGTTAAAATACATCAATACCATCTTATTCCAATCATTCCGTCAGGAATAAATGATGATGGTAAAATCTATAAAATTCCTCACATTTAATTAGTCTGATCAGACTGTGACTAAGTAAACCAAATATTTCATTTAGCTGGTTTATTTTTCTCCTAGGGTATCATAAAATGATATGTTAAACTTTCATAGGTTTTAAACGGTCCTATGAGAATATATTTGTTCTTAGTTTTCCATGCTAAAAATTACTAGTTATATTAAGGGGGTTAAAAGAGAACTTATGGGGAAAAGGAATTGATAGGAAATTCAGGGTTGGTTTGACTTCTTATAATGACCCAAAATTTTTATCAATGGAATCTCCCTTATTATAATTATAAATCTCATACATCAAAAAGATAAACCAATAAAATATTTTTATTATAAATGAAAAATGATAAATTAGTCAAAAAATAAACTAATAATGATTTCAAATATTATAGTGGGACAATAAATATAAAATAAGAGACTAATAATGGGATAATTTGGATATGTTCGATCCACAAGAATGACTGTACTCATGGAAAAGGCTGTAGAAATAAAACATAATTTTAATAAAATAAATAAATTTTGAAGATTAATGTATAAATATTAATTATAAAATATTGAATTTAATGAATAATGAATGGGATAATAGGTATTTATAGGATGTTGTTAACCCATATACCCATTATAAATTTGACTATAGGAATAGTTAATTGGCCATCAGAATAGTAATCTAACCATTAGAAATAGTAATATAATCATTAGAATATCAACCTCAACTATGTAAATATAAAATAAAATTTAGGTATCTTATAAAATGAAAATATGATATATTTGTAACATGGTAAAAGTAAATAAATTTTATAAAATCGATAGATTAAGAGTTAGTATTTTTGTAAAATGTAACTCTTTAATTTTAAATTTTATAATGAATATAATGATTAAAAATAAACTTTATTTTCATAAAATGATTTCAAAAATTAATAATATGTTTTATTATAATGATAATATATTTTTTTGACAACATAAATAAATTTTCAAAGTGTCATAAAATCAATTATAATATTCAATCATTGTCTTCCAAATAAATTAATATTTCAATTAAAAATTAAAATTTTCAAATATATAAAAATTATTTTATAAAAATGGGTTCCATTTTTTAAATCTACACATCAAAAAATGGTCAGGGTGAATTTTTGATATTTTTCTAACATAGTTCATTTTTGTGAATTGTAAAATACAGTAATTAGTAGTATTTTACATTTTAAGCCAAATAAATAAATTTTCGAGTCGTTAATAATTTAATAAACTTTTGGTTAGAAATTAAATATTCTTTTTACTATAAATTTTCCTATAAATAAATACTATAAATAGTATTGAGCCAATATAATAAACTAATGAAATTTTATAATTAAAAACACACCTCTTATCCCCTTATAAATACCACCCCTCGCCACACCTTCTCCTAATACCTTATAAGATTTTGAAATTTCTAATATTATAAAAAATTACCTTCTCAAGACTCTTCCCCACGAACTAGTTTTTTTTTCTACCCAAAATACTAATTCAAAGTGCCTCAAATAGGTTCTCAAGGAGACAATATTCAAGATGAAAAATCCTTCATCTTTCTTTTTAAAAGTATTTATTCTATCTACCTTATCCCCACCCCCTATAAAAAGCTACATGATAAATATATAATAATATATATAGTATAATATTATTTCATCACTATAATTTCATTCATAAAATCCTTTCTATACTCCTATTATTTTAAAAATGAAAACATCTTCTATGATATGTCTGTTCACCGCCTTTCTGGACAACGAGTTTTCCTTTTTCATTATCTCTTTCAAGGCTTGTCGTACAACCATTATTATGGTTATATAAAATTTTAATATGTATATTATATCTTTTTACATGTTATAGAAATAATATATAAAAAAAATATTAAAAAAATGATACTAGTTCTTGATGGTTGTAAAAACTGCCAAAATAAACTAAGCATTTTTCATTAAAGTTTAATCAAATAAATCATCATAATTTAAGAATATATATATATATGACCATTTAAAATTATAAAAGTGTATTAATACCATATAATTTCACTTATGGAGTATTATTCCCATTTTACATGAATATCCATAAATATACACAAGTTAACCAGCCTTGAAACTGTGAAACAAACACTCCTGGAACCACGAAATTAAACATTATAACTCATCAAAATGGAAATAAATGAACATAATAAGATTTTAATAAAGGAAATAATGATTAAAAATATTATTTATTAATTAATTAATTAATTAATTAATTAATTAATTTTATTATCTATGATATAAAGTGAGAGTTCATACTACATTCATACAAAAGATAATTGATCCCTCTAAACCTACATATTTCATGTGGGTAATGATTTTCCTCTCTTTACCACAACTGTTTTCTTCATTTTTCTTATATACTTCATCTATAATCATTATATATTTTTTAAACATATTTATCTATCTGAATTAATCTTTCTTTGATGGGAAAATACATATTTTAAAAGGTTCCCTTCTCAATTGATCCATGTAAGAAAACCCAATAAAATGGAACTGATCTGTTTCTTACCCATTTTCTAGTACACTCTATAAAATATTTTAAGCTAAATTTTTTTTCTATAATAGCCCATTTTATCATAAATAACCATTTTAGTTCTTTTCTGGTTTTATGAAAATAAATATTCTTTAAAGACTCATTATTCTTTTCCCAAAATTTGTGCATTAGTTGAACATTTCTAAATTTTCCTAAATAATATTTTTAATGTACTCAATTTAGTTTGACATCATTACTCATGATATAATGTTATTTTTACTTTATTAATGTATGATAATTATTTAATAAATTTTAGTGGATAAAATAATTATATTTTCTTTGGTTATGTGGTCTGATATCATTTTTGAAATATATTTCTCTCCATAGGTGATCCTTATGTTTATTCATTAGTTATGATTTAATTATATGGAACACATATGTATAAACATGTTATAATGGGTGTGCCCAGATAGAAATCCAATTAATTGTGTAGTTATATAGTCTCATGATATGTTATTTATGGGACTAGGGTGTAAACCTAATCCATTATCGAACTTTTTCCACTATGTGGTTCCATCTTGGCGGTAATCCTTGACTTATTTTTATGTCATGTTATGTGTTTCTACCACAATTATTTATTTCCATGATCATATGATTATAGGTTTTATATGTTATTCCCCTATATGTTTATTCACGATCTATGACTTTTATGTTATCATGTTATTCTATATGACTCATGATTTATACTTCATTATCATGTTTATTCCCATACAAGGATTTTTAGCTCAACTCATCTTTCTATGTATTCCCTGGGTTATACTATTTAGATATAGGTATTCATGGAATTTAGTAGCACATTGTAGAGATATATAAAAATTTATTTTATTCTAGTTTCATGTTTTTTAGTTTTTATCTATTCCAATTAAGATACTAGAAGTTTTTATCCTAGGTTTCTATTTAATGGATAATTATGATTATAATTATATAATAATATGTGTAAAATTCTAGGGTTTCTATAGTTTGTATCATATGAATGTTCTAGTTATTTTTTGGGATTGGTAATAGAAAAAATTAGTTAGAACCATATGGATAATTCTACCACCATGGATAACATAGATTTAAACTTATGAAATAATAACCATGAATATAATTTTCATTTATAATTTTATACTTCTATGTTCCTTGTATCTTATTTATATTTTCATTACCTTATTATTAAACCCCCATCCCACAATAATTTTTATGTTTCTTTTTTATTTAATGATGTTAAATAGGAGAACCAAGTCCAACAACAAATGTTATAGGAAATATGATGATTTCCCAAATGATTTTACAAACATGATGGGAATGAGAGCTCATAACTTCATGAATGTACTAGTTTAACTGGATCATTTTATGAATAATAACATGATTCATGCATAATTCCCTCATTTTCCTAAGAATTCTAAATTTGTGGTTGAATATTTTATTTTAAAGAGGCATCCTATATTTAGTGAATATTATTATCCCCTCATTATAAAATAATGAATTAACTCTATTTAAAAGATATTGTCTATCCTCCAATGCCTAGAATAAGATACTGTTGTACTATAGGACTATATTTTTTATGAGGAAGATGATCATTGGTGGAAACTGATCAAAAATATAATTATAAGGTGGAAAATATTCCATATAATAGTAAGGATTCAAAAAAAATTCAATAAAAAAACTCTCTAAACTCTCCATATTTAGATGGAGAGTGAGTTCTTTAGACTATAGAAAAAGTAAGATAATTCTATGAGGGTGTGTGGGGAAAACTTTACAAGGCCTGTATGACACACCTCTATCTTTTACATGTTTATTAAAAGTAAGGTGGGTCAAGAATTTATTGTATTAAATCTGATTCTATGAAAATACTTGGTGATTCAAGACATTGATAACTATGAAGATATTATATGTTTTCCCTTATGTATGAGAAATCAATTTGAGCATCTCAGTAGTCTCATCGACTCAGGGATAAACAACATACAATGTAGCCTAATATGTGAGTATCAACATATAAATCCCATAGATTTAAGAAAACACATCATCCCAAGTGTCAAAAGTGTGGGAAGAAGCATCCCAGGAATTGTATAAAGGGGACTGGGAGATGCTAAAAATGTGGAAAAGAGGGGCATTGGGATAATAATTGTTGAAGAGTTATAAATAATCCCACCAATACAGAATAATAAAAAACGATTCTTATCAATAATCATCTAGTAGTATAGTGTTTCTACTACAAGTAACACAGGCATTATTTGATCCAATTCCCTAAGACAATGTTTGTTGGACACAATTAACAAAAACCACATATAAGGTAGCAAGGAAGGGAATATTTTATCACTATGGCTAAGATTCATCCTAAAAATGATGTGGTGATAGGTATGTTGGTTATTCATTCAAGGATAATAAAAGTAGGTTTTTATTCAGTTTGTATTCATTCCTTTATATTTTTCTAGTTTAGTTGAACTATTTAATTTCCACCTTGAAATATTGAGGTTTTGTTATCAATGAGAACATAAAGTTGGGAAATTACTGCATATAAATTATATAACTCCTACCTAGTAAATTTTAATTGATTAAACCTCCCAAAAAATATTTTTATGCTTTATTTAGTGGATTTTTATGTGATATTTGGCATGGCCTATTCATCCTTATACAAAACCACATTAACTTTAAGGAGAGGGAGATCACTTTCTATATCTAAAGGAATCCTCCAATTCTATGGAAGTGTAAGGATAAGAATGGATCTACTTTAGAATCATCAAATCAACAGTTAATATTATTTATATATGAGAAAGTATATCTAGCTCAAATGATTGAGAAAAATGATAGGATCATTCCTGAAGAAATTCCCATTTTGAGGGACTACACTAATGTTCTCCAAGAAGAATTTTTTTATTCCTCTTAAAAGGGAGGTTGGGTTCTCAATTTAACATATACCTAGGTCTATGACCATATAAAATACACCTTACATGAAGGATACCATTAAGTTATATGAATTGAAGAATAAGTTACAAGATAATCTAGATAAGGGTTATATCCCTCAAGTGCCTCTGTGTGGGGAGATCCAATCTTCTTCATCAAGAAGAATAATGTATCATTTCACCTATGAATTGATTATCCTGAGCTCAAAAAAATCATGATAAAAAACAAGTATCCCCTACCATGTGTAGGTTACTTTTTCAATCAATTATGTGGATCCATGTATTTCTGTAAGGTGGACCTTCAATTGGGATACGATCTAATTAAAGATGAAGAATGAATATATTCATAAGACTAAATTTAGAATGAGGTATGGAAACTATGAGTTTATAATGATTCCATTTAATCCCACAAATTCTCTAGTAATATTCATGTACATAATGATTATATGCCTAAGATATTACCTATAAAAATTAATTTTAGTCCTTATTGATGATATTCTGATATATTCTAAGTGCGAGGAAGATCATGAGGATCATTTGAATACTTTTCTAAATACCTTGTGAAGTGAGAAACAATATTTAGTAAATAGTAAATGTGAGTTCTAGATAGAGGAAGTATAATTCTTGTGGCATGTTAACACCATCAAAGGAATACATGTATGAATTTCTTAGAAAATGGAAATTGATGAGTGGCCCAAGACATCATATATAATAGAGATTAAAAGATTTCTAGGTCTAAATGGGTATTAAAGGTGATTTGTGAGGAACTTATCATGATTTTGATACCAAATAACAATTATTACTCATAAGGGGGTAAATTTTTTAAGGACTAATGAATGTGAATCCTTCTTCAAAGAGTTGAAAAAGATTCCTATCACTACACAAGTATATGCACTACCCACATGTGGGGAACTCATTGTGGTATATAGTGATGTTTCAAATAAATTATTTGGTTTTTTACAAATGAATAATGAAAAATCGATATACGATTCCTCAAGGAAGCTGAAAGATCATGAGAAAAATAATCCAACTCCATATTTAGATTTGGCACCTATGATATTTGTATTGAAAATGTGGTGGAATTGTCTCTATGGGGAGAAGTGTGAGATATATATTGGTCATAAGATCCTCAAATATATATTCAAAAAAATATATTAATAGGTTTTAGTGAATATAGTTTGATATCAACAAGGATTATGATAGCTCAATCCACTACCATTCTGGTAATGTAAATAAAGTGGCACATTCTATATAAACAATATATCATTCAAATTTATCAATTATGAGAATTGAGAATGATGCAATATTCTTAGAATTAAAAAGGATAGAAAAAGTAATAATTAGGGAAGTAATATTATCATTCCTTTCTAAAAATATATCTCAACCAAAACTTATAGAGAAGATAAAGTATTATCAAATAAATTATGTGATAATTCAGAATAATTTGGAATCTATCTGAAATGGGAAATCCTCATTGTTAAAAATTGACGAGGAAGGATTCATATGATTTGTTTCATGACTATTTGTACCATCAAATCTTGAGATAAAGTGAAGGATTTATATTTATGCATATAGCTTAACCTTCTCCATCTACGCATTGAGCATAATGATGTATCTATATCCCCAAGATAACTATTTGTTAGAGAATATAAAGAAATAGATCATTGAATATACATCAAAGTTACTTGTATGTTAATAAGTGATGTATGGAAGGGAAAAATCAGAAGGGATGATGCATCAATTACCCATACCTAAATGGAAATGGGAAAAATATCATTATTGACTTTTTTCACAATAATTTTTAAGGAATTATTTGGAAATAATTCTATATTGTTTTATATGAATCATCATATAAGAACTACTTGCTTCATTGAAATTTGATAGGACTTCTCACTCAACCAAATATTATGGATATACATATGAGAAGTGGTAAGAATTCATAGAGTACCATTATCGATTGTATCCAATTGATATGTTAGATTTACCTTACCATTCTGGAGAAGTATCCCTCTTGATCTAAATAATTATCTAGACATGAATATGGCTTATCACCCCAAAATTTATGGCTAGATAGAGCGGAATATTCAGAAATAAGGGGATATGTAGAAAGAATACTCAATGGACTTCAAAGAAGGATGGGATCATCATCTTACACTAGTGAATTCCGATTATAAAAATACTAAAGCATCCGAATGGATTATTATGAAGCAAGTTATGGGAGGAGATATAGAATACCTACATTCTAGGATGGATTCAGTGAACATAAGTTTTTGGGACCTGAAATGGTCAAAGAAATTATAGAAACGTTGATAACCATTCAACAGCACATCAGGGCATCCCAAATTCAATAGAATATCTATGAATAAAATCATTGATGGGACTTAGAGTTTCAAATTAGACACACGGTATTCCTCTAAAAATCTCTATGAATGTGAGTGCTGATATCTGGGAATAAGGGAATGCAAAGTCTGAGGTTCATCATCCCCTTTGATAATCTTGATTGAATCATATCTATGGACTATTTACTAGCACTATAATCAACCATGTATCATGTAAAATATGGGTACCATATATCCCTCTATAGGAATTACATACCAAATACCTGACATTTATTGAATTCATAGGTTGTACAGGTGAAAATTATCTCTCTTATGTGGAGAATCTAGTAATGATCTTGGACTGTAGAGATAATGTCCTGTATAACAAGACTACTAACCTAGTAAAATTAATATGGAGTAAACATAAATATGAATCATCGACATGGGAACTGGAGAACTTTATGAAGGATATGTACCCTCTCCTATCTTCACTTTCGTATATTAAAAAAATGAGGGTGAAATTTCATAATGGAGGAAGAATGTAACGACCCAAAATTATTATCAATGGAATTTCCCTTATTATTATTATAAAGATAATATAACACATAGATAAACCACCAAAAAAATTATCATACATGAATAATGATACATTAGTAATCAAATAAACCTATAAAAATTATAAATATTACAATAGGAAGATAAATAGAAAATTATAGAATAGGAATGGGATGATTTGGATCTACTCAATCCACTAAAATGACTACTCTGAGGAATAAATATATTGAAAGTAAAATTAAAGTTAATAATAAAAAATAATTTTGAAGATGAAATTAAAAATAACCTTGAGATAATATATAATTTAATGAATAATGAATGGTATAAGAGGTATTTATAGGATGTTTTGAACCCATATGATCATTATAAATCTAACAGTTGGAATTGTAACCTGCCTATTGGAATAGTAACATGACCATTAAAAATAGTAATCAGACCATTATAATTTTACCCTCAATTATAGAAATGTAAAATAATATTTATGTATCCTATAAAATTAAAATATGAATTATTTATATCAAGGCACAACTAAAAAAATTATTTAAAAATGATAAATTTATTGTTAGTATTTTTATAAGACATAATTATTTTATTTTCAATTTCATAATTAATCTAATGATTCAAAATAATATTTATTCACATAAAAATTATTTATAAATTAAAAAAATTAGTATAATTACAAGATAATTTGTGTGACCATAAATAAATTTTCAAATTTTCATTAAGTTGGTTGTAATACTAAAATTGATTTTTTTCAATAAATGAATATTTTATTTAAAAAATATTTTCAAATTATTTAAAAAATTATTTTCAAAAAATTGAATCCATTTTTTAAATATTCACATCAAAAAATGGTCAAGGTTAATTTTTGTAATTTTTATAAAATAGTTGAATTCTTTTGTGAATTGTGAAATACGTTAATTTATGGTATTTAACATTTTAAGGCAAATACATGATTTTTTTTGTGTATAATGATTTAAGAAACATTTTTTTCAAACTCACATTCACTAGTTACTATATATAGTTACAATAATCAACATTGTTTATAGTCTTGATTCAATATAATAAACTAATCAATATAATAATAAAAAACACTCCCCTCCTACATTTATAAATATAATCACTTCTTCTCCACTATCCAAGAATTGAAGCATGCCAATATTCATAAAACATACCTTAAAAATAATCTTCCCCATGAAAAATTGTGGTTGGCCTCACCAAAATACTAATTCTGAGTGCCTTACGAAGGTTCTCAAGGAGATGACATTCAAGACGTAAAATCCACCATCTATCTCTTTTAAATTATTTATTTATTTTACCATATCCACACCCACCTATCCAACATGACATGATAACTCAAGTATCATATATATATATATATATACTATAATTTTATTTTTTTTAATGGAATAACCATCATAAAATCCCTTCTCTCCTCATTTTACTAAAAATTGAAAACATCGTCTGTAATATATCTGTTCAACGCCTTTGTGGATAGAGATTTTTCATCTTCTATTACCACCTTCAAGGAAGATAATAATTCCATTATTAGGGTTATATCTGATTTTAATATGTATATTTTAACTTTTTTAATGTTGAGTAAATAATATATTTACATACTTTTAAATAAAATGGTACTAGTTCAGGATGGTTCTAAAAATCACCCTAATAAACTAAAAATTTGTCATTAACGTTTTATCAAATAAATCATGCTCATTTCATAAATATAAATGATATATGGGACCACATATAATTTTTAATTTTCATTAATACCATATAATTTCACTTCTATATTTCTATTCTTATTTTAAAAGAACATATATAAATATATATAAGTTAACCGACTATGAAAACATGAAACGAATGCTCCTAAAATGATGAAATTTAGCATTATAACTCATCAAACTTGTAATAAATTAACATAATAAAATTATAATAAATCAGATAAATATGAAAAATATTATAAATTAACTAATTGGTGAAATTAATTTTATTATTCCGAACATTAATCAAAATTGTGGAACATATTTAAACATAAGATAAAATATCTCTTCAAACATCCATATTTAATTTGAGTAATGCTTTACCTCTAATTTATAGAATTTATCTCTACATTATTCTTATTTACTTATTATATATTCTTTATATTTGTTCCAAAACATATTTATCTATCTCAATTAATCTTTATTTTATGGGTAAATTCATATTTTAAATGGTTCTCCTATAAATTCCACCTAACAAGAAATCATAATTTAAGGGAACTTATCTCTTTATTACCCATTTTCAAGTACACTCCATAAAATATTTAAATCCAAAAAAAACTTTTAAAATCCCTAATTTTATCATGAAATTACATTTTAGTTCTTATTTTGTTTTATGTAAATAATTATTCCCTAGAGACTCTTTATTCTTTCCCCAAAAACTATGCTTATGTAGAATATTTATAAAGTTTTCTAAACACTCTTTTTTCGTGTATTCACATCAGTTGGAAATCATTATTCATGATCTATAATTATTTTTAATTTATTGTTTTTCATGAATGATTTAATCCCTTCTTTCATGGATACAATTATGATACACCCTTTTTTTATTCTATGTGATATCATTTCAAAATCTTTTTTTTCATGGGTAATCCTTCTATTTATTCCATATATTTTATTTCTTCGTGTGGCACAAATATTCATGAACAGGTTATGATGAGTGAACCTATATTTCTCTCTAATTCATTGGTTAATTTTTTAGTCTCATGATACATTATGTATGGGATTAGGGAGTAAACCTAATCCATTATGGGACTTTTTCCACCAGGTGATATCATGTTCATGGTAATCCTTGACTCATGTTTATGTCATGTTATGTGTTGCCGCCACATTTATTTGTTTCCATGATCATAAAATTATAGGTTCTATATTTTATGCCTCTATATTTTTATTCACAATTAATTCATTTTTTGTTATCATGTTATTCATTCTACCTCAGTATTTATATTTTATTTCTTTTTCTATTCCATTAATGTGGTTTTTTTCTCATCTCTATTGTATATGAATTCCCACAGTTATCCTATGTAGATATAGGAGTTCATGGAAGTAAAGATCTCATTATGGAGATAGAAAAAATGATGATTTATTCTAGATTCATGTTTTATAATTATGTACCTAGTCCTCTAAATACACTATAATTTTCTATCATTGGTTTGTTTTTAATTGATAATTATGATTAAAATCATGTAATAATTTGTGTGAAATCCTAGGGTCAATAAAATTATTAGTCCACAAAGTGGTAGTTTTATTGGATCCTATATAAATATTAGGAAATATAATTAAACTCATAGTATAGGTGGAAGTGTCTCTTAGTAGTGAGCGTACTACACTTTTAGGAGCATCTAGTGGTGTTCATTTGAATTGATACCAATGTGTTAAAACTAGAAATAAGAAACATTTTTATCATGCACCTAAAAATGTTTA
Organism: Viscum album; assembly: GCA_963277665.1. Taxonomy (NCBI): domain Eukaryota; kingdom Viridiplantae; phylum Streptophyta; class Magnoliopsida; order Santalales; family Viscaceae; genus Viscum; species Viscum album. Next base: position 1,686,801,196 of record OY728160.1, read on the forward strand.
AAACACATGTGGAAGTCATGGTCACTTATAAATATTTTTTCATGCTATTTCAACTCATATTTAGGGATCAGGTTCATCATCTCTTAAAGTATATATGGTGTAGTTGGATAGTCAAAATTCAATATGATTCCAGTCATAGGCCTCCAGAGTGAAACAATTTCATGCATTGTAAGAGTCTCTAATTGAAGGTGATTTAGGTCCTTCGATATTGATAGGTACTATTTTTAATTATCCATTTTTAGAGACTACATTATTTGATAATGGTTCTTTATACTCTTGTATACTAGCCTGCTTTGTGAATATCTTAAAACTTCTAATGTAACTCAGCCCTTATTTGATGGAGCCCGTGATACCTCTTGGGAAGAAGAGGGGGAAGGGTTTCTGTTGTCCCCTATGTCCCATATCAATTTCCAATATTGAGATGTCTTTGAATTACCTGATTATAGACTTTGACCTTGTTGATTTTATTATCAAGAGAGATTGGTTGGTTTCCCATAAAGTAAAGATTGAACATTATCATTGGAAGGTTTCATCTATTGAATCCAGTGGGAAATAACATGTATTTTATGGAGAGTGGGATCTGAGGTCTATTCAATTAGGACCACTTTTTTCAAAACCTGGAAGGATGATTTCATCTTTCTTGACTAATCTTGGGAAATAACCCTTGGTTTGTAAACAATCTTTAATGATCTGGTAATTTCCCGTTTTGTTTCTAGATGAATTTTCATGTCTATCACTAATCATAGAAGTGGATTTATTGATAAAATTAGTTACTTGATCCAACTGATATATATTACTTCTTACAAAAAATCATTGGATAAATTGAATTAATTTAAGATTAAATTATATAATTTATGGTGAATGATTTAATTCATCCCAATGTATATCTTGGGGAAGCCCCTAAAGTTTTTTCTAAGAAGGATTATCGAAATATTTTTCTCTGTTGTGATTATTAAAAGATTAACTGAGTAACAATTAATAATTTGTTCCTATTTTCCCATAAAAAAGAATTGATTGATAAATTGAAAGGGGTAAATTAGTTTAAAAAAAACCTTTAGTATGGATATCACTATCTGAGAGTTACTAAAACATATATTCCTAAGATGGAATTGATGTGTAGGAATTTCCATATTGAATACATTATCATATCATTTTTCTTAAATGAATATCATATAGATTCCCATGATTTGATGAACTAGATATTCCAACAGTACCTTGATTCCATTGTGTTGGTATTTGTGGAAAATATTATGGTTTATTCAATAACTAAGGAATAATATGAAATTCACCTAAAATATATTTTTTTAATATTAGTATATCGCTATATCTTCAGTAAATTATCTAAATTAAATTTTGGGATTTAAGAATTCATGCTATTAGGACATGTTATTTTGGAACAAGGCATCTATGTTGATCATGAGAAGGTGAAATATGTTATGTCTTGGGAATAACTATGTTACCACTTTGAGATTCTATGATTTTTGGGTTTGGAAGGGTATGAGCATCGGTTCTTAATGTATTTTCCAAAAATTGCATCACTTTTAACTATCCTTACCAAAAAGGGAGTGAAATTGTTTTTGGATTCTAAGTGTTAGAACTCCATTAATAAATTTTACGGTTTTTTAACCTTCGCCCTTATTTTGGTCTTTCTGGAATCCATATAAGGATATATAGTTTATTTATATGTTTTACATTTATGGATTGTGTTTGGTATGATTTAAGGATATCATGTGGGGTAATATAGATCTTTTAAGCCTATTCCCCATAAGAAGAACTACCCCACTAATAAACATTAACTCACATCAGATGTATATGTGATTAAATTTTAGGGACATTAATTTTTTGAGGAAAATATCACAGTTTATTCTAATAATTAAGGATTAAGTTATATCATTTCTAAGAATTACTTGAACCTTAGGTATAGGTGATGAGTAGAGTACCTTCATACCATTTAATTATACATCTCTTACACCCCCTAAAATGTTATTTTTTTTGTTGATTCCCTTGATAAGAATGTAACTTCTATATATATTATAGATTCAAAAAATTAATGGGAGCATATAGGAATCTTAACTCGGATTAATATAAATGAAATGAATGAAGAAATAGATGTTGTTTTGGTTTTTGTAAAGTTAATTCTATCTCCAATTTAGTTGATTCTATAGGATCAGCCAAGGGATATTAGGAATTATTGATATGGTTTAAAGACTATCAGTGAATAGTATCTCTCAATGAAAGGTGTTCCTTTCTAAAAGATCTATTTATTATCCCAATATCTATGAGAAATTCAGTGATAAAGTATTTTCATTGTTATCAGTGGGTCCTTCACTGAGGAATTTCTAATATGAATCATAATATAAAACATTAGTTATGGTTTCTAGGTTTGAAGCATAACATTGATTATTCTATATCTCATTTCTATACTTTCTATAAATCAATGTCGGGCACCAAAATGATTCTGGTTTTCTTCAAACTCTTACAATGCTAGTGTGGAAGTGGGATGAGGTGTCCATGGATTGCATTATTATACTACATTGGTATCCCTAAGGTATGAATTCTTTATGCTTGATGATTGATTGGTAGACCAAGTGTATCCATTTCATTACAATTTTGGACCCACCATGGTTTATGTTTTGGTAAATCTTTTTGTACAAGAGATCATGAGATTGCAAGGGGTCTCATCTACTATTATCTAATATAGGAACCCTAGTTGACCTCTTAGATTTGTAATGTTATCCTATAAGTGATGGGTTTAAAATTCATGTTGAGTATGACTTAACATCCTCAGATAGACAAAAAAATAGTTCAAGCTATTCAGATTTTAGGCGATATGATTTTCCCTTAAGTAATTTAATTTTGTGGTTTTTGGAATATCAATTTAGGAATTTTTGAGTTTTCTTATAAAAATATTTATCATTCATCCATTAAAATGGATCCCTATAAATCCTTTTATAATTCCCTCTGAAAATATACTCATTATTGTTTAGAGGTAAGAGAATCTTCTCTTGTCATGCCAAGACCTATTAAATAGACATCATTAAAGATCCAAATTATTCATCAATGATTGGTTATGTCTAAGAATTAATATAATTATTGTGTAGATAATTGGAATAATCCTTTTTAATTTTTTATTGGTGACTAGTATTTATTGATAGTTTAAACATAGTTAGTTCACTGTTGATTTAGGAAATAGGGTAAGTTGGTTTTCAGATATATGGGATTATTCGAGATCACTAGTCAAATTTGAAAAGGTGTTTACTAATTTTATTTTCTATATTAATTTAATTATATCCAAAATGTGTTCTTTTATTATTAACTTAATAAGTATCACTATAACATGTATCATGTCTTAAATTAGTAAGAACTTGATCTAGAACTTGATATGTCAGTGACTGAGTAGCTAGTTCAGATTATTGAATCTCTAGTAAAGGATTTATATGGGAAGTCTCTACCATTATCAATAGTTATATTTCATAATGGATCAAACACTAATGATATGTAGTAGTAGGAGTATGTGATGAAGATGAAATGGCCTCATCTCTTTATGGATCATCATTTTTCAACTTAACTTTCTAGGGAAAGAAAGAAATATGTCAGGGATAATTGTCTCATACTAAGATGTGTTCCATGAACATACATTCATTTTATATGACCATCTTTCATTCCATATTATTTTTTTTCATTATTTGAGAAGTTTTTAGACCTTTAGAAAAAGTGTTGGGAAACACCAATATTTGGTTCACAGTGAGAATCATATCTTCAAGATAAAAAAATAGATTTGGGTAGTAGGTTAGTTTCCAATCACAAGAGATTCATGGTGTGAATCCTAGTTCACATCATGAAATTTTTTAAGAGAATTATTTTTTATTTAGATTTATTGTTAATAATATTTTTTAATTGTGTAGAAGTGATTCAAGGTGTGAATCTAGATTTCACATCAGGAACCCACCAGACTAACTATAAAATTAATTACTATCCTCATGGTTTAACTTGATTTAATCCCCCATTTCTAGTCCATTTGACTATTTTCTATCCTTAGATAATATCTCTTGTGTTCTTGGCCTTTCTTCTCTATCATGGTGTTATTTTTGTTTAGTTTCATAAGAAATATTTAAGGATTATTATGGTATGTTTTTTTATTTATACTCCCTTAATATTTTCCTCATCTTCATCATATTTTCTTCAACCATAATGTAATGATATTTTAGGTTTCATTCAATCTAAATTTGTTTATGTGGTTTTTTTGGTTTATGGGTATTTCATGATTTTATTGAGCATTTTTTTCTTTGATGTGAGGATCCCAATCAATAATTGAAAATACCAAGTGCTTGAGGAGGTTGTTTTTGAAATGAACCTTTTTCTTATGAACTATTCATTCTTGATGATTCTAATTTTTTTTTCAAATTATTAAAGGAGTGGTTTATAATTCTTAAAATGTTCATGTTTTTTATATTTTTATAAAATGAAATTCTCTGATTGATATTTTGTGAAAATTGATTTTCAAGTCATGTTTTATTTTGATAGAAAGTGATTTCAAAGCATGTTATATTTTTATGGAAATTGATTTCAAAGGGTGTTGTGTTTTTATGGAAATTTATTTCAAAGTATTTTATATTTTTATGCAAATTGATTAAAAACATGTGTTTTATTTGGTACATTTTTTCAAAGTAAGATGTATAAAAATTAAAGGCCTCTAGGGTTGGGGATGAATATTTATTTCTTTGAAATAATTATCCTTAGTATAGCTGGAGAACATTGGAACCTCGGGTACTTAAGAGCATGATGGAATTTGAAAATGAACTTTAGGAATGGTATGTTTTTTAGAAAGTAAATATGATTATAAATATAACTAAACTATGTATTTAATGACACTATAAATGGGTTATCTTTTCAGGGTGTTCTTTTTTCCATTTTTGTGATTATTGGACTATAGAATTATAGTCCACACTAGTCATGAATGTTAACTGAGGTCGTACGAGAATCCTAGCTAACGAGGACCTATTGTACCCTAGGACACAATTTCAGTGATTATTCTCTTTTTGAAATTTATTTTTGTACCTAAATGGGTATATAAACTATTTGAAATTATTCAGAAAAAATTAAACATTTTGAATTCCTTAAAAATAAAAATAGTTTCATTAAATGTACTTTGAAAATAGGTTTTTTTTAAAGTAATTGTAAACTTTGTTAAAGTTTTGAATTTTCATGTTTAAATATAGATAGTGAAATTGGATTTCATAATTTTTTCACATTAATAGAGAAGAAATGGTTTATCTTGTATAGACAGATTTTGGAAAACAATGGCTGGGATCCTAATGGGCCTATTTTCTCAGACACTCTACATACCTTTGGGTGTGTATAGATCTATTTTTATCTCACACAATTAAAGGAACCACACATTATATATCTAGAAGGTGTATATGATAGTGGAGTGTTAGATTTTGGTGGTGAAATGATTCATCATTATATTGGTTGTCTACCATTTGAGTACATGAGTTTTTCTATTTTGGTTTGGAATATCTTTTTCATTTTACTCATTTTTTCTTCCACTATATGACTATGTTGTATAATTTTGACACCTTTTTATATATTCTATTATTGTTTCCCTTATTTTTTCAGATCATGGAAAAAATATACCTAATGGTACTTCTTGATTTCTAGGTGATTATTTCCAGACCTTGAGGATTGGGAATGCCATTCGGGACTTTCCATGATCTAGCTTAGGTGTCCAGTATATGGATAACTCGAGTTAGGTCATAAAAACATATAGGATTCAAATTTGAGAGATAATGATAAGAAGTGAGAGAGATAAAAAAATAATGAAAAACAAAACCTAAAAATAGATTAAGATGGAAGAACCATTACGATCGATATAAGTTATGAATTATAAATCCATAAGGGATTATAGGAGACCATAAATTTATTATAAATGAATATAAAATAGAAAGGTATTGTAACAACCATGACTTTGGTAACCTAATTTTTGTGGGTAATTTATTACATTGGAATATATACAAGGGGTATAATCATTAAGGTCCAATTAGTTTTGTAGTCTTTGGGAGCTTGATACATACATGGTTTCTATTTTACATTCAAAATAAAATTTAAAATGTTTTAAAATAAATTTGTTCACATTATTGAAACTCATTCAAAGAATTATTCTTTAATAACATGGGGAAAAGAAAAAAAAGTGTGAGCACAAAATCTAGTAAGGTTATGTAAAATGGAAGATATAATGAGTATATAATTCATAAAAAATATTGAAAGGTAAATTACTCAAAACCCATTACATCAAATCAATAAATTCATCACAGAGTGCATCCATGGGAAATATCAATGTAATAATCTCATGGATAATAATAACAAAACTTCCTAATGAAGTTAATTCTTGATATTGGAAATCATGACCTCAGATATCACAATATCAATACCATCTAGACCTTTTTCTAAGTCATTTTAATTTAAAGGTAGGACTACTTGAAAACCCCATTTAATTTGGGTAGTTGATTTCCCTCATGAAGATTTTTTATACATAGTGGGGTTATCTATAACTGGGCCCCACATGCCACTCCACTTCCAATTCACTCCAAATATTCTGATTGATCATTTAAATTTATGAACAATTTTTATTACTAATAAATATCCATATTGAATAAATAATATGAAATATCATTATTTCCCCAGTCAATCAAATAACTTTTAAAGTAAAACACCGTATGTAGAAATGGTGTATGGTTTAGGAAATAATCATATATATGATACAATTAATACAAATATTTAAGATGAATTTAATGTCCAATGATCACAAGAATTTTAATAGTTTATGGGATATTTACTTACAACAAAATTAATAAGAGATAATGTATGACTGTAGATTCATTGGAAATATGGGTTTCGAAATAAAATCATATCCTTTAGTGAAATAAATAAAATTGAAGAAAAATATTTAAATAACATTTCATTTAATATTTATCTTTGTAAAACCATTTAAAATTGTTAGAATAAGATAAAAATTTAAAATGGTTATATTAGTGGGAAATTCTGTTAACATTGATGATGATAAAAAAACAATCCTTTTAACTTTTAGTAATATATTTTTTTAAAAAATTTAGTGTCTTAATTAAAGTGATAAATAGGAAATTTTTTTGAATAATATCAATTAACTCATTAAATATATACATTATAATAAAATTATTTAGTCTTATGATTTATAAATGATAATATTTATTCAATAAAAATATAAGGAATCCCAAAAGAAAGTGTTAATGTAAAATAAATTATTACCTCTTCGGTAACTTTTAAATTGTAAACCCTTGAAATAATAAATTAGAATTGAAAAATTATTCATCATTAATAAATATTTATTCATGTGAAAAATATCAATGGTATAGTTCATACACTAAATAAAATTAATAGGTGAATAATGAAAAATACGTCCCAAATGACTGGAATTTAAGATGAAGTTTCCTTACCAAACACTTATCTTCAGTTGAAAATGGTTTAACATCAATTATAATAGTCTTAAACATGATAAATTTTTTTATTAGAACCATATTAATATTTATAATATTATATATGATCCTTCTATAACATCTCATCATCCATTATTTTACAATCATTCATTATTACTATTGCTTCAGGTGTTAATAGCCTTGTTTTCTCATGCATGTTTTTAATGAAAGTTTTAGTTCTTGCAAATATGATATTGTTTCTTCATCCCTATAATTATATTAATGTTATGAATATCATATTTACTTATTATATACATTTTTTTATCATTATTTAATATTATATAAGTAAAATGAATCGTATTGCTTCTTGGGGATAAAAAGATGAATGTAAGAATGAATGATGGTTTTATTTACCATTTGGTAGTGAAGGACATGGATAAATATTATTCCAAAAAAAAATAACATCTTTTGATACTGTATTTTTTTTATTATATTGTAATTTTAATACATAATTAAATGTGTTAAAAGAAATGTAAAAAATAAAATGCTTGTTGAAGATGGTTACCTTATCTTAGAAAAACCTAATTTGGATTTCCTGGAAAGGATCTTAGGGATAGTATTTTTGAAAACCCAAACCCTCTATAATGTGTATATGGATTTTGGGAAGATATTTTTTCATGTTTTGGTCAAGCTAAATGTCTTCATAGGTGTAAATAACTGAGGGGAGGTGGTTGTCTTTTATAATTTAGTGGCACACTTGTAATTTTTCAAAGTTTTACAATAATGTCATTTCACATTCTTGGAAATATAGATAAAAATATATCATATTATAAGGATATAATTTTATTTTCTAAATAAAACCTAAAAAATGGTTCTTAGAAATTATTTAGGTCATTTTGACTCTCATCTTTATAGATTAACCCTTGGTAAACCGGTTTTATCCTCAACTGTGATAATTAATTATTACTATTTTACTATTCATTATGACTAAATATTATGATTACAGTATTACCTAATATTAATTATTTTTATTAAAATTATTTAATCTATTTTATCAAGTTCAATTCACAAAATTGGTAGAATTTAATTTAAAAATAAACTCTCAATGTGTGAAGAAATTATTTTTGAGGAAACACATTTCTCAAGAATAAGATGGTCTTAAAATGAATATATGACAAGAAATAATAATTTTATGGATTTAAATTTATATGGTTAGATATATAATATCTTAATTTCATTTAAATAATTCATCATTATATACTATTTTAATTAATTAAAATTTAAATACATTATTCCTTTTACAAAAATAGTTTCCTAAAAAATATAACTTTTTTCCTCCAAATGATATTATCATTTTCATATAAAATTGATAATAAATAAATTTTCAATTATACATATTATAATAAATTATTATAAACTAGAGGATAAATAGTTACTTACTACATTTTCAATTATTAATAAAATCTTATTTCTAAGAGAATTTTTCAAAAATTCATTCTTGGCTTATTTTGACATGGAATGTTAAAAATCAATATTCATCCTATAAAATTAGATTTTTTGCAAGAAATAATAAAATTTCCCTTTTATTATAGTCTTATTAAAATATAATTTGACCTAATTTACTTGATTCTCCTTTTTCACATTCTTCCCCCAACAAAAGTTCCATCCTTGAAATTTTCATGGTATTACCTTATAAAAAAGGGTGGTTCTTCTTTATAATATCCCTTGGTTTCAATGTTTCTTCCTCAATTTTATGATTTCTCCAAAGTAAATTTAATAATCATGTCCCTTGATTCACTAAAACTTTCTCTCTAGTATCTATAATATGTATAGTCTCTTCACGGTAAGATACACCAGGTTTCAATTCTACTTATAAAAATGCGAGAACATGAATTTGGTCTGGAATGTAGTTTCCTTATTGTGATATATAAATCATATCATATACATTAGAGAGACATTGTGGAATTTAAAAATGGCAATTCATAGCTTCAATTCCTTCTATAATTTCAAAATTTCTGATGTACTAGGGATTAGATTCCCTTTCTGAATGAACCTTATTACACCCTTCTAAAGAGATACTTGTAGAAAAACATGATCTCCCACTTGAAATTATAATTAATTTGTTTATTAGAATAAATATTTTTAATTATTTGGTCTTCTTTAATATGTTCTTGAATATTATTTATCTTTTTCGTTGACTCCTCTACAAGTTTCTAGCCCATAAGTTTCCATTCATCAACTCCATCCCAACAAATGGGATTGTGACTTCCCTTTTTTAATAATAATTCATATGGAACCATTTGAATACTTCAACAGAATATATTTTTATAGGGAAAATATTCCAAAGATAAATATAGATACCACATATGTTAAATGTTAAGTGGGAATGATCTCAACATGTCATATGATTTCTGAATAGACCTTTCAGAAATTCCATCAATTTTGAGGTTAGAGGGAGAGCTCAAATAAAGCTTAGTATTAAGAGATTTCGAAATACTTTTCCCAAATTTTGATGTAAATTGGGGATCATGATCAGAAATTATTGAAAGATTCTCACCATGATTTATTACAACTTTATTAAAATAGAGTCATACACAGTTCTCAAGAGTTAACTCTTCTCTTATATATAGTATATGTGTATATTTGGTTTTGAAATCAATAATAAAAAATATTTTATCATTATTTCTAGGAGTATTTAGTAATCCAGAGAAACATTAAATTGTAATGAAAACCCATTTCCACATATTAATAAGTAGATATTTCCTTAATATTCAGGTATTTTGTATTTTATCCTTTACTTGTTGATAAACTGAGCATCTTGATATATCATCACCAATTTTCCACCTCATATTATCCCACTAAAAATGTTCCGTCAAATCCCTAAACATATTGGTGCTACTAGGATGTGTACAGATATTCAATCTATGAGGATCATCAAACAATTCCCTTTTAATCTTATGTATAGAATGTACACATAGACTCTTTAAAATTTCAAAATTCCATCTTCATATATGAAGTCTTCTTATTTCCCATCATTTGGTGCCTTAATTTTCTTCAAAAACAATTTCAACATCAGATTGATATCATTTTAAATTTTACAATAAATATGGTTATTAAATCATTTGAAAAGGGAATGATGTCTCCCCTTTTTTAATAATTAACATATCCATCATTAATAATACCCATAACCTTGGATAAATTTCAATTCTCATTTCATTCAGGACTCCATGATATTTCATACCTGATTCATCCACTTCTGTATTTACCTTCCCTAGGTTGTAGTGTATTGAGAAATCATAATCCATGTGTAACTAGATGCATCACCTTTGGATCATATTGATCTATTTCTCTGAAAATTTTAATCTTAATATCTTATGAACTATGTATATCTCAAAACTTTTACAATATAGATAATGACTCAATATATTAAAACAAATGATTATGACTCAAAACTCATGCTCATGAGTTGGATAGTTTTGTTCATGAGTGTTTAATTTCATTGATTCATATTCAATAACTTTATCATTATACATAAATAAACAACCAATTCACTTCATTGATGCATCACAATATACCACAATCCCATCATTTCCTAATTATAGTATCAAAATTACATAATTGATCCATCTCCTCTTAAATTATTCATAACATTATTTAAATTTATTTATTCATACGAATGTAACCCATTTATGTGTAAGGTAGGTTTATGGGTTAAACAATTGGATTTTTTTTTTGAAACAGTATCCAATGAAGACCCATAAAAAAATGAAACGATTTACCTCAGTTATGTTCATTAGTGTCATCCATTCTTTGATAGCCTTATTATTCACAAGTTCAATTGATATTCTATATATGGGGACAATATGGATAATAAATGAAACATTATGAATCCAAAATTCACACTTTCTAAATTTAACATATAACTCTTTTCCTCTAAAATTCTCAATAATGATCTATAATTGATTCTCATGGTCCTCATATCTTTTAGAATACACCAAGATATAACCAGTAAATTCCAAATAAAATCAAGATATTCCTTGAGTACTCTATTCATTTTATCCATGAAAACATATAGTGCATTAGTCAATAAAACTTCAATTAGTGTAAACTGGTAATTTCTATACCTCATTTGAAATTTTTTATTTTGAATAACTTCCTTCATTACACATAATTTATGATACCTAGAATGAAGGTCAATCCTGGAAATATTTTCAGCTTCATGAATTTGATTGAATAAGTAATCACTGTGAGATAGAGGATACTTTTTCTATATAATAATTTCATTTATTTTCTTATAGTCAATTCACATCTACAATGACATATAATTTGTAACGTCCCGGTTCTGGAAGCCACCCAGAGGCGCCCCGTACCCGGTTGGTCACATGGCCTCAAGAGAATTTTCCCAAATGCCAGAGGCTGACGACTAGCAGCGGGGGCCTTGGGTGTGATAGTGGGAAAACTATGCCCTCATTGGAAGAGTAAACAGTGGAAGAAAAATAAACATGCAATAGCGAAAGCAGTAATAGCCAACATTATAACAGTGGAAGACTAAATCAACAACTGAAGCACATATGTATATATGAAATGATGCGTGATACATAACTAGGAAATCATCCAAACAAGTCACATTGCTGGAAAACACTACAGTACCAAAACAAGTACAAAATAAAAGTAAACATCTCCTCAACATCGCAAGCCAAAGCTTGGTCCCATGCTCTCCTGCTCTAAGCAATCAAGTTCCAGATGTCGAAGGGCGCTTGCCCTTGTCTATACCTGCAATAACATAGTCTGCTTGGGCCCAAAAAGCATGGACCAAACAGGGTGTGAGATAAAATCCCAGTAGGCATTCACCCGAAGATCTGTGCCTAACAGTCAGTGAGTATATGGCAGGTAAAAGTACAATAAGTAGTAAACAGCAACAGCAAGCAGTAGATAGTAAACAGTAAGTAGTAAAACAGGATGATACATAGCAGCAATCAATCCACAACCAATCAACAATAGTGAAACAAATAGCTAATAAGTTGGAAACCCTCTGGGAAGTACTCGTAGCCATACCCTCTGGTCCTATCCAATAAGTACCACAACCCTCTGGTCAGTTTACTCAGCCTAACTCCTCTGGATTGGTCATACGAATCTATGAGACTCCCTAGGGAATCTCACTCAGTCAATTCCCCTTATAGTCTAGGGTAGTCAAGGACTCTCTTGAGGAAGATCACACGGTCTAAAACTCTTATCCCCAAGGTCTAGAGACTCTTTGAGGAAGTTATCTCGGTCAATTCCTTCTATAGACTCAGGTATACCACATACTCTCTGAGGAAGCTCACTCGGTCAATTCCTCCTCTAGCCTGGGAAGGTTCTTAAAGAGATTCAAACAAGGTAAGACTCCCTAAGGAAGCTCACTCGGTCTACCCTCCTATAGTCTATAAAATCTAAGACTCTCTGGGAGCTCACTCGGTCCATCCCCTCTATAGTCTGTAATATCTAAGACCCTCTGGGAAGATCACTCGTTCTATCCCTTATAGTCTATAGCACCAGGTTCTCTCATCCCCATTCTATTCAGTGCATAATAATGCTATAAGGAAAAAGTACACCTATAGATCTACATGGCTAACCAAAGTACACCTATAGAGATACTTAGTTAAATAGTCTACAAGGCAACAAGCATGTCATGAGCTTCACTTCAACCTATAACTGCAAATCATGAAGGCAGGTGTAACGACCAAAGGAAAACGAGACCCAAAGTTCGTAAACAGAACAAATTAAGGGAAAAAACATCCAAGAACAACAAATTATCCTCTAACATGGTCAAATTACCTCTACAAAAGCATACAAGCAAGGTAAGAAAACAACGAAGGCAAAAAGTGGTAACACACAATACCCCATTCACCGGTATCGGTGGAAATTCACCCATAAACTCAGAGACTTTGAACGGTAAGGCACAAATCACCTACCTCAATCCTAGGATATCGATATACTTGAACCACGACGGCTGATTCTCCATAGAGAGTCATAGATCTAAGAAAACGCACAAAACGTGCAACCTTATATAACTTGAGAAAGAGGAAGAATTAGAAAACAAGGCTCAAGCAGAAGGGAGAACTCACCACTACGCTTCCAACACAATTGACAGAGCTCGAATCGGAGAATAGATGAGGCTCAGGAATATGGAGAAGTTTCGTGGTCATACGATGTCTCTCGGTCGAACCAGACCTAGAAGAAGATGATTATGGTGATTATGCACAACCCCGGTCCGTTTAGAAAAAAAAAAGAAAAGTACACAGAGTGTATTTTTAAAGTACACAACGTGTAGTGGGTTTCTCTGTACTCTGCCAAAATCGGCCTCCACGTCACCCCTACACACCGTGTGTGTGGTCTGGACACGGCCAACACATGGTTTCGAGCGGGAAAAGAGTACACAGCGTGTACTCAGAAATTACATGGCATGTACTTCACAAATTTCCAGAAACTCCATTTTCCTCAAAAACGCCAGAAAAAGGAAAAACATACCTGAAACGAAGATTCGGGTTCTTACAAAATTCTTCTTAAATAAAATAATTGTTGTTCCCTAAGGTAAAACACCCGGGTGTATAAATCCTTTATCACACAAATCTTGTAGTTGTTTATCCAACTCTATTAATTCCACAATGTCCACTCTATAAGGGTTCTTTGATATTAGTCCTATATCAGGGATTAAATTAGTGGAAAACTCAACTTGATGCTCTTGTGGATGTCTAGGTAATTCCTCAGGAAATACATATATGTATTCATATAAAATAGGTATAAACTCAATTTTATTATCTCATCTTCCATTCAATGATTGTGTGTTATCTTATTCCTTAAGTGTATCATTCAGAATATCTACTGAGGGTGGATCTAGACAAGACCAAAGTATTGAATTATCTTCTCTAAATATAAGGAATTCTATATCTTCATAATGAATCCTAATTTCCTTCTTTTTATAATAAATTTCAGAATCATGTTTTTAAATCCAATACACAATAAGGATTATGTAAAATTCAACCATATGTATGATAATAATGTCATAAAATATATAATGTTTATGTTTTATAATGGGAACTACATGACATATCCTAGTCACAGTGATATTTCCACAAGGAATTTTGGCTGATAACTCCCTTCTTAAGCTACTAGTAAGTAATATAATTTTATTGGAAAACATGGAAGATATAAAAGGGTGTGATGATCAAAAATAAAATAAATAATTAGCTAAATTTTATTCTTTTATTAAAGTATCTACCATTACATATTTTTAAAATTCAACCTCATCTGTAGTGATTATATAATTTTAGCCTTCCCATTTTTCCTCTTCTATGGTAAGTTACCATGATACTTGGGACATTATGTTGAATAATTCCCCCATTTATTTATACCTAAAACTTTATATAATAGTAGTATCTTAATTTTACTTTCATTTATAAGCTATTTAACACTTATCATCTCACTTTTAAAAAACTACTATTCGCTTTAAGAATTTTATAGGGTATTTCTTTCCATAATTTTCACATTATAGAAATTGATTCATTTTCTTCTTACTACATGAAGTATTCTATTTTTCATGATGTTCATCCAACCTCTTATTTTCTTGACTCTCCTTAAATATATAATGTCTTTAAAATTACTAGTTTTTTTATTCCACATATAAATATTTCAATATATAATGAAATTTTTTGACAAACGAGTTCCCTTCAGTGACTTGGATTAAACCCTTAAAAGAAATTGTAAATATTGTACTTTGAATTATATATGTAATTCATAGCATCCCTGGATAATCTTTTAAAGGTAGCTGCATACTCCAAAAAACTTTATTTTTTAATTTTTCTTTAAGCTACGTAACTTTCTCTTCATTTCAGTTAATTTCTTGCGAGGGAAATATTTATGTAAGAATGCTTCTTTAAAATCTCCCCATTTCATGTGTTATATTTATTCTTCCTCTCTAGTATTTTGGATCAAAAACCACCATTGATTAGTATTTAATTTTAGAAAATATACTACAAGTATAACAATTTCTCTTTCATCACATCCCAATTCCATATATATCTTTTCATGGGACTTAATCCATTGCTCATATACCACAGGATTAGTAGTCCCAATAAATTATATTGACTTATTTCTCATGAAATGGTTCAGTATAGGTTTATCGTGAAATTAATGTTTTTTCTCCATATGTGGAAGTTTGTTGTTAATAACCAAGTTCAACTCCCTCAATATAGCCATGATCTTCTAACCTCCAAAACCAATTGTATTGACTTACTCAGTAGGGGAATTTATATGTTGGTCATGAGTATTAGTAAAATTATTTCTTCCATGAAACATTTATAAAAAATGGAATATAATGGATTATATCATATTATTAATAATTTAAAATCAAAATATATAATTACAAATATTATTAACACAGAACATAAATAAAAAACTTATGATTTGTTATTCTCTGAATAATAAACTTGTTTTCTTTGGGGATATATTTGAATCATAAAAATATTTTTCAAATCCTTCATAATTGTTTGTATAGAAAATGTGTATTATCCTAATAATATCCAATGGGAGTGTAAAACCAAGTGTATAGTAAGGTCCCATTCACAATGCAGTAGAATAATTTCTGAAATATACTCAAACCAACTCATTTTGGGTTATTAAGCCTAGATACATCTATTTTAAAACCACATCCCCATGAAATACTTATAAAGGGATGAATTTATGCGAAAAACACTTAATCTATACCTTAAAATAATTTTTGATATTATTCCACAATTAGACATAACATCAATGTCTATAATAGGGTTATGATCCCTAACTTATGCTTTCTTAAATATAGTTCACAAGGATTCTATTAAACTTTCTCTAATACCAACTGTAACAACCTTGAATCCAATAACCCAGAGCTGATTGTAACATTGGTACATTGGAATATATACAAGGTGTATAATCTTGATGAAATAATTTTTTAGTAGTCTTTGAGAGACATATATATACATTATACCCATTTTACATTAGGAATAAAATATAAAACATAACAGAAGAAAATGTTGTGCATCCTAGAAACTTATTTCGAGAATTATTCTTCATTACCTAGGGAAAGGAAAAAATAAATAAATGTGAGATGAAATTCACAAAAATGGTATATATATGGTATAAATCATGATTAGATAAGGCTGAATTAATATTAAAAGGTAAATAACTAAAAACAAATACCATTTAATGAATAACTTGACAATAAAATTCATTCATGTATAACATCAATGAAACAATATCATGTATAATAATAACCAAATTATTAATGATGGTAATTATTAATATTGGAATTCATTATCTTGGATATCATGATATATATACATTAAACACCATTTTATAAGAAATTTTAATTGATGGATAGGTATACACTAAAAACACATTTAATTTGGTCACCTGATTTGTCTGAGGAGAGTTTTTGATACATTTATGGGCAATCTATAACTAGGTCTCACACGTCATTTCATGTCCAATTATTTCCTCATTTATTTAATGATCAGTTTTAATCATGAATATTATTCGTTACCAACAAATATTTATATTGAATGAAGAATATGGAAAATAAATATTTACCCAGTAAAACAAATAATTGTCAAAGTAAAACACTGTAGTATAAATGGTATACAATTTAAGAACTAATCATATCCTTGATACAAAGAATATATATTTTTAAACTAAATGAAATTTCTATTGATAATATAATGGAAATATTTCATAATATATTTAATGACCACAAAAATAATAATATATCATAGATGGCCATATATTCATCTAAAATATAGGTTTTGAAATAAAATCAAGTCCTTTGGAGAAAAAATAGAAGAAAAATCTTAAATTAATCATCCATTTAAGTTTTTTATGTAAACAAAAATTAAAAAAATGTATAAGAATCTAAATATCATAAAACAATTATGATTGTGGGACAGCCTATTAACATTTTATACATTAAAAACCTTCCTTTTCACTATTTGTAAAGAATTTGTAGAGGGATACTTTCAGAAAAATTAAAATAATTAATATAATACCTTTTTAATATTCATGTATAGCTTAAAATTTCTTTAATAAATCATTTGAGTAATAAAAAATATATTTTTAAAACAATTCTAAAAAATAGAGACATGGATGAAAAATATTCTTGATTAAAAGAGAAATAATATCATCTTTTCTATTAAACATATTGTTACACGATTCAAGTTACAAAGAGATAAATGTTAGAATAAATATGGTAACTCCTTAAATATCTAGAGGATAAAAAAATTATAGGATATTATAAAGGATAATTGATAATATTTATTTATTGAAAATATAAGTAATCCCAAAAGAAAGTGAAATATAAAATAAATTCTTATCTCTTTGGTAACTTTTAAATTTTAAACCCTTCAAAGAATAAAATTGAATTGAAATTAACTTACCTCAAACATCCCCTAAGTTGAAAAGTATTTAAACTCATGTATAATGGTTTAAAAAATGTTATTAATTTATAATCATACCATATTCATATTTATAATATCTTACATTATCCTTTTAGAAAATCTCATCATCTATTTTTTAACAATCTTTCATTATTACTATTATTTTGGATGTTAATTGCATTCTTTTCTCAAGAATATTGGTCATGAATATTATGGTAATTAAGCATAGGATATGGTTACATCATATCCAGAATGATATTAAGCTTTAAAATATCATATTTATTATATCTATATATATACTAGGATCATTCATTAATAATGGACATGGAAAATCAATAGCATCTCTTCGTGGAGATAGTAGGTCATATATACACACGAGTGACTGTATCACTTACTTAATAGATGAATGAGTAAATAATGGGAAGATATATTAATGTTATAGAATAAATATTATGTTATATTTTTAATATATATTTATTAATTCTATCATTATGACTATCCATGGGAGTCGGTGATAGAAAATAAATTAATTCGGTTCGCAAGGTGGTAGTCTGGTATACTAATGAGCGATGGTTTTGTTTCCCATTTTATAGAGAAGGAGACGTAAAAATATTTTTCCATAAACATAAAAAATCATAGTATATGTTAGATACTTTTTTATAATATTATAATTCTTATGGCATAATTAAATGTGGTACGAAAAAAATAAAAAAAGAAGGAGCTTGGTGAAGATGATTACCTTTACATAGAAAAACCTCATTTGGATCTCTTATTAAGGACTCTAGGGTTAGTTTTTTCAGAATAACAAAACCTATAGAAAGAATAAAACGGTTTTGAGAAGATAGTTTTTCAGGTTTTTTTCGAGAAGAATGGATTTATATGTATGAATATGTGATTGGAGGAGGTTCCCCTTTATAATTGAGGTGAATGGCACACTTGTAATTTTTCAATGTTTTAAAATAATGTCATGTCATTTTTATAGACATATGGCTCCCAGATGGGGTTTTTTATAAGGGTATAAGTTTAAGTTTTCAATAAAACACACCATTGGTGTTTCATTATGTTTTTAGGTAATTTTAACACTAATCTTTAATGATTAACTCCTGGTAAACATGTTTGACCTTAACTATGGTAGTTAATTTTTATTTCCTTTACTACTAATTTGGGAAAAATTAAGTTAATCTTATTGACTAATATAATTTATTCTTAATATAAATATTTTACCAATTTTATAAAATTAATTTCATATAAGTGGTAGAATTTAATTTTAAAATAAACCAATAAAATCATTCTAAAAATCTATTTTTTAATAAATGAATTTTTCAAGAACAAGTTGACCTTACAATAACTATATGGAAAAAATCAAAATTCTATGGATTTATATTCATATATTTAGATATATAATATATAAATTCAGTTAGATTAATCCATCATTAAATATAATTTTAATTAATTAAAATTGAAAGAAATTATGATATTTTAGAGTACTTTTCTTTAAAATATCCCTTTTTACCACAAATTTATCTTATCATTATTTATATCAATTTGACAGTAAATAATTTTTAAATTATATATATATATTATAACACATTATCATAAACAAATTTATTAATAGTTAAATACAACATTTTCAGTTATTCATAAAAACTTATTTCTAAGATAAATTTCCAAAAACTTGTTCTAAGATTATTATGACCTAGAAAGTTCAAAATATATATTCATCCTATCAAAAAATAATCTTCATGCAATAAAATTTTCAATTTTGATTTTTATTATTGTTTTATTAAAATAAAATTTTCACTTACTATAATTTAATCCCATTTTTTATAGTTATACATTCCAGAACATGCATTCATCTCATATAAGATTAGATTGAAAATAGAGGAACATTGCATAAAAATATTGGAGATTTAGAAAGAAACCCAAACCTTATATCCTAACTTATTTGTGATGCTATTTTGACCTCAGGAAAAAATAAAAATGTATTTTTTTATTACTTTATTCAAAAAAATTCATGTCTTTTTAATTTTTATTATTCTATTTTTGAAAATTATTATCATTTAATTTCCATTTATAAAATTAGTTTTTCTTTCATCGGTCATCTTGAAGTTGTTCAATTTATATTTTCAATATTCTTTTATGTGATAGTAATGTTAAAATATGTATGATATTTAATAAGCTCCATAATATCCTAGATATATTTTAAAAGTCATTATATAAGTGATGGTGTTCAAAAGTTCAATATATATCAATAATTCAACGAATCTTATTTGGTAAGACTATTTTATATAGATATGATTTTTTTACTTTCAAAATCATTAATATCGTTGAAATTTTATAATTATAAAATCATAAAGAATCATAAAATTTATTATTAATGTTTTATTAAATCATGAAATTAATTTTTAATAATATATCTAAAATACATAAGTGAAAATAAATCATCATCATTCACTTAGGTAACGCACTACCACCACAACAGGTAATGTTTTATTAAAAGAGTTTTAAAAGAAGGAAAACCTAATAAATTTTTGAGTTATATAAAACATATTATATGGTAAAAATATTTTTTTAAATTAAAATTTAATGTTTATTTATATTATATGTGGTTTATTCTGTGAATAAATAAAAAAACATATATGTTTTAAAACCTGTATTTTTACATAGTAACGACTTGTAGAAATGGTTTTATGAGAGGTAATTGGTGAAATCTCATAAATAGTTGATCCAAAGAATGTTAAAAACATGGGAATAGAATACAAGAAACAATATAATTGAAGTTTTAGAGTAGTTTCAAGATATAATAATCTCAAATAAGAATAGAGAGACATGGGAACCCTTACATTGGCATAGTAACGACATATAAAAAAGGTTTGATGAGTGGAAATAGGTGATATACCATCATTATTAGGTATAAATGATGAGAACAACATGGATTTATAAGAATGGAATTATATTAAGGGAAATAAAAAACATTTTTTAAAATTTTTGTTGTAGAAGAAATAAGGAGGATTATGAATCCTCACCTTGCTCTTAGAGTCTCCTCATTAGATTGAGTCTAAGGCCTTCATAAAATGGGATTTTACCACACTAAGTCCTTAGGGAAGTGGATATGTGAGGGTAGAGTGGTATTTTTTTAGATATTTGGAAAATTAATAATATTTTAGAGTTAGGAGAATGTTATGGAAGAGGGTTTTTTATATATTCAAGGGGTGGGATATCATTGAATATAATATTGATTATTTGATTATTTAGGCCCAAAACGGTGAATAGTGTTGATTATTACCAAGTTTTTAGCACATAATTATAAAATATAGTTTTATTTTTACTTTTCAAAAAATAAAACCAAAATCCATTTCGGAAATATTTTATACAAAGTAAACAATCTAATATGGTTTTTATTAAAATAAGATATAACTTAGGTTTTGAAAATTAATTTATAAGTTTTGAAATTATATATATTATTTCTAAATAAATTATTTTACTAATTTAATAGAATTTATGTAAATAAATTTTTTTAAAAAAATTAAACCATGTTTATACCATGATGATTTCATAAAATTTACAGTATTAAAAAAAACTAGGTTTTTTAAAATTCACCAAAAAATCAAAATTTTAAGAAATTACCAAAAAATAATTATTAACTAATTTTTATGTTATGATTCAAAACATTTAACTTGGTTTTATTAATTTTAGACTACTATATTTTAATAATTAACTTTTAAATAATGTTATATAATACATGGAAAAATAATTTTATCTCAATTAAAAACTATTTTTTTATATGAATGATTAATTTTTTTTAATATTTGTTAATTATAATATTTTAGATAATTAATTATTTATACATTTCAAGTAAATAAATTTCATAAAATTAATATTATAATTAAGTGGAATTTATCTTTTAAATAAATATTTATAAAAATTGTTCTCATACGACAAACTTTAAACCTTATAATTAAAATTCTATGTCAATGACCATATTAATTTTATAATAAAGACCTCATAAAATTATAATAACCATTTTTTTATAATAAGACACTATTTATATGATAAATTACATTTAATAAAGTTCCCAGGTGCTCAATGATGCAACATTGAGAAAGGGGGTTTAATCAATGTTGGCATTTTTAAAGTTTCTTTTTGAAATCAACATTTTTTATTTATTATATTCTTGATCTAATTATTCATTAAATATCACCCAATCCAATATGAAATAAATAAGATCAAAATATCACATAATATATATTTTTTGGTTTTCCCCATGTGTGGATAATTACACCCTTGTTGTATTTGGGTCAAATATGAGATACATATATCTTCTATAATCATAAGATAAAACTGTATGAAATATCTCATCCATAACCTTGAGAACTATATCCTAATAGTTAGTTATCTTCTGAAAGGGTCTTTATACTATATCCTTCTAGTTAGTTATAGGTGCCCCAATATCATTCTCGGACAAGATTTTATCGTTACTCCAGGATATTACAGCATCAAAGGATTGATCTTCTTCCTCAACCAATGACTTTCACTACACTAATATAATATACCATAAAAGTATACATGTTTCTTCTTTTCAAATTATGAATGGTTAATGCATTTGATGCATCATAAAATCACAAATATTTTTTCTTCCTAAAAAAAAGAGAGACATCCTATAAAGAAATAGAAACATCACTTTTTTCTTGTATCTCTTCTTCTTCTTCAAAACTTTAGATAACTAGTAGGAAGAGTTCAAACTCTATCACCATATCTTCTTTCTTTTATCTTCTTTAATGATCAAAATATTCTTCAATAGATATAAAATTCATTTGTATCCCACTCAATATATCTCTTTTATATTCATATTCTCATATTCTATTTATAGACTCATCATCAATCATGAGGACAATGTTTCCTAATTTAGATTTTGGAGACCTCTATGAAAATCTTGTTATCATGATCTTTAGTTAAACTAGTAAAATATTACTATAATATATCTTCCAAAATTGATCAATAGAACAAGTAAATGAGTTATCGTATTCAATCCTACTCCAATTTATTTCAACGATATTTTCATATAACCATGATATTCTCAATTAATTATCTATTGATCTATTATTATGATTTTATTTGAACTTTCAAAAAAACTCATATATTCTTTTTCATATCTGCATGATCACATAACAAATTGTGATTCGATGCTTCTTCTCATAGTAAAATCTTCCTAAAAATTCATCAAAAATATCATTGTGAATCATGGATTAATGCATATCTTATTTAAATTAGTTCATTAAATAACAACACAATATCATCAAAATCGGATATTATATATCCCTTGAAATACCTATTTAATAATTCTTGATCTCCTATGAGCTCTTAAGTACCAATTGAAACCATTCATTACTCCTATGTATCATCATATCTACTATTACATATGAAATGAAAATATGGATTTGTTCTTACATATGAAACAAATTACTCTTATGTATCATTTATGAGACATTACATATCACATGAAGGACAATCATTAATCTTACATGAAATAAAGTTAAACATAAATATCACATATTTATTCATATGTAAATTGTATGAAATATTAAATATCATTAAAGATACTCTATTTATCGTGGTAAAAATGCACCAAGAATTTTTTTATTTCTTATGAAAGATGTTACATATTCCTTATCTATTTTTTCTGGACATTACATATGAACTTTGGAAATATCTAAATCTACTCATAACCTCTATAAATCATTTCTAACCCTCTCAAAAAAAATTCTAAACAACTTCCAATGATTCTCATATGATTATTATATAATATTAATAATAAATACAATAACCCTTATATAATTTCTTGTGTTATTCGATATCCCACATTTGATGTTTTGTCAATTCCAATACAATGTACCTCATAAATTTTAATCTAATAATTATCTTTCTCGATGATAGACAAATAATACCATACTTATGGATAAATTAATTTCTTTTAGATAATTTCATCCCTAAATAGAAATCATTTTGTTTCTAATGTTCTTTAATATCTCACCCTTAATTAACTCTTCAAAGTATTTCACTTTAAGAAATAAAACTACCTTTGAATTCCTCAACCAATTATCACATGATTAATTTAATTTTCTCCCCCTTTAAAAATATAATCCAATTAATTATGGGGAAATAAAAATATTTTTCAAGTAAGAGGTAAGTTATGAACATTCATATTTATCCTCCACTCTTCTAATTTATCCCTTGGCATATCCCTTGTGAAAATATTAGTAATTTGATCTAGTGTGGAAATTTATTCCATCCTTACATATCTATTAAAAACCATATATTTCATAAAATGATAATTGATATCAATATATTTTTATCTTTATTATTAAACTAGATTCTTAGTTAGATCATTTATAATATTATTATCATAAGAAATTCTCAATGGTTACTAAACCCTGGTCATAAAGTTATCAAACCACCCTTTCTTCCAAATTATTTGTGTCTATTTATTCATAGTTTCCATTTACTCATCATTTTAAATGCACAAAGTTGAATAATTTTTATTTTTACAATGTTAGATCACACAAATTATTCCTAAAAAAACCTCTTGATTCTGATTTTATATTTAATTGTCTCTATCCCAGTCACCATCAGTGTACTCATACAAAGTCAGTTCTTTATCTATTATTTATATCATCCCAAAACCCTATGTAACTTTGCTGCATCTTTGTATCCTCTAGATAACCAATATTTATAATTATTTTTTTTCCACTTTGGTAACTTTCAGACTATTTTAATTCATAATTAATATTTGGTCTTTATGTTGTAAAATAATGAAATATTCTAATGAGTTTCTTAATGTAACACGTCTTGTTTTTATAAAACATTTTTTTGATAAAATTAAATTCATTTGATTTTATTCTTTGCACTGTACACCTAGTTAAACTTTTTTACACACTATACCAAGCTAATATTTCAGTGTATACAACGTAAACTTATCTTGTGTTATACACAAGATAAAGTTTCTATGAAACGACTCTTTTTTATTGTAACTATATAAACTATCCATTAAAATTTGTAATATGAATTGTAATAATTAATTTTTAAATATGATTTATAAATTTTTCACATAAATAAAACATTTTTATAATGAAATATATAATTTTGGGTAAATTCTATATGTTTAAAAAAATACTCTTTTCTCAAAAGAACTTCCTATTATATTGTTCAGTGAAAAATAGTAAATTTATTTTTATAAAGTTTTAGAAATTGAGTTTGGTAAAATAAAATTCAATTTTAAATTAATAATTTCAAAATTATATTAGGATGAAATTTTTTTATTTTTCTGAAGTATTACACTTGCTGATTAATAGTAAAAAATACATAATTTCAATTGAAAACTGCTCTTTCGTCTAATTTATTAATATAGATAAATTAGAATTTTATTTTATTAAAAGTATTAAAATTTAATTTTTACATCAATTAATCAAATATATGTCATTGGAACAAATTTCACACTCAAATTATACATACAAACATTTTAAACTTTTAAACATTTTCTCTATCAAAACTCATTTTCACGACACATTTGCAAGATTAACTTTAAATTAATATCTACCACTTGTATGATTATAATTTGGAAAAATATATTCCATATTTTTAATAATGATAATATATAATTTCTGATAAGGTCAAATTTATTTTTAACCAATTATATTATAAAAATTAATTAAAATTAAATGCAGTGATTAAGGTAAAAATGAGTTTACTTAGTGGTAAAACATTAATTTTAGGGGAAAAATAACCAAAAAACCAGTTAAAAATCCATTGGATGAATATATTTAGAAAAATTATCTTATTTCCTCAAAATTAAAAAATTATTGGAATAAAATGATGTAATTAATACCTCTCAATCATATTTACCTTTTTATATTTACAATAGTGTCATTCCTCCACTATAAAAAGGGCACTCACCCTCTTCACTTCTTCACACCTATCAATCTGTTTTTCATAGACAAATCCTACCAAAATATCCTCAAAAAATAAATCCCTTAATACTATAATCCACATTATGTGCAAAAATATATCCAAGGAATCCCTTTGGTGAAAACCAAAAATAATGATCCATTTAAGAGGAAATATCCTTCAACAAGAATTTTTGTTCTATTTATTTATCCACCCCATAAATTTTTATTATTACATGATTATATAATAACAATAGTATCTTAAATATACTGATATATTTTTTGTGAAGTTAAATAACTACACTCACACACACTTCAATTAAATGGGATATGCAATCATTATTCGTGTGTATGGAGGACTTCTGCCTCACTGACTAATGTCATTCATTCTTCTATTTCCACCATTAAAGGTTGATGATAGTGATGTAATTTAGGTTTTTATATGATATATATGATATTTATAGTGTATTTATTCCTTTTTAATTATTATATAATTCAAACCTTCATGATTTTAATTTTGTGGAAATATGGTAACTTGATTTGTGGATGTGTGGGCTATCACACACTCAAAGAGATGTGATTCCTTCATGCTTTACATTAAATGTATTATAGATGGGTTAAATAAAAATATGTTTTATATAATAAATAATAATTATACCGGAATTATAAAATATATATATATATATATAATTTAATAATCTTCTTTCCTTTAATACAACAACGAAATGGAAACGGTGTTAATATGTACGTAAGGCCTACCATCTCAATAAATAGTGTATTTCATTTACTTTTTCTATGATTTATATATTATTATAAATTAATATATACTTAATACATATGAAATTTATTTCATTTTTATAATTCCTTATATTATTAAATCAAGATATATATTATAGGTAAAAAATATAATAAATAAAAACACATGCGAAAGACAAAACGGTTATTACCCAAAATGTAACTTTAATATAGAATTGTTTACAAATGGGTAATAAAATTCCACAATAAAATCATATATATCATTGAATAATTTAATATGGTTATTTAAAATATGTTTCATAAAATTATATTTACATACAGGAGGTTTGAATTAGTATGATGAGAGTTAAGACATTATGTAAAGAAATTTCACCACACTTTCTTATATTCATGAGATACATGTCACATTCACCACAAATTTATTTTATGTGGTGAATATAATTCCCTAATAAATTTTATATTGTGAATTAATTTTATTTATTTAATTTAAATATTTCAATTTATGTTATTATTTAATGGGGATAATGATTCAAAAGTAACTCATTAGTAAGGGGATTTCTAATCTCACTTTTAATTTTTCAAGACTTATGCCTTACCACTAGTTCCTCTTAGGTGGTGTATATACTAGAAATGAATGAATTTTATGATACTTATCCTTATCACTATTTCATTGGTTTTTATTGTTCAAAAGATACCAAATTGTTAAGGTAATTGTTTCTCAATTTTCCTTCTTTGAGTCGCATGTTCTGTTATGCACCTGTATTCTTTTATAACATGTATATACTACCATTTGGTATTTATATCATGAATATACTTATTTTCATGATATTTTAACCTTATTTTAATTTAATTATCTCATTTAGATTATGATTCAATGTTACCAAATTGGTATGAATTTTTTTATACTCTCATCATTTATCCGGATTGTTTACGATTATGCTTCTGTTGATGAAATATTATGATTCAACTCTCAAGAATTATCATGATCTCTTTATCCAACGGTATTTCATGATATCTTCATGTATTTGTTCCATTTCTTCCACAAATTCATAATTAATATAACTAGGAAAATGTTTTTAATAAAATATCACCTTATATCTCTCTATGATCAGAAATAAATTTTATTCAAAAACAATTATTTCAAAACTGGTTTTAGAAATGTTTTTTAAAAATTATATTTTAAGATCGTTTTCAAGGGAAATGTATTTAAAAACGTTTCATGTTTTTCAAGTCTTCTTTATATGTTTAAAATATATTTTCAATGAAGAATGTTTTCAAAAAAAAATTTGTTTTACAAATAATTTTTCAAATAAGAAAGGATATTTTCTTCAAAGAATATTTTTTAAAGATATTTAATAATTATTTTCAATCTAAGATTACATTCATTGGTGTTACTCATGTCTTTATAGGGATTTGATACAAGGGTACCCTTAATATTCTTTCTCTTAATGGTTTATATTTTTATGGAAGGATGTCTATGAAAAATGTTTCTCTTTCATGGGTTATATGCTTATGAAACCCACTTCTTTTCACGGGTTATACATTGATGAAATGATTTTAAACATGTCTCTATTATACTTGTAATGTAGTTATGACATGTTTATCATACCCATATTACTTCATGGGTTATGAAATTATTTAATATGATCATGTTCCACACATATGTATGATTTAATTCTGAGATGGGTGGGACCTATATCTCCCTCTAATGCATTGGGTAATGATTTATATCTCAGGAGTTGTACATGGAAAGAACAGGGAGTGAACATAGTTCTGTAAAATATTTTTTCCATTAATACGGTCTTGAGAGTGAACCTAGACAACAAAAATGGTCATGGGAGTTAACTAAGACAGTCAATATGGTTTAGGGTGTGAACAAATTCAACTAAGATGTCCTTGGAATTAAGCCATCACTATTGTGGAAATCATACTATATGATTATGTTTATTCCACAAGTACATGTTTTATTCCTAGGTTATGATTCTATGGATTATAATCTACATTACCTTTCAATTCAGGTCATCTGAACTACCTATTTTTATTCCATAACTCTTTATTGTGATCATTGATATTTCATGTATGATCTTATAATGTTATTGTCATATTCGCATACCCTTATACTCATGATTATGCTTACATATCTTCATTTTTACCCTTTCAAATCATTTAAGCTCTCCCTTTCATATGTTTCATTTCCCAAGTTAAGAAGATATGTATTATGTATGATGTATATAAGAATGTTTCTATTAATGGAAAACCTGGTGATTGATAATGTTTCTCACTTATGTACTATTTTTTTATGATTCCATGCTTCTAAAGGCACTAACAAATACAGTCTTGGTGTATCTGTTTGTGTAATGTTATAAATGTTCTGCAAAAGTGATGTAATTTCTATATATGAAAAGTGATGGTATCTGTAGTTGGTATTATTGAAATATTTTAATTACCATTTGTAAACTAGGATGATAAAACCATATCGATAACCCAAAGAACACATCTAAGGATAGGTCTAAGGATGGGGAAAATTATGGGAAATTGTTCTGGTATTTTGGTTAAGTATAGAGTGAGTGGTTTCCTAGAAGTAAATTCCTACCTAGATACTAAAAATGGATGTGTCATTGTCACACATGTAAATGGGGGTAACTACCCCAAAATCACTATATTGAGCTAGACTTGATCGGGTACTGTTTTACGACAAAGGGACTTTTTGGACACCTAGTTTGACAATCCCGAGGGATATGCTTTAGGAATTAAAAAAATCATCATGAATCATCATCAATGAATTAAATAGAATTTGATATGGATATCCTTGGATAAATATAAGGTGTAATAGTTTAAATAAGGTTTAATAACATAGTCATCTTATAAGTTATTTGAATGATTATGTGGTTTCCCACTATGATGGTTATTTCTTACAAAATTATTTTTGGTTTTAGTCAATTCCTAGAACCTGAAAGAAACACATTAATGATGAGTGCAATGTAAAATGAAATTATTATTCTATTGGGAATACTAATTACATGTGGGATGGAATTAAATACCTCATTACTATACTCACCTATCTTTCTCAAGCTATGAATCATGCTTAACTTTCAAATTTTAAAATGATGGAACAGAATTCTATTGATTCCTTTATGAGTAAATAAACACATTATTCAAGTGGTTATTCTAATCCACTAGTTTCTGAGTAATGTGTTTATACAACTGAAAATATATTCTATATTATCCAGTGTTTAGAACATGAGAAAATCATTCTATTTTTTATCATTTAGAAGGAAAATCATACCAGTTGTGGACTCTAATCATGAATATTAATCAACATGATGAAATTAAATCCATGGATTTGGATGAGTTCAATAACTTATTCATCAATAATAACTTTCCTCATGTTCTTTGTATGAAAGAATATAAGGAATTAATCATGTTAAATCATAGATATGATGAATCCATTGGTACTTGTGAATCCAATTTTATAAGACTTGGGAGGTAGTCTTCTGGAATTATCATCCAACAAGAAATTATGGCTTACCAATTATTCTATTTCATAAATAAAAGTCTTAAAAGGGTGTTATCCATAATAATCATTAGTATCTATAAATATACATTTCATTGTGAAATCAGGGTTCAAATAGAGGTTGGATTTACGTATCAATATCATGGTTTTGATAATAAATGGAATATAGAGTTCAAAGGAGAATCTAAAAAACATGGAGAGAAGAAGATGATATTTCCTTTATGATCTATGAGTGGGAATAAGTTATCTAAAAACCATTGGGAATTTTAATACTAAAATGGTGGTAATAAGTTATCTAAAAATAAAATTTTTGGAAAAGCTACATAGAATGAACCTACCTCACTTTAGTGCCTCAAGGGTAAAGAGAATGGGAATTATGATAACCAGTTCCCAAACAAGAAGGTTAGTGGTGATGATCAATGTCAGAAACCAATTAAGCTAATGGACATGGGGAAATATAAGGTGTAATTATTTCTAAAAAGGTTATAAATAAGGATGTGGTTAAAGGTACACTTAACATCCACTCTATAACTTCTAATGTATTATTTTATTCTCGATCTATCCACACATTCATATATAAGAAATTTTCTAAGGGTATTAAGATTCCACCCAAACAATTAGATGTGAAATTTTCAGTGCACCCCAAAATGGTATGATGATCACATATCAAGTGTATTATTCCTCTATAGTTGTAATTTGTGGAAACATGCTTCTTGTAAATCTTAACATTCTTACTCTAGTTGAATTTAATGTCATCTCAGGAATGGATTGGCTTTCTATTCATAAATCACACATCAATTGTCAAGTAATGGAAGTTACATTGGATATTTAAAACCAACCTATGATTTTCTCTCAATATGAAGATAAGTATGAACTTACTATAGAGATAATATCTTGTTTATGGTTATTAATTCCCATTAATAAAGGCTGTTGATCTCAAATGGTTAGAGAGAAAATTGACATCAATGATATTCAAATTGTTTCCAAATTTATGGATGTCCTTTCGGAATATTTTCCTATCCTTCCACCAAAATTTGATGTTTATTTCTTAATAAAACTCATACTGGTTCCACATTAATTTCATTGTCACCCAATAGAATGGCCCTAATTGAGTTGTAGTAATTGTAGAAGCAACTCCAAGAAAAACTTGAAAATGGATTAATTTGTTCAAGTGTTACCTTGGGGTTCACCTATTCTTTCTGTAAAAACAAAGATTTGTAAATGTGATTTTTCATTGATTATTGAGAGTTGAACAAGGTCACAATCAAGAACAAGTATCGTCTTCCCTATATTAATGACTTATTTGATCATATGAGTATATCCCAATACATTTCCAAGATTGACCTTCATTTTTGATTTCATAAATTGAGGGTAAATAAGGATGATATACCCAAGATGGAATTATCTACATGTTGTGGACACTATGAATATATATTGATGCCTTTTGTTCTTACAAATTCCTTGAATATCTTCATGGATTTTATGTACAGATACTTTAGAGATTAACCTGATTAGATTTTGTTGTTCTTTATAGATGATATTATTATCTATTAAAATAGAAATTAAGATAATTAAGGCCACATGATAACTATACTAAATACCCTAAGAAATGAAAAAATACATATAGAATTTACAAAGTGTGAAGTCTGGTTGCAATAAGAATCATTTTTGGATCATATAATCTCAAAATAGGGTATAGTAGTAGATCCATAAATTAAAAAAGCTATTGAATGTGGTCCTAGAATGACCATAGTGATAGAGATTCATAGTTTCCATGGTTTATCTATATATTATTGATGTTTTACCCAACTTATGGTTTGTTGTTAGCTTTGGTAATATTTTTAGTAAAGTTATGGATGTGTTATTTGTATGGATAAAACTATGATTTATATAATGATAACAAAAGTATAAAGTATATATTCAAACTGAATAAGTTGAACATTCTCCAAATATGTCTAAAGATAATAAAGGATTATGATTTATTAACACGTTACCACCCTGGGAAAGTGAAAAAGGTGGCTAATGCTTTCTATCGAAAGTATCATGCTAAATTATCTATGATGAGGATCACAATAGATCTAATTTTCATGTATTTGAAAATGATAGACCTGAAAATCTTTAAGGATGAGAAAGTATGATATCTTTCTCAACTAAATGTTAAATCCTCTATCCAAGTGAAGATTAAAGAGCCATAGAAGGAAGACGTGTAACTATAGAAGAAGAATAAAAATGTTCCAAAGTTTAAACTTTTTCAGGATAGAATGATATATTTCAAAAATTGTGTATGTGTTCTATCCATATCATATTTTAAGAATGGTTTTTTAGAGTAAGCTCATAGATCTTCATTCCTTATTCATCAAGTAAGTACAAAGATGTATAGTGACATAAAATAATACTTCTGTTTGGGTTTCATAAAGGGAGTTATCATAGATTTCCTATCTTGGTTCTTGGTATTCCAACAAGTTAAGGCTGAAAGGAAATCGTTTAAGGGGATGTTGCATCCATACCAATACCATAATTAAAAAGGGAGAACATTATTTTTTATTTTTTCATTATACTCCCAAAATCCTCTAAAGAGAATAATTCTATATGGGTAGTAGTTGATTTCCATACTAAGTCAGCACACTTTATTGCTATCAAGTAACAATTATCTTAAGGTTAGATTTCCATGATATACATTAAGGAAGTTTAAAGGTTTCATGGAGTATCACATTCCATCATATCTAATTGGGATATGAGGATCACCTCAATGCTTCAGTTAATTCATCAACAATAACTTGATACCAATTTTAGTTTCAACACTCCTTATCATCCTCATATGCAAGGTCATTCTGAAAGAAACATTAAAACTATATAGGATATATTGAGATCTTATTATCTAGATTTAAAAGGTTCTTGGGATCAACACCTTACTTTACTAGATTTTTGATAAAACCATATATTTCACTTAAGAATTCATATGTCTCCTTATGAACCCCTCTATAAAAAGAAATTTAGAGATCCAATGTTCTAGAATTATGTTGGATAAATAAAGAGATTGGGACCTTATATAGTAGATGAAATGGTCGATAAGGTTAGAACCATTTAGTAACATATCATGGAAGCTCAAATTTAAATGAAACTTTATGTTGGTAACCATTGATTGCATATAGAATTTATAGTAGGTGAGAAGGTGTTTCTAAAAATATCTCCCTTGAAAAATTTTATGAGATTTGGGAATAAAGGGAAACAAATCCTTAGGTATATCGATCCCTTTGAGATTCATGATCATATCGGGATGGTATCCTCTCACTTCGCACATCCTCAAAATATCTCTCAATTCAATGATGTGTTTCATGTATCTCTCTTATGTAATTACATACCTAACCTTTCACATGAATTGAACTTAGAGATCATATTACTAGATTCGTATCTCTATAATGAGGAATAACCTATTGAAATTCTGGATCGTACAAAGAATATTCTGAAAAACAAGACCATACACATGGTTAAAGTTTTACGAAGAAATAACCCATTATAGGAAGATGCATTTTAACATGAGGATATGATGAGGCATATGTATCCTCATTTTTTTGTATCAGAATGAATAATTTTGAGGGTGAAATTCATTTTAAGAGGGGTAGAATTTAACACCTAATGTTTTTATGAACCTTTTTTTATTAAATTAAATTTCTTCGATTTATTTCATTTCATGCTACACCAAGTTATTCTTGTGCTATATTTAACATCGTCTAATATTGTGTTACATGCAACACTAAGTTTCTATGAAACAACACTTTATTATTATAACTATTTAAACAATAAAATTATAACTTGTCCATTAAACATTGTAATGTAAAATATAATAACTAATTTTTGAATATAATTGATAATTTTCTCACATAAATAAAATATTTTGAAAAAGAAATATATAATTTTCACTAAATTCAATATGTTTTAAAAAAATCCTTTTTTTCTCAAAAGAACAGATTTTTAGGTCCTTCGGTGAATAAAAAAAATAATTTTAGAAAATTTTAAAATACTAATTTTATAAAATAAAATTCATTTTTAATCCATAATTTAAAAATTAAATAAGGATGATTTGTTTTTTATTTTTCTAGAAATATTTTATTTTTTGATGAATAGTGAACAATACTGAATTTTAGTTGAAAATGCTTCTTCTCCAAAATTATTAATATATTTAAATTATATTTTAAATTTTCTAAGTATAATTAGTACAATTTTACATCCATTAATCCAATTTTTTTCATTTTAAAAAAATTTCACATTAAAATTGTGTATAAAAACTTTTCAAACATTTAAATATTTTCTCTTTAAAAATATGCATTTGTGAAACGTCTACGGGATTAATTTTAAATTAATTTCTACCACTTATATGATTATAATTTGGAAAAACGGATTAAATAATTGGAATAATCATAATTTATATTTTCTAATAAGGTCAAATTAATTTTTTTACCAAAGTTATTAGTGAAAGTAATTAATATTAATTAAAGTGATTAAGGTGAAAACCAGTATAATAGTGGTCAATCATTAATTTAAGGGAATAAATAACATAAAAACATTTCCAAAATCTATATTCATAGGATATTTCTTCCAATTAATATTTTTTATCAAAAAATGGACAATTATTGGAAGCACGTGAAATAATGGAGACCTTTAAATAGTGTTTTCCTTTTTATATTTAAAGAAGGTGACTCCTCCTCCACAATAAAAAATGACACTCATCCCCCCCCCCCCCCAACCTTTTCAGAACTCTCAAGCCATTAGGATATAAAAAAATATTTTTAAATACCCTCCCAAATTCCCACCCTTAATGATATAATCCACCCTTTGGTGATAAATCCAAGCAAGGAATCCCTTTGGTGTAAAATAAAAAGAGTTACCCAAATAAGGGGTAATAATATTCAATAAGCACTTTTGTTTTATTTCTTTCTCCAGACCATAAATTATTATTATTATATTATTATATAATAACCTCAATATACAAAAGATACTAATATGTTTTTATGTTTTGGGTATGATCTAAAATCACACGCAATTCCATTTACTGGGATACTCAATCATCATTTGTGTGTTCGGTAGACTACTGCCTCGCGAACTAATATCATTTTTCTTCCATTACAACCTTTTATGGTCGGTAATAATGATATAATTTATATTTTAATATGATATATATGATATTTATTTTTTATTTATTCTTATTTAATAATTATATAATAAAAACCTTTATCCTTTACATTTTGTGGAAATACGATAACTTCGTTTGTGGATGTGTGGACTATCACCTTCTCCAAATGATTTGATATGTTCACGCTTTACATGGAATTTATTAAGGATGGTTTTAATAAAAATATTTCTTATATATGAAATAATAATGACACTATAATTATAATATTTATATATATATCATTTACTTATCTTATTTTTTTAAAAAAACATGAAAACAGAAACAGTGTTTATGTGTATGTACAGCCTACCATCTCCATAAATGGTGTATTTCATTTACTTTTTCAATATTTTATAAATTTTTATGAATAAATTTATACTGAATATATAAGATATTTGTTTCATGGTAATAATTCTGGAGATTATTAAATCATTATATAAGTAAGAGGGCATAAATATATCTAATCAAAACACATGAAAAAAACAGAGCAGTTATTACCCAAAATGTAACTTTTACATGCAAGTGTTAATAAACTGGTAATAAAAGTTCATAATAAAATTATATATGGTATGATATAATTTAAAATTGTATTTAATATATGTAAGATAAAATTGTATTTATTAAATAGGTAGATTCAATGAGTAGGATGATATTCAAGACATAAGATAATGGAATTTCATCTCACTTTTTATATTTGTGAGATACATGCCATATTCACCACCAATTTATTTTAGGTGGTGTGTATAATTTCCTAATACATGTTATATCATTAATTTTATTTATTTAATAATATTAAAATTTTAAATTTATTTTATTCTTTTAGGGGGTTCATTATTTAAAATCTACTCAAGTAGTAAGGGGATTTCTAGTCTCACTTTTATTTCTGTGATACTTATTCCATATTCACCACTCATTTCTTTTTTGTGGTGTATATACTACAAATTAATTAATTATATTATCTTTATACCAAAATATGTGTGTATTTATGTATCCATTTTATTATCTCTATTTCATGGTATTTTACGGTTGAAATTTTACAAAATCGGTATGGTAATTTGGCCTCAATTTGCCTTCTCTGAGACACAAGTTTTTCATGCACCTATATTCTTTTACCAGGTGAATATACTAACATTTGAAATTTTATATAATTAATATTATTACATCCATGATATTTTTTTCTTTATTTAATATCATTATCTCATGGGGATTATGATTCAATATTACAAAAGTGGTATGAGTTTCTTTCTATAATCATCTTTGTTTATCAGGATTGTTTACGATTATGCTTCCATTGATAAAATATTATGATCCATATCTCAGGAATTATCATGATTTTATTATCCTATGGATTTAATGATATAATAATTTATTAGTACAATTTTTTACTCATTGGTACTTATGATAATTAAGAAAGTGTTGTTTAGAAAATATGACCTTATTTCTCTCTTCGATCAAAAATCCATTTCATTCAAAAATAATGTTTTCAAAAAAAAATCCAAAAATGATTTTTAAAAATGATATTTTAATTTAATTTTCATTGAAAATGATTTTAAAAAGGTTTTAGGGTTTTAAATTCTTACTTATATGTTTTCAAATATATTTTCAAATAAAAATGTTTTCAAAAATGTTTTCTGTTTTAAAAATATATTTTCAAAGAAGAAAGGATATTTTCCCCAAGAAATGATTTTAAAAGATATTTCAAAATTATTTTCCATCTAAGATGAAATCCATTGGAGTTACTCATGTCTTTATGGGGATATGATCCAAGGGTACTTTTTATATTATTTCTCTAAATGCTTTATGTTTTGATGGCATAATGTCTATAAAACTTGTTTCTCTTCCATGTGTTATATGCTTATGAAACGCACTTCTTTTCAAATATTATACATTGATGAAATAATTATGAAAACTATATATTTTTTAAATGTTGTGTTATGATGACATCTTTATGATACGCATATTATTTCAAGGTTTATGATATAATTTTTTATGAACTAATGGAACACATATATATGATTTCATTAGGATATTTGTGGGACCTATATCCCACTCCAATATATAGGGTAAAGATTTATATCTCGTGACATAAACAAGGATATAATGGGGGTGAACTCAATTCAGTAAAGGAATTTATCCTCTAAGGTGGTCTTGGGAGTGAACATTGACTGCTAAGATATTCATGGTAGTGAACCACGACTACCAAAATGGATTTGGTAGTGAAATCATTCCACTAATATGGCTTTGTAATTAATCCTTGAATACTATGGAAATAATTTTATGTGATTATGTGTCGACCAAAATTCCATTTTGTGTTCCTATGTTATTCTTTCAAGGATTATGATCTTTATTACCTTTTCATTCATGTATTATTAAATGTAAATATTTATTCCATGGCCCTTTGTTATGATATTTGATATGAAGGGTATGGTCTTATAAAGTTATGATCATGTTCTCATACCCTTATTCTCATGATTATTCTTATATATGTTCCTTATTTACCCTTTGTGATAATTTTTTGTCACCCTTTCTTATGTTTCCTTTCCCAGGTTACAATGATTTATATTTTTGATAATGTGTCTAAAAAGGGTGTTATTCATAAAGAACCTAACGAGAGATAATGTAGATCACTTACGTACTAGTATTTATTTTTTCATGTTTCCAAAGGAACTAAAAAAATACTGTCTTTGGGAGTCTATTTGTGTAATGTATTAGATGTTCAAAAAATTTGATTTAATGTCTATGTATGAAAAGAGTGGGTTTTTATACCTAAATTCCATTTTATTCACACATTTTTTTTCTGAATACTTAATATGTTTCATTCCAACTACCATGGGTGTTGAATCTCTAATAGAGTCTTCTTGATAATTTTATTCAATAATTACTTGTAATATTTCTCCTCAATTTAGAAAATATATTTATATAACTAACACAAATTTAATCAAGAAAATAATATCATCTATATATGTATAATAATATTATCATTCTTATTAATTTGATTTAAATATTCCTTACTTTCATACCCCCCATTACATACAGTGATTATATATTCAACATAAAAAATGATAATATGAGTACTTTTTCTCATCTCATTTACATATAGGTTATTGTCCATATTCCCCTTGATGAAATGTATTCCTTTCAAGAAGCAATATAGATTAGAATACTATGCTCTAGGGGCATGTTCCAACACATAAACTTACTTATTCAATCTATACTCCATTGTTCCATCATTTTCAAGGATAAAATATTTTTCTCTCAATAAACACATAGTCATCAAGATATATATTCAAGCAATTCCCTTCGCATCTATTTAATAAATCTTTCATTTCTTCTAACCTATAAAATCCAATAACATTATTATTAATTCAATACATGTAAAAAGTTAAAATAATTATTAAAAACTAAATCCTTCTACTTTTCAGTAGCCTTTTATAGTAATATGGCCTTTTTTCTCAAAATTTCACATTTATCAATGAGATTATTTTTAAAAAACCCACTTGTTTAAGATAAAGTTATTCCCTTATCATCCTGTCAAAATATATCAAGAGAAAATATATTCAATCTAATCTACCTCATCATTCATATAATTTTTTCATTTTATATACATAATTACCTCAACAATTTATTATGGCACAATTTGTGATAATTATGTTGTTTATTTATCAATAATTTTTTTTCGATGTTGAATTAATTCATTTTTATTTTCAATTAAATTCAAAGATTAAAGGTTTTTTAAGACTATGATACTTCATTTATTCATATTCATCAGCACCTTCATCATTAATGATATGATCGTAATCTATATCAACGTCATTGGATTCATATCTATCTTATTTTTCATTTATTTTTTTCAAAATTGATCATGTTGAATTCCTCATAATATTCAAATTATATGACATAAAAATCACTTAAGTTTTATTTATTATATATTAATTTTATATAGTAGATTTCTACTATCTTGTTTAATCGCTTATACTAGAACATGTAACCACTTTCATGGGATAAATATTTAATAAAACCCAATTCTCAACTTTATTATCCACCTTTCTAATATTAGAATTTTTTATCTTCATAAAGAATATAGTACTAAAATCCATAAATTAAATCATAGTGGATTTATTTTTATACCACATTTCATTGGTATTAATTACTGATTTAATACTCAACAAAAATCTATTTTTAATATAAAAAAATATACTTACAACTTCTCTCTAAAACAATTTTGAGATTTTTAATTCAGCAAGTAGGTTTTTCCCTTTTCAACCAAACTTATATTTTTCCTCTATATTTTATTGGGGTTTATATAGATACCTATATTGATGTTTAATATCAATCATATAAATATTTTACTAAAAATAGTTACTTGTAAACTCCCATTTCATATTAGTTTTCATCTTAAGCATATAAACACCAAGTTCTTCCTTGACTTCTCTTCTAAATTTTTTGAACCGCTCCATTTCTTCATAGTTGTGCTTTATAAACATAAAATTAGTCAAATTGGTTAAATAATAAATAAATTTAATGAAATAGTTATCATATTTTGTGTATCATTGTCTCATGTTCCCTCATAAGTTCAAATGTACTAGTTCAAGTGGTATAGTGGACTAAATTTCCATCATTTTATTACCTCCTTAGAATATTTTCTCTTTATTGACATGTTTCAAAAATAAAATAACGTTATATATTTAGTTAGGGAAAGTTTCTCTCCATATCTCCATTTGATATCTTATCAATACGCATTTTTCCAATATGGATAAGCCTTATATTTTAGTGTTTGTTCACATATTTTTTTCTCAAATAAAAAGATTCAATAAAATTTAAAATTATGAATAAGTTACCACTGGTTCCTTCTCCATTTGTTATAATTCTTTCTATTTTAATTATTTTATAACATAAAACTTCCTTCTAAATGGGGTTTAATTCCATCATCAAAATTTTGGCTAACTCTCAATTAATTTCATTTGACCCCATCTATAAATCATACATCCTTGTATTTGAATTTCTAGGATTTAATCTCTATAATACTAACTCATATAGTTTTAAATGAGCGATCATTACTAAATTTAAATGAACCTCTATGAGAAAATTATATTTTTGTTATGATTTTAGTGTCTCGTTTTATTTTCAATGAACATAAACTATCATGAATCCAAGGATTCAATATTTTTCTAGCTTTTAGGGTCACCCCTACTAGATGTAACTTATATGTATTTTATTTTCTATAATATCTATCAACTATAATAGTTCTTAGTGTCCCTCTTAGAGTATTATTCATATATTATTCACCACAATGACCTTACTAGTAACATATTCAATGGATTATTTCTATGAAATCAAATTTATTATGAGTGGATAGATTTTATGGATCTCTTAACACAAATTATCTTTGTTTAAAATTTCTTATCATACTTTTAGGATTAATCCCCCAATATTCATTCCTTATTTTACTATAAAAGACATGTTTTACAAAAAACAAAGTATTTTTTACCAAATATACTATAACACTATAAATAGGGTTTAAATCCTGATCATTCGGGATATAATTAATTTTTTGTACAAAAAATTATTATCCCAGTGAATATAGAGCCTTTTAATTCCATTGAATTGGGGAGTTATTTCTTTTAAAATCACCTTCAAATCCCTTCTATATTTGAGTATGTTTCTGTTGGTCAGAATGGATACTCAAGAGTGGGGTGAATTGAGTTCCAATAAAAATTTCTGTTAAAAATATTTCTCTTAAAATCCCCCTATTTAAAAACAATTTAAACTGTAGTGAATTTATACAGAGTGTAAATGTTAAATTAGTTTCCCAAAGATTGATTAGGTCTCAGTTAATTTAATCAGAATATTAAATTAACTTTTGAAACTAACTTACTAGTCTACAATAAGTATAAACACTTGCTAATTTAACTATCAAAGTATCTTTAAAACAAATTATATTTCAAAGTAGTTAGCAGCGGAATGTGAAATATATAGTATACTTATAACTTAAACTAAAATGCATAGCAGATGTAACCAAGAGGTTCAGTTTCAAGCCGAGACTTAGTCCTCTCAAACAATTTATATAAATTTGATCCACACCCTGGATCAGGGTAAACAACAGTGAAATCACTGTCCAGGTACAAAGACCTCTACCACAGTTCTTCGTGGGAAAACAAACAACAGCTCACAAGATGTCTAGGTCTTACTTGACCGCTACCACTATCCACAGTGGGATAAAAAGGAGTTATAGAGTTTGAATGAGGATTTTGAAACCCTCCATCTTAGCACAGAAGACAGTGTGTATATAAAATATAAAGTGTATACACACTACTCAAAATGTAAATAAAAGAATCACTAAAAGAGTAGATAAGAGTTTAGAATACTCTAGTGATATGAAGTGCAGCTCTGGATTCTTTTGATTTATTATAAATGCTTCTAAGTGCTTCTCTCATTTTTTGTCTAAAAAATAGAGTGTCGTTTTCTTCCTTGGATTTCAGGTTCATCTTATCAGCTTGAGTGCATGAAGTGCTCGTTGTAGTCCTTCAATCAAGATTCAACTTGTGTTCTCCTCTAGAATGAATAGCTTCATGTATGTACAATTCCCTCCAAATATGGATGTAGATTTTTCTTTTTTTGTGAATGTACCACGATTTCAATGTTGTTCAGCCCTTGTCTTTTTCACCCTTCACTTGCCTTCTTGATTTCTAAAATCACCTATTTTCTGCACGGTCTTTGTCCTTCATTTTATAACTTTCAACTCTGGTAAAAATAATGAATACCTTTTTATGGGTACTAGGTACGGTTCCCTGACATGCCAAAAATAAAAATTAAATAACATTAATTGCATTAAATTCATCAAATATAACCGTTTCTTTAATAAATAAATAGTATTGAAAGTATAGAGTTTGACTGGTCAGTCTTAGCCTTCTGTAGGTAGCGGTTGGATTTATGTAACAGTGACCTTCCATCGGTAGCTGTTGGATCATGTACCGGTAGCTCCTTGTATTGGTAGCTATTTGATCTTGTATCAGTAGCTATTAGATCATGTATCGGTTGCTCCTTGTATCGGTAGCTGTTTGATCTTGTATTGGTAGCTCCTTCTATCGGTAGCTATTGGTCTATCGGTAGCCCTGATTTGTATCGGTAGCTTCATTCTGTATTGGTGACTCTGTATATTTGTTGACTAACTCTATCTGTAACTTTGGTGTAATATTATCTTGCATCAGTAGCTTGATGTATCGGTGGATTCGCTTCTGTATCAGTGATATATGTATCGGTAGACTTATGCATACCGGTAGACTTGTTCTATCGGTAGCTCAGTTTCCTTCGGTAGCTATCTATATCGGTGGAATTGTATATACCGGTAGCTCTACGTATTAGTGACCTTATCTTATCGATGACTATATATATTGGTAGAATAAGTACCAGTAGATCTGTATCAGTATTTAAAAGCAAATTAGCGACTAAATACGTATCTTTTTATACAGAACAAATCCGATTGAAGAATTAATTCAAAATTTACATAAACAAATATAAACATTGATTAACATATTTCAAGGACTATTTTAATATTATTATCATCTTGATAATATAATATCATCGATTTAAAGAATTATAAAATAGATAAACATTTATTAGGATTATCAAAGTATGTGAAAGCATAATTGGGATTATCAAAATAGGTGAGGTCAACAATCTCCCCTTTTTTGATAATCACAACTTATGATATTACAGTTTTAAAATAATGATTAACTGTATTAGAGGATATATCATTAAATTCAATTGTATTAGAGAAAACAGTATACTATAGGACATAATGTATCAGAGGTATAATTAAATGCAATGGTATCGGAGGTGCAAAGCATAGTATCTATTATTAGATAATATTTCTCCCCCTTTAAGAATATTTCTCCCCCTTTGATACTTTGATAATATTTCTCCCCATTTGTGATAATCAAAATGTGGGAAACAACAAAGAGAAAAAGAATAGAATGAAAAAGAAGTGAAAGCGATTTGTATTACAAGTTTCCAAAATATACATGGAAAGAAAATACAAGGGATTCCTATCAAATATCGTAGCCACATAGTCAATTCACATCCTGAATGTGAGATTTTCCCTTTAGATCAGAAGCGGATTCAGACTGTGTGGATGCAGGTGAAGGTTTAGGAATTCCAGAAATGATCACAGGAGGTTGAGCCACTGAAACTGTTCCTGGTCAGTACTGAGTAGTGCTTTGAGGGATCATAGGATTAAGGATTCAGATGGAATGGGCTAGATTCATCTGAACAGGACAAGAAGTAGAGGCAGAGATAGGTAAAGCTGAAGGTATAATCACTGGTCTAGCATCGACATGGAAAAAAGGAAACAAAATATTTCTGAAATCCATAATTATTCCTCCTTGCTTTATAACAGATATGAAATCATCCTTTTTTTCCATGAATTTCTCCAAGGCTAGAGTTAATTCCCTTAACTTGCTGACTTGCTCTCTGAAGGCCTGATTGATAGGAGGTAACTTTACGTTTTATAACAGAATTTTGAATTGCGGATAGGAATTAAGGCATGCCTAATCGAGTTCCTAGGTGACGCAGCAATCGAGTGGATTCTGTTTTCGAGGTCGGTGTGTGATGTCTCAGGTCGCGTGCTGGGGCTCATGGATCAAGGTGATGATGGCGGTGGACCTGAAATTTGAAATTTGAATGTCTATTTTGAATTTTGAGGATCTGTATGGTTACCAGTTTTCCTTAAACTGGCTTTGATAAATACAAAAAAAAATGATTAGCATCTAACAGAAGTTTGAAGTGATTGTTGAGCTGATGTTTGGTATAAATACTTTGGAAATAGTAGTCTACATTTTCTTTCACTTCTTTCTGAGAGGCAAAAGCTTCCCTCATATAGTATTGAACTATCTTCATTATTTCTTGAGCTGAATCTCCAGTAGAAATCATGAATTTTCTTAGGTCAGATGAGTCCACAGAGCCACTAGTTGATGTTGAACCAAGCTCCTCCTTCATCAGAGATCGAATTTGGTTAAGATCAATTGAAGGTCTGGAGGCAAGAGTACCAAGAGAGAAAGATAAGGTTTCCTTGAAGTTTTTAGTCAACCCACTAATAAGATTTTTCACTTGGGAATCCTGGGTGCTAACATGATCTTTCATATAGGTTTTAAAACCTTCAAACACTGATACCATTTGTCTCACAACACCTTTGACATAGGCTAGGTCCTTGTCTGCTTGAGATTTTGAACTCATGTAAGATTCTAAAGAGATAACAGATTTCTTTAGA
The DNA here is from genome assembly GCA_963277665.1 of Viscum album. NCBI lineage: Eukaryota > Viridiplantae > Streptophyta > Magnoliopsida > Santalales > Viscaceae > Viscum > Viscum album. The sequence continues at coordinate 1,686,845,734 of OY728160.1, forward strand.
GCTTCAATATCCTTTTCCAGTCTAGATACTTGAGTCTAGAAAGCTGTAACTTAATCCACTATTTCTTCTACAAAGGTAGACATATTAAAACTGAGAGAGAGTTCAAATGATTTTTCCAAATTGCTCATCTCTTAAATAAAAAAGTGCTTAAACTTAGTAATAGAAGCACTAAAGGACTCTTTCATCTCATCTTTAAGGATTCAAGGTCATCCCTAGTGATCATATTAGCAGGTGCAACCACAATAGTTTCTCTTTCAGATACTGTGTTGGCCACTGAGTCATTCATAATCAATTGAATTGATTCCACCAGTGAAGCTTCCATTTTCCTTATTTCTTCTAAAAAACTGTTTTTGAGATCAGATTTTAGCTTGTCCAGATCATGAATTCTGACCACATCTTCAGGTAACAACTCAGTATAAACATCATAATTAATTTTTGGTCTATTTAGAGATGCCTCATTATAATAATCAGGATAGTCCAATCCACAAACCACAAAACCTGGGTCTTCTGCCCAGTCCTCCATTTCAACAGCCACTAACACATGCCAAACCTGGTTTGATTCTCCCCCTCAATGGGTGCATTCTCTTTTGCAACAACAATATTCTCAGTAGGTCTTTCTTCCTCCGAAGAATCTTCTACAATCAATTCCATCTCTGCAGCAGCTGCAGAAGTAGGAGGCTCCTCTAGATTAGGCACAGATCCTTCCATTTCACCTTCTTCATCCTTAGCAGGCACAACTGAGCTTACAATCAATGGACTCATACTTAAGCACAGAAAATCAGATGCTTCAGATTCATTCTCTCTTTCTTGTTCATGCTCAAGGGCTGGCTGGTCTTCCTCATCAGCAGGTGTCTCTTCTTCTACTAAAGTCTCCTTTCTAGAAGGTACAATTTTAGAAACATGGCTTGGGGGCAAGTCTGGATCCCTTCCATCAGCCGTTGAAGTCTCCTCTTCATCAGTCTCATCAATGTACTCAGGTTCTTCTTCATCATGTACTAGACCTAGATCCCTCACATCCTTAGGACTTGAAGGATGATCCACAAGATTGAATTTATCATAAACCTTATGGTCATCATTAACCCACTCTCCTCTCCATGGGTTCCAGTTTATTTTCATATATTTGCAAATAGTGCTTGTAATACAGAAGTTTTTCCTCACTACCATAGTCTCATCTTGGGACTCATCTACCCCTTTCACTTTGATCATCAGTGAGATCAACTTGGAAAAGAATAAGGCATTAGTATTTGATTTTGGTCTGGTCATGTACTCCATTTGAATCATCAACAATCTGCACAGATTCACTTTCACACAATGTCTCAAGAGATGCAGGAGATAGATATCCTAATATCTTAAATTCGTGAAGTCCCCTCTCCTCGGTATTAAGACATGCTGAACAAACATGAACAAAACCTGTTCTCTCCATCCATTTCAGCAGCCACCACTTGTCTTTGATTTCCATGACCGGTGAGCTCCTCCAAGGAAGTCTCATAATCGAATATATCACTTGTAGGTGGAATTTATTTCGAGACATAGCTAGAAACACCTTCGTTCGGAACCTTCAGGCTTTCAACCCATTCAACGGATGAAAAAGATATCTCTTTTCCATTCACATAATAAATTTCTCGGTTCTCATCTTATGTCTTCTCAAAACTCACAAACTCATAAAATTGTTTCATTAGATTCAGATAGTAGGGGATATTGTTGTTCGAAAAGCAATCAAACAACTTTTTATCTTCCAACACCTCGAGCACTAACGATTTTCTAGCCAAAAACCATTCCACACACAGCTCTTTTTCAATCACAATAACTCTATTCTGCAAATGAGGATTCACTGGTCTCCTCCCCAACCTTATTCTACTTATACTACCACTAGCTTCTGGCTAGGTCTTCTACTTCTTCACATTTGGCTCATCAATGTCATCTCTGATGGTAGGAGGTTTGGTTTTTTCCATCTCTGGTTCGAGGGATTTAGGGTTTTCGAGAGATTCGGGAGCTAAGATTTGAGGGTAAAGGGTTTGAGGCTTGGTGGATTGAGAAGTAACTAAGACATAATTTTATCATTTATGAATCATAAATAAAATAAATAAAATATCATAAGTATAAACGATTAATATTCTGGTGGCAGACAGAAGATTAAAATAGCGCACTCATTGGTAGGATTTATTGGTGATAATTCCTATCAGCGAGGTTACATCAGTGAGGTTACATCGCATTAGTGAGGTACCTACCGATCAAGGTTAAACGTTACTAACTCATGTCTAATGTAACTTAACCTATCCGAACTTAAAGGTTTGGTGAAAATGTCAGCTAATTGATTTTCAGTACCAATAAATTCAAGAGTAATGTCACCTTTTTGGTAATGATCTCTCAAAAAGTGGTGCCTTACATCAATGTGTTTTGTCCTAGAGTTAGTTACAAGTTTCTTTGAAATATTAATTTCACTAGTCTTATCACAGTTAATTGAAACATGTTTAAAATCATATCCATGGTCCAAAAGAGTTTGTTTCATCCACAAAATTTGTGCACAACAACTACAAGCAGCTATATACTCTGCTTCGGAAGTGGAAAAGGCTACAAAATTCTACTTTTTACTACACAAATATACTAAGGATTTTCCTTATAAATGACATGTTTCAGATGTTCTTTTTCTATTCAACTTTCAACCAGAAAAGTCAGCATCTGAATAACTCATTAGCTCAAATGATTTTCCTTTTGGATAAAACAAACCTAAGTTTATAGTGTGTTTAAGATACTTAAAAATTCTTTTAACAACAAGTAAATGAGATTATTTTGGATTAACTTGAAATATTGCACACATACACACACTAAACATAATATCTGGTTGACTAGCAGTAAGGCAAAGTAAGCTTCCAATCATACCTCTGTAATTGGTTTGATCCACTGGTTTCCCAGTTTCATCTGCATCCAATTTACAGACTATACTCAGAGGAGTATCACTTTCCTTAATACTATCCAAACCAAAAAGTTTTAAAAGATCCTTTGTATATTTTCTTTGATTCAAAATAATACCATTTTCATTTTGAAAAACTTGAAATCCAAGAAAATATTTGAGTTCTCCCATTAGACTCATTTCAAATTCATTTTTCATACTCAATGAAAAATAAGTACATAAGGAATTTTTAGAAGATCCAAAAATAATATCATCAACATATATTTTTTCTATTAAAACATATTTAGAAATTCTTTTAATAAAAAGAGTTGGATCAGAAATCCCTTTAGTAAAACTTTTTGAAATAAGAAAATTACTAATTCTATCATACCAAGCTCTTGGATCTTGTTTTAAACCATATAAAGCTTTAGAAAGTCTAAAAACACGATTTGGAAAATGAGGATTAGTACATCCAGGTGGTTGTTCAACAAAAAAATCTTCAATTATAAAACCATTTAGAAAACAACTTTTTGACATCCATTTGATATAATTTTAAATTCATATGAGCAGCATTGGAAAGTATGATCCTAATGGATTCTAATCTCGCTATAGGTGAAAATGTTTCCTCATAGTCTATACCTTGCTCTTGACTATATCCTTGTGCAACTAGCCTAGCTTTGTTTCTAACTATATTTCATGATTCTTCAACTTTGATTCTAAAAACCCATTTAGTGCCTATTGTCAAAGTTTCGTTGGGTCTGTCAACTAATTCTCAGACTTTGTTTCTTTCAAATTGATTTAACTCTTCTTGGACATCCATTACCCAAAATTCATCATTGATTGCATCATTTACATTTTTAGGTTCTAGTTGTGAAAGAAAGTATTGATGTTCAACCCGGTTTCATAGAGAAACCCTACTCTATGTCCCTCTATCAAGATTACCAACAACAGTATCCAAAGGAAGATTCTTTAGAATCCTAGTTGATCTAGTAAAGGTAGGGATAGAAATTTCAGGTTCATCTATAGGTTCAGGTTCAACAGAATCAGATTCTGGAATAAGTCCAGAACTGGATGTTTTTATAGCAGGTTCTTTAGTTATATCATTAAGGTCTAGAATACTCAAATATTCTTCATGATTTTCAAGAGAAGGTTTAGGTTCTTGTGGATCAGTTTCATCAAACGTGATGGGAACATATTTTCCACACATTTGGTTATTTTTTTGAAAACTCTATAGGCTTTCCTAGTTAAAGAATAACTAATAAAAATTCATTCACCACTCTTAGAAGCAAACTTGTCTAGATTATCCTTGGTATTAAGAATAAAGACTTTGCAGCCAAAGACTCTAAAGTAACTAACTTTGGGTTTTCTATTATTCCATAGTTCATATGGGGTCTTCTTGAGAACAGGTCTAATTAAGAATCTATTAATAATATAGCAAGTTGTATTCATAGCTTCAGCCCAAAAATAAATAGGTAGTTCATACTCATTAAGCATGGTTCTTGTTATTTCCTGAAGGGTTCTATTCCTTCTTTCTACTACACCATTCTGCTGAGGTGTCCTAGGGGTAGATAAATTGTGAATATAGCCATTGTGTGAGCAATAAGATTCAAACTCGTGATTTTCAAACTCACGGACATGATCACTTATCAGGGTTTTAATCTTAAGTCCACTAAGGTTCTCTATAGACTTGGAGTATTTATAAAAGTAAGAACAAGCTTCACTCTTGTGAGCTATGAAGTATACCCAAGTATATCTTGAAAAGTAATCTACTAGGATGTAGACATAGTGATTTTCATTTAAACTAGAAACTCTAGAAGGTCCAAACAAGTCCATGTGAACCAACTCGAGAGGTTGAGAAGTTGAGAATTATTTCTTTTATTTAGAAGAAAATATATGTTGCTTTCCCTTTTGATAGGGACTACAAACTTTGTCATTTATGAATTCAAGATTAGGTAGGTCTCTAACTAAGTTCTTCCTAGTCAGTTTTCTAAGTGAATGTATATTTCAGTGTCCTAATCTTCTGTGCCAAATCTAAGATTCTTTATGAAAATCATTTAAACAAGAAACATTTTATTTAGCTAAAGAATTAAAATCAACAGCGTAAACATTTTTATTTCTTAAAGCAAAAAATACTAAATCATTTTTAGAGTTAAAAACATTACAGCATTAATTTTAAAATTTCACATTAAATACATCATCACATAATTGATATATGCTTAACATATTATATTTAAGTCCATCAATAAATAAAACTTTAGAAATTACAACTGAGTTATTGTTACCAATTTGTCCTAGGCCGATGATTTATCCTTTAGAATTATCACCAAAGGTGACATAGCCTCCATCAACATTTATTAAGCTTTTAAAGCATGAATAATCTCCATACATGTGCCTTGAACATCTGTTGTCCAAGTACCATACCTTCTTGTGAGAACTCTTTAAGCAGGTCTCCTACAAAACAGGTTTAGATGGAAAATGATTTTGGTACCCAGACCTTCTTGGGTCTAGCAAGGTTTGAAAGCAAGGATTTAGGTACCCAAATTTGTCTTATGGGTCTCATATAATTTATAGAATCAAATGATTTTTAAATATAAACTTTATTTGATATATAAAAATGTGAATAACTAGTTGAGGCATATGAATTTCCAGAACTGGAACAAGTATAATTTTTTCGGATTTAGGAATAAATCAATTTTTGGTAAACTGTCTATGTCCAGGACGATAGCCTATTCCAACGGTATATTTCAGTGCCACTTGTTTACCTATCATTTGTGTAAGTGTATATTTTCCATTTGTGAATTTTTCCAAGTCCTTCCTCAATTGCTCATTAGGAAATTTCAGTTCAGTATTTTCCTTAAGCAACTGAGCATTCTTTTCCTTTTCTATATCAAGGGAAGATTTAACAGTGCTGGATAAAGAATGTTGTTTCTTTAAGGCTTTATACTTGTCCTTTAACTCATTACATTTCTCTTCTAGAATATTAAAATGTTCAAATAATTCTTCACTAGACATATTTTCAGATTCAGAATCAAAATCAGAATCAACTCCAGAATAGTATGAATTTAAAGCAGGAGTGTCCAGTGTTACCTCAGATGTGTTTGTCATAAAACATATGTTAGCCTAGTGAGGTTCTTCATCCTTAGCATAATCAGAATCACTTTAAGTGTCTTCTGAATCACTCCAAGTTTCTTTCATTGATTTTTTATACATGTTGTCCTTGTAGTCATGTTTCTTCTTGAACTTCAATTTTGGACAATCTGCTTTAATGTGACCTTTTCTTTTACATGCATATCAAACAACCTCATAACTCTTGTCAGCTTTCTTCCAATCTTTCTTCTAGTGTCATTTGTTGTCATATTTACCTTTTTAGTTTGATTTTCTAAAGAATTTCTTCTTCCTATAGAATTTCATAAACCTCCTAGCTATTTGAGCCATCTCAGCATCACTGTCCGAATATGAACTTTCACTTGTTGAAATTTTAGTAAGTGTGTGAATTTTCTCCTTGTCCTTGCTCTTAGAGGCAGTAGAATTAAAAGACACTGACTTTATTTTTGTTTTATCATCGTCTTCTTTGTTCACCTTGAGTTCTTCCTCATACATCATAAGCTTACCAATAATCACCTTAACAGTACAGATGTGCCTCTCCATCTTTCTGGTTGACATATTAATATTCTTATAATTTGTTTCTTTGCGAGAATATCTTTTCAAAGAGAGATCATAGTATTGACAATCTCATTGAACCTAAGATACATGTTAGAAATGGGTTCATCAGGCTTCATTTTAAAGTTATCATATTTAATAGTATAGGTATTAAGACTCATTTCTTTAACATTGGTTGTTCCCTCATGGGAAATAGCCAAAGTGTCTCATATTTCATAAGAAGTTTTACAAGAAGAAATGCGATTGAATTCTTCATCTCTTAAAGCAAAGTACAAGGAATTCATAGCTTTACAGTTATTATTGTAAGCTGTTTTAGTAGGTTCATCCCAAGTCATTCTATCAGTTTCTGGAATTTTATATTGAGTCTCTATAGCAGTCCAGATATCAAATCTCATACTTCCCAAATGAATTTTCATCTTATGTTTCCACTGGGCATATTTTATACCATTAAAGAAAGGTGGTCTGTTGGTAGCAGCACCTTCTAGTCTATTATAAATATCTAGATTTTATAAAATAATTTAAAGAAATAAAATTTAGAACTAACAGATATTTAAGATCTTTAAAGATGCAACTAAAATCACAGTTGAAAGACAGAGCGTTTTGAAATCTTTTATTAATAAAAACAACCACGGATACCAAATGTTGTTCGGAGTGGATACTCAAGAGGGGGGGTGAATTGAGTTCCAATAAAAAAATTTGTTAAAAATATTTCTCTTAAAATCCCTCTATTTAAAAACAAGTTAAACTATAGTGAATTTATACGTAGTGTAAATGTTCAATTAGTTTCTCAAAGATTGATTAGGTCTCAGTTAATTTAATCAAAATATTAAATTAACTTTTGAAACTAAATTACTGGTTTACAATAAGTATAAGCACTTTCTAATTTAACTATCAAAGTAACTTTAAAACAAATTATATTTCAAAGTAGTTAGCAGCGGAATATGAAATATATATAGAAAACTTATGGCTTAAACTAAAATGAACAGTATATGTAACCAAGAGTTTCATTCTCAAGACAAGACTTATTCCTCTCAAACAATTTATATTAATTTGATCCACACCCTAGATTAGGGTAAAAACAATGAAATCACTGTCCAGGTACAAAGACCTCTACCACAGTTCTTCGTGGGAAAACAAACAACAGCTCACAAGCTGTCTAGGTCTTACTTGACCTCTACCACTATCCATAATGGTATACAAAGGAGTTATAGAGTTTGAATGAGGATTTTGAAATCCTCCAAATTAGCACAGGAGACAGTGTGTATATAAAATATACAGAGTGTACACACTGCTCAAAATGTAAATAAAAGTATCACTAAAAGAGTAGATAAGAGTTTAGAATGATCTAGTGATGCGAAGTGCAGCTCTAGATTCTTTTGATTTATCAGAAATGCTTCTGATTCCTTCTCTTGTTTTGTATAAAAAATAGAGTGTCGTTTCCTTCCTTGGATTTCAAGTTCAGCTTATCAACTTGAGTGCATGAAGTGCTCATTGTAGTCCTTCACTCAAGATTCAGCTTGTTTTCTTCTCTAGAATGAATATATTTGTGTATGTCCAGTGCTCTCCCAGTATAGATGTAGATTTTTCTTTTTGTGTGAATGTACCACGATTTCAATGTTGTTCAGCCCTTTCCTTTTTCACCCTTCACTTGCCTTCTTGATTTCTAAAATCACCTTTTTTCTGCACGGGCTTTGTTTTTCATTTTATAGCTTTCAGCTCTGGTAAAAAGAATTATTACCTTTTTATGGGTACTAGGTACGGTTCCCTGACATGCCAACAATAAACATTAAATAACATTAATTTCATTAAAATCATCAAATATAATTGTTGCTTTAATAAATAAATAGTATTGAGAGTATAGAGTTTGACTGGTCAGTCTTAGCCTTCTGTAGGTAGCGGTTGGCTTTATGTAACAGTGAACTTTCATCGGTAGATGTTATATCATGTATCGGTAGCTCCTTGTATCGGTAGCTGTTTGATCTTGTATTGGTAGCTGTTAGATCATGTACCGGTAGCTCCTTGTATCGGTAGCTGTTTGATCTTGTATCAGTAGCTCCTTCTATCGGTAGCTCTTGGTCTATCGGTAGCTCTGCTTTTATTGGTAGCTTCATTCGGTATTGGTGACTCTATATATCTGTAAACGTACTCTATCGGTAACTCTGGTGTAATAGTAGCTTGCATCAGTATCTTGATGTATCGGTAGCTTTGCGTCTGTATCAGTGATATATGTATCGGTAGACTTATGCATACCGGTAGACTTGTTCTACCTATAGCTTAGTTTCCGTCGGTAGCTGTCTGTATCGGTGGACTTGTACATACTGGTAGCTCTATGTATCGGTGACTTTAGCTTATCGGTGACTATGTCTATCGGTAGACTAAGTAGCGATAGATCTGTATCAGTCGCTAAAAGAAAATTAGCGACTAAATACTTATCTATTTTATATAGAACACATCCAATTGAAGAATTAATTCAAAACTTATATAAACATAGATAAAAATTTATTAACATATTTCAAGGACTATTTTAATATTATTATCATCTTGATAATATAATATCATATATTTAAAGAATTATAAAATAGATAAACATTGATTGGGATTATCAAAGTATGTGAAAGCATAATTGAGATTATCAAAACAGGTGAGGTCAACAGTTTCCATTGACTTTTATCAACACAAACAATCCTATAATTGACTTTAGAACCCAAAATATTAATAAACAAAGATTTACCATCACTATAATTAATAGAAGTTTATTTTACTTAAATTATTGGTATGTCATTATTAGGATATTTAGATGATTCATAATTTTCTTACATAGAATTATTATAATATATCATTATGAATACACCCTGATAATGACTTTTTTAACTATTCTTTTGTGTAATATTTTTCTTCAAAAATTTTGAACATCTTTTCTTGTTCTATAATTCTCAACATGAGAGGATTAATTTGATTAGTTCAATCAGGTTCCCTTTCAAGTAACAAAGCATCACATTCCATTTTATTTCTATCCTTCTTAAACATCCTAATATATTTCTTGATTTTGATGTTTTTCTCAAAAGAAGATTCAGGCATAACTTTAAACATCTACATGATGTAGGTATCTTCACCTTCTTCATCACTACTTGAGGTTACTCTATGTTTTTAAGCATGAATCTTAACATTTAATAGAATATAAATAGTTTCTTATTCTGATTGAAAACATAAAATGGAGAAATCATCCTAATCTTTTGTCATCATAATTCTTCATTTTCTTCTTTTTATAATTTTCATTCTCTCAATAGGTTTCTTGAACTTTCATGATATTTTATTCCTTTTTTATAAAAAAATTACATCGTTCTCATCGTCATCATAATCACTACATTTCTTTTTTAGATATGAAATTTAAAAGTTCCCAATTACACCACACTTGAATCAATTTAGTGGGAGTTCTAATTTATATTAATTTTTTCCTTTTATGAAATTATTTGAAATAAGAGACATTATTCTCTCAGGTTCATCCTCACTTTTTTCATCATCTACTGATTCATCAAAGTAATATTCATCCTCTTCTACTATTTTACAATTTTTCATGTCTTTGAATTCCATATCCTTATCCCCCTTGATCTTATTCTAGAAAACTATATTTTTTCTTCTATTATAAGAAATATGAATATTGTGCAACTCATCAAGATATAATTTAACTATATCTTATAAAGTATACATTTTTATATCCAATATATTATGGATGTTATTAATTAATTTATTTAAAATGTATGATTTTTCCTATGTCTCTAAAACCATTAAAATTATTAAAAATATTCAAAATTTTGTTAAATAATTCACCAATAGGTTCTTTTTTACACCTGGTTTTTCAATTTTAGGTTTAGTTTTGTGTTTGATGGGAATCTCAGCCTTTTCTTGGGTTTTGGTTTTGACAGTTATTGGGTTTTCAGGTGTTTTCTTGGTCAAATCTTTCCCTCTTGTTTGGAACTTGGTTCTTGTTGGGATAAAGTTTCATGGTGGATAGTTTGTGACGCCTATAGTGTCACTAGATTGTGTTTAAATCCTTCAAGGATCATTGGGTGGGATTACCCTAGTGTTTGGGGTGTCATTTGGGGGTTTTTGGATAATTTTTGTTTTCGCATGATTTGAGCACAATTTTCTCATTCCATGCAACATAAACCAGCATATTGCAGAATTTTTCCAGCATCCCTCGCACAATTTGTGCACGGTTTACAAAACCATGCAGCAAAACCGTGCAACCACATATGGTATTAATAAATTTTAATCTAAAAATCAGTTTATCTGATTCCACCTCTCATTTGAATCACTAGGTGTTTTCTATCTACTAGAAGGAACCCCCCACCCCACCCCCTTCGTTCTCCTTTGTTTTGGGCCACTTATTGGTCGATTACTCACCAAAGGTTAGTGGTCCTTAATTTCCTCATCCAATCATTCTCGTTCCCCTTCCCTCTTCCTTCTTCTTTCATTTTTTTCTTGTTTTTATCTTCTCCCCTAGTCATTATTGACATATGTTTTTGTTTTCCCGTGATTTTTATGGGGGATTTGTTTATTTAGGTTAGGTCTTCATAGATCTATTGTTTTGAAACTCGTGGTGGGGGATTTCGGGTGTGTGTTTCTATTCTTCCTTGGATTTGAGGTAGGATTCCCATGAACTCAACCTTTTTAATTGAAGAATTATTATTTTCATGTTTTTTAAACCTTTATTAGTTAATAAATATAAATTTATGATACTTTTCTTAATTTTTTTGGTGTGAAAATAGTGTGTTATGCCTTCTTTTATGATAAATGGAATTGTTATGACAAATAGCGCACACCAAGTGTTCGATAAAATGATTAGTTGGATTTTTTGAGTAGATTATGGAATTTAAAGTGTGGTTTTTATTTTTTAACAAATATGTAGCATATGGAATGATGATTTGGGGTTTCATAAAAGATATTTCATAGGGTTTTAACTTAAAATAAGTGTGTATTTGTCTTTGGAAATCGGTTTGATGGGTGATGATAAATTGTGGATCAGTTGGAATTTTCATTGAAAATGGTTTTGGTTTTAAAGTGAGTTGGAAATTTCTTAAAGAAGTTTTATAAAAAATTTACATGGTAATGTTTAGATTGATACATCTTTGAAATATGGGTTGCATTTTTTGTTAAAGGTTAGTTTTGTGAGAAATATTTAAGGGCATGTTAGGGTACTTTGTAAAAATGATGAAAAGTGTTTGTTATAAAAACATTTATTGAATTTTTCTCATTCCTTGTTGGAATGTAATGGTTGGGATGTCCTTGTTTTGGAATACATTGGATCCATTATAATGGTTCCTCAGTTGGAAGACTTTGTGATCTATTAATCTTAAGGCATGATATTATTCCTTGGGGTGACTCGGGGTGAGGCCTATTATTGATTATTAATACTATATATGTTTTTAGTGGATGCTCAGTTGGAATGGTTTGCCTCACCCCCATTAAATAATTGAGACATAATAACTTGGAATATTCATTTAATGGTCTAATAATGATGGTTTCACTAGTAGGTTATGGTTATAACTAGTGGCCCATAGTAGGTGGATATATTGGATTTAGTGCTATGGGATTTTACCTCTGCCTACCCTGAGAAAGGGTGGATGAGTGTACTAAGAATTTTCGTTTCATATTGTGTGACATGTCAACGGGGATAATTTCTTAGTTATTTGTGTCTTCTATATTTTTCTAGATCTCCTAGGTTCACCCATTTCTATCAACGTTTAGTTTACTGCAGTGTTGATTAAAATGCATGTATATATATCAACATTACCCTTGTCGTAAGATTACTAGTGTTCCCTCTTGTGAATTATTTTTCCTGGAATATAATGGGATGATTTTAATAAGTTTTATGAAAATGTTTTTCAAAGAAAAGTGTTTTATTCTCTTTGTGCAAGATGAAAATGAATGAATCACTTTACCCTTTAAAATGCTAATGTATCACTAATGAAATGAATATATTTTTGGAAATAAATAATGGAAATGAGTTGTACATTATTTTGAGTAAACATGTAGAAAAACCTAATTTTATATATTGAAGTACAAAATTAGAAATGGTTGTTTCTTTTATTTTAAAGGAAGTGTATTAGGAATAGATTATCTGGCTAGCCTATTTAGTTTTAATACTCACGCGTATAGTTTTTTTTTCTGTTTTTATCCCTTGTGTAGGTTTCATCTTGAGTTTGATCACCTTGAGAAACATTTTATCATTGGGTTATAAAGTGACCAGTGGGGTCACATGGAGTTAATTGGTAGTCAGGTTTGGATGGTTGAGTTGTTTGGTTCAGTTGTATTTATTTTTTTATATAAATGATGTTCAGTTCAATTTTATATAAATGTATATTGGGATTTCCGTTTCTTTTCATTGTTTTTTACTTGTTTATATTTGGGAAAAATCATTCCCTTGTCTACTTTGATAATGCCCAAAACTAGTTTTCTACCTATGGGGATCGGGAACGCCCATTGATCCATGCCACCGATCAGCTCAGGTGCCTGGTTTGTGGTCAACTCAGGCTGGTTTGTGACAAAATGGTATCGAACACAGGTCATATCTTAGTAGACCATTGTTTTCAATGTTCCCGTTATTATTTAGTGATGTCAAGGTAGATGTAGTAGGATTTTCAAAACTTGAGGGATAAGTTCAGGAAGATCATCATGAACTCTTTCTCATTCTGATCCTCATGATTCAATGGGATGTCTGGTTTTATTGGTGTCTTTGGTTCTTATTGACTGTTTGGTGTTGGGATATAACAAGGGGAGTTGGAAAAATGGTCTTTGTAAGCTTGTAGGGCCTGGAAATCCATATAGAATTGGGGTATGGTATTAAGAAGGCTCTTTGTGTTAGTGGTGAGTTTGACATATGGCTTCCAAAAATATGGTCAACTCACCCACCGACACTAGTTTCCTTTTGTGGGTCTCCTAGATTGTTCTTGAATTTTGAATATTATTTTTGTTATTCTTCTGTGAGAATTTTGATAATGGGTTTTAAAGGAATGGTTGGATTTTGAAAAGTGGAAAATGATTTTCATAATTTTATATAATAATTTTTTTTAATGTTTGGTTTTTTGAAACAATTCTTGGGGATAATGGGGATATGATTTAATGGAATTTTATTTCCTTAATCTAAACATATGGTTTGTTGAAATGAAATGTATTTCATGAATTAATTATTTTATTGTGATTCTGAAACTTTTTTTTTAAATGGGGTGTATTGGGATATTGAAAAATGTTTGAATCTAATTAATTGGTTTTGTAAATTAATTTTTAGAGGTTGGTGTTTTCCAAAAAGAATTTCTTGATATCTCTATCCATCCGATTATAAATAGAGACCTTGCTGAATTTTTTAGAATGGGAAAGGGTTGTTTGGAATGGATTGTTTTTTTAAGTTGTTAATAATAAAAGGGGGAGTTTATAATTAAATGGTTCTTGATGAAGTATGGTTTGTTTTGTGAAATTTGAAAATGGTTTTTGACTTTCTAGTTAGTCTTCCATTGGAAGGTACATGATTTTGGAATGATTTTGTTTTTTTAGCCTTTGGTGCTTTCATGGTTTCTCACATGAATGTTTTTATGGATATATGGATAGATGAATGATAGGGAATGGTGTTGGGGTGCCCGGGGTGGCATGAAAATGTGCGTGTGAGTGAGACTTGTTGAAGCCCCATTGGTGAATGTGAAAATCCACCAAGTTAGTTTGTTTATTAAAAGTGTTTTGAGATGAAAAAATTGTGTAGTTTATTTATAAACCAATGGTTATGCGGTTGGTTTTTCCTAAGTTGTATAAGTTTTTTTATTCTATATGCTTCCTTATGATCTGGATGTCATACTCTTGTTCTGTCGTGATATGGGATCTTGTTGGTGTCTCGATTTTGGAGCAATGTTTAGTGATTTCTATAGATTTTTTGGATGTTGTGATGTGGCTAGGGATAGTTCTATGTTGGAATGATTTCTAATTGAACAGCATAAGGATTCATTTCAAATGTTAAATCCACCTCTTCTAATGATTCCTTAACTCGTTTGTTGTAATAGAGAGCTATTTGGGATTGATTTAAGGTTCTTCCTGGTCATGATAATTATTTTTGATATCTCAGTTGTGTTCAATGATATTGATGAATTTTGATGTATTCCTTGTTCATTATACTCCTCATTTTTAGTGAGGGAAAATGGTGGTGTGTATCCTTATCCCTTTTTCGGGTAAAAGTGTGTTGTTTGAGGAAGTGAGTTTCATGGTGTTTACTTGTCCTTTGTTTCTACTTCGGAGGTTTATGTGGATTCATGTGGAACTATAATAAGGGGTTCTAGTTAGGGAATAATAGCTCATGACTGTGAGGTATTAGATGATTTACACATCAAAGCTCCAACCATAGGTCCGATAGTGAATCTGGTGCATATTCAGGAGTCCCAAAGGGTTGGGAAGTCTTGTTAAGTTTGTACCTATACCATTATAGTGAGATAATTTCGATATTCCAATTTTTGGTTCTATGTCAATGAATGATCCCCCTAGTTTCAAATAGCATGGGGGTTATACCCCCCATGAAATGTTTGTGAATATTCCTTTAGATATGTAGGATTTCGATTAGTGTCCTTGTGTGGACCACCCACATGATTTAGGTGCAGTCTAAGTTTTATCTGTTCATAGTAGTTGAGAGTTGGGTAGTTTTTAGTTGTGGTTTCAGTGGTCCAAGAATTGGGCCCCTTCCCTCCACTCCCCGAGTGGTAGGGGTTTTTGATTTATGTAGAAAGTGTTAGCCCAATTCATGTCCTCTCCATTCCGGATTTGGCAGTTTAAATTCTCATGTTGTGTTCCACTTATCTTGGGTAGGTAGGTTATTGTGGGGATGTTTTGGTGGGAATATATGGGAGAGTCGCAATTCTAGAACATTTCTAATTCTCATTTAATCATTGGCTATTAATGGTGTGGAGACCCACCATAGGTCTCATGGAGTTTCCTCTTAAAAACTTTTTGAGTGCTAGTCATTTTCTAATGGAGGGGAGTCTGTTCCAGCCTCCCGTGAAATCATTGACTTATGTGAGTACCCTTTGGTTTGCGTGATCATTGGAATATTTGGTAGAAGTCCCAATAATTTGTTTCTTGTCTTGGTTGTGGATGTAATGGTTGGATCCTTCCATTGATTCTAGGTAATTGGTTGTGAGTTATTGTTTTGTTTCGGGAAAAAGGATTAAGTTCTATTTTTGGAGAGTGAATTTTATAGGGTAAAGAGGTTGGATTGTGTTGATATGGAATCCTTAGGCATTGATAGATCAATTGTATTGTGTTATTGATTTCCATGGGTGGAAAAAATTAATGTTGGGGAGAATTGTCACACCTTATTTTTCAATTTTTAGTTTATGTTTCGGTTCAATGGGAATCCATGTCTATTATTAGGTTTCACGAGTGATGGGAGTGGGGTTTCGAAGTGTTTTCTTTGTCAAATATTTCCTTATTGTTTGGACCATAGTTTGTGTTGGGAAAATGTTACATGGGGGAGAGTTTGTGACACCTCCAGTGTCACATCATTGTGTTTAAATCATTCAAGGATCATTGGGTGTGTTTCCCCTAGTGTTTTGGGTCTCATTTGGGGGGTTTTGGCCAATTTTTGGGGTCACACTGTTCTAATACGTTTTTTCCAAACCATAAAACTTAAACCTATAAGTTTCATAATATTTACAGTATCCCTCACACAGTTTGAGAACGATTTACAAAACTGTGCAGCAAAACCATGCAGTCACTTACAGGCTTAATAAATTTTAATCTAAAAATCCATTTTAGTTGATTCCACCTCGCATTTTAATCCCTAGGTGTGGCAATAAAAAATTATCCCCCCTTATTTATCCTTCATTTCGTGGAACTTCTTGGCTGATTTCTCACTAACAGTTAGTGTTCCTTCTTAATTGTTTTATCAAATATTTCTCCTTCATCTTCCCTTTTCCTTCATATATCATTTTTTCTTGGTATTATCTTCTACCCTGATCATGATTGATCAAGATTTTTTTACCTAGGTTTTTATGGGGGTTTTGTTCTTTTAGGGCTTGTATTCATATATATCGGGTTTTGGAACCTACGGCGGGTGATTCCAGTTGTGGATTTCCATTCTACCATGGATTTTAGGTAGGTTTACCAAGCACTCACCCTTTTTAATTTAAGAATCATTAGATTCATAACTTTTCCCATTTATTAGTTAATAAAAATCAATTTATGATGCTTTTTTAAATTTATTGGTGTGAAAATGGTGTGTTAAGCCTTGTTTTATGATAAATGGAATTGTTATGATAAGTAGCGCACACCAAGTGTTCAATAAAATACCTAGTTGGAATTTGTGAGTATATTATGGTATGTACAGTGTGGTATGGCTCTGTTAACAAATATTCAGCATGTGTATTGATGATTTGGGGTTTCTTGAAATATATTTCAAATGGTTTTAACTTAAAAGAAGTGTGTATTTGTCTTTTAAAATCGGTTTGATAGGTTAGGATGAATTATGGCCCGATTAGGATTTTCATAGAAAATGGTTTTGTTTGTAAAGTGAGATAGGAATTTTTTGAATGATTTTTATAAAAAAAATACATGGTAATGGGGTGATTGATACCTATTTTAAATATGGGTTGCATTTTTGTTAAAGGTTAGTTTTGTGGGAAATGTTTAAGGGACCATTTGGCCACTTTGTGAAAATAATGAAAAGTGTTTGTTATAAAAACCTCAATTGGATGTTTCTCATGCCTTGTTGATAGGGAATTGTTGGGAAGTCCTTATTTTGGAATCCTAAGGTTCCATTATAAGGGTTCCTCATTTTGAACCCTTTTTTATCTATTAATCTTAAGGCATGATACTAGTCCTTCAGGAGACTCGGAGTGAGGCTTGTTGTGGATAATTAATACTATATATGATTTGATTGGATGCTCGTTTGGAATAAGTTGGTTAACCACCATTAAATACTTGAGATATGGGAACCTGAAATGTTGATATAATTTTCTAAGAATCATTTCTGCACTGGTAGGTTATGGAACTGACTAGTGGCCCATATTAGGTGGATATATTGGGTTTATTTCTATGTGATCTTCCCTCAACCTACCCAGAGAAAAGGTGGATGAACATCTTGAGAATTTTGATTGCATCATGTGTGACATGTCAATTGGGATGAGGTCTCAGATATTCGTGTCTTCTGGATTTTTCTTGATCTCCTAGGTTCACCCACGTCTATCAGCTTTTAGTTTCTTGCAGTGTTGATTTAAATTCTTTTATGTATATATGTATATATTACCCTTTTCTTGAGATTACTATTGTTCCCTATTGTGCATTGTTTTTCATGGAAAGTGATGGTCTGATTTTAATATTGTTTATGAAAATGGGTTTCCAATAAAAATGGTTTATTCTCTTTGTGCAAGTTGAAAATGTAGACATCACTTTCCCCTTTTAAATGCTAATTTCTCACAAATGAAATGAATCTAGTTTTTGAAATAAATAAGGGAAATGAGTTGTACTTTTATTTTGAGTAAACATGTAGAAAACCTTAATTTTATACATTTAAATTCAAACATTAAAATGGATGTTTCTTTTATTTTAAAGGAAGTGTATTGGGAATTTATTATCGAGAAATCCTATTGAGTTTTAATTTTCTCTCTTATAGTTCCTTTCTATTTTTATCCCTTGTGTAGGTTTCATCTTGAGTTCGATTGCGTTGAGATATGTGTGATCATTTTGTTAGAGAGTGACTAGAGGGGTCACATGGAGTTGGTTTTTAGGTTCAGCTGGTTGAGTTGTTTGGTTCAATTGTATTTTTAGTTTTTTGTATAAATGTTATTGAGTTCCATTTTATATTAATGTATATTGGGTTGTCCATTTCTTTTCACAATTTTTTACTTGACTATATTTGGGATAAATCTTTACCTTGTCTACTATAATGATGCCCAGAACCATGTTTTAGCCCTTGGGGATCAGGAACGCCCTTCGGGCCACACCACCGATCAACTCGGGTGTCTAGTTTGAGTTCAACCCAGGATGGTTCATGAAAAAATGGTATTGAAGGAAGGTTAGATCTCAGAGGACCTTTATATTCAGAGTTCCCATTAATATTTGGGGATTTAAATCTAGATGGAGTATCATTATTGGAACTTTAGGGGTAAGTAAAGGAAGAGGATCTTGAACACTTGCACATTCTAATCCTTGGGTTTCCATGGGAAGTCCATTTTTATTGGTGTCTTTGGTTCTTGTTTATTGTTTTATGTTGGGATACGAAAAGGGGAGTTGGAATAATGGTATATATGAGCTTTCAGGGCATGGAAATCAATGTGGATCCATGTCATAGTCCTAAGAAGGATCTCCATGTTGATGGTGAGTATGACATATGGCTGCCAACCATATTTTCAATTCAACAACCGACACTAGTTTCCTTTTGAGGAGACCCAAAGCTTGACGTACATATACATTACACTACTTTTCGGAATATCTAATACATAACAAAAACATTCACCAAAGGACTGTAATAGTTTAGTGTCTTTGGAAACTCGGAATATAATCTTCTAATCTTGGTGAACAATCTTCAACACCTCCCATAAAGATCTTCCATTTTTTTTCTTACCTAAAACCTTTCTTTATATCCTGGGGAAAAGAAAACATATAAAGGGTGAGCTCAAATTCTCAGTAAGGTTAACCATGGAGAAAATAAAACAAACCATATACATTTGAACTTTAAAACATGAACATAATATTTAAACATCAAAATCTTGAGCAATGACATAAAACATGGAAGTACGTAAGGCATAGATCATAATGGATCATCAATCATGATAAAATAGCATGGGAATAAAGCATGTAATTGTGGAAACCATTAAGCACATGTTATGATTTCCATAGTAGCCAAGGCATTGCTTCCAAGACCATCTTAGTGGACAAAGTCCCTTTCTGAATCGAGTTTACTCCTCATTTCAGTCCTGTAACACTGAACCGGATTAACTTACCATTCCAGCCATGTCTATCTCATGAGATATAAATCTTTACCCAATGAATTGGAGGGAGATATAGGTCCCACCCATCTCATAATGAAATCATTCTTTCTTGGGCCACAACATGAACATAAATCATTCATCATTACCCAAAGTATAAAATGGGTTTTATAAACATCATCCCATCATAACATAATCCATAAAAAATGTATATCATTTCATCATAAGAAAAGTGAAACCATGTAAATAATAGATAAATTATACTTGAAACATTCACATATGGAATAATTCCATCTTATATGGAAAATGGTTTTGATAAAACACTTGAAATGAATTTTTGAGGAAAATATCCTTTCTTCTTCAAAATCATTTTCTTTTCACGAAATGCGATGAAATTTTAAAAGAAAAGGATTTTTTTGAAAATAGTTATTAAATTTTTTAGATTAAGATTCATTGAAATAATTAATTATGAAACCGTAAAAATTCATTGATGCCGTATAAGTTAAAAAACATTCTCCTCGTACTTTTTTCAGAAAAGTAAAAAAGTACCACGTCTGGTAAACAAAAGAAAGATTCCTTCCATAACATAAAGTAAAAGTCAAAGAGGGGTAAATATGAATTTAAACATACATGGAAGAATATTAAACACTTTATGAAAAACATTTTATGGACACGGATGAAAAATATAACCCTAGTAAATACTTACGTATAAGCAATCTTGGATAAAAATGAGATTTACAACGTTATCCCTTACCTTATGTCCAATTTCTTCCGTATGTGTTCAAGACTCCTGTATAGTGGGTTTAAACATATTATTAACTTGTAACAGAACCATAATAATATTTATAATATCATATATTATTCACTTATGACTTTATATTATTTGTTCATTTTTTAATACCATGTTAAAGCAGCGTTTTGGGTAAAATCGTTTCATTTATCGTTCATGTTTTGACTTGTAATTGTTAATATTATTACTTAGATCATGATTACTTAATTCCAGAATATAAAACATGATTTATATATTATATATTCATGATATAAATATATATAATAGATTGATAATTTGAAATAAATACACCATTCATGGAGATGGCAGGTCGTACGTACGCATGAACGTTGTTTTTTGTTTCCTTATTGAATTGAATGGAATTAATTAGATGACATACATATATATATACATGAATCCAGTAGAATTATTATGTCATATATTTCATGATTAATTATTATATATACTTTATAATCATTCTTGAATTGTTAACATGGAAAATGAATCTCATTGCGTCGTGGAGACGGTAATCCGTACGTACGCACGAGCGATGATATCATTCCCATATTTATTGAATGGAATTGGAGTGGATGATATAATATCTTAGAATCAGTATGATGTTATAGTAATCATATATATTTATTCTTTACACCATTATACCCATCCAAGTAAGGTGGTGGTGGAAAAACTGATTACACCATGGCATGGAGACGATATTCCGTACGTACGCACGCATGGTGATTTCATTTTCTGTAGGATCGATAGAAGGTGAAATATGGTTGTTTCAAATTTATAAAAACATATCATTATATAATTAATACTGATGTTATTACTTTATAATGAAACAACTAAAGAAGAGGAAGTAGAAGAAACTTGAAAGAGTTGGTAGAAGAGATTACCTCTTCTTCGACGCACCTCCATTAAACTTCTTCTTAGGGCACTAGGGTTGGTCTTTTGATAAAACCAGAACCTCTATGATATAACTAGATAAGTTTATAAGAGTAATTGGTAGGGTTTGGCCGAGCTTCAAGGATCAAATGGGTGTGAAGAGAAGTGGGAAGGGGTGCCCTTTTTATAAGGGAGGAGAGGGGCACCTTAGGAAAAACTTAAAATATTATTTTATAATAAAGTCATATTTGGTTTATAATAGCTCCAAATTGATTTATTTAGAAGATAAAGTTCGGATGGGTTGAAATAATATCAACCAATAGGTTTTAAACAAGTTTAGGTTACTATTTTATCCTTATCATTTAGATTTAACTATATGTTAAATAATTTTACTTTTACCGTGTCTTTTTGTTTTCTTACACTATATGGTTAATAAACAAACTATAACAAGACAAACGAACCCCAAGAGGTTCATTATTAATATATATATCCTTATATAAGTCATGTGGACGAACCTTAGATTTTTTGGAATATAGTAACAATTAGTAATATAATATTTGTTTTAAAAAACTATTTTATGTCATTTTTGACACTATTTGGTAATTGATTTTTGTGAAAATCATAACATGATTAGTTAGAAAAAATTTAATTTAATCAATACTAACATGTCTTATTAACCTATAAAATTATTTTAATTCATAAAAAGTCTAAAATTACATTTATTTTTGTATTTATAACATCAATTATGTTAATATTTCATTAATAAGGTAATTACTACATCATCATTGTGTCATAAATAAATTAACTTATTTAATGTCTAAAAATTATAAATAAAATACCATTATGTAGGAAATAGTTTTATCTTTCTAATTAATATTTATAGTTGAATTTATCTTATGTATAACCATATATTAAAAATGTTTTAGTTACTAAACCTTGATTTTAACTATTTTAACTCTTCTTTAAATAAAATAATAATAAGTGTCCAAATCTAATCCAAGTGGACCTAAATGATAATATTAAATTCTTAAGGTTGTTTTTGGTCGAATTATACTTATCCAATAGAATTAGGACATGTTTTAGGGTAATAATAATATCATTTTTACCCTTAATTACCCTTTTTACTTTTAACCGTGGTAAATAAAAGTAAAAAGTTACTATTCCCGAAAAAATATTTTTATCTTATTGAACCACATTTTACTACTTGATATTAACCGTGTATCCCGGATTTTCAAAATTCCACACACAGAAGCGGTAAAATTAATTTTTATGTAAATTTTCAAACTCTCCTAGGAGGTTGGTAAAAGACGGTGAAAAGTTCAATAAAATTTTTATATATCTAAAATTATCATAGAATGACTCCAATGAATTACATTGAACTTATATAGGTATTAAGTATCAATTTTGACCTAAAATAAATTTAAATAAAATAAATAATTATTTAAATAAAAAGTCAGTTTTTAAATAGTAACCCAGTGTTCTTACTATTCATCAAAAATTGAAAGTTTTCAAACAAATACCAAAAAATCACCCTAGGCTAATTTCGATATCCCAAATCCAAAAATGAAGTCCATTTTGAAAAATAAAATTTATAAAATTTCAAAAAGTGGTTATTACTATTCATAACGGCTAGTTTATATAATATTTTAATAACATATCTTTGTTTAGTGAAACACGGTATTGCGTACAACACACGCTATCGTGGAAGGTCGTGATTGCATGTAATGCAAGCCAAGTCTGGGTTGTGTGTAGTTCAAGATTCCTTTTTTTCGTATAATAGAATCCAACCATATTTCATTTATACATTGAATATATATATATATATACACTCAATGTTTCATAGAATAACTTCTATTAAACGAACTTTAAATTGTGTGTAACACGAGCGAAGAATAGTCTTGCGTATACTGCAAGCTAATACGATCTTGCGTATAGTACAAGCTAATCTTGGTGTAGTGTAAAATATAATACATCAATGAAATTAAAAATAATATATCTCATAAAATCTCGGGGTGTTACACCTTTTTTGGGTCTCTTGGATCTTTCTTGAATTCTAAAAATTATTTTTGTTATCCTTGTATGAGAATTTTGAAAATAGGTTTTAAAATAATGGTTGGATTTTTAAAATTGGAAAATGGGTTTTCAAAATTTAATATAATAATGTTTTTCAATGTTAGGTTTTCTGAAAAAAAATGTGTGGGATAATGTGGAGATGATTTAGTGGAATTTTATTCCCTTAATCTAAGCATATGGTTTGTTGAAATGAAATGTTTTTATGGAAAGAATTATTTTAAGTTGTTTCTAAGTCATTGTTTTAAATTCATTGTTTGGGGTTGTTGAAAAGTGTTTTAATATAATGAATTGGCTTTGTAAATTGGTTTTGAGTGATTGGTGTTTTCCAACAAAAGGTCTTGGTCTCTGTGGCCATCGAATTATGAAAATAGACCTTGCTGAATTTTTGTGAATGGGAAAGGGTTGTTTAGAATATATTGTTCGTTTTGATTTTTTTTATGAATAAAAAGGGGTAGGTTTTTAGGAAAATGGTTCTTGATGAAGTGTCATTTGTTTTGTGTAATTTGAAAATGGTTTTTGAATTGGTGATTACCATTCCTTTGGAAGGTACATGATTTTTGGAATGATTTTATTTATTTTTTAGCCTTTTGTGTTTTCATGGGTACCCACATGCATGGTTTAATCGATATATGGATGGATGACTTATATGTAATGGTGTTTGGGTGCCCGGGATGGCACATAAATGTGAATATGAGTGAGACTTGTTGAAACACCATTTGTGAATGTTAAAATCCACAAAGTAAGTTTTTTTAAAAGTGCTTTGAGCTGAAAAAATTCTGGAATTTGTTTATAAAATGATTGTTATTTGGTTGTTTTTCTTATGTCTTAGAAGTGTTGTTTATTTAGTATTCTTTCTTTTTAACTGGATGTCACGCTCTTTTTGTGTCATTAGATGGGATCTTGTTGGTGGCTCAGTTTTGGAGCAATTTTCACTATGTTTATAAAAATGTGTTGGATGTTTTGATATGGTCATGGATGGTTTTTCGTTGAAAATATTTCTTGTTGATCAGACTAAGTATTAGTTTAAAATGTTAAATCCACCTCTTTGGATGATTCCTCAACTCTTTTGTTGGAATAGAGAGCGGTTTGGGTGTGATTTAAAGTGCTTCTCATCCATGATAATTCTTTTTGATATAGAAGTTGCATTCAGTGATATTGATGTGTTTAATTGTATTCCTTGTTCATTTTTCTCCTCGTTCGGAGTAATGAAGAATGTTGGTGTGTATCCTTATCCCTTATTTGGGTAAATGTGTGTTGTTTGAGGAAGTGAGTTTCATTGTGTGTCCTTGTCCTTTGTTTCTACTGAGGAGGTTTATGTGGCTCCATGTGGATTAATGTGACACTAGAAGAAGGGGTTATAGTTACATATTAGTAGCTCCTAAATGCGAGGTAATAGATGCTTCACACATCATATCTCTAACATAGGTCCCAGAGTGAAGCTGGGACATAGTCAGGAATCTTGGATATCTAAAAAGTCTGGTTAATTTTATGCCTCTACCATTGTGGTGAGGCAATTTCATCATTCCTATTATGGGTCATCTATCAATGAAATATTCTCCATAATTTTAAATATAATGGTGGACTTTCCCATCACGCAATGTCTTTAAATATTCCTTCATAAATGTAGGTTTCTGATCAGTGTCCTTGTGTGGACCGCCCACGTGATTCAGGTGTGGTCTTTGTTTTATCTATTCATAGGATTCTAGTGTTGGGTAGTTTTCGGTTGTGGTTTCAGTGGTCCAAGAATTGGGCCCCTTCCCTCCCTACCCTGAGTGGTAGGGGTTTTGGATTCATACAGAAAATGTTGGACCAATTCTTGTCCCCTCCATTCGGTAGTGGTTAGTTTATATGGTCATATTGTGTTTCACTTATCTTGGGTTGGTAGGTTGTTGTGGGGATTTTTTGGTGGGACTGGTTGGGGGAGTCCTGATTATAGATCATTTTTAATTCTTGTTTCACCATTGGTTCTTAATGGTGGGGACACCCACTATGGGTCCCATGGAGTTTCCTCTTAAAAATTTGTTGTGTTCTAGTTCTTTTCTAATGTTGGGGAGTCCATTCCGGCCTCCCTTAAAATCGTTGACATATGTGAGTGCCCTTCGATTTGGGTGATCATTAGGATCTTTTTTAGAAGGCCCAAAAATCTGGTTCTTGTCATGGTTTTTGAGGTAATGGAGGGATCCTTCCATTTATTATCGGGATGTGGTTGTGAGTTGTTGTTTTGTTTTTGGAAGGTAGCATAAGTTTCATTTTTGGTGAGTAATGTTTTCAGGGTTATGAGGTTGGATTCCATTGATATGGAATCTTTAGGTATTGATCAATAAATTAAAATGTGTTATAGCATTCTGTGGGAGGAAACCATTAATGGTGTGTAGAATTATCACACCTAGTTTTTAAAGTTTTGATTTATGTTTCGGTTCTATGGGAATCCTAGTTTTTTCTCAAGTTTCATGTGTAACGAGTGTTGGGTTTTTAATTGTTTTATTTTTCAAATCTTTCCCTCTTGTTTGGACCTTGGTTATTGTTGGGAGAAATCTTCATGGGGTGAGTTTGTGACACCTATGGTGTCACTATATTCTTTTTAAATTATTCAATGATCATTGGGTGGGTTTCCCCTAGTGTTTGGGTGTTATTTGGGGTGTTTTGTCCAATTTTTGGGGTCGCACGGTTTGCCCAAACCGTGAAACATAAACCTAAAAGTTGTAGAATGTTTCTAGTATCCCACCCATGGTTTGCGTATGGTTTACAAAACCATGCAGCAAAACCATGAATCCTCTTGTGAGCTTAATAACTTTTAATCTGAAAAACTATCTTAGGTAATTCCACATATCATTTTAATCCCTATGTGTAGCTATCGAGTAGAAGGATCCCCCAATTTTTTCTCCTTCATTTTGTGCCACTTATTAGCCAATTTCTCACCAAAGATTAGTGTCCCTTCTTAATTTCTTAATCAAATCTTTCTCCATCCTCTTCCTTCTTCATTCTTATTTCATTTATTTCGTTGTTTTCTATTCTCCCCTTGTCATGATCAGCCTAAGGATCTGTTTTCCCATGATCTTTTATGGATGTTTTGTTCTTTTATGGTTTTTCATCATATATTTAGGGTTTTGGAACCCGTAGTGGGTGATTTCGTGTGTGTGTTTCCATTCCGCCCTGGATTTGAGGTTGGTTTCCCATCAACTCACCCTTTTAAATTTAAGAATCAGTAGTTTCAGGCTTTTTTCACCTTTTTTAATTAATAAATATCAATGTTTGATAGTTGGTTTAAATTTATTGGTGTGTAAATGGTGTGTTATACCTTGTTTTATGAGAAATGGAATTGTTATGATAAATAGTGCACACCAAGTGTTCGATAAAATGCCCAGTTGGATTTTGTGAGTATATTATGGTATGTAATGTGTGGTTTGGATTTTTTTAACAAATATTTAGCATATGGAAAGATGATTTGGGGTTTCTTGAAATATAATTCAATGGTTTTTAACCTAAAATAAGTTTTTTATTTGACTTTTGAAATCAGGTTGATAAGTGATGATGAATTGTGGCTCGGTTGGCATTTTCATAGAAAATAGTTTTGGTTTTAAAGTGATATGGAAATTTTTTGAAGTATTTTTATAAAAAAAATTACATGGTAATGGTTTGATTTATACCTCTTTGAAATATGGGTTTCATTTTTGTTAAAGTTTAGTATTGTGAGAAATGTTTAAGGGCCCGTTTGGCATTTTTTTGAAAATGTTGAAAATATTTTGTAATAAAAACCTTTATTGGATGTTTCTCATGCCTTGTTGACATGGAATGGTTGTGATGTCCTTGTTTTGGAATCCATGGGTTCTATTATATGTTTTCCCCAACTGGAACCCTTTTTGATCTATTAATATTAAGGATTGAGAGCAGTGCTTGTCAAGACTCGAGGTGCAGCCTATTTTGGATTATTAATACTATATATATTGTGATTGGATTATCATATGGAATTAGTTGCCTCCCCCCATTAAAAACATGAGACATGGAAACCTTACATATTTATATAATGGCCTAAGAATGATTGATGCACTTCTAGGTTATGGTATTGACCAGTGTCCTATAATAAGTGGATATACTGGTCTTATTGCTATGGGATTTCCCCCCGTCCTTCCCTGAGAAAGTGTCGATGAACATATTGAGAATTTTGATTTCATCATGTGTAAAAAGTCAATGGGGATTATTTCTCAGGTATTGGTGTCTTCTAGATTGTTCTTGATCTCCTAGTTTTACCCATGTCTATCATCTTTTATTTGCTTTCAGTGATGATTAATATTCTTGTATGTATATCTTCCTTGCGCTTGTCGTGAGATTACTATTGTGCCCTATTGTTTATTGTTTTTCATTAACAGTTATGGGATTATTTTAATAATTTTTAAGAGAAAAATCAATGAAAGGTGTTTTATTCTCTTTGTGAAAGTTGAAAATAAAGATATCACTTTCCCCTTTAAAATTTTAATGTATCACTAATGAAATGAATCTAGTTTTGGAAATAAATAAGGTAAATGAGTTCTAATTTTCTTTTGAGTAAACATGTTGAAAACCTTAATTTTATATATTGTAGTTAAAACATGAAATTGTAAGTTTCTTTTATTTTAAAATAAGTGTATTGGGAATATATTAACGAGTTATCCAACTGATTTTTAATACTCACACCTATAGTTCTTTTCTATTTTTATCCATTGTGTAGGTTTCATATTGAGTTCAAATTCCTTGATTGATGTGTGATTGTTGTGTGGGAGAGTGACCAGTGGGGTCAAATGGAGTTAGTTGGTTTTTAGGTTCATCTGGTTGTGTTTTTTGGTTCATTTTTATTTTTAGTTTTTTGTGTAAATGTTATTTAGTTCAATTTTATATAAATTTATATTGGGATTTCCATTTTTTCTCTTTTTTTACTTGATTATATTTGGTGAAATAATTACCTTGTCTACTATAATGACGCAAGTCACTTGTTTCAAGCCCGTGGGGATTAGGAATTCCCTTCGAGTTATGCCACCAATCAGCTCGGGTGCCCGGTTCGAAGTCAAATTGGGCTGGTTCGGGGTCAACCCGGGATGGTTTACGATATTCTTCATTATCTATTCTTTGGTATTGAAGTTTTTATATCTATATTTATAGATTTAACTCCTTTATCACATTCTATTTATATCTATTTTCATGTTTATGTAATATTTCTTTGGTTCTATTTAGTTAGATAAATTTTGTATAAACATTTTTAGATAGTTACATAATGATTTCAGCCATTTCCTTACTATCAACTTCTAGATTTATCTTATCAACAATTATCGTGGGTTAATCTTTATAAATTTGTGAAAAAACAACTATAATAACATCAATAACCTCCAAAATGAGTGAAATAAAATAGGTAATCAACTTATTACTCCATCTATGATAATTATTTCCATCACAAGATAGCATGACTATGCTATTAATAGAATTGATATTCTCTATTAGTTCTTGAACCAAGATTTGATCTTTCATAGGGGACTTGAATTTATCTAATTCCACATGAACTGTTCAATTTCTTAATGATTCGACATTGAGAAGGTGGGTTAAATCAGTGTTTCAATTTTGGAAATTTCATTTTTAAATAAATCTATGTGATTTTTTAGAAACATGGTTCAATTATTCTTAAAATCTCACCCCTTCCCATATTCAATAAAAAATAACCAAAAAATCAGTCAAGGTTTTAACAAAATTCTCCATTATTGTGTAAGATTGTTCCCTTATTGTTTTTATGTCAACTCTAATGAAAATAAATTTAATATACGAAAAAATTAATATAATATAGAAGGTACAATTGTTAACCCTAATAACCATTTTCTAACAGTTAGTTTTCACATGATAGTTTCCTTATACTAGATCCCTAAAGTTTATATTAGGAATTTAAATCTTCATATTGAACAAGATATTATCTTCACTCTAGGATACCATAGAATAAAAGGATATAACTTCTTCCAAAACCAAGGCCATTAACTTTAAAATGGTAATAAACTTCAACATTATCCATTTTTTCCACTTCTCAACTTCATAATGAATAATGCATGTGTAGAATAATGAAAAAAACATTTTATTCTTTTTTAAAAAATAGAGAGCCTTATAATAATTCAATAGAAATAAATCCTCTTGCTTTTAACTTTTTTTTATTACTCAACACTTGAGATATTTTTGTATAATTTAGTCATACACTCACAATATCTCATTTCATTTATATTCTTTAGTGGCTAGAATATTCCTCAATAGATAGAACACACAATGATATATTTATCTAATGATCATTATTCTCATCATATTATAATAATATATTTATATAAAAATCATTTATCATGAGTATAATATTACTTAATTTATATTTTATAGAACTCTATGAAAAATGTTTCATTTTTATCTTTATTTAAAACTAGTCAAATATTCATTCAAGATATTCTCTAACTATGATCCTTGGAATAAGTAGAAGAATCATCATATTCAAACTTTCTCTAATGTAATTCAAGAATTATATCATATCTCTAAAATATTATCATTTAATTCTCCCTTAATTTATACTTTTTACTTTATTTTAACTTCCACAAAGACCATAACTTCGTTTCCATGTATGTATAGTCACATTTAAAAAA
Source organism: Viscum album (assembly GCA_963277665.1). Lineage (NCBI taxonomy): Eukaryota > Viridiplantae > Streptophyta > Magnoliopsida > Santalales > Viscaceae > Viscum > Viscum album. The sequence goes on from OY728160.1 coordinate 1,686,875,605, forward strand.
TATAAATGTGGGGTGGTTCTTCTTCTCACACTTCAATGTCTATGAAAACTCAGCACCGATATCAGTTTTAATCATGAAATAACACATGTAATAATGATATAAATTCTCTAAAAATATAAAAACATCATCATAATTATGTATTATATATCTCTTAAAACCCTATCTAAAATTACATGAGATCCTACATATTAGTTGAAACCACATGTTACTCTTATATATCGTCATATATACTCTTGTGAATATGGGGAAACTATGTTTTTATTGTTACATATACTAAAAAATACTCTTATATGTCATATATGAGATATTACATAACCCCTAGAACACCAAAGTTATTATTACATGAGGGAAATATACTCTTACATATTTTTGGGTTATTTTACATTTTTTCTGGAAAATATAACATATCATTAAAGAGTTGTTACATATCATAATGAAAAATATCCATTAAATTATAAATTTACACTATAATATATTATATATTCTTTTGAATTTTTTTATATATTATGCATAAACTCTAGACATCTTCAAATCTACTCAATCCCTCCAAAACCCATCTTCAGCCATCTCAAATCAATTAAAAACATCATCATCACTTTAAAATAATTTATAATCTTATAATATAATAATTAAATTAAATAAAAAAATAATTATGAAATTATATAGATTATTCATTTACAAATTAGTATAATAAATACTTCAAATTTTAGGGTAAAACATTTTATTAACATTTTAAAAGAAAATTTTTAGAAAAATAAAATTTTCACATAGAATATGATAAAAATAATTTAAAAATTAAATTTTTATAAAATTATAAATGAATAATAAAATAATATTTTAGTCATTAAATATATTATGGATATTTATTTTATTATATTTTTCATATAAAAGGTCATATGGAATTATGAATTATCACAATACTTTCAATGTTTATATGTTATAATTGAATGACTATTAAAATATTTACCATAATATATTAGAAATTGTTTTATTGATGAAGTAATTACTATTTAAATTTCAATATGAAGATAAATCTATGAATTAGAGTGTTATTCTTATCAAATAAACCTATATGAGTAAAAATTATGATCATGAAAGCATTTAATATACCTATTATTGTTTTCCAGGACTGGATACACCTTCCGAGAAGGACTCTTACCAATATCCCTAGTGATATACCTTTCCTTGTGACATAGGATTGAAGTACATACATAAACATACAAAATCATATGCATACAATTCATGAATTATCCTGGATAACCCACATAAATGGCACCAGAATCAATTTTCACAGTTCCCAAAGGTTGTTCCTAATTACATTGGGTTGGAAACTAGTGCTTATGAATCAAAAAATAATAATATATAATTATTTAACGATATGAACAACTCATCAAGAAAAAAATAGTACATAAGAATCAATAAATAGTTAGTGTTACAACACTCTACAAGAGAAAATATTCCACAAGTATACAAACAGAAGTCAAAATAATGTAAATTCAACTAAGTTTGTCACATCAAAGAATGATAGACAACACCACAATATCTCCACATAACAAGTGGATCACATGCTCTACCGGTCACCAAAAACTCCCATGGTACCACTAATTAAGAACATACATCACCTCCAAGCGATTCATTCCCCTTACATGGCATAAGAAAATCTATAAAACCTAAAATTAAAGGTAGGGTGTAAAAAAATCCAAAATAGATCTCATTGAGTATTCCATTATAAATCCATTTCAACTAAACTAAATATTCTCAATTTTTTAAAAACAAAACATGACATGAAAATATTTTCATGGTTCATATAAAAACAAGTTTTTGAAACTATTTAAATATAAATATAAAATAGGTAAAAATGTTTATTTTCATTAAATCAGGCAGATATAAGCATCTTTTTCATAATAATCACAAATAATAATTTCTATCAAAAGTATCATTAATAATCAATTATATTAAAAGAGGAATGATAAATCATTTAAAAAATAATCGCATGTAAAAATCATTATTAATTATAGCACCATGGGTATAATCCCTAAGAGTTAGTTCGATAAAATCAAGATTTTCTACATAATATTAGTTAATTATGGATCCATCTGTGCACAAACTCCTGAGATTCCAATCCTAGAGGGGAATATGTGATAATCCTAAAGAATAAAGTCCATGACCTCAATATATTTTATTATCATTTTCATTATCATGTCCTTTCTATATATCAATTTACATAGAAAGAATATCATTCCCATAATTAATCAGTCCCTTATGTGCTTCAAGGTAATCAATAATTCTTGACGATATCGATCACTTCAATTAGTCTCAAATAATTTCAATCCATCATTTTATTTTCCCCAACTTAAAGGTTCAAAACATGCCATTTCATTTCAAAAAAAACATCAAATAATTTTCATCAAATACTCATGCCTTTCAAAATAGTTCATTTTATTTCAAAAAATAAAACATTTCATACCACCACATTTCAAAAATCATCATCAAAATCTTGTTTTAAATAATTCTTTTCAATTAAAGATCTTTTTAATGGAAATAAACTCTTTATTTCAAAATGAATTGTTAATGGGATTTCATCACACAAACCATGTCATTTAAAAATCATAAATAAAATATTCAAATCAAGATTTCGAAATCAATCTAAAATCCAATTCAAATTAATAAAGTATCAACTTTTTCAATTGATTAGAATTATCTTATTAATCCACCTACCTTAATTAAAAAATTCATCAAAACACACTAATGGATCTGTAATTTTGTTGGACAATCTTGGGATAATATTAAAATAACATTTCTAGAATAAAAACCTCAAATTTATCATCTCTATTATAATAGTATAGAGAGAAAACACTTACCTCCATGATTCCTGAATAACTCATAGTGACCAATGATGATCATAGCAATGAATCTAAATTCCAAGATGGATCTATTAGAAATCCATATAGATCAAGTCACATGACATAGATATATCATTAACAGCCCTGATCTGTGATTTTTTTAAGATATATATGGTGGATCTAGAAGAAAAATAAAGAACAATGTAGAATTGGAACATACCATCAAAAATATAGATCTAGTAATCCAATATTAATAGAAATAATTCACTAAGAGGCAAGGAATCCCAAGAATATCTAAGATGAGTTTCCTTAGTTGATATAACTTTACAGCATAATAATAATGAGAGAAAAATGTGTTATTTTAGGTAGTAAAATTAAAATTTAAAATAATAAATTCACATCACATGGTTTGGATATACTGTTTGAAAAACTATACGCTAAACATGTGCCCACTTCCAAGATACTAGAAGAGATGCATGGTTTGGTCAAGCAGTTTGAAAAATTCCACACTAACTAAGAATAACCCCAATATCCCATGTTGCATGTTTTGAGTCAGAGGATTCATAGTTTAAACTAACAATGTGTCTAACCGTGTTCCCTCTTCTTGAACTAAAACATATGTCGCATTGTTTTCTAGGCTCTCCCACATGGATTTTTATAACCATTCACAAATCATTCATAGGACCAAAAAGTTTAAAAAGTCAAAAATTCACCAAAAACCCTAATATAATGGTAAAAAATACATCATCAATATAAAGGGAAAAACTACCTGAAAGAGGGAATTAGGATAAAACAATTCTCCCCACTATAAATGATTTGTGCTTCCAAAAATCATATCAATAAGACACTATATCAAATATATGATATCATTATTCTCTCATCAAGGCATCAAAATCCCATTTTTCATGAGAATCAAAACCGTATTTTCAGAGAACCTAAACCAGAGGTATGGACTTTCAATGAAGAACCTTTATTTGAGAGTATATAATCAGAATTAAATGCTCAGTTATAGTTATATATGGTTCGAAATAAAGATCCCCCAACTCAATCAATGAGAAATGTATGAAACAAACTTCTTAAGCTTGGATGTGTGAAACAATTCGTGAATTGATCTCATCTATAGTGTAATGTCTAAAGAGTATTCCACCTTTCCAACTCACATAACAATCTCAAACTAGCCTATGTATCTTGATTCCAACTTCCCTTGTTTCCCAAGAAATTATTGACCCAACCAATACAAGCTTCTTAATAACATCCAATTAGTAACCAAAAACTCTAAAGTACATTGATAATGATCTAAAATGGTTTATAATATCACATTTATATGAACATTATCTAAAAAACCAAATGAATCTTTTTCATTATCTCTTGGACAAAACTAGATCCCACAAGTGACGCTCCGCCAATCTTTGACCAAAAAAGTGGATATTTACAAGGATATATATACAATTCCTCAATGGGTTCCATTTTAATGAAATATTTTTCACTATTATTATATGTAAAATCAACTAGTCCCAAATGGAAATACCAAAAGTCAAGGATACAAGAACAAAGTATTTCCTCCAGAATCTTTGTAAGTAGTTCTATCTACCATTAGTCTGGGGACGGTACATCATGCTCAACTTTAATTGGGACCCCATTAAATCCTATAGTACTCTCCAAAAATTTTAAGTTAAATCGGGATCATTGTAAATGAAAATGGAAAATAGAACTCCATACATTCTAAAGATCTCCTACACATATAGATTTTATAAGTCCTTAACATTAATAGTATCATGAATAAGAATAAATAGAGATGATTTGTTCAAGTGGTCAATCACAAAACAAATTTCATTATTTCCTCAAGGTGTATATGGAAACTGAACAAAATATTCTATCAATATCTCATATCACTTCCATGTTGGATCATGAAAGGGAAAAAAGATACCTGAAGCTTTGGATGCTCAACCTTGGTCTTCTGAAATGTATAAAAATGAGAAAAAAATCATATATGTCTCACTTCATACCTTTCCACCCAAAATGACACCTCATTTCATAAAACATTTTTAATTATGCATGGGTGTGTCACCCAATAATAATAGTTAAATTATGTCATCATATCCTTCCATGAAGATAATGGAACAATGTACCATACCATAGAGGTAAGAATACCCATAGGAGATAGAGACCATTCACCTATGGTATACCCTCCATATAAATATTTCCTATATCCTAGAAACTAATTATTGTGGTTTTTTACATAGACAATCATCTCAAGAATTGAGTATATCAACTGAACACCCAAAAAAACAACCTAAGTATCATCCTCTTGGACTCTCAAATGCATAAAATAAATGAGATCCATCAGATTCCATTATATATAATATTCTTTTATAGCCTATGATAGAATTTTTCTTCTCAGAGCATCAATAATGAAATTAAACTTACTAGGGGTGTAGGTAATGTCAAATTAAAAACACTAATGGTACTCCACCCATATCCTATGTCAAAGTTTCATATATTTTTTCAGAATAAATAACTCAATATTTTATTATCAGAGTAGAACATAAACCTTTATATGAAAAGGTAAGGACACCGATACTTAAGAACATGCACCACAACATCGAGTTCTAGATCATGAGTGGAAAAGTTGTTTTCATTTGGCTGATGATAAGGAGAAACATAAGCCACTATGTGATCACCTGACATGATCCCAAACCCAATACTGATACCTCAATAAAAATACATAGCCTATCCCAACATTTAGAAGAGTCAAAACTAGATAAGAATTAATACAATTCTTTAACTCATTAGAATTATCTTGATATTTTGAATCCAAAATAAGCATTACACCCTTTCGAGTGAGAGTGTTAAATATAGAAGGAAACTTGGGAAATATTTCCCAAATATGATAATACCATACAATTCCCATGAAGCTTTGAAAATAAAATATATTCCATGGTTCCTCTCATGTCATAACAACCTTAACCATATCAAGATCAATTGAAATGAGCTATTTAAGAACTACATTCCCAAATAAATTTACCTCCCAAGTCCAAAAGATTTATTTTGATAGCATGGAATATAGTCTTTCATTTATTAAGATGTTTATAAATACTATCAAATAAAGCACATGATACTCTTAATTCTTAGAGTAAACCAAGATCTCATCCAAAAATACCACTAAAAATAATCAATGTAAAGGTGGAAGATCATGTTCATAAACACTATCTACACAAGAAAAGTATTGGTCAAACCGAAAGTTATAAAAATGTACTCATAATATCCATACATACTCATAAAATTAGTCTTAGGGATATCTGGCTCCTTCATCCTAAACTAGTGAAAACTAAACTGAAGATGAATTTTTTAGAATGAATTTTCACCTATCAACTATTAAAATAAATCTTAAATATGATGAAAAAAATAGTCTTTATTGACCCTAAAATGATTTAAATTTTGATAATAAATTCATAGAAAAAGGGTTATATCATCATTATTAGAAAAAAACAATGGTTTTACCCAATCCGATACACTTAGTCAAATTAATCCATTCGAAAACAAGTCATACAAAAAATTCTTTAACTCCTTCAATTAATCCGGTGCCATATTGTGAGAGGGAATATAAATAAGATGGGTACCATGTAATAAGTTGAAAGAAAACTCAACCTATCTCACAAATGGAATACTAGAAATGTATTATGGGAACAAATCAAGAAACTCATCTTCAACTGGAGGTAGATCACCATTTAAAGATTTATTCTATAGTTAAAACCCATAATTAGATATTATCCTACCCAAATATAGAGGAGGATGTTTGTCTTGAATTGACCTCAATTCTAATTTTCCTTTAAAGATGCAACACACCCTATAAAGGTTAGTAAAGGAGACCCATATTCGATATGAAATTTATAAGAGAGAATCTAATCCATCCTAATCATAACATACACGGATTTTATATCCAAAACCAAAAATTATCTGACAATCTTAGGTTCCTGTAAAGAGAAATTACAATAAGTTAATCATAGACCCTATTATCTCTTCATATTGGGGGGCATAGTAATCTCCATTACATAAGGCATGAGCTCTATAAGAAGATTGAATAGTTTCAAAATATGTGTAGATATGAAAGAATGAGATGTACCAACATTAAATTAAGTAGTCAGTAAATATGAAGCAGTGGTAATGGTACCTATAACCCTCATAAGACTCGTATTAGCTCCCACTTCAGACTCATCCATTATTTAAAGAATATTCCCTTCCTGATTTTTATGGCGGAAACCCCTTTGTTCTTAATGAATTTTATTATGTTATAGATCATCCCAGTACTATCAAGACCATGCTACTACATAGAGATGTAAACACATGGAAAACCCCTTCAAGTGACCTAAAAATCCACAAGATCTATAGATCCTTGTTTCCATTGTGCAATAATATATTCAGTGAAAAACTTTTATATATTAAAAACATGAAAAATTACATTTTACAATCACTAATGAAGATTTAAATCAATTTTTATTTTGAAATCCACCATTATGGTTCCACCATGAGACTCATCATGCTTCATCTTCCCTATAAAGGGACCACTCATGCTACGTAGGGGAGTATAAGGGACTCCAATCAATAATAACTTACTATTCAAGTAAAGTTTCAGTATCAAAACATTTTTTATAACATCTTCATATGTGATTATATTTAGCATGAAAACTTTAGACTAAATATCTACTTGAATACCCATCTCAATCCAACAAGATTTAATATTCTCATTCGATAATGCCTTAGGTGAGAAATGAGAATGTTTAAGAAAATGGTTTTCATACAAGGTCATTGAACTATCACCTTGATGAAGTTTGATAAATTCAAAGGACTTTTCTAATATCATCAATTCAATATATAATTCATCCAAAAAAATAGTCCTGATTTTTTCCACTCGAAGACCATATTTTTCATGATAGAAATAAATAATCCCACCACAATCGGCTATGACCTTATAGTGTGATGATAACCCATTTTAACTTGATAGATTCCTATGTCTCTAAAAAACAAAAAAAAATTCCTCAACATTTTTTAAACCAATCCTCAGCCTCCTAATGGTTTTAGATAAAGAAACGCCTAGTAACGATCTATATTATAGTCCCTCTGAGGTAAAAAATCTGTAGCCTAAACGGTAATAGGTGAAGCTACATGGCCCAAATCATGGGCTAAACATGCAATAACATTTACAATGTTATCATCATCTAAAGGGTTTGCTTGTTATTTTTCATCTAAAACTCCTTCCTTAGGTCTATTCAAATTTATTCTTAGGGAAATGTTACATATAAGGCCCTAGACTTAAACATTACATAATCTTGAATTGAGTTAATAATTCACATTGAGGATATTTTCAGATTTAGAGCTTTATATAATTGGGTCATAACATATATATAACAACTTGAATATTACATGAAGACACTTCTACTCAGTATCCATTTTTTATATAAAATAAAAACTCTTTAAAAAAATATTCATGTATAGTTACATGTTTTAGACATCACTACTTTTCCTTAATCCCATCCTTGACCCTATTCCATTTAATGTCCTGTAAAAAACCTTTCAAAAACTTGGGATGAGCATAAAAATCTCAGTAAGGGATACACAAAGAGGGAAAACTGTTAGTCTTTTAAAACAACAAGTAAACAATCAATACCTTATCATAAGTAATAATTTTTACCTTTATGAAGTAGTAAATACACTTCAATGAATAAAAGATCATTTATTACCATTTTGTAACCAAAATATTACTATAAAACCCATAGAAAGAACACATAACACATAAAGGTAACTTGGGGAAAAAACATACATAAATGGAATAACCATACGGTCGACTTCCAAAAATATCACTAAATATAATATCCATATGACAATCTTTTATACCCAATACATTGGAGGTTATAACATAACCACTTGTCCCAATTTATTACAGCACCACCCATCATTGGCTTTATCACGTAACCACCTGTCAAATTTCCAAGTACCATTATAAAATCATAACACATAAAATATTGAAAATATACATATTTCACTAATAACATTTAATTTTCAGTAAAAATAAATTATTTCAAGATATTGAAATAATAAATAGATTTCATAAACTATTTTCAATACCAAAACACCCAAAAAAACAGAATAAGGGGTTTCTTTTTCATTTTAAAAACATTAAGGCTTACAGAGGAAGCCAACTAATGATTACGACGGTGGAGAGGTCATTGTCACTGAAAACATTAAAAACATTACTTTTGTTGTCTAGTAAAATGCTACGTATAAATAATATTCCCTTTAAATGAAATTTAAATTCATAGGGGTTTGTACACCGTAAAAAATAAAGTCGTGTATAAATCCAAATATGCCTCAATGAAAGGATATTGAGACGAAGTACCTTACCTCATGTATGACTTGACATTTTAATTATTTAATATCCTGAATAATAAACATTAGTTAATTTATACTTTATTAAGAAAATTTTCAAGTTTATTATTCCTTATTACATTTATATAACAATTAGTTCATTATTTGAGTTCATATCGTACATTTTGTCAATGTTCGGAACTTGAGTTAAAAATGAATTTGTTGTAATTATAAATTGTCCATGTGGTCAGAATTCCATTATCTCCAGAATTATATTCATGATTTAGATATCATATATATCATATATATATAGTTTATATATGTATTTATAATAGTACATAGCATTTGGAGATAACAAATGAAATGCACCGTTCATGGAGACGGTAAGTTGTACGTACGCATGAACACTACTTTCATTTATATTTCATATTTTAATGGAATGAAAACATAATTATACATTTTTATATTATAATTCCATTATAATATCATTTATAAAATTTCATTAACTACATCCTTTATACATCTCATGTATGGAATGAATGAGTCATATCACTTTGAGGGGGCGATAGTCTGCACTTCCTTAAATGATATTATCGCGTTTAACCATAATGGAAACCATAAAGTTATGATATAAATGAAAAATGAATAATCATAGAGAAAATATAAATATAATATATATCACATATAAATACATTGTTTTCATAATGGCCACCATGAGAGGCGGTTGGAGATTATTGAAAAAACATTGTTTCGTGAGGCAGTAGTTTGCCGTCCACAGAAACAGTTTGTTATTTACCCATTAGATGGAGGTGTGTGTATGTTTAGTTAGAATATTTCTCATAAAAACAACATAGTATATTTAGGATACAATTTTTTCCATAAAATAAAGGAATAAAAAGAATTTGTGGGGTTGTAGAAAGAAAATAATACAAAAGAACATAAGAGAAGGCGTTACCTTTAAATCGGGTAACTCCCTTTGGTTTGAACCAAAAAAAAATTTGAAGTGCCTTTTTCCTCATGTGGGGCTTCTAGGTGGAAGAGAGGTATGTAGGGAGCTTAATTGTGTAGAGTTTTGACTATCCAAGGGTCTTGAGAGGTGCGAGTAATCGGTTATATAGGATGTATTTTTATAAGGTGAAGGAGGGGCTATTTAAGAAAGTTTGAAAATATTATTTTATTATATAATGATATTCGGTTTCTAAAGGTCCAAAACTCATTAAAGATAAATATAATATGACTCATGTTCTAAATAGAATCATCTAACAAAAATTGGACAGGTTTTAGATATTTTTTTATTTTTATAATCTTATCTATTTAAATCATTCATTAATGAGGTAAACACTACATCATTATTGCATCATTTAAAATTTTATTTATTTGATATCTAAAAGTTATAAAAAATAACACGATTTTGTAATTATTTTATATTTCTAATGAATATTTATATTCTTGTAGATAACTTATATAACCCCATGTAAAAATTTATTTACTAAAAGATATATGTTTATGTCATTTTTGTCTTTACTTTAAATTAATTAATATAAAGTGTCATTATCAATATTAAGTGGATCTATGGGGTCCCAAAATTGACCCAAGGATTCACATAGTTAGAAATGTATTAAAAAATATTATTATGACATATGTTAGGGTAAATTAATATTATTATAATTTTATTTTTACCTTGAATTACCCTATTTACCTTTAACCGCGGTAAATATAAGTCAAAAGGTATTATTCTCCAAAAAAACATTTTCATCTTATTGAACCATATTTTACTTAAAAATAACTACCATGTATGTTTGATTTTCGAAATTCAATTCAAAAAAGTAGTAAAATTTAATATAAATTAAGAAGTTGGTTTTTAACTACTACTCAATGTTTTCACTATTCATCAAAAATTGAAGGTTTTCAGAAAAATACCCAAAATTCAGCCTAAGATATATTTGATATTAAGAATTCAAAAATGATTTCTATTTTACCAAACTCAAAACATATTATTTTCATTAATTAATTTAAAATTAATTCATGTTGTCAAAACAAAAAGCGTGTTTTTAAAAAATAATAACTAACAAAATATTGACACATGTTTATGTCCAATTTCAAAGTAAAATTACTTCCAATGACCCAAATTGGATTAAATGGTAAAAATATAATCTAATTACACTTTAAAACCAATTGAAAAGGCAATATATCCATAAAAATAAATTATATTAAAAGGTAGTTTTGATTTAAAATATAGTATTTTTCACTATTCATTAAAAAATGAATTTTATCAGAAAAAATACCAAAAATTGACTCAAAGTAAATTTTTATATCCTGATTCTAAAGAAGAATTTTATTCTGTCAAATAGAACATATAAAAGTGAAAAAAAACTTGATTTAAAAAGGGTTCTCCATTAAAAGGTAGTAAATCAACCTTTTGAAGAATATTAGACTATTTGTGCTTAAAATTAGATCCATTCACATTTTAAGCCTCTTACATTTATTGAATAAATGTCAAAACATTTAAAAAACATGTATTATCATATTATAGTCAGTTCGGTTCATTCCTGCCAATACAATGGCTAGGTGTTAACTAACATTTAAAAAAATATTATATTATTATTTTTTAGTATGACTCAGCATTGTGTGAAACATAAGATTTCAAAGAAACCCATTGTTGTGAATTGGGTACGCCATAGAACATAGTATCTACTTTAAAGTAAAATTAATATTTAATTCACAAATATTAATAAATATGAAAAAGTATTATTCTTTATTTACCCGGGATGTTACATCCTTCCCCCATTTTGGAAATTTTGTCCTCACAATTTTATTCCCTTATCAAATAAATTGGGGTATTTATCCCCCATAGAATTTTCAAATTCCCACATTCCCTTTTCGACCATATAGGTTTTCCACAAAACCGTTACCTGATTAATTACATTATTCTGCAACACTTTCCCTCCTCGGTCAAGAATCTGGACTGGTTGTTCCTCTTAAGAGATATTCTCTTCCAATTGAACTACATTTGGGCTCAAAACATGATATGAATCTAGCATATACATTCCCAACATTGAAACATTATAAAAATTGTGTACCTGGGATAAACTTGGAGGTAAATCCACTTTGTACACAACTGATTCATCTTTCTCTAGGATTTCATAAGGTCCAATAAATCTCGAACTCAAATTTCCCTTCTTACCAAAACACATCATACTTTTCTATGGAGAAATTTTGAGAAAGACATGATCACCTACCTCAAAAGAATGATCCTTCCTCCAGTTATCCGCATAACTTTTCTGCCTGCTCTAAGCTATTCTCATGTTCTTATGAATAAACTATACATTCTATGCCATCTCTTCAACCAATTCTAGTCTCATCAACTTCATTTCACCTACTTCATCCCAAAAAGCTAGATTTCGACACTGTTTCTCATATAATGCCTCAAATGGATCCATTTGTATACTGGAATGAAAACTGTTATTATAAAAAAATTCAACCAAAGAAAGATGTTGGTCCCAACTTCCCTAGAAATCCAGTGAACAAGAACGTAACATATCTTCCAAGGTCTGAATTGTTCATTCTGATTTCCCATCTGACTGAGGATGAAAAGATGTACTAAAATTTAATTTAGTACCCAACGACTTCTGAAGGCCTTTCAAAAAGTTAGAAGTAAACCTGGGATCACGATTAGATACAATGGAGAGGCTAACTCCATTAATCCTGACTATATCTTTAGCATACAACTGAGAAAGTTTATCTAGAGATAGAGTATCTCAAATAGGAAAAAAATGAGAAGATTTATTCAATCGATCAACAATAACCTAGGTTATATTATTACCTCGAGATGTCAGTGGTAATCGCACAACGAAGTCCACAGATATATTTTCCCCTTTCCACTATGGCACTAGTAAATACTGAAGCATCCCTTTCAGTAACTACCACTCTGCTTTAACCTATTGTCAATTCAAACACTTCATAGTAAAATTGGCAATATCACTTTTCATTTCATCACACCAGTAAGACCCCCAAAGATCTTTGTACATCTTTGTACTACCCGGATAAACTGAAAATGGAGAACAATGAGCTTCACATAATAACTCTTTATTAAACTGTGAATCACAAGGCACACATAATCTCTTCCCAACCCTCAAAATAAAATCATTATTAATGATAAGTTCATGCAACTTACCCTTCTGAACCAACTCTACCTTTTTCTGTATCTCACTGTCTTCCTTCTGTGCTTTCTTAATTATCTCTGGTAGACATGATTTCATGGACACCTGAAACCAAACAGAGGACTTTCCTACACCAACAACTTCTATGAAAATGTTCATAAATTCTTTAATAAAAGGATCTTGTTCCAAACTTAACAAGGTTAATAAATCATTACTTTTTTGACTCAAATCATCAGCCACATTATTTTCTTTTCCCAGATGGTAATGGATCATGAAATCATAACCCTTGATTAAATCTAACCAAATCATCTGTCTCATGTTCAATTCCTTCTGAGTGAATATATACTTCAAACTTTTTTTGTCAATATATATCTCACATTTTACTCCATACAAATGATGCCTCAAAATTTTTAAAGCAAAAAACAACAACATATAATTCTAAATCATGTGTATGGTAATTTAACTCATGAGGTTTCAACTGACATGAAGCATAAGCAATTACATGATCATTTTTCATTAGGAAAAAATCAATTCTATTCAATGAAGCATCACTTAAAATAACAAACTCACTATCTCTGGAAGGTAATTCCAAAACTGGAGCATTCACCAATCTTATTTTCAATTCATGAAAACAATCATCACATTCTTTTGTCCTAATGTAATTAACACCTTTTCAAGTTAACTTAGTCATTGGGCTAGATAACCATGAAAAAATTTCAACTAACCTCTGGTAATAACCTTCCAAAATAAGAAAACTATAGATTTTAGTTATATTTGTGGTTCTTGACCATTCTTCAACACCTTTTTTTTTATCAGGATCAACAGTTTTGCAATTTTTTGAAACAATGTGACCAAGGGATGAAAGTTTTTGTAACCAAAACTCACACTTGCTGAATTTTCCATATAGTTTCTTTTATTTTAAGGTCTGAAAGGAAACCCTTAAATTACTTTCATGCTCAAATTTAATTTTAGAATAAACCAAAATATCATCAATGAACACAACCATTTATCACCTGAGTCAGTTGATCCATAATTGCAACAAATTGTTCAATTCCGATTTCGACAATCTCTGGTTGCTGATTTGGAAGGTTGTCTTCTTTCGTATGCCTTTCCAGTATAGCTATCTAGTTTTCTTTGAGGAACCCCATTATGAACATATAAATGTCTTAGGAAAAGCAACATGGTAATTTTTAAATGCTATATCATTTCATTCTTACCATACATTAATTTATGGATATTAATTTATCAATATTCTAACTCCTAAAGTTGTCTAAACCGACCTCTGATACTTACAATAAGGCCTCAGACTTAAACATTACATAATCTTTAATTAAGTTAATAATTCACATTGAGGATATTTTAAAGTTTACATCTTTAGATAATTAGGTTATAACGTATACATAACAATAAGAATGTTACATGTAGACACTTCAAATCAGTATCTATTTTTTATAAAATAAAAACTCTTTGAAAAAAAGAATCATATATAGTTCCATGTTTTAGACAGCATGACTTTTCCTTGATCTTATCCATGACCCTATTCCACTTTATGTCCTATTAAAAAACATTTCAAAAACTTGGGATGAGCATAAAAAGCTCAGTAAGGGATAAACAAAGAAGGAAAATTGTTATTTTTTCAAAACAACAAGTAAACCATGAATACCTTATCATAAGTAATAATTTTCTCCTCTATGAAGTAGTAAATACTCTTCACTTGGTAAAAGATCATTGCTTACCAATTTTTAACCATAATATTACCATAAAACCCATAGATTGAACACATAACATATAAAGGTAACTTGGGACATAAACATACTTAAATGGAATAACCATATGGTTGACTTCCATGCATATCACTAAATGGAATAGCCATACAGCCGTCTTCCATACCCAATGCATTGGAGGTTATAACATAACCACCCATCCTGGTTTATTACAGCACCACCTATCATTAGTTTTATCATGTAACCACACATCAAAAGTCTAAGTACTATTATAAAATCATAACACATAAAATATTTCAAATATAAATATTTCACTAATAACATTTCATTTTCAATAAAAATAAATCATTTCAAGATATTTAAATAATAAATCGATTTTAAAAACCATTTTCAATACCAAAACACTCAAAAAATAGAATAAGGGTTTTATTTTTCCTTTTAAAAACATTAAGGCTTGTAGGGGAAGCCAACTAATGATTATGGCGGTAGAGAGGTCATTGTCGTGGCAAACATTAAAAACATTCCTTTTGTTGTTTCATAAAATGATATGTAGAAAAAATAATCCCTTTAAATGAAATGAAAAGTCAAAGGGGTTTATACACTGTTTATAAGAAAGTTGTATATAAATCAAAATATTCCTTAATTAAAGGAGATTGAGACGAAGTCCCTTACCTCATGACTGACTTGACCCGTTCATTATTTAATGTCATGAATAATAAACTTAACAAAAATTTCTACTTGATAAAAAACCTTTTTCAAGTTTATTATTACTTATTACATTTGTTTAACAATTAATTTATTATTTGAGTTCATATCAGACATTTTGAAATGTTCGGAACTTGAGTTTAAAATGATTTTTTTATAATTATAAATTGTCCATGTGGTCAAAAGTCCATTATCTCTAGAATGATATTCATGATTTAGATATCATATATATACAGTATATATATATGTATTTATAATAGTATATAACATTTGGAGATAAGAAATGAAATGCACCGTTCATGGAGATGGTAAGCCATACGTACGCATGAACGCTACTTTCATTTCTATTTCATATTTTAATGGAATAAAAACATAATTATACATAGGTATATTATAATTCCATTATAATATCATATATATAATTTCATTAACTCCATCCTTTATATATTCCACGTATGGAATGAACGAGTCATATCACTTTGAGGGGGAGGTAGTATGCACTTCCTCAAATAAAATTATCACATTTACCCATAATGGAAACCATAAAGGTATGATATAAATGAAAAATACCGATGCATAGAGACAATGTAAATAATATATATATCACATATAAATACATTTTCATCATAATGGCCACCATGAGAGGCAGTTGGAGATAATTGAACAATCATCATTTCATGAGGTATTAGTTCACCGTCCATAGAAACAATACGTTCTTTACCCATTAGATAGAAATGTGTGTAAGTTTAGTTAGAATAAATCTCATAACAACAACCTATTATATTGTGGATACTGGTGTTGCTATAAAATAAAGTAATAAAAAGAGTTATGGGGTTGGAGAAGGAAAATAATACAAAAGAACATAAGTTAAGGCGTTACCTTTAAATCGGGTAACTCCCTTTGGTTTAAACCAAAAAGATTTCTTGAAGTGCCTTTTGTAAAGACCCATAAAATTCAAGTGGATTTTTTTTCTTAATTTTCTTTTGATTGCATGTGTGTTTCTTGGAGGCCGACGTATCCATACACCAGGACCCTGACTTCTGATTTCTGACTTAGTACACGAAAACATTGATTGCATGTGTTTTTCAAGTTTTCTTTGTGATTACTTTGTGTCAGCTCACAAGGTATACTGTTTTGACTGTGGCACACCTTTCTCTTTTCAGGATGTCCCCACGATGGCAGCCAGCTAGGGTTCCAAGTTTTGTACGTGACGACAGCCCACTGAGCGATGAGGCCTCGGTGCAGGGCCCTATTGCTGCGGAGGCACTGGCGTTACCACGACCCACTGAGCCACCGATGCTACCAGCCCCAGCTGTTGAGAGTGCACATCGCCTTGGTGCACTGCACGAGTTTCAGCATCAGAGACCGCCCACGTTCCATTGGGAGACGGACCCTCAGGCAACCGAGGATTAGATGGAGGAAGTTGTACGATTTTTTCGATTGGTAGGGACACCAGCAGACCTCATGGTGATCCTTGCAGTGAGTCTCCTGCACGCGGCAGCAGGAACATGGTGGATCTTGATTCTCTATGTGAACAACGAGGCATCACTCCTCTGGATGGACTTTGAGAGCCTCTTCCGCTCGGAGTTCGTCCCATCCACCGTCCGTGTGGTGCGCATCCAAGAGATACTACAGCTGCGACAGTGCAGCTTGTCGGTCGCCCAGTACTCGGTGAGATTTACTGATCTCTCGCACTATTCAACGGACATGGTACGGGACCCATTCTTCCAGGCCCGGACCTTCGAGAAAGGATTGAGGCATGAGATCAGGGCATCGCTGATCTCCCTCAACATTCCGCATAGTCAGGGGTACTGGATCAAGCCCTTCTACAGCTGGCAGTCGACGGATGACACATGGGTCCAGGCGGACCAGAACCTCAGGTGGACGACCTCAGGACACTGGATCAGAGGTGTGGGGCACACAACGCAGAGCCAGTCTTTCGAGAGGCAAATAGTGTTACGCATGCGGCGGGAAGGGCCACATGGCTCGTGACTACCCGACCCGCCGTGCAGAGGAGCAGCAGACAGTTGAGGGACCACCTAGGCAGAGGAAGAGGGTCGACCGTGGCGGTCCGCAGGGAGCAGGCGGACGAGGAAGGGGAGCTGGCCAAGTAACAGGTGGTGGGAGACGCTTTGAGGCTCTACCACCACAACCACCAGGAGGTCCACCTCGACCACAGGGAGCTGGCAGGCAGAGACAGGCACAACTTCAGGCAGCGAAGGCCTACGACCACAGTGCACCTGAGATGATTCGAGGTACTATCTGTGTCTACTCCACCCTTGTTGCAGTTCTTATATACATAGGAACGAGTAATTCTTTCATTTCTTATGCCCTTGTTCGTAGCTCAGAGATTCCGACGGAGCTGTTGGCTCGATCCTTACGGCTAGATACTCCTATGGGAGAAGACTCGACAATTACGCACTGGTGCCGCCAGTGTGAGCTTACTCTAGGAGGTGAGATCTTCGGCTGGGATCTTCTTATAGCGGCGCCGATGCCTTAAGACGTCATCTTGGTCATGGATTGATTATCTAAAGTTCATGCTCATATTGACTGCATTTGGCGCAAGGTGCGATGTGTTCGCACCGATGGGAGCAGGTTCACCTTCACCGGTGAGAAGGGAGCCTTTGCAGTGCAGGACAAATTCACATAGAGGATAGGACAACCCATCACTCATCAGTTGGCTAGCCTCATCCTAGGAGCAGTTGACATGTGGAGTCCGAGCTTACCTGTAGTGGTGGATCATTATGAGGACGTTTTTCCCGACGATGTTCCAGGACTACCCCCTTGCCGAGAGGTAGACTTTTATATTGACCTGTACTCCGGGACAACCCCGATATCCACTCGAGCATATCATATGGCTCCCTCCGAGCTTCGAGAGCTACGGGTACAGCTGGAGGACTTACAGGGCAAGGGATTCATCAAAACCGGCGTTTCATCCTGGGCTTCCCGATATTTTTCGCCAAGAAGGCGGACGGGAGCTTGCGACTGTGTGTCGACTATCGTCACCTGAACCAGGTGACTGTGAGGAACAAGTATCCACTACCGAGGATTGAAGACCTCTTCGATAAGCTCTAGGGATCATGGTGGTTCTCAAAGATAGACCTCATGTCAAGCTATCATCAGCTCAGAGTTCGGGACGAGGACGTGCAGAAGACGACCTTCAGATGTCGGTATGGACACTATGAGTTCTTGGTTATGCCTTTCGGTGTGACCAATGCCCCAGCAGTGTTCATGGGCCTCATGAACAGGATCTTTTAGCCTTACCTCGATCGATTTGTTGTGGTCTTCATCGACGACATATTGATATACTCGATGACTGAGGAGGAGCACGCCTACCACTTGCGGGTTGTACTGGACAGACACCGAGAGCACCAGCTTTATGGTAAGATCTCGAAGTGTCAGTTATGGATATATGAGGTCCACTTCTTGGGACACTTCATCTCTGAGGCGGGAGTTGCGGTGGATCCTGCAAAGATCGAGGAAGTGCTAGCTTGGGAGCCACCCAGGAGCATGACGGAGGTGCGGAGTTTCTTGGGTTTAGCTGGGTACTACCGGAGATTTGTGCCAGACTTCTCCAGAGTTGCGGAACCACTTTCAGCTTTGAAGAAGAAGGGTAAACCCTTCGTGTGGTCAGATAGATGTCAGCAGAACTTCCAGGAGCTGAGACAAATATTGACCAGTGCACCTATCTTGAGGCTTCCAGAAGAGGGAGTAGGGTACGTAGTCTACTGCGATGCATCAGGGACCGGACTTGGGTGTGTCTTGATGTAGGATCGGGCCGTGATCGCCTATGTATCACGTCAGTTGAGGCAGCATGAGCAGAAATACACTACCCATGACCTAGAGTTAGAAGTAGTGGTCTTCGCTCTGAAGATGTGGCGACACTATCTGATGGGCGAGCGCTTTACAGTCTACTCTGACCACCAGAGCCTCAGGTACATCTTCTCGCAGAATGACCTGAACCTGAGACAGCGGCAATGGCTTGAGTTCCTCCAGGACTATGACTTTGAGACAGTCTATACTCCTGGAAAGGGGAACGTAGTAGCCGATGCTCTCAGCAGGAGGACGGGCATTCAGCTACTTGGGGAGGCGACAGAGCAGCTAGCTGCTTTGTAGATATCCTTTGTGGATAGTGATGAACCAACCTTTCTTCAGTCACTCCTCCAATTCTACAGTGGGTTAGAGAGGCACAATGTGGGGGTGGTTACTGTGAGACGCGACATGCACAGATATACTCAGGATCGGCACCTGATGGATTCATTGTGGGAGGAGAGAACATCATCCTTTTTAGAGGACGTACCATGGTACCAGCTTCTTTACAAGAGGAGGTGCTGAGGGAGTTTCAAACTTCCCCTTTATTAGTACATCTAGGAGAAGCGGAGATGTACCAGGACCTCAGACAAAAGCACTCGTGGCCGGGTATAAAGAAGGTTTTGGTAGAGTTCCTTTCATGATGCCTCACTTGTCAGTAGGTGAAGGCAGAGCACCAGGTACCAGCAGGCTTGTACAGCCTTTGGAGGTCCCAGAGTGGAAGTGGGATGGAATATCTATGTACTTCGTGACTGGACTTCCACGCACTTCCAGAGGTCACGACTCCATTTGGGTGATTATCGACCGACTCACCAAGTCGGCTCACTTCTTACCCATCAGAGATCAGGGCTCAGTGGAGAGCTTGGTACATCACTATGTTTAGGAGATTGTACGGCTTCATGGTGTGCCATCATCTATCGTCTCCGATCGAGATTCTCGCTTTACTTCCCGGCTTTGGAAGGGGTTGCAGGAGGAATTCGACATGCAGCTACGTCTGACCACCTTTCACCCTCAGACGGATGGTCAGACGGAGAGGACCATTCAGACTCTCGAGGACATGCTCCGTGCATGTGTCCTCAACTTTGGTCATAGCTGGGAGGATCACCTACCCTTGGTGGAGTTTTCATACAACAACAGAAACCACTCCACCATCGGGATGGCACCATATGAGGCGTTGTACGACCGACCTTGCAGATCACCGTTGTGCCGGACAGACCCTGGGGAGTCACTACTTATGGGACTGGAGATGGTCCAGGCCACGACAGAGAAGGTCCAGGTCATTCAGGAGCGGATGAGGACAGCTCAGAGCCGGCAGAATTCTTATTCTGACAGGAGGTGGAGGCCACTGGAGTTCGAGGATAGTCACCATGTCTTCTTGCGGTCTCACCTCGACGTGGATTAAGGAGATTTGACCGAGGCGGCAAGTTATCTCCACGTTTCATCGGATCATTCCATGTCCTCAGTAGGATTGGCGAGGTGGCTTACCGCCTGGCTCTACCACCTCAGTTGCACCGGGTGCACGACGTCTTCCACGTATCTTAGTTGAGGAGATACGTGCTTGACCCGGCGCATATCATTGACCATGGGGAGCTGGACATTGATGATGGGGCAACATATGTGGAGGTCCCGGTGGAGATTGAGGATCGACAGGAGCGGGTGTGGACGGTCGATTCCTCTAGTGTGCATCAAATGGAAGCATGGGAACCTCCAGGAGAGCACTTGGGAGCGGGAGGCTCAGATGCGTGCTCAGTACCCACATTTGTTTCCCTAGTTTATGATGTATCTTTACGGGGACGTAAATCCCTGAGGTGGGAGTAATGTAAAGACCCATAAAATTCAAGGGGAATTTTTTTCTTAATTTTCTTTTTTATTTTAAAAGAACGCAGTTTCTGACAGCACCTGATTCTGAGGCCCGGTGTGCCCGGAATCATTTTCTGAAGTTTAGCTCGGGTACGTTCATGAATGAATGAGCGGGTTTTCCTAACTTTTGATCCAATGCTCGGAATCGAAATCCGAGGACACCGATGGAATCATAGTGCCGATAATTTCTTAGGAACACCTTTTCCGGAGTTGAGTTTTCTCGGGTGTGGTTATTAAAATTTTGGGTTAAGTAAAAGAATAAAATAAAATGGTGCAACCAATTTTATTTTATTTAAAGTACTTTAACCTAAGCTAAGTGGTTGGAGTGGGACCCACTATATCCTACTCCACTAGGTGGGATATTTGTGGGGTGGGTCCCACACGATCCCCACCTTTGCAACTTCCTCAAACCCCCTCCTTTATTTAGTTAACGCACCCGCACCCCCCTTTAAAGGAAAGTCAACTCTTGAATTTAACTAAATATTAAACACCTCTTTAATTGGGCGGTTTAAACTTCTCAATTAATTCAATTAATTGAATGATTCAATTTTTAATTTCAAAACGTTTGGTGTGAGTAATAAAATAATGCAACACTTATTTTATTAGTGTTTTTTTGGTTGTGCGAGAGGATTTTGGAGAGAATTTTCTCTAAGTCTTGAAGTTCTCGTTCCTCGACGAAGAACGCGAATAACGTCGAGCCTTCGACGAAGAACTCCGTCACTGCAAAGGGGAGCTCATCGTACCATCTTCTTCCCTCTCCGCAGCCGGTGAGAGATGCCATCCTCGGAGATCGATGATGTGACGTCGACGAATCTTTTCTCCGCGATGCCGACGATCCTCCTTCTGCGATGCCTTCTTCCGCAATGTTCAATTCCGTGACAAACCTTCGTTCAAATTTTTCTTCGAGGTAGGGGTTTGGTTTTATGTTGTGAATAATTTTGGGCGTTCATCGATAAACTTTTAGCCGCATGCTATCGATTAACAGGAGGGGGACAGGCTGCACAAACATGGCTGACCCCCCTCTCTTATTATTGTTGTCCTACGTTGCGGATTGGAACAGAGATGGTGCGGTGCTGACGCACCACGCAGAAATGAGGGAACCACAGCAAAGGAGCGTGGTGCCGTCGCGTAGCGCTATTGGGGACGAACAAAGCCGTGGCGCCGTTGCGCCGCGCCGGAGAACCTCAAAGAGTTCGCTACCGGAGTAGGGCCACGACGGAGGGGCGTGGCGCCGTCGCACCGCGCTGGTCAGACCAAGGCCGCGGCGGAGCAGGAAGCGGCGGCCGGCTTCCGGCCGCCGGCACCGGAGCAGGAGGGCGGGACAGCGGGGTCTCGCGGTAGCAGCACGGCCGGCCAGCTGGGCTGGCCGAACGAGGAACCGGGGGTCGTAACCCCCGGTTGGCCGAAGGAGCGGCCCCCGACATGGGGGCCACGATTTTCCAAACAGGGGGGCATCGCCCCCCACCCTTTTCCGCTCGGCCGTTTCGGCCGAGCCGCTGGGCCACGCTGGCCAGGCCGAGCACGCCAGGCCGGGCCGCCAGGCCGGGCTGCCAGGCTGGGCCGGGCCGCGCCTAAGCGGGCCGGACTCGGACCCGGGTCGGGTCGACCCGGTTTTGGGCTGACCCAGGGGGTATCGTGCCGAGTCGGACCGGGCCCAAAACCCATATTTCCGAACCTCTTTAGGTCTTTTTCTCATAACATGGGTTGCGGACCTCCGATTGATGCACCATCAGCTGCGATGTGATCCTTGGATCGAGACGGTCGTTTCGGTATATTACACTCAAGGTTTCGGAGAACTTTGTGTTCGTCTGGGTTGGTTCGTACACGAAACAAACCGGGCCCTCGGAGCGAAAACGCTTATAACTTGAGCTTCGGACATCTGATTGACGTGCCTTAGACTTTGTTGGATTCCTCTTAGTGAGACAGACCTTTTTCCTTACTCTGCCTGAGGTTTGGATGCAGTTGGAGTATGGTCATGTTGGTTTTGACTTAAAAACCAACCGGGCCCCTGGGACAAAAAGCCAATAACTCACTGACCAAACGTCCGATTGTCGTGCCATCTGTGATGTTGATTTCCTTTAGATGATATGGAAATTTTGGATACATCAACTCCAGACTTCGTGTCAGTTGACGTATCATCCCCTCGACTCGTGGAGCGGACCCTCCCGAATGAGCTTGCTGTGTGCGGTAGAGCTGGCTGCGACTGCGACCACGATGAAGACTGTACGAGAATCCTCCGTGGGTTTGACAGCGATGACTACAGCACCCGGCGATCCTCAGTGGATCAGTGCTACCGATCTTGTGTGGGTCATATCCTGTGTGGGTCAGTGCTCAGCGGTCCTGTGTAGTCCAGCGTATTCCGATCCTCTGTGGTCCAGATCCTGTGTGGGTCATTACGGGGGTTAGTTACCTATCGATCCTTTGTGGGTCATTGTGGGGGTTAGTACCTATCGATCCTGTCTGGGTCCGACGGCTTAGATGATTCAGTGGCTACATATGATCATATCTATCGTCTTACGAAGAAGTATACCTGTGTGAGCTTATTCTTGACTTTCAATCATTATCTTCGATATGATTGACTAGCTTTCCTATGTGGATTGTGTTGTGATATCCTATGTGGATGTGATCGAACTTGGGCTCGGATGTTGGAGACGAACTGGAATTGATGACTTAGGTATATGTATGGGAATATACATAAGTAGAGTCGGATGTTACTTCGTGATTGTATATTTCCTTTTTGGATTATACTTTGTGGATTCTGGGAGACCTTTGGGGGTCTTGGGGTCCCTACTAAGTAGAGTATACTCACCCCTTCACGGGCTATGCCCGCACTACGTTGTGTTGGATGCAGACGACGGACAGCACTGATCGTGGTTGAGGCTTGCGGAGCAGGACGGTACCTGGAGGTGGACCACTGGGCGGGACGTACTCGGAGCGGATGACTGGACCCGAGGAGATGTGGAGGCTATCTGTACCCACCCTTCAGGTGGGACTTTCAGTGGATGACTCGACGTTGCGGCTTTACTTTTCAGTTGTTGTACTCCCCTTTTCAGTTGTACTTTACATTCATTTTGGGTTTGTATTCTGGACCACTTAATTTTCTGTACTTACTATTGTACCCAGTCTTACTTAGTGTTTAATTCTGTTTTCTTACTCTGTGGTGTTTGTTTATTTTTCAAAGGCAATGCCTTCCCCTTTTTGTTGGGATTTACTCCTTGGTGCTAGTCTCCAACCCCTGGACTATGGGAAACGGGCTTGGGGTTAGTCACGACACGAGCCCTGAGGATGGTTCGTGACACCTTTTGCCTCCGGTGAGGCTTCTAGGTGGAAGAGTGGTATGTAGGGAGATTAATTGGGCAGAGGTTGGACGAGCCATGGGGCTTGAGATGTGTGAGTAATGGGGTAGAGCTTATGGTTTTTTATAAGGGGGAGTAGGGGATCATTAGGAAAGTTTGAAAATATTATTTTATTATATAATGATATTCAGTTTATAAAGGTTCAAAAATAATTAAAGTATAAGATAATATGACTCATGTTAGAAATAAAATCATCCGATAAGAATTGGACATGATTTAGATATTTTTTTAATTTTTATAATCTTATTTATTTTAATCATTCCTTAATTTGGTAAACACTGCATCATTATTGTGTCATTAAATATTTCATTTAATTGATTTATAAAAATTAAAAAAGAATACCATGATGTAGAATTTTTTTTTATATTTCTAAGATATATTTCTATTTTATTAGATAACTTATATAACCCCATGAAAAAATTAATTTACTAAAAGTTATATGTTTATGTCATTCTAGTCTTTACTTTAAATTAATTAATATAAAGTGTCATTATCACTCTTAAGTGGCTCCATGGGGTCCCAAAATCAACCCAAGGATTACCATGGTTGGAAATGTATAAACCAATAGGATTATGACATATGTTAGGGTAAATTAATATTATTATAATATTATTTTTACCTTGAATTACCTTATTTACCTTTAACTGCGGTAAAGAAAAGTCAAAATTTTCTATTCACCAAAAAACTATTTTCATCATATTGAACCACATTTTACTTACTAATAACAAACATTTATGTAGAATTTTTGAAATTAAATTCACAGAAGTAGTAAAATATAATTTAAATGAAGAAGTGAGTTTTTAACTACTACTAAGTGTTTTCACTATTCATCAAAAATTGAAGGTTTTCAGAAAAATACCAAAAATTAAGACTAAGGTATATTTGATATTCAGAATTCAAAAATTATTTCTATTTTAAAAAATTTAAAACATAAAAGGTTTATTAATCAATTTAAAAATAATTTTCTTTGTCAAAACAAAAGGCGTGTTTTTAAGAAATAATAACTATCAAAATATTGACACTTATTTATGTCTAATTTCATAGTAAAATCACTTTAAATGACTAACATTGGATTAAATGGTAAAAATTTAATCTAATTACACTTTAAAACAAATTAAAAAGATAATTTAACCATATAAATAAATTATATTAAAAGGCAGTTTTGAATTATAATACAGCATTTTTCACTATTCATTAAAAATGAATTTTATCAGAAAAATACAAAAAATTTACTAAAAGTAAATTTTGATATCCTGATTCTAAATAAGAATTTTATTTTTTCAAATATAACATATAAAAGTGACCAAAAATATATTTAGAAATGGTTCTTCATTAAAAGGTGGTAAATCGACCTTTTAAAGAATATTAGACTACTTGTGCTTAAAATTAGATTCATTCAAATTTTAAGCCTCTAATTTTTATTGAATAAATGTGAAAAAATTTAACAAGCATGTATAATCATATTTTAGTTAGTTCTGTTCATTCTTGTTAAAAAAATGGTTAGGCGTTAACTACCATTGAAAATAATATTATATTATTATTTTTCAGTATGACTCATCATTGTGTGCAACGTAAGATTTCAAAGAAACCTGTTGTTGTGTATCGGGTACGCCATCAAACATAGCATCCACTTTGTAGTAATATTAATATTTAATTCACAAATATTAATAAAAATGAAAAGGTATTATTCTTTATTTACCCAGTATGTCACATTACAACAAAAAAATAACAGATAATAAGGTAGCATAAGTCAAGAGACATGATATAATCAACTCTATACATATGAATCCAATAAGTAAAAACAAATATCATATCAAAAAATTAAAAAAGGATAGAATTAGATCAAACAAATCATCTAGAAACTTTTTCCCACTATCCCATGGTAACTTAAGGATCATTATGATGAGATACATACAAGACCTCACTCATTACCTACCCATGTTTTCCTGAAAATCATGTCACATATCTACCAAGATATCCCAAACTGTTTACAGAAATCAAGAAAGGTCACAAGCTGGCTCTAATATAAATTTTTTATGAACTAACCTATATAAACCACATAAACGGTGATTGAATTAGTTCCAACATGTCCTAAAGGCAGCTCTTGATCCCCATCATTTGGTGACTAGAATCTACGCATCAAAAAAATAAGAGGGAATTATTTCACCACTTGAAATACTCATCAAGAAAAATAAACATATAAGAAAAATTAAACAATTAGTATTTTATACACTCCTAAAGATAAAATATATCAAAAGTAGAAAAATAAAATTCCCAAAAAATGATAAGTCATCCAAAGTCTTTATTTCAATCCATTCTAGAAAATTTCACAAAGTCTCTAAATAACAAGTGGATCGCATGCTCCACTATTCATCACCAACCTTGAAGGTCCTGCTAATCAAGAAAATCCCCCACCTCCAAGTGGTTCTATCCCTTTACATGGAATAAGAAAATATACAAATTCCTGAAGGAAAATTTAGGGTGTGGCTAACCAATACTAGTATGATCTCACATAATTTTCCATAATAAATCTATATCAAGTAGAAAAAATATCCTCAATTTTTTTAAAAAAGATATGGAATTTAAATCTTTCCTTTGATCATATCAAAACAAACATTTCAATGGATAATATAAAAAATATAAAAATGTTAATTTAATTCAAATAAAGTAGATCTATGAATATTTTTAAATACATTCATGAATAATCCTTTCAATAAAAATAGGAATGATAAATAATTTCCCAAAAACTAGAATATAATAATCATTTCACCATATGAACAACTCATAAAAACAGAGAAATAGATAAGAATAAGTAAACAATCAATATTCCAAACACTCATCAAGAGGAAATATATAATAAGTATACAAATAAAAGTCAAAAAAATGATAAGTCATCAAAACTCTTTAAATCAATACACAGTGGAAAAAGTCGTAAGATCTCTACTTAATAAGTGGATCACATGCTCTACAGGTGATCATGAACTCCCAAGGTCCCATTAATCTTGAATGTCCACCACCTCCTAGTCATTCCATTCCTTTCCCTAGAATAAGAAAATATAAAAATGCCTAAAGGAAAAGTTAGGGTGAGGGTAACAAATACTAGTAGGATTTCACAAATTATTCCATAAGAAATCCATATCAAATAAACCAAATATCCTAAATTTTTAAAAATAAAATATGTAATGTAAATCTTTCCATAGTTCATATCAAAACAAAATTTTCAAAAAAAATCAATGGCTAATATAAAATAGGTAAAAATAATTTAATTTCATTCCAATCAAGAAGATATAATAATATTTTTGAATATATGAATGAATAATCATTTCTATAAAAATTGGAATATTGAATCCTTTCACAGACATTGCATATAATAATAATTTCCAATCATATCACTATGGTTATAAGCCTCAGAATTTAGTTAGATTTATTCATTAGATTACTCATAGTCATAGTTATTTATATCACCATGTATGCACACACTCCCTATATCATAATCCTATAGGGTAAAATATATAATCCTAAAGAATAAACTCCCTACTCATAAGATAGTTTAGTATCATTGTAATAATCATGTCCTTGAAATATATCAGTTTACCTAGAAATCATATCCACCTTCTAAATAACCAACATCTCTTTCGATTTAAGGTAATCATCCATACACATGGTTATAAATAATTTCATTAAATCATTTCATTTGACCCTATATTCATGTTTCAAAACATTACATTCCATTTTAGAAACCAACATCAAATGGCCTTTATCAATATCTTATCCCATTCAAATCAATTCATTTCATTCCAAATCATAAAACATTTATTTCCAAATATATTCAAAATTAATCAACAAATTCATGCTTAAAATATTTTTTTTCAAATCAAGATTATTTTTTCAGAAATAAACAAATCATTTCAAATTCCACTGTCAAAAAAATTCCATCACACACAACATGTAATTCCAAAATAATTTATCAATGAATCAAATCAATAGTTTTAAATCAATTTGAAATCCAATTCAAATTAATCAATAAATAATGGTTTTAAATGATAGTAATTTCCTTACAAAACCACCTTCCTCAATTCACAATTTCATCAACACCAAATATGGGATCCACAATCCAAGGGAGGATAGAACAATCAAGGGAGAGTCTGAAACCCACAATTATTTTATAATAACCTCCAATTAATAATCTCTAGAATAATTATAGAAATATAAAACACATAACTCAATGATTTGGGAAGAATCAACAACTATAAATTAAGATCCTTGAAATGAATTTCATTTCTACAATGGATCTATAAGAAACCCATTTCGATCAAGTGAAAAACCATATATCTAGAATTAACGGCCCCAATCTATGATTCAGTTCATGAGAAAAAGGGAGGATCATGAATAAAAATGAAGAACGATAATAAACCGAAACATACCTTAAATAATATATATCCTACAATCAAAGAACCATTGAAATGAATCACTTAGAGGTATAGAATCCCCAAAATATAAAAGAGGAGTCTCATTGGTGGTGAGCCCTTTCCAATAAAAGAAAAATGAGAGAAAATGATGGTGTATCGGTCTTGAAATTAAAATTCATAATAATGAATTCATTTTTCATGATTTGGGATCATGGTTTGTCAAATCATGTACCCCCTTATGAGATAATGGAAGAGATGCATGATTTGATCATAGAGTTTGACAAGTCATGTTCCTACCATGTATAACCCCACTTTATAAAGACAAAGAGTTTGAGGGTATGAAAAATGGTTTAAATTAACCATGTTACTAACTATGAACCCTCATATATAACTCAAACATATGGTCCACAGTTTCTTGTGTTAACCCACATAGTTTTTTATCACCATGAACAAACTGTGAACAAGCCCAAAAACAACTAAAAACTCCAATAGCCACACCAAAATGACATGAGATAAGGACCTAATGATAGATGATAAAAAATGGATAAATGAACTTTAAATTGGCCATTGGGATGTTAAAATAGGTCAAGTATCACTACTAAGACCATCATAATATTTGGATGATGTTGATTGCATATAGGCTACGTATAACAACATAGAAAAGGCTAACTACATCTAGTGTTAAATTGTGGGAAATAAAAAATACATTTGTCCCATACATAATGATCTCCTAATATATAAATAATTACTTAATTTCTTATAATTATATATAATTTCATCCCTTTCCATCATCATAGTGATATATCAATACATATGTGTCTCACAGGATTTTGAAAAGAATCATTAATGCATTAAAATAATAGCATATTTAACCCATTAGAGTAAAACAGTAATCTTAATAAATAAGGTAAATGTATTTATAAATACCCTCAAATTATAATAATGATGTAAAGACCCATAAATTTTAAGGGAATTTTTTTTTCTTAATTTTCTTTGGGATTTTACGAGTACGCAGTTTCTGATAGCACCTGATTCTGAGGCCCGGTGTGCCCGGAATCAATTTCCGAAGTTTAGCTCGGGTACGTTCAGTGAAACGAACGAGCGGGTTTTTCTAAAATTTGAACCGGTGCTCGAAATAGAAACATGAGGGCACTGATGAAACCGCAGCGCCGATATTTACAGAAGAGCACCTTTTTCTGGGTTGCGTTTTCTCGGGAGGAGATGTTAAAAATGTGAGGAATAAAAATTAAAATTGTTTTACAATTTTATTTTTATTTCTTTACTGGGGGTTTCAATGTTATGGGAGGGAAGATGTGAGGAATTTGGGGTGGGGCCCGCACGAGCCCCCACCTTCTTAAAATTCCTAACACCCCATTAATTTCTTCCCTCTAGAAATTATTTTTTGTGTCTCCTCCACATTAAATTACATGCCAATAAAACGCCTCATTAATTTGAAAACACACGTTAATTAATTCGGTGAATTAATTTTGAATTTTGAAAAGGTTAGCATGAGTAATAAAATAAGGGAAGCCTTATTTTATTATTGTTGAATTGTTGTGCGAGAAGGATAGAGGAGAGAACTCTCGCGGTCTTGAAGAACTTCATCTTCTTTGCGAAGAACGTCGAGTCTACGACGAAGAACTCTGTCACCGCAAGGGGAGATCGTCGTACCGTCTCTTATCCTCTCCGCAACCAGTGAGAGACACGTTCTTCGGAGAACGAAAATGCGCCGCATTCTTCATCAGGAGAACACCGATGATGCTTACGGAGCCTCGTTCCATGACGCCGTCTTCCGCGACATCTTTTTCCCGCGACGATCCTCGTTCGACGACTTCTTCAAGGTAGGGGTTTGATTTTGTTAATGAATATTCTTTTTCATCCAATGTCAAATTCTTTAGCCACTTGATTTCGAATTAACGGGAGGGGGGCGGAATGCACGAACATCGCCGACCCCCTCCCCCTTTGTTGTTGTATTCTTTGTGGCTCGAACGAAGGCGGCGCGGTGCAACGACATCGCACGGAAACAAGGAGGAACACAGTGAAGAAGTGCGGTGCCGTCGGGCTGCGGCGTTGAGGCTGAAAGAGGCCGCGGCCGGAGCAGGGCCGCAGAGGAAGGGTGCGGTGCCGCCACGCCACGCCGAAAAACCATGGAGGGCCACGGCCGGCGCGGGCCATGGTGGAGGGGTGTGGTGCCGTCGCGCCGCCCCGGTCGTACCAAGGCCGCGACTTCCAGCCGCGGCGGAGCAGGGAGCGGCGGTCGGAACCACCGGCCACCAGCACATGGAGGGCGGGACCAACTGGTCCCATGTGGTAAAATCGCTGACCGTTACGGCCGGCCAGATCTGGAAAACCGGTGGTTTGAACCCCTGGTCAACGTGGTAGGGCGAACCCCCCGCGGGTCCGCCGTTCAGTCCGAAGGGGTGGCGACTCCCCCCTTCCGCGTCCGCTCAGCCCGCAGGCGCCCTTGTCGGGCCGGGTAGCCCGTGCTGGGCCGGGCCTCGCCGGCAGGGCTGGGCCACACCAGCCGGTCTGAGCCGTGCCCTGATGGGCTGGACCCGGGTCAGGTCAACCCAGTTCAGGCCAACCCAGGGGGTCTCGGGCTGGGTCGGTCTGGGCCCAAAACCCCCTAAAATCGGACAAGTTCGTTCATTTTCCCATAACTTGGGCTACGGACCTCCGAATGACGCAACATCAGTTGCGATGCGATCCTTGGATCGAGATGGTCATTTTGGTATATTTCACTCAAGGTTTAGGAGAACTTTGGGTATGTCCAGGTTGGTTCGAACGCGAAACCAACCGGGCCCTCAGAGCGGAAACGCCTATAACTTGAGCTCTGGACGTCCGATTGACGTGTCGTTGACTTTGTTGGATTACTCTTAGTAAGATGGACCTTTTGAATTACTCCTCTCAATTTTTGGATGCAGTTGTAGTATGGTCGGGTTGGTTTTGACTTAAAAGTCAACCAGCCTCCTGGGACGAAAAATCCAATAACTCTCAGACCAGGCGTCTGTTTGACGTGCCGTCTGTCATGTTGAGTTACTAAAGATGAGACGGAAAATTAGTATACATCAACTATGGACTACTTGTTAGTTGATTTATCGAACACTTGGCTCGTGGAGTGGACCCTCCCGGAAATGAGCATGCTGTGTGCGGGAACCCTAGAGCTGGCTAGGACTACGACGACGATGACGACTGTACTAGGATCCTTCGTGGGTTCGACAGCGACGAAGACTGCACTGAAATCCTCCGTGGGTTTAGTAGCGACAACTACTGTACTGAAATCCTCCTTGGGTTCGAAGACGATGACTACTATTCTTGTATCCTAAGTGGGTCCGGCAGTACGTGACTACTGTTCTTGTATCCTACGTGGGTCCAGAAGAATTTGACTCTGTACTTGTATCCTACATGGGTCCGGTAGAGTAGCTGGTCTTGTATCCTTTGTGGGTCTGACAGCTTAGCTGGTATTGTATCCTACGTGGGTCCGACAGCTTAGATGAATCAGTAGCTACATCTGATCATCTCTATCATCTTACGAAGAAGTATACCTATGTGAGCTGAGTCTTGGCTATTCAATCAATATCTTCGATATGATTGAATTTCTTTCCTATGTGGATTGGGTTGTGTTATCCTATGTGGATTGGATATGTTATCCTATGTGGACTAGATCGAACTTGGGTTGGGATGTTGGAGCTGAACTGGAATTGATGACTTAGGTATATGTATGTGCATATACCTAAGTAGAGTTGGTTGTTACTTCGTGATTGTATCTTTCCTTTGTGGATTCTGGGAGACCTTTGGGGGTCTTAGGGTCCCTACTGAGTAGCGTATACTCACCCATTCATGGGCTATGACCGCAATTCGTTGTGTTGGATACATATGACGGACAGAACTGATCGTGGTTGAGGTTTGTGGAGCAAGTCGGTACCTGGAGGTTGACCATTGGGCGGAACGTACACGGAGCGGACGACTGGACCCGAGGAGCTGAGGAGGCTATTTATACCCACCCTTCAGGTGGGATTTCCAGTGGACGGCTCGACGTTGCTGCTTTACTTTTTAGTTGCTGTACTTTCTTATCAGTTGTACTTTACTTAAGTTGGGTTTGTATTCTGGCCCATTTACTTTCCATCACTTGCAGTTGTACCCAGTTTACTTAGTGTTTACTTCAGCTTGCTTACTCTGTGGTGTTTGTTTACTTTATAAATGCAATGCCTTCCCTTTTTATTAGGATTTATGACTTTGGTGCTAGTCGCCAGCCCCAAGCCAATGAAAGGCGGGCTTAGGCTAGTCACAACACGGGTCCCAAGGACGGGTCGTGACAAATTGGTATCAAAGGAGTTCGGTTCTACCGGAGAACTCAGGAATCTGATCTTTTTTCTTTGTGAAGCAATAGTGTTAAGGGTATTGAGTGTGGTTATCAGTCCAGGGAGTCTAGTGTTGGTGCGGCGGCTGACGTATCCATACACCAGGACCCTGACTTCTGATTTCCGACCCAGTGCACGAAATCATTGATTGCATGTGTGTTTCAAATGTTTTATTTGTGATTACTTTGTGTCAGCTCACCAGGTATACTGTATTGACCATGGCGCACCTATCTCTTTTCAGGATGGCCCCACAATGGCAGCCAGCTAGGGTTCTGAGCTTTGTGCGAGATGACAACCCATCGAGCGACGAGGCTTCGGAGCAGGGCCCTATTACAGTGGGGGCACCTGCGGTACCTCTACCCGTCGAGCCACCGATGCCACCAACCCCAGCCACTGAGAGTGAATGTCACCTTAGTGCACTGCATGAGTTTCAACGTGAGAGACCGCCCAGGTTCCGCCGGGATACGGACCCTCATGCAGCCGAGGATTGGATGGAGGTTGTAGTTCGAGTTTTCAGGCTAGTGGGGACACCAGCTGACCTCATGGTGATCCTTGCAGCGATCCTCCTGCACGCGGCAGCATGCAGATGGTGTAGCTTAATGCTCTAGGTGCAGGACGAGGCATCTATTCTCCGGACGGACTTTGAGAGCCTCTTCCGCTTAGAGTTCATCCATGCCACCCTCCGTGTGGTGTGCATTCAGGAGCTACTACAGCTGCGGCAAGGCAGTATGATGGTAGCCCAGTACTCGGTGAGATTTACCGATCTCTCGCGCTATTCCATGGACATGGTATGGGACCCATTCTTTCGGGCCCGGAATTTCAAGCAAGGATTGAGGCATGAGATCAGGGCATCGATGATCTACCTCAGTATTCCGATGCAGGCAGGAGTACTGGAGCGAGCCCTTCTTGTAGAGAGCTTTCTTGCTGGGCCTACACCTACAGCGAGACCTACCGCAGGGAGGCACATACTAGAGTCTTCTGCAGCTGGCAATCGACGGATGTCACAGGGGTCCAGGCGGGCCAGACCAGCAGGAGGACGACCTCAGGACACTGGCTTAGAGGTGCGGGGCACACGGTGTAGAGCCAGCCTTCCGAGGAGCAGATAGTGCTACACACGCAGCGGGCAGGGCCACATGGCTCGTGACTACCCGACCCGCCATGTAGAGGAGCAGCAGACGGTTGAGGGACCACCCAAGCAGAGGCAGAGGGTCGACCGTGACAGTCCGCAGGGAGAAGGAAGACGAGGCAGAGGACCTGGCCAAGTAGCAGGTTGTGGGAGACGTTTTGAGGCTCTACCACCACCACCACCATCCGAAGGTCCACCCTGACCACCGGGATCTAGCGGAAAGAGGCAGGCTTAGCTTCAGGCAGCGGAGGCCTACGACCACGGCGTGCCAGAGATGATTCGAGGTACTATCTGTGTCTACTCCACCCTTGCTGCAGTTCTTTTAGACACAAGAGAGAGTCATTCTTTCATTTTCGCTGCCCTTGTTCGGAGCTCGGAGATTCCGACAAAGCCTTTAGCTCGATTCTTACAACTAGAGACTTCTACGGGAGTAGACTCGACGATTACACACTGGTTCCGAAAGTGTGAGCTTACTCTAGGAGGCAAGAACATCGGCTGGGATCTTCTTTTATCAGCTTCGAGGCCTTACGACGCCATCTTGGGCATGGATCAGTTATCTATAGTCCATGCTCAGATCGACTGTATTAGGCGCAAGGTGCGGTGTGTCCGCACCGACGGGAGCAGGTTCACCTTCACCGATGAGAAGGGATCCTTTGCAGCGCAGGATGGACTCACATAGGGGAGAGGATAGCCAATCACTCATCAGTTATCTAGCCTCATCCTAGGAGAAGTTGACGTGTGGAGTCCTAGTTTTCCGGTAGTGGTGGATCAGTATGCGTACGTTTTTCCTGACGACGTTCCAGGACTACCTCCTCATAGAGAGGTAGACTTCTATATTGACCTGTACCCCGGGACAACCCTGATATCCTCTCCAACATATCGGATGGCTCCCGCGGAACTTCGAGAGCTACGGGTATAGCTGGAGGACATGCATGGAAAGGGATTCATCCGACCCAGTGTTTCACCCTAGGCTTCCCTGATTTTTTTCACCAAGAAGGTGGACAGGATCTTGCGACTGTTTTTCGATTATCGTCACCTGAAACAGGTAACCGTGAAGAACAAGTATCTGCTACCGAGGATTAAAGACCTCTTCGATCAGCTCAAGGGAGCACGGTGGTTCTCGAAGATAGACCTCAGGTCAGGCTATCATCAGCTCAGAGTTCGGGACGAGGATGTGCAGAAGACAGCCGTCAGATGTCGGTATGGCCACTATGAGTTCTTGGTTATGCCTTTCGGCGTAACCAACACTCCAGCAGTGTTCATGAGTCTCATGAAAAGGTTCTTTCAGCCATACCTTGATCGATTTGTCGTGGTCTTCATCGACGACATATTGATATACTCGACCACTGAGAAGGAGCATGCCTACCACTTGCGGGTTGTACTGGACACACTCTGAGAGCACCAGCTTTATGGTAAGCTCTCGAATAGTCAGTTCTGGTTACTTGAAGTCCACTTATTGGGACACGTCATCTCTGAGGTGGGAGTTTTGGTGGATCCTGTGAAGATTGAGGCAGTGCTAGCTTGGGAGCCACCCAGGAGCGTGACGGAGGTGCGGAGTTTCTTGGGGCTAGCTGGGTACTACCAGAGATTTGTTCCAGACTTCTCCAGAGTTGTGGCACCACTTTCAGCTTTGAAGAAGAAGGGGAAACCCTTTGTGTAGTCAGATAGATGTCAATATATCTTCCAGGAGCTGAGAAAGAGATTAACCAGCGCACCTATCTTGAGGCTACCAGAGGAGGGAGTGGGGTATGTAGTCTACTGTGATGCATTAGGGACCGGACTCAGATGTTTCTTGATGCAGGAGTGGGAATTGATCACCTATGGAACACATCAGTTGAGGCAGCATGAGCAGAACTACACTACCCATGACCTGGAGTTAGCAGTAGTGGTCTTCGTTCTGAAGATGTGGCGACACAATCTAATGGTTGAGTGCTTTACAGTCTACTCTGACCACCAGATTCTCAGGTACATCTTCTCATAGAAGGACCTGAACCTGAGACAGTGACGATGGTTCAAGTTCCTCCAGGACTATGAATTTTAGATAGTCTATACTCCTAGAAAGGGAAACATAGTAGCCGATGCTCTCAGCAGGAGGATGGGCATTCAAATACTTGGGGAGGCGACGGAGCAGCTAGATGCTTTGCAGATATCCGTCATGGATAGAGATGGAGAATCCTTTCTTCATTCACTCACAGTCAATCCGCCACTACTGCATCGCGTCAGAGAGGCACAACGTGGGGATGTTGACTATGAGACACGACGTGCACAGATTTCCGCAGGAGAGGAACCTAATGGTTCTTATATGGGAGGAGAGCACGTCGTCCTTTTCAGAAGACATATCATGGTACCAGCTGCATTACAGGAGGAGGTTCTGAGAGAGTTCCACACTTCCCCTTTAGCGGTACATCCAGGAGTGGAAATTATGTACCAGGATCTCAGATGACAGCACTGGTGGCCGGGTATGAAGAAGGATGTGGCAGAGTTTGTTTATCGATGCCTTACCTGTCAGCAGGCGAAGGTGGAGCACCAGGTACCAGCAGGCTTGGTACAACCCTTGGAGGTCCCGTAGTGGAAGTGGGATGGCATATCTATGGATTTCATGACTGGACTTCCACGTACTTCCAGAGGTCACGACTCCATTTGGGTGATTGTCGACCGACTCACCAAGTCGGCCCACTTCTTACCCATCAGAGAGTAGGGCTAAGTGGAGATCTTGGGATGTCTCTACATTCAGAAGATTGTATGGCTTCATGGTGTGCCATCATATATCGTCTCCGATCGAGATGCTCGCTTTACTTCCCGGCTTTGGAAGGGGTTGTCGGAGGTATTCGGGACGCAGATACATCTGAGCACCGACTTTCACCCTCATATGGATGGTCAGATGGAGAGAACCACTCAGACACTCGAGGACATGCTCCGTGCATGTGTTTTCTACTTTGGTCGCAGCTGGGAGGATCACCTACCCTTGGTGGAGTTTGCATACAACAACAACTACCACTCCACCATTGGGATGGCACCATACGAGGCATTGTACGGCCGACCTTGAAGATCACCTCTATGCTAGACAGACCCAGGGGAGTTAGCACTTGTGGGACCAGAGATGGTCCAGGCCATGACATAGAAGGTCCATGTCATCTAGGAGCGGATGAGGATAACTCAGAGCCGACAGAAGTCTTATACTGATAGGAGGCAGAGACCACTAGATTTCGAGGATGGCGACCACGTCTTCTTGTGGGTATCACCTCGACGTGGATTAGGGATATTTTTCTGGGGCGGCAAGTTATCTCCACGCTTCATCGGACCATTCCAGGTTCTCAACAGGATAGGAGAGGTGGATTATTGTCTAGCTCTACCACCTTAGTTGCACCAGGTTCACGACGTCTTCCATGTATCTCAGTTGAGGAGATACGTGCACGACCCGACACATATCATCAACCATGGGGAGATTGACATTGATGATGGGGAGACTTTTGCGGAGGTCCCGGTGGAGATCAAGGATCGACAGGAGTGGGCCCTACGTGGGCGGTCGATTCCACTAGTGCGCATCAGATGGTAGCATGGGAACCTCCAGGAGAGCACTTGGGAGCGGGAGGCTCAGATGCGTTCTTAGTACCCTCATTTGTTCCCCTAGTTTGTGGTGTATCTTTACGGGGACGTAAAGCCCTGAGGTGGGAGTAATGTAAAGACCCATAAATTTCAATAGAATTTTTTTTCTTAATTTTCATTGGGATTTTACGAGTATGTAGTTTCTGACGGCACCTGATTGTGAGGCCTGGTGTGCCCGGAATCATTTTCTGAAGTTTACCTCAGGTATGTTCAGTGAAACGAACGAGCGGGTTTTTCTCACTTTTGAACCGGTGCTCAGAATCAAAATCCAAGGGCACCGATGAAACCCCAACGCCGGTATTTTCATAAGAGCACCTTTTTCTGGGTTGTGTTTGCTCAGGAGGTGATGTTAAAAATGTGAGGAATAAAAATAAAAATTGTTTTGCAATTTTATTTTTATTTCTTTACTGGTGGTTTAAGTGTTATGGGAGGGAAGATGTGAGAAAGTTGGGGTGGATCCCGCACAAGCCCCCACCTCCATAAAATTCCTAACACCTCATTAAACACACCATTTATTTCTTCCCTCTAGCAATTATTTTTTGTATCTCCTACACATTAAATTACATGCCAATGAAAGGCCTCATTAATTTGACAATGCACATTAATTAATTCGGTGAATTAATTTTGAATTTTGAAAAGGTTGGCATGAGTAATAAAATAAGGGAATCCTTATTTTATTATTGTTGAATTGTTGTGCGAGAAGGATAGTGGAGAGAACTCTCTCAGACTTGAAGAACTTCATCTTATTCACGAAGAACACCGAGTCTACGACGAAGAACTCCGTCACCGCAAGGGGAGATCGTCGTACCGTCTCCTCTCCTCTCCGCTTCCAGTGAGAGACGCCTTCTTCGGAGAACGACGACACGCCACATTCTTCATCGGGCGAACACTGACGACGCTTACGAAGCCTCGTTCCACAACACCATCTTCCATGACGTCTTTTTCCTGCGACGATCCTCGTTCGACGACTTCTTCATGGTAGGGGTTTGATTTTGTTCATGAATATTCTTTTTCGTCCAACGTCAAATTCTTTAGCCTCTTGATATCAAATTAACGGGAGGGGGCCGGACCACACGAACATGGCCGACCCCCTCCCCCTTTGTTGTTGTATTCATTGAGGCTCGAACGAAGGCGACGTGGTGCAACGACATCGCATGGAAACAAGGAGGAATGCGGTGAAGAAGAGTGGTGTCGGCGCACCATGCCGTTGAGGCTGAAAGGGGCCGCGGCGGAGGGGTGCGGCGCCATCACGCTGCGCCGGTCGGACCAAGGTCGCGGCCTTTGGCCGTGGCGGAGCAGGGAGCAGCGGCCGAAACCGCCGGTCGCCGGTGCATGGAGGGCGGGACCAACCGGTCCCGCGTGGTACACTAGTCGGCCGTTACGGCTGGCCAGATCCAGAAAACCGGGGGTTTGAACCCCCGGTCAACGCGGCAGGGCGGACCCCCTGCAGGTCCGCCATTCGGTCCGAAGGGGTGGAGGATCTCCCCTTCTGCGTCCTCTCAGCCCACATGCGCCATCGCCGGGCCGGGCCGCGCCCTGATGGTCAGGACCTGGACCCGGGTTGGGTCGACCCGGTTCGGGCTGACCCAGGGGGTCTCGGGTCGGGTCGGTTTGGGCCCAAAACCCCCTAAAATCGGATAGGGTCGTTCATTTTCCCATAACATGGGATACGAACCTCAGAATGACGCACCGTTAGTGGCGATGCGATCCATGGATCGAGATGGTCGTTTCGGTATATTACACTCAAGGTTTCGGAGAACTTTGGGTACATCCGGGTTGGTTCGAACGCGAAACCAACCGGGCCCTTAGGGGCGGAAACGCCTATAACTTGAGCTTCAGACGTCCGATTGATGTGTCGTCGACATTGTTGGATTCCTCTTAGGGAGATAGACCTTTTGGATTACTTCACTCGAGGTTTGGACGCATTTGGAGTATGGTCGTGTTGGTTTTTACTTAAAAACCAACCTGGCCCCTAGGACGAAAAAGCCAATAACTCTCAGACCGGGCGTCCGTCTGATGCGTCGTTGGTCGTGTTGAGTTCCTAACGATGAGAAGAAACTTTGGAATACATCAACTCCGGACTACTTCTCAGTTGATGTATCGACCCCTTGGCTCGTGGAGCGGACCCTCCTGGAAACGAGCATGTTGTGTGAGGGAACCCTAGAGCTGGCTGAGACTGCGACGACGATGACGACTGCACTAGGATCCTTCGTGGGTTCGACAGCGACAACGACTACACTGAAATCCTCTGTGGGTTCGGCAACGACAATGACCGTACTGAAATCCTCCATGGGTTCGGCAGCGATGACTACTGTTCTTGTATCCTAAGTGGGTCCGGCAATACGTGACTTCGGTTCTTGTATCCTACGTGGGTCCGAAAGTATTTGACTTTGTACTTGTATCCTACGTGGGTCCGGCAAAGTAGCTGGTCTTGTATCCTTTGTGGGTCCGACAACTTAGCTGGTCTTGTATCCTACGTGGGTCTGATAGCTTAGATGAATCAGTGGCTACATCTAATCATATCTATCGTCTTACGAAGAAGTATACTCATGTGAGCTGAGTCTTAGCTATTCAATCAATATCTTTGATATGATTGACTTGATTTCCTATGTGGATTGGGTTGTGTTATCCTGTGTGGATTGGATGTGCTATCCTGTGTGGAAAAGATCAAACTTGGGCTCGGATGTTGGATTCGAACTGTAATTGATGACTTAGGTATATGTATGGGCATATACCTAATTAGAGTTGGTTGTTACTTCTTGATTGTATCTTTCCTTTGTGGATTATCCTTTATGGATTCCGGGAGACCTTCGGGGGGTCTCAGGGTCCCTACTGAGTAGCGTATACTCACCCCTTCATGGTCTATTCCAGCACATCATTGTGTTGGATGCAGATGACGGACAACGCTGATCGTGGTTGAGGTTTGTGGAGCAATTCAGTACCTGGAGGTGGACCACTGGGCAGAACGTACACGGAGCAGACGGCTAGACCCGAGGAGCTGAGGATGCTATCTGTACCCACCCTTCATGTGGGATTTCTAGTGGATGGCTCGGCGTTGCTGCTTTACTTTTCAGTTGCTGTACTTTCTTTTCAGTTGTACTTTACTTCAGTAGGGTTTGTATTCTGGCCCATTTACTTTCCATCACTTACAGTTGTACCTAGTTTACTTAGTGTTCACTTCATCTTGCTTACTCTGCGGTGTTTGTTTACTTTATAAAGGTAATTTCTTCCCTTTTATTGGGATTTACGCCTTTGGTGCTAGTCGCCAACCCTTGGCCTATGAGAGGCGGGCTTGGGGTAGTCACGACACGGGTCCCGAGGACAGGTCGTGACAAATGATGTATAAGGTATATACACTATATAGAATAAATTTTATACATTTTAGATAATAGTCTCCTCGGTCAATTAAATGTATGGTTATCTAGGAAAAACCCCATAAATGAGAAGAAGGAAGTATAGGGTATTCAAAAAGAAAATTCTTTGGAAGGAAAATTATATTTATTTATAGTTGATGATAAAGAAATAAAAAAAGTAGTGATGGATTATTTCTCTCTTATATATTTCATTTAAAATACAACAAACATATATTGTAACTTGAATAATTAATCCATGGATTATTTTAACATAGTATTTATTTATAAGAAATATATAATTCAAGGAAATACCACATGAGAAATGGTCAAATGGGTGGAATGAAAAATAATATTGACATAAATTAAGAATCATTCTGAAGAATATAATAAATTATAATGTTTTAAGAAAAAAATCCACAGTTTTTATGCAATGTTGAAATAATAAAGGAAAAAATTATTTTCAATGAATGTATAAAATATAATATTTAATTAATGAAAATAAATATAAAAAATGATAAAAAATATAATATAAATAAGTAAATTTAAACGAAATTAGGTTAAGAATAAAGAGAAAAAATAATAGAAATCGTGAAATGGGATTTTATAACCTTTATTAACTTTTTTGTTAAAATTGATTATATATCAATTTTAAGGGTTAATTTAAAAAAATATGAAAATATTTTAAAACAAAATTTTATTTTAAAATTTATTGATAAAGGAAACATGAAATTAAATATATTTAAAATAAAATAAACTTGGGGGGTAAGATATAAAATCTTCACATTAAAACATCATAATTTTTGAATTATGGAGATAATATGAAGAGCCATAAATATATGAAATCCCAAAGAAAATATAAGAATAAAAAATCATAAACAACATGAAGCAATCATGATATAATTAAATAAAATGAAATTTAGATAGATAGAGAGTGATATTGAATAAAATTCAAAAATTAAAAGGATGGGAAATAATCTATATGAACAAAAGAATTTATGAACTATAAATCCATTGGGGAGGAAAGGAGACCATACATTCATTTTAAATGAAGGTAAAATAGTAATTTATACATTAAATACCTTGGATTTGAGACATAGAATTTAATAAAGGAAATAGTGGAACAATAATAGAGAAGGAATAGAGAATTAGAATGGAACCCATAACTTCTGTCCTGGATTATTTCCAACACTATTATATCCTCATGAATAATAAAATTATATTTATTAGTTTATTTATTTTAATACATTTCATATTTATTTCATTATTATTATTCCTTTTAATATGTTTATTATTCATTTATTAAATTAATTTCTCCTACATCCATCTTTTTGAGGTAGTTCAGTTCATAGTTCCAAATCTACTTTGATGTAATAGTAATGGTTAAAGTTAACTATATAATTTTTACATAAGCTCATAATAGTTTTAATATCGTTATATAAGTTAATGAGTGCAATT
The DNA here is from genome assembly GCA_963277665.1 of Viscum album. Classification (NCBI taxonomy): domain Eukaryota; kingdom Viridiplantae; phylum Streptophyta; class Magnoliopsida; order Santalales; family Viscaceae; genus Viscum; species Viscum album. The sequence continues at coordinate 1,686,918,736 of OY728160.1, forward strand.
GTTCAATAAGTAGCTACAATTCCGAGAATATTCCTTTATAATATTATTTTAGATGGCTATCATTGTTTACCTTTAATATCATTAATTTTTGTCAATAGAAAATCATAATCATGATATTATATGATTATTTATTCTATATCCATTCATGAAATAAATTTTTAAGAATACATGTAATTCATAAGTGAAATTAAATCAATATTGTTCACTTAGGTGGTGTTAAAACACCACGGTGAATGATGTTTTATAAATAGTTTTTAAATAAGGAAAAAACTAATAAAATTTTATGTATTATAAAACATTAAATTATAATTAAGATAATATTTTTAAATTAAATCTTAATTATTATTTATATTATAGTATGGTTAATAGGATAATAACAAAGAAAAACATATATGTTTTAAAACTCATATTTTGAGATAGTAACAGATTATATAAAAGTGTTCTATGAGAGGTATTGGATGATATATCATCAATAATGGATTAATTTAATGTTAATAACATGGGAATCAGATCATTATCTAAAAAATGGAGGTTTAAAATATTTTTAAAACTGAATAATCTCAAATAAGAAAAGAAAGAGAGACTTTGTAACCCTTACTTTGACATTGTAATGACTTATCAAAAAGAGGTTTATGAGAGATAATGGGCATTCTCTTATTGATAATAGGTTAAACTAATGATAATAACATGAATTTTGAAGAATGTAAGTATATAAATAGGATGTTCAAAATATATTTTACTAGGGGGGTTGTGAAATAAATGGGGAGGATGAGGAATCCTTACCTTGTTCTTTGAGTCACCTCCTTCAGAATTAGTCGAAGACCTTTAAGGGGGGTTATTTTGTAAATATGAGGAAATAATGGATATAGATATGCCAGTTTACAAATAGATTTAGGTATGTATTTCAAAAATTAATATTTCTTATAAGTGAGGATAAAGGTGTGCAGGATGGATATTTATATTGGTTTGGGGGAAGGGTTTATTTGAATATAATATTGATTATTTTATTATTTAGGCCAAAGAAAAGGAATAGTGTGGATTATTATTAATATTATAAGTGTATACCTATAAAATGGGGGTTTATTTTTCATTTTAACACACCCAAATCCAAAATCCATTAAGTAAATATTTTATACAATGTAAATAATCAAATATAATTTCTTATTGGAATAAAAGATAGATTCTGTTTTGAGAAATTATTTATTGTTTTAGAAATTACCTATATTATTTTTAAATGAATTATTTTATGCATTAAATACCTTTAAAGTCAAAAAAAATGTTTTAAAATTTTTTAAATCATATTTATATCCTAATGATTTCATAAAATGGTTTGGTATTCATAAAAACTATTTTTTTCACTATTTGGAAAAAAATAAACGTTTTCATTAAAAAATAAAAAACCACACCATGAGATAATTTTAATGTTAGGATTAAAAAATTAAATCCATTTTATACAATTAAAATTATAAATATTGTAAATTAATATTTAAAAATACATATATAATACATGGAAAAAAGTTGTCTCTAATAAAGACTATTTATTTTATTTTCAGTGTTTACATTTTTTGTTAGATATATTTATAAACTATTTAATGTTTGATAAATAGTTATTTATACATTTTAAGACAATATATTTAATGAAATTAATCTTATAATTAAGATAAATATATCTTTTAAATAAATATTTATGAAAATAGTTTTGGTGTGACAAAATATTTATCAAATGGTTACAATGTTAAGTCAATGATCATATTACGTTTATAATGACCAACTAATCCAATTATAATGTACATTTTTTTTGATAATGAGACACTATAAATATGAGAAATTAAAATTTCAAGTAAAAATAATAAATACTTCATATTTTTATTTTTAGAGAAAAACATATTATTTAACATATTAAAATAAAAAATTTAGAGTAATAAAACATGCACATGAGATATGATAATAAAAATTCAAACATTAATTTTTTAAAAAAAATAAAAAATTAGTAAATTAGTAAATTAGTTTAAAAAATAGTTCTACCATTTATTTTAACATATTATGCATAAAAACATCCACATGAAGTTGTAATATGTCACATTACTTTCAATGGTTATATATTGCAATTGTATAGCTGTTAAAACATGTATTGTACTTTGTTAGCAATTAGTTTTTAATAAATAAATAACTATTTAAATATAAATATGAAAATAAAACTATTACTAATTGTAGTTTTGTTATCAAATAAATATATATGTATAAAAAATATCATGAATACAATAAAATAGATCTTATAAACCTTTTAAATGAATTTGTGAAGTACTAAACTCGTGTGGAAGGCACTAAGATGTCGGAGCAAATCATTGCCTTAAATTTTATCTTGTGAATTTATCCTATAATACCTTATACCTATTCATTAGAGATATCAAAAAACAACTAAAAACAAAAATAAATTATTCAGAATATATTTTTCTATGGGGTTTTTCACTATAAGGATGATTATGTCCCTAATGTATGGTTTTTTTATCCCATGCACAAACAACTAATAATTTATTATCAAGAAAAATATAAGTAAGAGTATGATATTAGACCTACTATAAGTAATGGAAATAAGCAGTGAAAATCATGATTCTATATAATAAGAAACCTCTCTTTAATAATTATCACTAATGAATGTATGACCCTCCTCACGTACTCAAGGATTTTGATCTTGTTCCTTCTCCTTAAATAAGAATCTTTAGTGGTTGTTCTTAGATTTTATTATTCAATACCATATAATATTAGTCTTCCTATATCATAATTTAAAGAACCTTTTATTTATTCATTTCAACTGTTTATATTCACCATATATTATGTGAATATTTTTTCCATGATGGTTATGGAAATCCCCTCAAATCGTGGATAACAAGTTCCATTATTATTTGATTTTCCTAAAGATTCAGCCTCACTAAACACTTAATTTTTATCTAGATATAGTATCAGTTATTTCATTATTACCTATATGATATATATAAATATAAAGTATTCTTATTGATTTTAGTTCTCTACAAACCAAAAATATCATACCTTATATCCATTCCATGTCAGCATGAATCGCACTGTACTATAGAATAAACTATATTTTAGAGGCATATCCCTATTTTACACACAATAACATTTAATTTTAGATTTGGTAATGATCAATGATAATTATAATTATGTTCTATTCATAAATAAAATCTCATAATAATCATGTAAATCAATTTTCTTCTTCTGGTAAATAAATCTAAAAGGATGACTTTTCATACAATAGTGCCTTAAAAAATTTCCTAAGTGATAGAGTCTTGATATTAATCAAATTATTATCATAATACTGAAATTAATATTATCCATAATGCCTTAAAATGAATAATTATGATCATATTCAAAATATATACACTCTACCTTCATATAATTTGTATAAAACTTCCAAAGACGTACAATTCGACTCAAATTTCTTTGATCAAAACATCAAATAATTACACTTAGATAAAGTTATATGGTGAAGAATTGTAATCTAGATCAAAGTAATGGGATCCTTATAAATTCTCATGATATCCTCACTAAATTATTATCATCATTAAGTTATTCTATTATAAGGAAAAATCTTACAATCATTGGATTTTCCATTTTTTCAAGTTGAGATCCATAAATACAAAATTATTCAATGGACTCCACAACTTCTTGAGATTATCCCAAAAGAATACATACCACTCAAAAACAAATTTAAACATTATCTAATGGTAATTAATCATTTTATATAGAAACTTACATATACAACCCCACATATATAGATTATTTAACGTGAGGTGATCCTTTCTATAAACTCCAACCATCTATTCTCCAAATTATTGTAAAATCTATGGTATAGCAATCTCAGTCATTAGAACATTTATTTATCTTTGAATATCGACAAAAAAATCATCAAAATTAACATTTATTTACAAAAATACAACACCATCCTCAATATTGTCTAAAAATCTCCACAGTTATGTTTGTTGTCAATGACACGTGCATCCCTCCCCATTCATGGTAATAATACCAAAGTGAATAGTTCATAGAGATAAAATAAATATTCTAATAATATATGATTCAAAAATAAATCATCACTAAGTCTATGTTAGTTATATATTTCTATAAAATAAGAGTGATTAAATCCGTAATCAATTTTATTTTTAGAATACCCCATCTCAAACCTCTGATTTTTAATGGAAGATGTTTTTCCAACATGATTCAAGACACAAATTAAAATAATTCATAAACAAGGAAAATAACTTTCTCCCCCTAAAAACAATATCCACATAATGATAAAAATTAAAAAATAGAGGAGTAAACTCAAAAACATAATACCTTAGTGTTTAGATGTGGGTTTCACTCCCATTATTAGACTTAACTTCTCAAATTGATCTTTTATAATTGGTTTTGATAGAATATTAATCAATTGATCCTTGTAAGGAAAAAACTACTATTTAAGGAACCCTTTTTCCAAATTATATTTTAGAAAATTATAATTGATATTAATATATTTATACATGAAATTTTATATAATATTTTTATATATATTTGCTTCACTTCAATTATCACAGTCTAAAAATAGAGGGTACTCGACATCAAAACTCAAATCATGAAGTTTTGTTTTCATCCAAATCATCTGTTTAGATATTTTTTATGTATCGATATTCTCAACTTCAACTAAACTTAGTTATAATACTCACCTATTCTTTGAATTACTTGAAACAAGGCTTCTTCCAATAAAAAATACTCCACCATATCTGGGCTCCATATCATCTACAGCTCATGCCCAGTCAGTATCAATAAATCTTATTAGATTTGGTTCCCATTTTCTCTTGTATATCATCTCATAATAAAATGTATTTTTGATGTATCTTAATATCCCCTTTACTATGAATAGATGTGATTCTATAGGCTAAGATTTAAACCTATCACAAATAGTGAAATATTATAAAAACAAGATCTGATGGTTCCCAAATACATATGACTTACAATAAATATTTTGAACTATTTCTCATTTACTTATTGTATTTTATCATCCATAGTCAATTTTTCACCACTTTAATTAGTGTGGACACATCTCTAGATTCTTATATTAAAATTTTCTTCAAAATTTATCAAGTACAGGTTTCTTATGAAATAAAGATACACTTAGTTTCTTTAGTAAATTGTAAACACAATAAAAAATTTATTAATCTAATCATAGACAAATTTAACCTTTCCTTATTGTTTCCTAATAAATACCTGCACAATCATTCTCCAATGCTATAATAAATTATATCCTCAATATATTCGAACATAAAGAGTATTTTTGTTTTGGTATTATTCACATGTAACTTTTTTTCTAGTTTTCCATTGAATAATTCCATCCTCTTCATATATTTATCATATTTGAAAATATCAATCCCCAAGATCTTGTTTTAATACAAAAAAAAATAATCATTAAATTACACAATTTTCTACCATCAGAGTTAAGAAAAAATCTCTCAAGATTCTCCATGTGAAATTTCTCATCAATATAACCATTAAATAATTTTGATTTTACATCCATATAAAATATTTTAAAGATTATTTTGGCCTATATGGAATGATACATTATGATAGACTCAATTTTATAAACTGATATAAAGGTTTCATCAAAGTCATCTCCTTTAATATGACATTATCTTCTTCAGAAAATTATATCTTTATTTCTAGCTACGTTATGATTCTCATAAATATTATTTATGAAAAAAATAGAACCAATTAAATTATTTTTAGTAGGATAAATGACTATTTCCCATGTTTCATTTTTTTCAATTTATTCATGTTCCCCATTCAATGAATGAACCCACTTCATACGTTTAAATGCTTCCTCGACTACTAAGATTCAACATTAGATAGTAGACTAGTATCACCAGTTTCATTTATCCTCCTTCTTTATTGTAAACAATTATTTTTATAACCAATTATATTTTTATTATCCACATGATTTATCTACCACAAACCTTCTCCTTTGAGATTCTAATTTTATTCCCCACTAGTGGTATATTTTGAAATGGTATCATCATCCTTGGGCGCAACAACCACTTCCATTTCTTTTCTAAATCTTTTATTTAAACCATCATCCTCATTTTAAATCATAACTAAATTTTTGAAATATTCTTATTATTGAGGAACAAAAGCATCATCATAATTAAAAAAATATGATGTTTTTTGTTGCATGTGGAGGAACTAGTATTTGGTACCTATCCAAGGAATAGTATGTTATCTGATTTTTCATTAAACTTGCTTCAATATCAACCAATTATTTTAGTAAAACAAGAACTCCAAAAAACATTAAATTATTTTACACTCAACATCTTCATGAAATAAAATTTATATGGATATATATCTATGTTGGTTCTAAAAAAACCTATTTTAAATAATTCCATTTGTTTTTATTACATGTAACCAAAAACTTATTGATGTCTCATACTCAGTAAGAATTTCTATGGCTATTAAAATAATACTTATATTCTTTTTATTAGAAACTCCATTTTTTGACCAGTTTATGGGGACCAATTTTTTTTCTATCATATTTTTTAAGATACTCTGACAACTATCTATTGTTATAATCAATAACATTTTATGATATTATAATTTTAAATGATAAACCCATTCTATTTTCAGTTATCTCCCTAAAGCTTTTAAATATGTCTAGATCTTGAGACATATGGGACTTAAACATAATACTTTTCATTATCCTAAAATAATTATTAAATGTTATGAGATACCTATCTCCACTTAGTGAATTATTAATTATTGTCCCAGACACCTCAGTGTGAACAATCATAAATGGTTACTCTATTTGAATATCAACTATTTATGATTTTTTAATCATATTACCTTTGTTACGAGTATTAAAAACTATGGTACTGTAATCTTTTAGTATATGTATGTTTCTCAAAATTTCTTCTTTCAACAACTTCTAATTTTATTTCTCCCAATATGTCCTGATCTTCTTTTCCATAAGCAATTATCAACTTTCCAACTTAGATAAAAACTTTATTTTTCTTCCCAACAACTAAAATATTACCTTGGGTTCCTATTCCATTTTTGGAAAATATATCTATATTTATTCCTCTTCATAATACATCAACCATTTCTGAAAATTTATTCATTTAATCACAAATTTTGAATCCACTTAATAGGTTTTTCTTTAATCCATTAAAAAATAGAATATCCCTAGTATAGATATAGTTATTCCTAATTGTTCCTATTCCAACACAATTAATTTTAAGTGAGTTTTCATTAATAATGGTCAAAATTCATACCTCGTAATTCCTGAAATCCATCATGTTATTATGATCTTTATTCATATGATATGAATACCCATTATCCATTATCCATGGCTTCTTAGTTTTTCATTTATTGAAAGAAACCTCTAAAAAATCATGTTGTCTTGGATTCTTATTCCTCCCTAAATTCTAATGATAGTTAAATTGATCCCATAAAATATTTAAACTATAATTTTATGTGTTACCATATTCACTACATCTTCCAAATGACTCTTAAAAACACCAAATGTTGTCTCTCATATCATTAATCTATTCAAGTTGTTGATGCTTGAATCTGTTTTCCACCTACTATATTTGCCTCTCCCTAGAAACATAATCATTCCTGGGATATATAATAGAGATAATATATATACATATATAGGATTTATGGTTAGGCATAACAAAACACCATCAATAGCCCAAAAACATTCCTCTTTTATAGAAGTTATGAGTCTATCTAGGAAATTATTTTTCCTCATTTTTAGGCCTATGTTGATATTATTTCACCAATAATTGTTTTTTATTTCTTATTTGTATATTAGGGGTTGAAATGGATATTTTATAAGAATTTTTATCTTTATAAGTATGATAAAATATTGAATTTTCTAATTTTTTTAATTATAAACTATTTCCATTTTACCTAATATATTCAGTACTCATGTATTGATACTAAAATTTTCTTTTAGGTATAATTTTTATACCATTTTAGCCAACATGAATATTAGATAAGATGAATTTATATTTTTTAGATCATTCACCTTTATAATTTGTACCATTTTTAAAGATTTGTTTGTTTTTCTTCACCTTCTTTTTAAATTAAATATTTTTTTCTTAAATCTATCAATTTCCTTATCCTTGGGAAAAATAGTGGAGGAAATATCTTCCATAATCCTATTATTTTTTATATTATCAATATTTAATTCTGTAATTTATTTAATAAGATAATCCTTATTAGTCTATCTATGTTTAACTTATTTTGAATTCCTTTGGAGATTATTATTCTCATTTGTAAATCATTCAATTTTTTTCAAACACAATTTTATTTTCACCCTCATTGTAGACTCATTGGGTGACTCACCTTAATTAATAAAATACTCATTATCAGTGTGTGATCAATAATTTTACATATAATCTGGTTTCATTTCTTGATCCAGGATAACTTTAAGATAATGTTCTGAATTTTCTTTCTCATTATCATTACAGTACTTAAAGTTAGAAACCCCTTATTCCAAAAATAATAAATTTCTTTTAAAAATATTTTTGAGAATTTATTCTTCCATTTAACATTTTATTGATTTTTTTGTTGTGACCATCCTTTGATGAATATACCATTTTTAGTTACCTCATTTCCATCTTCATCTTTGAATTTCTTAGTATATCTAGCTGAAATTTGACCATGTTTCCAATAGTTGAATCATTTAAAAGACATCCATTGTATTTACTTCCTCTTACTGTGGGGAATCATCTCAAAGTTAGAAAAAGTGTATCAATATAATATTCCATATTTTATTCTCTATATAAAAATATTTATTGCTCATAATCCCTTATCTCTTTGACAACTTTAAAAGATATATCTTTCTCCTTCTTTCATTTAATATTAAGAGTAATTCCATTTCTTATTTCATAATTGATGAGAGTTTCATGAAATTAATCTACAGAAAACTAGTCAAGGTCTATATATTCTAATGTATAAACTTTATAATCACAATTATGAGAGATAATTATCATGATATTTTGGACTAATAGGAATAATGAATTCCCCCACCCACCCTCTGATTGAGCTTACAATAATAATTACACATATAAAACTATCATCAACTAATTCATATTCTAACTTTCTGACATCTTCAAACTATTGTCTGGTAATTTTTTTTCTTTCTTCCTCTTTTTATTTCCTTCATTTATGTTATGATTTTTTTAGATTTCATTCATTGTCTAGCATTAAATAAACATTGTTAATTATTTTTATGATAATTAATAGGATAGGTAATTTCTATATTTTCAATCATTATCTATATTTCTATTTTAAATTTGAGTCTAGGAATAAATTTCCTTTTAAATAGTAAAACCATGGATATTAGTATCAAGAACATCCCATATAAGGTGTAAAAAAATAAGGAATCTCATATCCTTCCATAAAAGAAATCCATTTTTATAAAAGGTGGGAAAACCATTTTGATTAATTGAGTTTTTTTATTTGTAATAAACCATCTTAATGTCATAAAGGGTGTGAATGGATTTGATAACAATTATAAAGGATTAAACATGTGTGGAAGGCATTGAGAAGGGAGGGTGAATCAGTGCCTTAAATTTCCTTTTTTTAATAAAACCTACAATCCCTTCTACTAATTTAGTAGATATCTCACCAAACAAACAAAGAATATTAGAAATGAATCGCGTCATGTTTATTAATTAGGTTCACCTCCCAAAATTTGACTATATCCATATTGTATGGTGGTTTTTATCCCATGAACACAAAAATAATATTTTATTATCAAGAAAGTCTATAGAAAAGGGTATTATCTTAGACTTAATATAAGTATTGGAACCAACCTGTGATAATCATGCTCAAAAAAGAAGAGAAAATAATCCTAAATAATGGCCAATAATGAATGTATTAGCCTCCACATATACTACAAGGTACTGATCTTCTTATTCCTCCTTACATAGAAATATTTAGGGGTTTTTATTAGGTTTTATTATTCAATACAGCAATGTATCGGTTCATCTCTCTCAAAATTTGCATCACCTTATATTTATTCATTTTATTTATTTATATTCTTTGAATACTAAATGAATATTTTTTCCATAATAGTTATAAAAATCACCTCATATCAGAAACTTCAAGTCTCTTTATTCTTTGTCCTTTTTACGGAATCAAAATCAGTCAACTCTTAATTTTTATTCATCTAAAGGATCGATTCTTTCTTCTATATCTCTATAATATATTGAGATATAATGGATTCTCCTTTATATAAATTCTTCAAAAAAAATGTGTGTGTATTAAACATTTTCTAGGTTAGAATAAAGAAAAAACACTGTGGAAACACCTACACTATAGAGGTGTGTTTTTATTTTTCATAGTTAAATATGTCACATGAAATTATAACTTCTATGGACATATAAAAACCATTATCACATGGTCTACTTAATTTTGTAAATACCTACAACATGGACAAATTCATACTTAGGAAACTCATGTGGACAATTATTCCCCATTGAAATCATATTGAATCATGATCAATGATCATGATCATGATCTTTTATTCATGAATAACATTTAATAATCATCATATGAATTTATTTCCTTCTTTATATAATTAATCCAAGAAACTCAACTCTCTATATAAAAAATTTCCAACGTTAACAAGTCATTGGATCACTCAAAGTATTACACTCTTTCTTCAATTAATATAATACACAAAGTCTTATGATGAATATTTATGATAAAATTTATAAGACATATGCTTTTCCTTTATCAAATTTATAACAAACTCCAAATGATTTATGATCTATCTAAAAAACATATGATCAAAACTACAAATAATTGAACTTAGATGAAGCAATGTAGTAAAGACTTATGATCTGGATCAAATTTTTATAATTAATTCATAAAATTATACTAATGCCTTATGATATCCTCGAAGACATATGATTAACCTAAATTCATATTATCCAAAGGAAAAGTGTTTTTATTTTGTACTTCTCTATTTTTTTTTAATTTCAACTATAGAATTCCAAATGTATTAAAAAGACTCTAAGACTTCAAAATCTCATCTAAAAAGAATATGTACTACTAAAAAGTAATGTTAAACATTGTATAATGGTACTTAATCACCTAACACATTATCATGTCTACACAATCTCACTTAGATGTATTCTCCAACTCCAATTTTTCTATTCTTTAAACTTCATATAACTCTTGTCTAAATTATTTTAAGTTGTAGTGGATAACATTCTAATCTATTAGAAATTGAATCTACCATTCAAGATCAACACAATGAAATAAATATATATTTATTAACAATAAATATAAAACCATCATAAAGAAGGTTTAATATAATTATTAATCATAATATATAATTATTAATCATAATATATAATTATGATATATGAATTAAAAATACTTGTCTATTATTAATAAATACAATATTACTGATGTATACAACATTTATTTCTATAAAAATATAAATATCATAAATTGAAGTCATATTTTCCTACTTTAAGGATAAGAAGTAAATAAATTTTTAAAATTTAATAAAATCCTATTACTAAATATTATTTAAATAATTATTTAAAAAAATAATAGGACCACATTATTACAAACCAAATAAAAAAATAAATTTTAGTTATATAATTTATGTGAATAACTTTATAAAAATATTCATTAAAAATATGGAATGTTACATCTCATACACTTGAATAAATTGTTCCCTAAAAATATTACACATTGATAAACACTTATTAATGATGTGTCCTATTTATGCATACCACATCACTAAAACCTCTTAGGGGTTATTTCTAAAACCCAATGTGGCGGTGTTGGATTCTCTATTAATCATTATTTTCTCCACCTTTTTCTTGTATGCACTTGTTTTTTTCTTCTATATTCGTTTATGTTTTCTTATGTTGTTTTCCTTTTTATTCCTCTCATTCTTGGGATTTTTATGGTTCAGTCCCAATGATGGGACTGCTATTTTACACAGTATGGTCTTATAGGAATGGACCTTATCCTCTCTTTCCCTAAACCTTCACCATTATGTTTGGACCCCATTAATAGTATATTGTGGTGGTGTGCTCGGTGGTTTTAGTTTATGAATTTTCATGAATCAGTAATTTTATTTTATTATAATATTAATTACCATTTTTAGTGTTTTATGGCCTCATAGTGTTATTTTTTTTATTCCCCTCCACTAAACCTTTTCACTATCCCATAACATAAGACCTCATCTTGGTTATGTAAATTTTTACTCAAAAAGTTTTAGGATGTGTAGGGAGGAATGGTTTATAGCTATTTGATTCCTTTTTAGGATGAATTTTCCCTTATGAGTATTTTTGACCCTCGGTGTTTCTCTAAATGGTTAAAAAATAGTGATTCTCCAAGGATATAATTCATTTATGGTAGTCATGTAGTATTAAATATCTAAATATCATCTATTGGAATATATGAATGTGGTTAAAAGTGCTTAGTGAATAAGTGGTTGGGGTTTCTGATGATTGTAAATGGACAATTGTTTGTGGTGGTGTTGATGATTGGCAAGGTGAGGTGGTGTTAGTGATGTTTGATTATAATAGTGTAATGATAGTGAAATGAAAATAATGTCATGTGATAGTTATTTTAAATTGAATAGTTTCATGGTTCAATGATACTTTTCTTTGAATGTTTATTGAGATGTGGTGGTGGTTCAAAGATGTAATTTTTTTTTAATTTGTGATTTCTAGTGTTTTATGAATTCTTGATATATGGTTTATGGTTTTCTAGTGATCTTTATTTTGGTTCATTATATGAATATTGTCTCATATACTTAGTTTATTATATTTTCATAACTTTTACATGCTCTTAACTCACTATCAATGTGGGTTTGTTGAAAAAAAGAGATATTTTTATGGTAACCCACTCCTAGAATCCAAACATTTGTGTATTTTAGAACTAGTTTCATATTACATCACTAACCTATAAAATTTATTGAATCCATTTATATTATATGCCCTTATAATATTTTTAAAATATATTTAACACCTATTATCAACTTGTGAAATGGGAAACATAAGAAATGTGTGAGCTCCAAATCTCAGTTAGGGATAAAACATAATCAGTAATGCATAGAGGAATTATCAATAGATTATAAGAAATTGATATACATAATCATGAGAAATATAAATGATTAGTGGAATAAGATCATGAAATCCTAAGAAATGAAAATGAGGTATGATATCATAATTAAAAATCATAGGATAATGTCTATAAAATAATAATTTTGGGAGTATCTCATATACTTATCAGAGAATTCTCTGGTTGGTTACACATCCTATGATAAACTCTTGTCATCATCCCTATTGGCATTATTTTCCTCTTAACTTGGTATTTTTTCACATACATATGGATAATAAATCATAAACATATGTAAAGTCTCAAATCCAATGTCATCATAAAAAATTTGGAAAATTTTAACCATATATATACCATGCATGACAATATGGACATGAAAAACTAATTCAATACCATATATAACATTTTAAAAATGACTAACTGTATCTCACCCATACATTTTGATCTTATGAGGTATAAATATTTACCTGATGCATCGTAAGGATATATATAATTTTTATCCCATCCGTCATCATAACTATATATTTATATATATATGCACCATATGATTATGAAAAGAATATTGAATCTATAAAAATAATAGAATAATTAAGCTATTAAAATTAAATAGGTATTACTGGAAATAATGTTTCAATATAAGTAAATATAATTTAAAAAATTTGATTGAATATTATCTATTTACACTATATAAAATAATGGGTTTGTGGTCTATCCAATACTCTCCCAAGTAAATTGAATTTATTTCTACCTAGGTAAACACCCTTCACTCAAAAAAAGGACGTAATGGGAATTCACAAATAAAATTAATTGAAATAAAGTTTATATTTATGGGTAAGTGTTGATAAGGAATGATGAATTCAATGATGGATCATTTCTCTCCTAGAGATTTAATTTCCAACACCTCACACATATATATGGACATGGATAATTAATTATAGTATTATTTTTATAAATTATCTCTTTATGAGAAATATATCATTCAAGGAAATATAATGTTATATATTTTCAAAGTTGTTGGACTCAAAAATATTTTTTAAATAAATAAAGAATCATTCAGAAGTATATAATAAATTTTATAGGTTTTAAGAAAACAATTATTTAAATTTATAAAACACTAAAATAAATAAGAAAATTTTCATTTTCATAGAGAAAAAATTAAACATAATATTTCATTAGAAAAAAATAAATATTTATTAATCATATAATATAAATAATAACTTTTAAAATGAATATTGATAAGAATAGAGAGAAAAATGGAAGAAAATCATGAAAATAGATTTCATAACATTTGTTTACTTTTTCATAAAAATAGAAAATCTTTCGCATTGATAAAAAAATTAAAAAAGGAAAAAATTATTTTAAGAATTTATTTTACAAGAAAAAATTCTCGATAATGGAACCATGAAAATAAATAAATTTTAAATAGAAGAAAATTAGGGTGGAATATAGAAAATTTTCCCTTAAAATATCATTGGGTTTAACTTAATTAAATAATAGAAGGGGACTATAAATATGTGAATATACCCAAAAAATATTAATGATAATGAATTATAAAAATATAACAGAGTCATATTATAAAGATAAAAAAGAATAAGTGATTGATATAGAGGGTGATAGAGAACAAAAACATAAAAAAGAATTGGAAAGAACCCTTATGAACAATGTAAATTATAAACTAAAAAACCATAAGGGAGGAAATGAGACCATAAATTAGTCTTAAATGAATGTAAAATAGTATATTATATATTCCAAACCTTGATTATGAGACATATAAGTGAATATCGAAAATGGATGAACAAAAATTGAAAAAGAAGGATATTTGGAAAGAAACTCTTTTCTAGAGTCCCATAATGTTTCATACTCTCAACTAACCTATATAAAATAAAATTTTATTTATTTATTACATGACTTATAACCCTTTTAATTTTTATTTCATTATTATTATTCCTTTTAATACAATTATTATTATTTATTATTTATTTGTTACATTTATTTTTCTTGTATTGATCACTTTTAGATCTTTCAATTAATATTTCCAAATATACTTTGATATAATGGTAATGGTCAAAGGTCACTATGAAATGGTTCCACAAGACAATGCGTTTTCAAGTAATATTGTTAAATAATTTGATAGATAGTTGCAATTCAGATAATCATCCTTAGTAAGATATTTTTAGAATGTCAAAATTGTTTAATATTAATATCAGTAATTTTATGGTTATTTTATCATTAAATAATGATAAACATGATTTTATTTGATTATTAATGCTTTATTAAATCATGAAATAAATTTTTAAGAACATATAAAAATAAATAAGTGAAAATAATTCATCATAATTCACTTGGTTAGTGTAAAACCACAGTGATGAATAATGTTTTCTTAATAGAGTTTTAAATAATATAAATACTAATAAATTAGTGGGTTTTATAAAAATATTATATTATAACTTGAATACTATTTTGAATTTAATTTAAATGACTATTTATATTAAAGAAGCTGTAAAGAAGGAGTTAAAATGAAAATATATATATGTTTTATGAAATGTATTTCAATATATTAACAGCTTATAGAAAATGGTTTGATGAGCGGTAATGGGTTATATCATATTAATAATGGATAAAAATAATGATAATAACATAGGAATAGATTCATTGGGGAAAAATAAGTGGGGGTTTAAAATAATTTCAAGATAAAAGAATATAAAAAATAAATGAAAGAGATACGTGTGAACCAAAACATTAACATAGTAATAACTTATGAAAAAATATTTTCATGGATTATAATGGTTGATCACTAATCAATAATATGTCAAAATGATAGTAATGTCATGGATTCAAAATAATGGTAACATAAAAATAGTAAATTAAAAAATTAAATGAGTATTTTCAACGAAATAGATATGATAATGAATCATTAATATACTCTTTGAATCTTCTCTATAGAATTGATTCTATAGAAATTGGAGGAGGGAATTTTTTCTAAAACTCCTTAGAGAGGTTGATAGGGGATTTCATACATATATTTGAAAAATTAATATGGTTTTAGAGTAAGGATAAAGGAGTAGAAGAGGGGTGCTTTTATAGGCAAGGAGTATCTTGGAATATAATATTTATTTATTTATTTTTTAGGATAAAGGCTATGAAGAGTGTTGATTATTATGAATTGTATTAGTATATGATTATATAATTTCATTTAATTTGACCTTTTAACACACCAAAAATATAAATCTATTCAGAAAATATTTTATACAAAGTAAAGAACGAAATATAGTTTTTTATTATAACAAAATATAGAATTGGTTTTCAAAATTGATTCATAGTTTTAGAAGTTAAGTTTAAAATTTTTATATGAATTATTTGACTCATTAATTTTTTTTTGACTTGATAAAAGTGTTTTATAATTTTTTAATCCATATTTATATCACGATGATGTTATAAATATTATGGAATCCATAAAAACGATATTTTTTTATTCTTCGTCAAAAAAAATTAAAAATTTCAAACAATTACCAAAAATTTACACAAAGAAAATTTTGGGGTGATAAATAATTAAATAAATCCATTTTAAAAAATTAAAATCATTTATATTATAAATTTTACTTTTAAATAAATACATATAATACATGGAAAAACAATTTTATCCCAAATAAAAATTGTTTCTTTCTCAATGAATGTTTACATTTCCAGTTTATTAAGATTTATTAATTATTATATATTTGAAATTTTTTTATTAATAAATGTGAAATATGTACATTTTTAAAAATTAATCTCTAGATTTATATGAATTTGGTTTTTTTATAAATATTTACAAAAAAAAAAGTTTTTGTGAATTTTTTTTATAGCCATAATGTTATGCCAATGGTCGTATTATTTTTATAATTCCTACCTTATCCAAATATAGTGTCAATTTTTTGATAAAAATACACTAAAAATATGTAAAATTAAATTTTCAAATAAAAATAATAACATCATTTTTTTATTTATAGGGTAAAACATGGAATTTAACATTTAAAAAAAATTAAACTAATAGAACATTTACATATAATATGATAACAGTCCTTTAAAAATTATTTTTTTATAAAATTATAAATGAATAATAAAACAATATTTTACTTGGAAAATATAATGTAATCATTATTTTTATCATATTATGCATATAAAATGTCATATGACATTACAAATTATCACATTACTTTCAATGGTTATGTGTTCCAATTGTATGACTTTTAAAACACGTACCACACTTTGTTATTAATTAGTTTTCCAATTCTAGGGGTGAGATTCAAAACCACCTATGTATTCTATCAATGTAATTTTTTTTAATTTTTGTGTTTTTTATTTATAGGACTGATTTGATTGGGCTTCTAAACCTATTTCTATATAAAATATTTTTAAAAAATCAATATGAATAAAAAAATATTAATAGGAGTTGATTTCTCATCAAATAAAATTGTATTCATAAAAATAATAATGGATACAATAAAATGGTTTTTATAGAACCTTTTTAGTAAATTATATCATATGAAATTTAATTATGATATAAGAATTAAAAATATTTATTTATAATTATTCAATAAAATATTACAAATGGACACAATATGAATTTCAATAAATCATAAATATGAGAAATAAAATTAATATTATCATGATTTGAGGAAAATTTATGAAGTATTTACTATTTCATAAGATTTCATTAATACTTATTATGTAAAAAATTATATAAGGAAATTTAGATTCTTGTGATTACAAAAAAAATTAATTAAATTATATAATTTATAGGAGATATTTTATAGAAAAATCGTTACAAAAAATGGGATGTTACAGGATAGGTTCTTATGTATGGTTTTTTAGTATTTTCAAAATAATTTATCACTCTAAAATGTGTCAAGTTGCATAAAGGAAAATTTATACATTGTTACTCTTTTATGATGGCTACAAACATACATGAAGTGAAATGATAATTGACCTCCCAAAGTATTACTTTGATTAATCCCTAATTGATGGTCATCCTAGATTATTATAAGTTTTTTTGATATTCAATTATCATTATGGGTTAGGTTTCATAAATATATATGAGATTCAATATTAGGGCACAAAAAGTGTTTTGTATGTTGGATGAAACACTGTTTATACCACATGGGGGTGACATCTTTTCCCTCGATTGAGATATACAGATAAATTATATAGCCAGATTTAGATAAGTTAAATGTGATTTGATTATTAATTTGGTTGAGGGTCATGTTATGTGGTCATTTTTCTAGGTCAATGTCATCTGATGTGTTCATCCGTCTGGTCAATATAAACATATATAATCAAGAATGTATAACAAAACTATATGGTATTGACATACAATATTTCTTATAGTACCTTAATGTTTTCAAAAAAATAGATTATATGATTATTTATACTTTTATATGAAACTGGAGGAGGGAACATGTATGGAGAAGCATGTGTTTGATATAAATCATTCTAAAACCCTTTATTGCTTCATTAGAATTTATTTTTTCCAATGGGAAAAATTCACATACATTTATAAATTAGATATTTGATAATATTTTTCAATTCCACAAATAATCAGGGGGTCTGATGACCCATACGTTTTATACAAAAATATTACATCTCATGGAAAATTCATTTTTTTATTTTTTAAAATAAAATCACTTTTTTGTTAAGTGAGAACCAAAAATCCAGATCACCAGTGAGTTCCCTAGAACCATGCACCACAAAAACCAAATAGAAACCACAAAGAAACCCATAGAAACAAGGTATATGATACATTGATGGAGCGCAATGGAACAAAGTTGACCACAGTCACCCCAGACATGCTCGCATCACCCATTACACGGCGCCATGATCCTATGGATCACCTTAGAAGCCATAAGGTTGTGAGCAATGACCCCCATGAATTTTTATCCCTTCATCACCATAAACATAGCCCTAGAAACTCATCCCTTTGTCATGCCTCATAGAAACCATCTTTCTTGGCCATCACCACATCAGAACCTTGGTCGCCAGAGAAGCAATCAAGACAGTAGCCATTGATCGAGAACACTGAACCAAAAAAGGGGAGTAGAAACTAGACGTTGGCAAGAAATGACCTCTGTGAATACAATACCAATGGAGATGGAATCATCGACACCCCTAGAACCACCACCATTCTATAAGACCACAATATAACTCTCATCACTAGGGACACCAACACAATAAAAAATTCCATGGGATCCATCAAACCTGACTAAAGTGGGATCTTGCATGATGGATAAGAATGAAATTAAAGTAGAATCTAAGGAGAATTAAAACCATCTGGATATGAGGAATGACAAAAAGAAAAACGAAAATGGTTCAGGCCACACTAGAGAAGGCCCATGAGAAAAACTAGATGTAGGAACCCTCAAAAACCATCGATGGTGTGGCGACCGTGAAGACATTGTCAATAGTGCTCTAGATTTGGAACCAATAGAATAAGAACTGATAATATGAGGATACTAGCTAGAAGGATTTGGATAAGAATTGGAAATGGGATTCCTATTTCTCCTATATTTCCTAAGGTTTCCATCCATGACTGCCTAATGACCTGGGAGGAAGATGATAGTCATGCATTTTTTTCGATTCCAATGATCCCAACCAGCTGAGAACCCAATGGTGGCCACCGAGCACAACTGGGACCCCATTTATCAAACTCTCAATATAATGGCTCTAAAACATGGCCGACAAGGGGAGGAGTTGATGAGGGATGGGGAAGCCGAGATGGGCACCTAGAGCATACATCACCGATAGAAATAGAAACCATATAAGGGTAGAGAGTTTCTATTACATATTAATAGATGAATATTCATTACAATATATTACAATATATTCCATAACCATGAAGGTTTAGTGTCTTTGGAAACTAGATACCTAAAAATTTTATTTAGGTACATTATTCAATATCTCCCATCAATTTTTTCTCACTTATTTCCCATCTTGACATAGCATACTTGAAACATTTATTTATAACACAGGGAAAGTAAACATAATAAATTGTTAGTATAGATGATCAGTAAGGGTAAAAATGAGAGATTTCAATTAATATTTATAATAAATAATAAGATAAGAATAAGGGAATGAGTTCATGATAAAAAAATTACAAAGTTTATACCCTATATATAAAGGATAAAAATCATTGTTCATGGTATAAAAATTTATCATTTAAAAAACATGAATAATAAGAGTGATAAATCATCGTAAAACAAACATTAACTATAAGTAAAGATCATAATCATGTCCTAAAAGTAAGGCAATGTGGTAGGAATAAAAAAATAATATTTCTAGGTTATCTATCAAGATGATTAATCCATAGTGGATCAGTCATAAACACATGTTTCTCATATCATAAAATATCAATAATTATCACATGTTTCCTATAGTGGATCTGAAATCACCACCAATATCCTATAGTGGATCTAGATTCCCTACCTATTTCTTATAGTGGATAAGACACATCAACTCATTTCCTATAATTATCACATGAGATATAATTCTACAACCAATGCATTAAAAGGCTATATAATTATGTGCCCTCCTATAACACAATTAAAACTATATATATATATATTTGTGCCACAAGATCATAAAATGTTCATCATTTTATCAAATCATAACTTGTAGAAAATAAAAAAGTATCATAATATTTCAACATTTCATCATATCATTTCTCATGGAAATGAAATGGGTTTCATAAATATTTCATCACAACTTAATTAACACATGGGTGCGAAACATGATTCATCAAATTATCCTCAAATCATCTTTATCACAATAAATCCAAAGAAATAAAGTGGATGGTATAATTGTATCATATCCCTAGTAATGTATATGTAATATCAATTATATTATAATAGATAAAAAATTCCTTTAAAATATCACAAGAACATTTCTTAAAGAAAATACACTTTTCACTTGTAAATTACAGAGAACATATAAAAACATTTCCCCAATATTAAGGAAAATATTTTTATGAAAATATCAATGGAAATTTTTAAAGGAATATTTAAATAATTGAGTGGTCATTATGTTAGGAAATCACATTCAATCAATTTATGTTAAAACAAGGTTTCCATTCACATTATTGCTAAAAAGTAAATTCTAATTCATTCAGAAAATGCCATGAATATTCCATTGAAAATTTTTTATAGAAAGTAAAACATGGGTAAAAATAAATTTAAAATTTAATAGGATAATATTAAAATATTTTTAAAAAAATTATAAAGAAAATGTGGACATGGTAGAAAAAGATTCCATATTAAATAGTAAACTATATTAAGTTTTCCTTAAAAACATTCTTTTGGTGTCTTCAGTACATTGTATGAAGAAAATGAAAATAATTCATGTATTATCAAAAAAAAAATCTATAGGAAATGAAACATTAAATATATTTATCAGAAAATAATCATATAATTTCCTTAATGTGAATTCAAACATAATGAATCTCAAATAAAATGGGATTGAGACATAAGTCCCTTACCTCAAGTCTCATCTTTCTTCATATGCATTCAAACCTCCTACATTATAAATATATATTTATTATAAAATTATAACATAACCATTATAATATATATAATAATATATATTATTTAATTCTAAAATATTACCACCTGTTCATTATTTTTTTTATTAAAATCACTATTTCAGGTGATAACTACTTCGTTTCTCATGCATGTTTTGATTTGGAAGTCCCAGTCCCTATATTTTGATCATGGTTCGATAATATAAAGAATTTTAACATTTAAATTAGTACCATATTTAAAATTTTCATATACTTTTATAACTTTTCTTATAAATTGATGATGAAAAATTAATTGCATCACTTCGTGGAGATGGAAGTTCGTGTGTATGCATTAGTGATATTTCAATGGATTGAATTAAAAAAATATTAAATAATAATCCAACTTTATATAATATTTATTATAATATACATATCATATATATTAACTAAATATATATTTATTACCTTCCATATAAAGTAGAAGAAAAAAATGAATCACATCACTTCATGGAGGTGGTAGTCCACACGAATGCATAAGCGACATTATCATTTTCTAATGGATGGAAAGAAGGTGGATAACTGGTGTTACAAGATTATAATATCATTTAATTATATCTAATATACTTAATTAATTATTTTATAATAGATTCCATAGAATTATAGGAGTTATAATGTGAAATAATATTGAAAATGTTTGATTAAGAGTTGTACCTCTCCAATGAGAAACCTTTATTGCCTTACACATGAAACCTTTAAAGGATAGTATTTTGGAAAGAAAATAAGATATTGGATAATTTTGAAAGAATAGTGTGTGAAATTAGTGTTGGTGTTGGATGATATATAAGGCTTGAACATTGTGAATAATGAAGGAGATGGGGTTTCAATTTATAAGTTAGGGGAGGGGCACTCTTTAAATTACATAAAGTATTAAATTAATATAAATAAATTTTTAAGGAATAATAGTTCAATTTTTTATTTATTTTAATATATAAAATAAAATTTGGACATTTTTTATCATATTTTCACTCTTATCTCTTATTTCTTTAGCCCTGTTAAATCTTTTGACAATTATTGTGATATCAATGTTTTTACTCTTTAGGGGTTAAGAATATCTTTATAAAAGAACAAGTGACCCATAAATATATCACGGTAATCATTTTAAACTATATCACATTAACTTGTCTTATTATAACAATTTTATGAATTTTAAATCATATAATAGTATATTTTTTTTTAGAAAATGTGATTAAAGTCATTTTTTTGGAAATACAAGAAATATTATAAAATATTATGTATCTAGATCATCTAAAATTCTTCCAAAATGAAATTTATTTGAATATAAAAAACATATGGTCTAAATATTATCATAAAAAAATTATATGTTTAAATAGCATTTTAAACCTTATCTTTTGGTCTGAACTCTTAGTTAACCAATTTTAACATTAACTATGGTAATGAATTTTTTAATATTAATGGGTTTTAATTTTTCTTAAAATGTAAATATTGGATAATAAATCTACATGGGATAAAAATTTTAACCATTTATAATCCTAATTGTTCTATTTCCTGATTCTTTTGTTCTCTAATAATTTAATAACATAAATATGACAAAAAATATTACTAATTTCTTTTTAATAACTATTCAAATAATTTGAATTTGATAATAAATTTATAGTAATGGCATTAGAATATAAAAATTTCACACATCTCCAATATTTCATATTTATCCTAAAATTTTATTAAGAACTTTAACTATCTAAAATATATTATCTATTGATTTTTTATTATAATTTACTTAATTTTTCTACTACTTATACAAGCTTTGTCTCAGCATCACATAAGAATTTAAGGAAATTATTTGATCAATAAAAATTAAAAATAAATTACCATGATAAAAAAATTAAATATTATTTAAAATAAATATTTTTAATTGAACATAAAAAAATATTATAGATATTAAAATCAAGAAATTTATATTTTTTATTTTATCATTTACATAGATATTATAAAGGTAAAGATCATAATTAAATTGAAAAATATCATATTTTAGAATTTATAAATATTATAGATGAAATATACTCATAAAATAAAATAAAATAATGTTTTTGAATGAATTTAAATCCATATAACATTAGTTTTTACATTAATCATCTCATTTTACCTTTATTGTTGTAACAAATATTTACTATAGTTAATATTTATATTGACCAAAAATAAAATGGATATATTTACCAAATTCAATACACCTAATTCCAAATATGAACCTAATTTTTAAATATTTAATTTCTATAAATATAATAAAATAAAATAAGATAAAAATTAAAAATGAAATGAAAATTATGTTTTTTAAAAAATTCCTTTTAAGTATGAAAATGTTTTTATACCAAATTAAATCATAAAATTTATTTCAATGAACTTTATTGGATTGTTCATAAAATAATATGGCTAATTTTTCTTTTTAACCATATTAAAATAAAAATTTACTTTGTATTTTCTTGAAAAAAAAAATAGTTTTTAATAAAAATTATTATTTTTCTCTATTCAAAAGAAAATTTTCTATTTAGAAAAATAAGAAAAATCACCCTAATCTATTTTTGATATTATTAATTCAAAATTGATGCTATTTTTATCAAATATAATTTCAAAATTTTCAAAAAAAAAATAATTAAAACATTCTCTCAAAAAACCATTTTTTAAGAAAAAATATTTTGAAAAATAAAATAAATTTAACAAAGGTTGACTGACTATTTCATAAGTATTTATCACTAAATTTTTATTGATTTATAACTTTGTATATATTTCATAATTTGGTAAATTCCATTCATGTAACATCCCAAAATGTTAAAGGGTTAAATGAGTAAATGATATGACTCATGACAACAAGGTGCAACTTTCTTTTCGGGAGCCTGCCTGATTAGAACTCCACAGTTAAGCGTTCTTGGCCTGGAGTAGTGATCTGGATGGGTGATCTTCTGGGAAGTTTCTCATGGTGTGTGTGAGTGAGGACAAAACACACTGAAAAGTACATGTGTTGGGTGTGTGTGAGTGAGGAAAAAACACACTGGAAAGGACATGTGTTGGCCTGTGGGGATAGTCATTAGTTAGATGACCCGTTCAGGCATGTGGGTGGACCCTGGGGTGGGCCCCACGTGTCTGCGGGGGCAACTGGTGGTACTTGGGGTCCAGGACCTGACGGCCATGTTAAGGCGGGGTGTCTGTGCTGTCACCGGGACCCAGTTGTCACATTTGGTATCAGAGGTGGTACCCAGCCTTAAGTGCGGTGCACTGCCTGGGTTGAGATGTAGGGTCCACAACGAGGGTGTTGTGCTCTACGGGGGGGGGGTGTGATTGTAACATCCCCAAATGATATAGTGTTAAATGACTAAATGATATGACTCATGTCAACAAGGTGCACCTTCCTTTTCGGGAGCCTACCTGATTAGAAATCCACAGTTAAGCATGCTTGTCATGGAGTAGTGTTTCGGATGGGTGACCTCCTGGGAAGTTTCTTAGGATGTGTGTGAGTGAGGACAAAACACACTAGAAAGGACATGTGTTGGCCTGTGGGGACAGTCATTAGTCAGATGACCCGTTTAGGCATGTGGGTGGACCTTGGGGTGGGCCCCACGTGTCTGCGGGGGCAACTGGTGGTACTTGGGGGCCAGAACCTGACTTCCATGTTAAGGCGGGGTGTATGTGCCGTCACCGGGACCCAGTTGTCACATTTGGTATCAGAGGTGGTACCCAGCCTTAAGTGCTGGGTTGTCACATTTGGTATTAGAGGTGGTACCCAGCCTTAAGTGTGGTGCACTGCCTGGGTTGAGATGTAGGGTTCATAACGAGGGCGTTGTGCTCTAAAGGGGGCGTGCTTGGTATGGAGTAGTGATCAGGATGGGTGACCCCCTGGGAAGTTTCTTAGGATGTGTGTGAGTGAGGAAAAAACACACTGGAAAGGACATGTGTTGGCCTGTGGGGATAGTCAATAGTCAGATAACCCATTCAGGCATGTGGGTGGACCCTGGGGTGGGCCCCACGTGTCTGCAGGGGCAACTGGTGGTACTTGGGGGCCAGGACCTGACGGCCATGTTAAGGCAGGGTATTTGTGCTGTCACTGGGACCCAGTTGTCACATTTGGTATCAGAGGTGGTACCCAGCCTTAAGTGCGGTGCACTGCCTGGGTTAAGATATAGGGTCCACAACGAGGGCGTTGTGCTCTAAAGGGGGGGGGGGTGATTGTAACATCCCCAAATGATAAAGTGTTAAATGAATAAATGATATGACTCATGTCAACAAGGTTCACCTTCCTTTTCGGGAGCCTACCTGATTAGAACTCCATAGTTAAGCGTGCTTGGCATGGAGTAGTGATCAGGATGGGCGACCTCCTAGAAAGTTTCTTAGGATGTGTTTGAGTGAGGACAAAACACACTAGAAAGGACACGTGTTGGCCTGTGGGGACTGTCATTAGTGAGATAACCCGTTCGGGCTCGTGGGTGGGACCTAGGGTGGGTCCCATGTGTCTGTGGTGAAATTGGTGGTACCTTCCTTTTTGGGAGCCTACCTGATTAGAACTCCACAGTTAAGCGTGCATGGCATAGAGTAGTGATCAGGATGGGTGACCTCATGGGAAGTTTCTTAGGATGTGTGTGAGTGAGGATAAAACACACTAGAAAGGACATGTGTTGGCATGTGGGGACTTTCATTAGTCAGATGACCCGTTTAGGCATGTGGGTGGACCCTGGGGTGGGCCCCACGTGTCTGCGGGGGCAATTGGTGGTACCTGGTGGGGCAGGACCCGACGTCCATGTTAAGGCGGGGTGGTTGTGCTGTCACTGGGACCTGGTTGTCACAATTCAAACTAGTAATTTCAATGGATATGTTATAACAGAAATAATATAATAATATTTCATGGTTCATTTATGCTCAGTGTTGTGTGTTATATACTCTATTGAACATAGTACTATTTACAAATATTTGGATGTTACATATTACCCATATAAAAATTTAATTCCACACAATTTGAAATTTTTCACAGTAATCAAGGGTCTAATATTTGAAAAATCATTTGTGGAAGAATCACATCATAAAAAGGGTAAATAAAATTTCCTCTCAAAAATAAGGAAAGGAAAATACAAAGGTTGTCTAGAATTACACATAAATTTGTTTCCAAATGTGTGAACATTGTTGGGCAGTGAAAATATGAAAATAGAGAAAAGTTAATTTCTAAATAGTGATAGATAGTGAAAAAAGATCATTAATCATGAGAAATTGAATGATCATGATGAATTTAATGACCAAAACACCATAAACCAATGAGGTCTGAAAAATACAATAGATTAATTAAAAATAAAGGTAATGGGAGAAAACAAATTCAAGATCATTTTCCCTGAGTTGAGGAATCTATTTATGATATATTATATGAATAGAAGGAAATATAATTACTTGACAAGTATAATTCCATCCATCAATCAATTTTCACCATATTCTCACCTATTTCTCCAAACGATGAGTATTAAAGGTAAATTTTCCATACCTAAAGCACCAAAATAAACTTTAAATGGATCATATGATTCCAAAAATGGATATTAGGATATTTCCCATTATATTTGATATTAACCAAAATAAAAAATGGTTATCTCAAGATAAGATAATGGAAATAATGAATAAACCTTCATATTAATATCCAAAGACAAAGTTCAACATAAATCATTCCATAAATAAATAACTCTACTTCCCAAATAACCTTAACATTAAATAATTTTTTAACCTAAAATTATATACCATACCCTTCATCTTATATCATCAAAATTCTAATTGTGTTATTATAAAATAATAATCCATGCTAAAAAACATATTAAAACTAAGGTTATATATACCTAAACCCAACAATACATCTTCAAAAATATCCTGAATCACTATTATAAATCACTGTATAATCATATAATTTAATAAACTTCAAAAAAATCAGGAATAAAATTTAGATACCAAAATGAAAAGTAATCATTAACTTTTCCAAAAATATCTTAAAATTTTCACCTTATCACTGAATCTTTTTTCAAACATAAGATTTATATATATTTCACTATCCAATAAACCATAGTTAAAACAACATCAAATCATATACTAACCCAAAGGGTTATTTAAACTTCAATAGTGTGATCTTCCTAAAACCCAATAACTATTTAAAATTACATTGAAATACTATCACTTAAAACCAAAAAATGGGTATTTAGGCCTTTGAACTTATGATCAACTTTAAACTTATAAACTCTTGATGGTATCTAAAACTCTTAATTTGAACTCACATGAAAAAAAATATTCTTCCAAAAATTAAGACAACCCTCATTCCTTAAATAAAATAAAATACTATTAAATATATTCGATAAATATAAAAGTGAAATAAACTTCATCAAAGATTACTTGAATCACATTTTCATCAAACTACTAACCAATTTCATGGTCTCTAATATTATTACATTTATATTATCAATGTTAATAATCTCTTTATCCCAATTAAAAAATTTCTCTTTACCACTAAATCACTTCTCTTATTTATTAGTATCATTCGATATATTTTTAAAATCCTTAATGGAAAACATATATGGAACAACCCTTATATGTTTCATGATTTTTTCCCAAAATATGATCATACAACACTTCTAAAACATAAATATAAAATACCAATACATAAACACTTAAATACTTTTACATTAATGATTGGAATAACAAAAGTCCTTATGTGGTATAGGATTTAACTCTTATATTAAGGAATTTTGTTAGATAATTCCCATGTTCCTCACTCATAATACATTGAACTGTAAATTGTACCTTAAGATGAAATTCAAATCCCTCCAAATAAGTCATTATTTTTCTTCAATAATTATTTTTCTATACCCTTCATTTCCACATAGAAAACATCTTCACATTCCTCTAATTCATTCCCCTTAGTTTATCTTCCAATGTTCTTGACATATAGAAATTTTAATCTTATTTACTCAATGTTCTTCATGAAAATCCATCTTTATCTTCTTAGATGTTTTAGGAAACTGACCCAAGTTCACATTGTTAATAATATAACAAGATATGTGATTAAGAATAATCACAAGGTTTTCCCTTCCATATATCCTTTCATTTTTTATATTATAAGGGAAATCATTCCATTATCTATCATATTCGGTATTAACATGAATCATCCTAGTTTTACCTATTTAATAAAACCAAAAATCATAGTGAGACTAATGATAATCATAGTGGGAAAACCACATACTCATGAAAAACTATTTTTAGGATGTCTAAATCATAAAAAAATGTCTTTTAAATCTATTAAATTTTAGGTTTAATCTATTCTATCCTTTTTTATCATCTATTCAAATCCATCATAATGCTCCATAAGGAAAATGTGATTTAACCAAAGCATATACCCTAGGATTTTCAAACTAGGTGCATGGTAAGGTAATATTCACTCTACACCATAATGATAGCAGAGATATACTCAACCAACTCTTTTCAAGGTTACTTATCCTAGGTGTATCTTTGAAAAAACCACATCCAATTTAAGTATATATATTTGGATATATTACCAATACAACCACATAATCTCTATCTTATCACAACATTATGATGTTGTCATATTATTAGGATTATAACCAGTTTTTTTACTAAAGTTACCTAATGTTAATCTCCAAATAATAACTAAAAGTGGATTTGATACTAATTATGATGACCCATACTTTTCATACATAAATATTTCATCTTAATATACAAATATTTATTACATAAAATTATAATCCATGATAGAATCACATGATTTTAGTGTCTTTATAGGATATATACATGAATATATTATTTAGGTATATTCTTCCACATCTCTCATTATGTTATTCTCATATTTTTTCCTTTTTGAAAAACCCATACTTAAAACCTTTCTTCATAACAAAAGGAAAGTAAAAAAAGAAAAAAGGGTGTTCTTAGATACTCAATAAGGGAAAAACATGGGAGACATCAACCAATGATCATTGGAAAATATAAGATAAGCAATAGGGTATTATTTCATGATCATAAATTAAAATTTTCATTCCTTATCTATCAAGGATCAAAAAATGAGTGATGGAATAAAAATTTATCATTTTAAAAGGCAAGAATCATAAGAGTGAGAAACCATTATAAATAAAACATTAACCATAATTTTATATTATAATTGTGCCATAAAAGTATGGAACCATAATAAGCATAGAAACCATTTCATACATCAAGGTTAGCTACTAAGAATATTAAATAATAGGGGATCAAGCATCAATACCTATTTTCCATATCTTAATGAGTCAAGAATCATCACTTGTTTCCAATATTGTATTAGGCATCACCACCCATTTTCTATAGTGGATTAGGAGTCCCTTCTTATTACCCAAGTATATTGAGAAAAGTAACTCATTTAAAATAATTATATAATGAGATATAAATATTTTCCCAATGTATTAGAGGGTTATATAATTCTGAGCCCACCCATAACATAATGAAAATCATGCATATGTGTTCCAAAATATCATAAAACATTCATCATTATAAAAAATAATAACCCATAAAAAGAAATTGTTTAAATAAAATTTTCATCAATTCATCATATCATATCTCCAAGAAAGGAAACTAGATTTATACAGTTTTATCATAACATTGTTAACCCATGGGAATGAAATAGTTTTCATAAAACTATCCTCAAATAATTGTCATCACAAGCCATCCAAAGATATAAATTTGAAGGTAATAGTGGATAATATCCCCATTAAGTCATAATTAAAATCAAGGATATTATCATAGATGAAAATTCTTTTAAAAGTTCATTGGAAAATTTCTTTAGGAAAGAACTTTTCACTTTGAAATCACTTATTTAAAAATTATAAAAATTTCCAAAATATTAAGTAAAATATTTTCTTTTCAAATAAAATTTGAAACTAGTAAAGGAAACTTTAAATCATTTAGTCTTAAAGATTATAGTAAATCTTCTTCATGTAATTTATTTTAAAATAGATATTCAATTAACAATTATAGTAAAAATAAAAAACTACTTTTTTAGATAATGATCGGAAGATTCACTTGAAAAGTTTTTATTGAAAGTAAAACAAGTATAAAAATGAATTTAAATATTTACATGATAATAGTGAAACATTATTGAATTTTTTTTAAAGAAAAAATGTACCTGGAATAAAAATATTCATGACTGAATATTAAAACATAGTTTATTTTCCTAAAGAATATTATTTCTATCTCTTGAGTACATAAAGTGAAGAAAATGAAAGGAAAATATGTATTATCAATAAATAAATAGAGGATAATAAAAATTAAATGGACTTATCATACAAGGATTCTATAATTTCCTCAATGGAAATTCAAGTATAAATAATCCCAAATAAAATAAGATTGAGACATAAATCCCTTAGCTCAAATCTCATCTTTCTTCATAAATGTTAGAATCTCATGTATAATATATATATTAAACATGTATTACACAAAAAATATCATATATATCATACCATTTATGATTTACTTATAAAATATTTTCACCTTTTTATTAATAATTTGTTGTTAAGATCATTGTTTTGGGTGATAACTCCTTCATTTTTTTCATGATCTGGTTTATATGTCCTATTCCTTATACTTTGATCATGGTTAAATAATATATATAATTTTAATCATGTAATTATTATCTATTTAATCATTTTATATGAATTTATTACTATTCATATAATATGGTGATGAAAAATGAATTGCATCACTTCGTGGAGATGGTTTTCTATGTGTATGTGTGAGTGTTGTTTTAATTTTTCAATGGATTGAATAAAATAAATATAAATGATAATTAAACCTTCTAGAATCATTATTAAATAATATTTTTCATATATATTCATTAAATTTATCCTTATTACCATATATATAAAATAGAAGTGAAAAAAAAGTCACAATGCTTCATGGAGGTGGTAGTCCACAACAACGCACGAGTAAAGTTGACATATTACAACGGATGGGAAGAAGGTGCATAATGGTTATTAAATCATCATAATTACAATTAATTATATTAAATATTCTAAATTAATTATTTTATAATGGTTGCCATATATTTTTAGGAGGTATATAAGAAATAAAATTGAAAATGTTCACTTAATAGTTATACTGATTCATTGAGAAAACATTTTTGGCTTACGCCTTAAGACCTGAAAGTATTGTCTTTATTCCAGACCATAAGATCTAGGATTTGGTTAAGGAAAATAGGATTAAATTAGGGTAGGTAATTTTTTAGATATATGGATTAAATATTTTTAATATTGAATTATATGAGGTTCCCTTAATAAGAGGGGGGCACTATTGGAATTACTTAAAGTAATGAATTAAAATAAATTAATTTTCATAGAAAATGGATCAAAAATTGATATAATTAGAATATAATAATATTAAGGGTAAAAATAATCCCATAAAATAAAATTTTGGCAAGTTTTGGTTGTGTTTTCACTCTTATCTCGTATTTTTATCTCATGTTAACCCTTTTGACAATTACCGTGATTTCAAGGTTCTTTACTCTTTAGGGGTTAAGAGTGTTAGAATAAAAGGAAAAATGGAACCATAAATGGAAAATGGTTTATATTTTAAACCATATAAAATTATCTTATCTAGAGAAAAAAATATTTTTTAATTTTTAATCAATAAGAAAATATTGTTGATTATAAAATATCATTAAAGTCATGTTTTGGAAATATATAAAATATTATAATATAATATGTGACTAAATCAGGTAAATTAGATCCAAAAATTAAATGAATCAAAATATAATGACTATATGGTCTTAATATAATCATAAAATAAAAATTTTAAAGGATTATATATCATTTTAAACCATATATTTTGGTTTAAAACCTATGTTAACCAATTTTAAACTTAACCATGGTATTGAATTTTGCAATATTAATGGGTTATAATTTTACTTATAATGTGAAACTGGGATCATAAATGTAAAAGGGATTAAATTATAGAACATTTATTATTTTAATTGTCCTATTTCAAAATTTTTTGATTTTTAAATAATTTAATAAAATATATATAACATAAAACACTATAAATGTCACTTTAAGAACTGTTCACATAAATTGACTTTGAAAATAACTTTATAGTAATTGAATTAGAATATAAGCCTTTAAAACAACTATAATATATTATTTTTATCTTAAAAATTATTTTTAAAACTATAACTCTCCTAAGAAATAATATTTTACAATTTCTAAAAAAATTACTTGATTTTTTTACTGCATGTACAAGCATTGTTTCAGTGTTGCCTAAGCATTTAAGGAAAGTATTTCATAACTAAAAATTAAACAAACATACCATGATAAAAAAATAATTAATATTTAAATTAAAATTTTATAAAAAAACATACGTTGTTTTTATCCATGTCAAAAAATATTATAGATATTAAAATCAAGAAAGTGTCATTTTTTAATTTATCTTTAACTTAGGTATTATAATGGTAAAAATAAATGATAAATTGTAAAAACGCCATATTTTCTAATTTTTTATGATTATGGTCAAATATTCTCATCATAAAAAATAAATCAACATTTTTAATGAATTTTAAGCCTTATCACATAACTTATGACCCTAATTAAATCATTTTACCTTTACTGTGGTAATAAAAAGTCATTAGGGTTGTCATTCATATTTACCAAAAATTAAAGTTTTCTATTGACCAATTTTATAACTTCTAATTCCAGAAATTTAATTAATTTTTCATTGCTAAATTCATTAAAGGGAAGAAATAAATTTAAGATAAGAATGAAAAACTTAATGAAAACATATTTTTTAGAAAAATGATTTTTAAGTACAAAAAGGTTTTTATTCCAAATTCAACCAAAAAACTTGTTCCAATGAACATAATTATACAATTAATAATATAAGAGAACTAATTTTAGTTTTAATATTTTTTAAAACATAATGGAAAATTATAAATTATTTATAAAAAAATACGGTTTTCAATAAAAATCAATATTTTCACTCTTCTCTAGAAAATTATTTTTTTCAAAAAAATCATGAAATTTCACCATAAATTAATTTTAATCTATTAATATAAAATGATATTTTTTTATAAAATAAAATTTTTAAAATTTCAAAAAAAAATTATAATATTTTCTTAATAAAAACCATTTTCGAGGAAAATGTATTTTTAAAAATAAAATGACTTTACAAAATACTGATTACTTATTTCCAAGGAGTTTATAAATATATTTTTTATGGACTATGACCATTATATATAATTTATAATTTTTAAACTTATATTAATACCCAAAAATTCAATGGATATGTCATAGTAGTCATAAAATAATAATAAATTGTGATTCATTTAAGCTCGATGTTGTGTGTAGTATACGCTATTGAACATAATGTTCATTTAAAGTCTTGGTTTGCTGCGTGAGGAAAAAAATAGTGGTTGTGTGAATGAGGATTATTTTTTTATAAATATAATTTTTATCTACCCCAAAATTTCTTTTTTGGATATCCAAAAGAATATTTTGATAGATTTTCATTAATTTTTATATATGATGTAACATCACGTGAAAATGGATAATACCTTTTCCAAAATGAGATTCAGAATTTATCCAAAAGTAATTTTTAATATGGTTTCATAGGCTGTTATATATGATATGACATAATGTTAAAACTTTCAAGTCTATGAAGCTTTAGTTCATGTGGGAGATTTTTGAAAATATACACTAAACGTCAAACCAGGGAATTGTGGTATAGAGAACTTCATGATTTATGATGGTATGAACTGTTATGCATTGAGGACCCCTACACCATAGTTTAGTGTATGAAAATTATTTAATTATGTGATAACATGTTACATAGTAACCTTATACTACTCCAAGAAACCATGGTTAGTTAATAATATCATTGGAAAATAATTAGAGGAGTTTAAACATCCAAATAATAATTTAAATGTTAAATAATAAATAAGAGGATTTGGGATATGAGTTATAATGAGTTGTAATGTTTAATAAGTTCTTGAAAAATTTCATCAATTATGGTCAAACATTTTTATTCCAAAAAGTATCTTTGTATGGCTATATAAGTTTTAAAAACATTTTGAAAATGGTTGTATAAAAAATCTATTATAAACTATGTAAGAACTACTGGACAAAGGCAAATAAAAGAACTCAATTTCTTTAATCCCTAAAACTAATATTTCTAAAATATTTTGTCTTATATTAGATCCTCCCTTGATATTGGGAGATTCACAGAGTCAATAGATACCCTAGGAGTAAGTATTTCATTGAATTATTCTCATTGATCATTATCAATATTTTATTATAGAGAATAAATGAATCAGGTCAATATATAAAATGTAAATGTTATTTATTTATTTTATTTAGTGTAATTTTAATCAAAAAATATTTTGGAAAAATGGTTATTATTTTTCAATTTTTAATGAGGTTGGATAATATTTTTTCCCTCTAAACCTCTTTAAAAGACTCATTACATCATGATCTAAATATAGATAAAGTACCTGATCCTATACTCTCTGAAAGATCCTTCTCAATAATAAGATCCTTGTACAATAATTTTGAGGAATTTTTTAGGCTAAAAAACCTTGTGTGAATCTAAGTGGTTAACCACAATCCAATCTCAAAAATACAGGTCTTTTTTCACCCATCCCCTCTCAATTGTGGTGAAAATCAAAGAGACATCAAAAAATGAATTTCATATTCAAAAATTAAACACTCACCCTACATTAGTTTTATAAATGTTATAACCAGAGATACCTTGAGAGGTAGGATGAATCCATTTATAAGAAAATTTAAACATTTTCAATTTTTAGCTATTAATATACTTTAGTATTGTGTTCCCTATTTGGAAGGGACTATGTTCAACCTATTTCTTGAATACTTTCTCTCTCTTAAGATCTCTTTATAAAATTATTATATATGAAGGAAATTAAAGTTATCACAAAACATAAATATTTTACTTGGTTCACAACTAAGATCTATTTTAAGTGG
Source organism: Viscum album (assembly GCA_963277665.1). NCBI lineage: Eukaryota > Viridiplantae > Streptophyta > Magnoliopsida > Santalales > Viscaceae > Viscum > Viscum album. The sequence continues at coordinate 1,686,954,430 of OY728160.1, forward strand.
AGTATACTAAATTTGTGTCGGTGGTAATAGAATCCAATGGGATTCACCAGTTTTGTGTATACAATGTTTTAGTCATGGTCACTCTATGTCATGCGCACTGCCTTTATAAGATTTTATATTTTGGAACTCCTCACCCAAGGTTCATTTCAACATTTTTCACTCCCACGAATTTCATTGGTTAAGTATTCTCCATAGATAATATAATTTTAGGTCTCTTCAATATACAATGGATGTAATGGTCTATCTTTATTCAACACAAGACATCCCTTGAATTATATATCCAATATTGATGCTCTATTATACTCAGTATTGTTTCACTATTTATATTAAATACCCAATGAGATAAACTATACAATGTGAAAATTGAGTCTATGTATTTCACTAAATCTATACAGAAACAATTATCTCTCTATATGAGGATAATTTCATATTGAGATTATCCTATTACTTTTCTCCTCTTGCAACACTATATGAGACACCCAGATTCTTATTTTGAATATCCTTTTCCTTACTTTAAAAAAAATTTGTTCAAAATTATCTAATTTATTCCTACATCTCTAGATTTCCCACTTGAGATCTACATATCAAAATATCTACACAAATATACCTTATGTGAAGTAACCTCATGGGTTACAGTTCACTGCATTCTCAACATGTGGAATGTATATTATACCTCTTAGATCATGTAATTCACATCATTGAGATCTTTCATGAGCTTCCTTCCTCATGAGTTTATTAAATCCTCATACCTAGATATCTCTTTCAAATAGAACCTCGTAGCCTATGCCTTGAAAACTCACATTGCGGTTTCTTCCTCACAAATTGACTTCTTGGAAAATTCCACACATACTCATTAAGTTAATCCTACTTCATAGATGATTTTATCTTCCTTGAACTTTGGATATTATTTTAGTTATGTTCCATTATTAATGAATATATTTTTGATGTATTTATAGGAAACTCTATCTGAAATATCACTATTCTTAAAAATTACTATTCAAAACTTTGTAAAATACCCTTGAAATACTCCACCTTAAAACTATGTACTAACCTCATGATTGGCCAAAAAACTCCACCTTTCATTTGTGAAATTCACTTCACTATCACACTCACTAGAAACTAACTTTTCATTAATGAAAATTCCTCTATGGAACTCTCATTAAGACAATTTACTAACCCCAAGTCATCCTAAATTCACTACAATGAGATCATGTAATCTAGTTTCAAACTGTGAAATCTCAATGAAAACCATATACTTGGATGGACAAGTCATTTGAACCACTTCACAGACCATGTACTGGTTGCATGGTAATCCCCACTATGAACTCCTTACTCAAGTCACATACATGATAATGTCAACCATGCATTTGACTAAATAGGTTTACTTTTTAGCCTCAAATCCATCATGTAACTTATCCAAACTCATAATTTTTTTTAAAAAATTGTTTCCTTATATCATACATGAAAATGATAATTAATCCAAATTTTTACACCCCAAAAATTTTCAATCACTTGAAGGAAAAACCATCTTACAAAAGGATACTATTATAATCAAATTATCTACACCTTATAAAATCTATCAATATTTGGTTCAACCTCTCAAATTTACAGATATCTCATATGATTCATTCATTTCAAATCCAAATTTAGGAAATATTTTTTTATCTTTAATTCCAATTTCCTCATAAATCACTAGTCCATATCTTCTAGTGAATATAATAACTTTCACCCCATCATCTACCACCTATAAACCAAAAATATTTTACAAAACAAATATATAGACCTAAAATGATCTAAATAAATAAAATTCCCTATAATTAATTCTCTTAATTACAAAAACTAGGTCCCTGAAATATAAAGATATCAGGTTGTCTCTTCATAATTTCTATACAGGTGTGTCCCATCTTTATGTATTCAATAAAACATCAAATTTCAGCACACAACCTCTTCAACTAATATCAACATGGATAATAGTTATTTTCAAAAAAATCCAACATACAACCTCTTTAGGTTCCATAATAAAATCATAATATCTCTCATATTTTAGAGTCCCTAAAAATTTCTACTCAAATAATAGGGTCTGAAAAAAATACCAAGTAAGAACCCAATGCTTCTTAATCTGTACCAAGATACTCCAAAGTCACATAGTTGATCCATATAGCATTAAAATGTCCAGTTTTACCCTCATATACTATGGAGTCTTGTAAGAACACAACTTTAAAATTAGGTATATTTTTGTTTAAATTATGATTTTACTCCCATTATATTTTTTATTGAAATGTTTCCAAATAATATGAGGGGAATCAGGGTGTCCCATGTGTTCAGGAAAGGAAAGAGGAAGAAATAAGGTTGTATTGTACTGGGGGAATGGTTTGTGCACAATTATTATTAACCATGCACCTATACCATTTAACCTATAGGGGGTTAATGGTTGAAAAAATGTGCAAGGGTGAACCTAGAAGTTGTGCGGATTTGGATAGATCCAAATATGTTGCTTCAGTGTGGTTTGGAAAACTATGCAGGCTTCCCATGAGATAGTGTTATCTAGGCCCCCTCTCGGAAAGAGGTTGGTACACTGTAAGTGTATGGTTTGGCCAACCGTGTGGCTAAACTATTCACTTCAATAAAGTGGGAGAATTCCCCATTTTACTCCCACGATATTTATAATTTCTTACCTAATATTATCTTCTATCCACCTCAAATTTCTATAGTGAAGAACCAAGGTCTTACCACTCATTCAAGGGTGATTCTCCCTCAATATTGGGTCATTCAAAGTGTCATTAGATGCGAATCTGACCTATGGGTGAGTATACCACTCCTCTTTATTTTATTTTTTGTAATACACCTTTTATAGTTGTTCTTTTCCTTCTAAAGTCACAAAACCCTTACTTTTCAATAGATTCATAGATTGAGAATTGAGGGTTGTTTAGGATTGAATCAAGGTTTGTGTTTGAGATAGTGTCAATGAACATGAGGTTTGTGGTCAATAAGTAATATCCCGTATTATTATTATTTTATTTAAATGCATGTTTTTTATGTCATTATGTTCTGAATTTGAATCCTTGGTAATAAATGATAAAATGGTGTGCAAATGGTTTATTGAACCCTTCCTGATCCCCATCAGATTCTTTGATGTTGATTAGACCAGAAATATGGTCACCCATGGGGTGTGTCACTTCCATTAACATGATAGGTGAGTTGTTAAATAATTAATTCCAGGGTTTATAAGATTGAACCAACTGTAATTGTGGTAAGAACGTGGGAATGGACTAAAGGGGTGTTTTTCTTTACTTGAACAAGATAAATGAGTTATGTCCTATAAATGGTTAAATGTGATAATTTGTTAAAGGGGTTTTCTATGCAGTTGACTAGATTGAAAGGGGTGATAAATAGTTGTAGTGGTTCTTTAAGGGTGAAATGTAATAACTACGAGAATTTAGAATTTTTTTAATGTAATGGACCATGGAATGGTGAATAAAGAAATGGTTCACCAGTATTTTCTTTTTATTGATAGAAATTGTAATGATGATGAGAGTAAATTGTTTTTGAAAAAATGGTTGGTTTGGATGTTGGACTGATGCTCCTCATCCATGGGTGTCCCAGACTGATTCTCCAAGTTCCCCTATACATAGTATGTTTCATAGGATATACCGATGCTCTTAACTCTAAGGGTATGGACATGGTATTCTATATCATGGTTGTGATAGTCGGATATGGAATTCTAAATCCCATTTTAAAACTTGAAATAATGGTCCTTTTATGTTAACCTATAACCCCAACGACATATTTTTCAAATGATCGGCATGGGTCAAAGTAGGTTTAATGGATATAGGTAACACTTGGAACTGGGAAAGGATGTGGATAGGTTAAATAATGTTAAATAATAAAACCTAATTTATCTACATCTTGTTTATTATTTAATTTACCTTCGTAAACACTGTATTAGAATGGTTATTTTTTAGAAATCATTGGTTGTGGCCTATGGATTTTTTCTTACTCCTAGCTTGAGCCAACATCTAGTAACTGAGTAGACATTATGGTTGTAGATTAGGACAAGGGAAAAGGACCTATACTAGATGGTTGATCATGTATATGGTATGAAGCATAAATAATGGTACTAGACTTCATGTTAGGACTCAATTTGGGGATTTACTTTATTGTTTTATTTTTATATACTTCTGGAACTCTAGACTATCATGAAATGTCATATTTTACCATGTTGGTTTATTGGTATTTCCTTAATTGGGAATGAGGTATGTGATGTTTTGGTATTTATTATTATTAAATGAAAATATTTATCTTTATTTCCACTATCGGTTAACTCTGGTAAATAAGGTATAGTATCCCCACTTCTTTCATTATACCCTCTTTGTTATTCAATATCCTCTAGAATATTGGGAGCCATTATTGAGGCCACGTACTGCTTCGAGTCAGGTCACTAGTTATATTGGCACCCAGTTTAGGACGTTAAAAAGTGGTATAAAATGGGGTTTTTATTTCTAATTATTTATTATTTTCTAATTGTAGATGGGATATTAGGATGTGTCAAGACTTGTAAATTAGCTTGTACATGGGATTAGGTGAGCCATGTGTATGGGAAAATCTATATACCCAGGGTGGTATTATTGTTCTTAATGTTCGATGTTACTGTTGGATGTTATTTTATCTTGGGTGATGCACTTGTTGCGTAGTGTTATTTTGTATAAGGTTTTATTCATGGACCCACATGGAAAGAGTTTTGTATGTTCATGTATCATTTTAATCCCTATGGATTTATATGACATTCCTCATATTAGGCACACACATAAAGTGTGTTGTGGTTGGGTTATGGTATTTAAAAGCACATTCATTCTATATTAGGGTTCTAAAGAATTGGTTCCTAATGAAAATGGTTCAAATATTTAAATTGGAAATTTTTTAACATAGAAATTTTTAGAATTGTTCATAATAAAGAGTTATAAATGGTTTCAAATGTAATGTGTTGAATTGGAATGAAAAAATGGTATCTAAATGATGTAGATTTATGTTTTTGAAATTAAAATGGTTTAAATAGTGTTAAATGAAAGTTTTGTGATTACATATGTTTGGTTTACCCCATGTTACCCATGTCCCATGATAGGGATATTTGAGGGTAGTGCTAGAGTTGTGATTATATCCACTGGGATAGTGTATACTGAGTGGGTTGTTACTGGTTAGTAGTGAGCCCTCTTTTTTATAAAATATGGAATCTATTTTTATGTGTTTTGAGATATATGTTTGGAATTATAGATAAATTCCACAATGATAATGCCTACAAATTTGATTATAGGAGGACATAACTGAGAATAATCCTCCAAAAGTGGGTCAATAACCAATGTTTATTCTCAATAATAGGAAGAAGAGCATCTCCATGAGAACTTCTCCCATTTTATGAAATTTATGTAGTGATACCAAGGGAAGATTGTATAAGTATGTTTGACTAAACTAAAGTGTTTCAATTTCATCACACTTTAACATTTTCTGAAGAGAGTGGACTTGAGGCTAACAAGTTTTTTATTGAATCCATGTAAACAATTTTAGATCACTTAGATACCCCTCCCAAGAAAGTTTTATGCTATAAACTTATATGTTATGAGAACTATCAAAGAGCTAGTGTGATATCTAGGCTTAAGATAAGAAGATTGATGGAATGGTATAGAAGTACTTCTTGGAGAAGTTTATAGAACACTTTTACCACAAGACCCATAGGTAGTGGAAAGACAAAGATTTTATGTGATTGAACTAGGGAAGTATGATGGTGATGGATTATTCTAACCACTTTATAGATTATTAGTGTTCTCATTTGATGCTAACAGAAGATGGGGTAGATGTGTTCATAAATTCTCATGGTGAAATTCAATGTGATAACAATTCCTATGTAAATATCTTTCATTTGAAGATATTTGATGAGGTAGTTAATCTGGATCTCAAATCTTAAGAGAACCTAAAGGATGCTTCTAATGGTATATGTACCATTTCAGTTGGGAAATGTGGTGGAATGACTTCTGATAATAGGAAGCTTATTTATGATAACTTCCACTCGAGGGGTGGTGAAAAATTGTCCATGTAATAGGAACTATCCCACAAGGAGGTAGTTTGGTTTTCTACTATCAGTATGGTAGACCAAGCCACATGTGAGATCCGTGTCCAAGACCACTAGTGGAATACCAAGTATGGTTCAGTATGGTTCATTTATAGAGATTTTATAAGAACCCATAGTAGGTGGGTAGTGGTGGAGTATTTAATCCAATACAACCCCTCGTAAGGGGGTCTTCTACCACTTATAAGTCAGGCAGTTGGAGTTCCATCATCCATGCTATTCGGGAGAGGGATGTGGTACTTCATAATAAGAGAATCCAAATTAGTAGGGACATGTAGAATTAATATCTAGTACTAGATATCAGGGTAGATGGGTAGGTCATCCCTATATAGTTCATCCTGCACCTAGTGGTGTCTAGGATAGACCGTTGACTGTTCAAGGTACGATTCTTGTGGAATCCATGATTAGTAGTTATTTATTTGATACAAGGGCCTCACATTATCTTATATATTTTTAGTTTTCAGTTATTTGGATCTATTATTTGAATATAAATGTCGGGTAATGTCTACTGATGCACAATTAGGAGTATGGGTAGAAAGCATCTAACAATGCAAAGAGTATTCCCTCAAGATTGGTGGGTACCATCTCCTTTGGGACTTGTATGTGCTTGAAATGTTAGGTTTTTAACCGGTAATATAGATATAATGGTTGGTTTCACCATAGAACCAAATTTATTTGTACCATAGGAGGGTGAGTTTCACATCTCTTGATGGTGACACTAAGGGGAATGGGAAATCCTTTTAGGGTGTTCAGGGATAGTTCTTCTACAACTTGGTGAGATCACGACCCAGATTGTGAGTATTTTATTGGATGATGAAGGAGTAAATAATAATGTCTTTCCTCCTATGGTGGATCCGTTTCAGAACATGTTTCATGAATAATTCTTAGTTCTATCACGTGAGAGAGAGGTTGAGTTCATAGTTGAGATGATTCCTAGAGCTGATCCTGTATCTATTTTGACTTTTAGAATGCTGCCTGTAGAGCTTCAAGATCTTAAAAATAAGCTTGATTAATTTTAGGATAAAGGTTTTATTTGTATGATTATGTCACCATGGGGTTCTTTAGTTATTTTCTAATAAATATAGAGGAATGTTGTTGTTTAATTTTGATTACCATAAGATGAATAAGATTATAGTTAATAACTAATATCCTCTTCCACATTTTTATGATCTCTTTGACTATTTGAAGGGTCCTTGTATGTTCTCTAATGCCTATTGGAGGTCGAGGTGTCATCAAATGAGGGTGAGACTATCTGATATGTCATGGAATACTTTTATAAGTAGGTATAGATTATATGATTTTATCATAATTTCATTCAGGTTGACGAACTCTCATTTAGTGTTTAAGGATTTGATGAATTGAATATTTCATTTGTTCTTGGATCAGTTTAAAAAAATTTATAGATGAAATCTTAGTCTTCTCCCGGACTCATGATGATCATTCCTAATATCTTGAAATCTTCCTAAGTACACTGAATGATCATCAACTATAATCTATGTTATCTAAGTTTCAATTCATGATTAATATGGTGCATTTCATGGATCACATCATCTTGGAGTATGATGATTAAGTGGACCTAGACAAAGTTTAGGTAGTAAGTTCTTAGGATTATCATAAGAATGATTTTGATATCCAAATATTGTTGGGTTTAGTGGGTAACTAATGATGGTTCTTCATTGATTTTTCTAACTTGGGAGAACCACTCTCAGGCTGGACTAAGAGGGGTATAATGTTTAAGTGGGTTGAATCATGTGATAATTATTTTTAGGAGCTGAAGAAATGCTTGATCACTGCACAAATATTGATCTTACCCAATCTGGGTAAGGAGAATACTTTTTTTTTGATGTGTTAGGGATTAGAAATGGGGTATTGTTGAAGTAGGGAGATCGAGTTGTGTTATATTGATCACAGTAGTTGAGGCCACATGAATAGAACTATCATACCCATGATCTTCAGCTGGCCAAAGTGGTTTATACCTTAAAGTGATATAGGCATTATCTTCTGGGTGAGAAGTTTTTCATTTATACTAATCATAAAAAACATAATTATATCTTCTCCTAGTGTGATTTTTATCTTAAGTAGTGAATATGGGTTGTGTATATGAAATATTTTCAATTTGAGTTAGCTTATATGTAGGTAAAGGGAAATAGTGTTTCAAATGTGTTGAGTCAGGAGACACAAAATCAATAAGTTTATGAGTATAGTTCTGAATGAAATATGATGGCCTTGTTTTCTGAGATGTATCTAGGTGTTCTATAGGTGAATGAGCTAATGAAACTCTTGTCCTTGTATATTGATCCATCTCTTCTAAACAGTGTTAATATAAGGCATTATGAGGATTTAGAATATCTTTTTTTAGAAAATTTTGAAGGGTGGATTCTACCTATAGATTAGACAGTTTATGAGGATAAGATTATTCATGTTTATGGATGAGTTTTTTCTTCTACTTGTGTACTAAAAGAGCTCATTCGTGAGTTTAATTCCTCAAAGTGGGAAGTGAATACTAGTTTGAACAAGATGTAATTTTATCTCCATAGATAATATTGGTGGTCAATAATGAAAATGGAAACTATAGATTTCATTACACTATGCTACACCTTTTGGAAGGTGAAGTCCTAGCATCAATTGCCTAGTGGTCTATTACATTTGTTTTGCATTAAAAATGGAAGAGGGATGATGTTACCATATAATTTTTTGGTAGGTATCCTATGGATACCTCAAAATAATGATGCAATTTTAGTGATTTTGGATCAGTTGTAAAAGGATTCTAATTTCTTTTTGATTTAGGAAACTTTCATTATAGACTAGTTGGGTGACTTGTATGTTTAGTACATAGTACATTTTCCTGGGGTATATTAGAGTATTGTTTTAGATCATGACTGAAGATTTAATTGGCGCATATGGTAATGTTTTAACAATATGATGGGTACTTAGGTATTTCTAGGTATGGATTTTCACTGGTATACAGATAATAAATTTAAATATACTATTCATTTGACATAGCACATGTTGGGGGAATGTGTCTTGGGATTTGGTGAATATTCCAATAAAAATTTAAATCTCATTAAGATTAATTATAATAATAGTTATCATGTTCCTACTCAGGTCGAACCATATGAGGCACTCTATACTATGCCATATGGATCTCCCACATATCAGATGGAAGTAGGATAATCTAAGATGTTGGGACCAAGTCTCATGATGAAGATGTTGGTGCATGTTCAATTGATTCAAAAGCATTTGGATAAAACCCAGAGTTGTAAAAAGTTGTATATTCATCAACTTCACTAACCTCTTGAGTTTATGATGGGATACCATGTGTTTTTTGGGTGTCATTGAGATTGAATCACCATTGATTTTAGAAATAGGGTAAGTTAGAACCTAAGTATGTGGGGGTATTTTAGATTATGGATAGGATCGCACCACCTGTGCACTGATTATCTCTTCCAAATCAATATATTGGAATAAATTATGTTTTTCATGTATCACATCTTTAGTAGTATCCCCCTAAACTTTCTCATGTGATCAATGTTGATGATGTGGATCTTCATGTTGATGCATCCTTTGGGGATAATATGGTTTGTATTGTGGGTTTTAGTGAGAATGTTTTGAGGGGTAGGATTGTGTCATTGGTCCGAGTATTGTGGTGGAATTATAACATTTAGGAGGAAACTTTTGTAACAGAGGAAAATATGAAGGCCTATTGGCTTATCCTTTTTACCTTGGAGGATTAGTGAGGATTGGGAGAGACGTTCAAGGATGAACTATAATAATTTGGGGAGGTTTTTAGATCCCATCCTTTCAATGAGGTGTATTCTTGTTTAATTTTGAGTTAAATCCCTCTATAATGGTTAATGAAATTTTTCATAATAATGTGAGGGGACTTAGGGGTTTATTAGTGGTTTATGACAAGAAATATGGATAAAAGAGTCCTTGCTTTGTAAGGAATATAGTTAGCACATGGTTAGTACATACCATGTTCTTTAACTAAGAATCTTGTAGGGAAGGTTGCATGGTTGATAAATCTTACAAGGGGGAGACTCAAAACCTTGTGGCTTTTGAAATATCCAAACACATGGTATCCACATGGTTTGAAAAACTTTATGGGATTACTAAGAGACCATGTGTCCTAGGCCCCCTTAGATATAGGGTGGTACACCATTATCGCACGGTTTGGACAATTGTATGGACAAACCATGTGCCTCATTAATGTGGGGAGATTTTCTATTTTCCCCATTAGGATTTATGAGTTATTACCTAATTTGCCTCATCCATCCACCTTCAATAGCTAGTGTCATTAAACAAGGGATCCCTTCTTATTTAAGGGTGATTCTCCCTCAAAAATGGGTCATTTGAAGTGTCATTGGTTGTGAATTAAAGCTCCAAGTGATCCTACCACTCCTATTTATTCTATTTTCTAAAAATGGCCTTGTATAATTATTTTTCTCCTTATCAAGCCTCGAAACCATTATTTTCCAGATGATTCATAGATTCTTCATTCGGGGTTGTTTGTTCTTTAATCAAGTTATATTTTTGAGAGATCATTCATCAATGAACTTGAGGTATGTGGTTTAGATGTTTTGTCCCATAGTCCTGATTTTTTTATTTATGTGTATGTGGTTGTGACATTGTTACATTATGATGAACATTTGAATAAATTGCAAGAAATGATAAAATAGGTGGTAATATGGAGTTTTGAACCCCTTAAAATCCATTCCAGATTCATTGAGATAGATTATACTAGGCCTATGGTCACCCATGGGGTGAGCTGCTTCCATGAACATGAGAGGTTCATTTTTAAATGATTAATTGAAGGATTTATGATATTAAAACAATTTTAATTATGGTAAGCATGATGGAATTGAATAAAGGGTTGTTTGGATTTACTTGAATATGCTAAATGAGTTATGGATTATAAATGGGTAAATGTGAGAAATGGTTAAAGTAGTTGTCCATATGGTTAATTGGATCGAAAGGTTTGATTAATGGTTGCAATGGTTACTTAAGGGTAAAATGGAATAACTATGGGAATTGAGATTATATTTAATTTAAATAACCATAAAATGGTGATAGATGAAATGATGAACATGTATTGACTTTATTTTATAAAAAGGTTAATAATTATGATCCTTTGAAAATGTGAAAAAATGGTTGGTTGGGATGTTGGACTGATGTTCCTCTATCTTGGGTGGTACAGATTGATGCTCCATGTTCCACTATGTAGTGTATGTTTTGGAGGATGGATTAATGCTCATGAATCCAAGGGTACGGACATGTAATTATATATCATGGTTGGGATGTTCGAACATGGTATTCTAAATATCAATTGGATACTTGGATGGATGCTACTTGTATGCCAGCATGTAACTCATATGGCATATTGTTCATATGATAGGCATGTTCTGAAGAAGGATTGACAGATATGGGTAACACTTGGAATTGAAAATGAATGTCACTAAGTTAAATAATGTTAACTAATTAAACCTGATTAATCTGCTTCTTGTTTATTATTTAATATACTTATGCACACAATGTATTAGACTGGTTATTTTTGTAGAAATCAATGGTGATGTCCTACATAGTTATACTCACACCCTTCTCAGACCAGTATTGGGTACCCAAGTAGACTTCATGTTTGTTGGTCAGGATAATTGAAAAGTCCCAATGTTGTATGGTTGATGAGGCATATGGAATGAAGTATGGATAAGGGTACTAGAGTTGATGTTGGGACTCAATTTGGGGATTGTCTGTAGTGTTTTATCTTGACTTACTTCTGTAACACTATACTCTCATGACATTCCTTATTTTACCATATTGGTTTTTGGGTATTTCATTAGTTTGGGAATGTGTTATGTGATGCTTTGGTATTTATCATTATTGGATTTAAATGTTTATATTGGTTCCCATTATTGTTTTAGTATTTTAAAGAGGGTATATTCTCCTAACTTATTTCATTATAACCTTACTGCTATTCGGCATCCTCTGGTGTATGAGGAGGAAAGCTTGAGGTCATGTACCACTCTAGATCAAGGAAACAATTTTACTGGATCTAGGTCTGATATGTTACATGTCTCAAATAGATCAAATATACATTGAATCTCTTAATCCATGCCTGAATATATTTCACTCATCTGTTACCCCTAAATATTTTATTTTTTCTGTACCTATAAGTTCCCACTAATGTTTTCCATCTTAGCCTAACCTCAAGGACTACTCTACCCCTCACTTTTATAATATTGATTAATCCATTTTTAAGAGGACCATAACCATAATAGATTATGTCAACTTATGAATCACACTCAATTATGCACTCTTGACACTCAATTAAATGTCATCTATGTGAAATATGTATAAATTATAAAACTACCATTCAAAATATTTTACAATATCAATCCTCAATATTAATCATATAAAATAAAAATCTAAAGAACTCCCCAATTATAGTATATTACCACACCAAATTATTCTATCATGAGTCATACCTTATCATCACAAGGATCAAATTCCTAACCCACAAATCATACATCTCATGAATGTCAAACTCTATTTATAAATTAATCATATATGATTTCATTTTCATCATCTCCCAATGAACATAACATTCCCACATAACCCAATATAGGGTTCTTTTCTATAACATATGTACATATCCACACCATAATCATATCTAAGAAGAATCCATCAAGAAAAGTCACCATTTGTTTTAACTAAAAAAATATCATGACAAACTTTATTTAAGAAAACATCTAATTAATTAATTTTTCATTTAATTAATTAAAAATCATTTCAAGATTAGATTTTCTAATCAAAAGTTTTCATACACAATTCATCTAAACCTATGTGCTTAGTAAAATGCATGAGCACATGTCCTCCTACCACATGAGTCTAAGATTAAATCAATAAAACATAGTTTAGGAACATCATACTTTATCAAATCGCCAAACCATAGAATAAAACATTAATAATCCCAATCCAAACTTTATGGTATCTTGGAAATATTCCAAATATTTTTTCCAATAATAATCGTGGATCTTTTCTATGTTTTGGTAAGTCTATCTCTCTCTACCAATCCCTAAAATCATAAGTAAACTAAAATAAAGGGGCTCAAATACCATTTATAAAATTCCATGAATTACTTCCCACCCTCAAGGCCTAAGCTGGGGAATGATATTGACCTTAGGTGTGCCTACCCATATACCATATGTTACCTAATAGTATTCAGGTCCTTTTCTATGAAATTGAGATACTATTCCCTCCCAATTTCATATAGATATAATAATTAAATATATAAAATGTGTAAATTATATTATATAATATAATCTGAAAAAATGGTAATCCAACCATATAAAAATAATTTCTCCAATAAATTAAAAAAAGTGATCAATAAATGAGGTTGATCATATACATGGTGGTTCAAAATTTGAAACCAACCTAATAAAGTCTGTATAGAAAACATCAAATTCCATTCCCTGAAACTATCTTCTATTCCATGACAAACTAAAAGATTTCAGCCTTTAACTATTAATACCTTTTTATTTCTTTCATTTATATTAATAAAATATGTGTATCCACAAAGTTACACATGTAGGGAATGAGAAAAAAACTTAGAAAGACAACACTAAAAAATTCCCTAATAATAACCAAATATATGTGAGTGCCTATAAAAACATATTTAAATAAAGACATTAATTACATATCAAACAGTCAATTTATCATTCACTTACCATGCTACCATAAAGTTTGACCCAACCTACTTTAGTCTATACTAGTGATCCACCATCATTATATTCATAACCATACTATATAATACCACAGTTGGCATACTAGCCCCAAATTCATAAACCATTCCTAAGGAAATGAACATGTTAATTGAACCATAAGTTATAAGCCACACCCTAAGGTATAAATACACTAGTCGACCCTCTACTCACAATCCATGTTGTAAGGTTCTCAATAATCATATCGGCCCTCCAGTTATGCTATAACATGAGGTGCTAAGTCATGATTTGAACCTCTAGTTATAGGATCAACCACCTGACCATCACATTAGTATCACTACTAAAGTGATACTAATAACCTCAATCCATCACACATCCAACCATATAACATAATAAACTATCAGGATTAATCTCCTCCTAACCTACCATGCATCCCCCGATTCATAAATATGTATCGTACCTAGTCTCACTAGGCCCTTGGAGGTTACAATCATCTTTTCCAGACATGGATACCCACTATAGCGTTCTTGTTAATTCCCTAGTCATCAAATAGATTCATCACTATCTCCCTACTACCCTAAAATTGAAGGATTGGCTGCAGACTATCTTCTATGAATCCATGAGGTTCCCTTAATTTTTTCATGTCCAATTGTTCTCTTTAGAGTTCTTTCTAAGACTTATATTCCCACATTTTCACAATCACACATCACAACACACATGAATAACTTTAAAATGAGTGAAAAAAATATTTACCACCTACCTCTCATTATTATATACTAGATTGTTGAAGGTCATAGTAAAATTCTTCTTTAAATAACTGAAATTAAAAATAACATATGAAAACCCCCTATAAGATAATTTAGAATGATGTTTTATCTAAAAAAAGTATAACAACGATTAAATGTTGTGTTTGGTTAGCATTTATTAATGATGAACAATACAATTAATGGAATTTGATTCTAATAAATATAAGATAATCCATGATCTCAAATCCTAGGAGAAACCTAATGGGGAGGGTATATGGTTTATATGATGTTCTAAAGGGGAATATAGGAGGATATTTAAGTAAAAGGCTCTAATTATTTACAAAAATTACCATATATTCATTCAATAACACCGACCATCAAGTAACTAGTGGATACCATTGAGTATCTAGTGGACCATCATCCACCTGATTTAAGGCTGCTGACTAGACGATTTTCCTCTGTTGGGTTCTGAAAATCCATTGAATGATCATCAGATAGCTAGACCAAATACTCAGTAGTATTTGTTGTAAAATTTTAGTATCACCACTGATATACCTCTTCCTTGATCCATCATAACAAAAAAAATAAACATAAACAAATTAATCCATATTTAAAAACATAAATTTCAAATATAAATTACAAGATATATATCAAAATTTGGGTTCATTACCATTTTTACAAGGCCTCAATTGATATATAGTTTATAGGTGTAGATATTTTACCATGTAAAAATATAATACATGGTACATAAATCAATTAATATCTAGTAAAAATCAAAGTGAAGATAGACATGATAAAGTATACTAACCCTTTCACTCCATAGTGAAATAAATTGAAGTAGATTAGAGGAAAGGATTTGGTTTATCATAAGAGTTTTAAAGTAACTTTTCTTCCTAAGAAAACTATTTTTAGGATAACCTAATAAGAAATAAAGACATTTATTATTTTAAAATATCAAGGAAGTTGACACATCACTAGTGAGTGAACAAATTTAGGGGCGATGACTATCAATAAATTTGGATAATGGGTGACCAATAGAGAGAGATCTGAGGGAGAAGAAGAGAATTCCCTAAAAATTAATAATTCAGAATTTATATAAAGAGAAAAAACTCTCATCACAGGATGATTTTTGAGGGCCCAATAACGGGCGATATGATGGATAAAACTGAAAAAAATTTCAATTAATGATATTAAATTCATGTAAAGGTATATAGTGTTATTATTGATAGAGGGGGTTATAGTTGCATAAAAATAAAAAGTTAGTTGATATGCTAAGATAAATTTAAAGAATACAAATTCATACTATATTAAATGGTTAAATTCATACTAGGATTACTGTTCCAGTGAAATTGAAAGGTTTTTCAACTTGGTTACCTAAATCAAAAATATTTTTTACTATGAGGACATCTTATAACTATTGTCCTCTTGTCCCAAAAAATTTATAAAATAAAAAATATAAGTGAAAAAAATACAGATCAAGGTAATATGTGAAAAAATAAAATATAGAATAGGACGATAAGAGAAAATGAGAGGATAAATAAAATATATATTAAATAAAAAACAATATGGAGAAAGAAATTGAGGGATGAGTAAAGTATCATGATGTAAAAAATTGTTTTTAATGAATTTTTTATTTCACAATAAAATATCTCGGTACTTGTATATGAATAGGTGATGTTAATAAATACCCACATAATATATTATTTGTTAAATTTTGATGAATCGTTGTTAAAATATTAAAATTGTGTCTTTACAGAAAAGGTGACACAATTTTTACCACCCATTAGTGGTATTAAGAATTAAATTTATCTTATATATAAATAATCCCTACCAAAGTTTCATATATATAACACAATTTTGGAGGAGATAAAAGAAATTAAAATATTCATCAACAACATCATAGTGAGTTGCATTTTGAAATTATAATGGAACAATGTGGGATAAAGTTTAAATTTCCAACCATATGTCACCCTCAAACCAAGGGTCAATCTGAGGTAGTGAATTGGACACTCTCATTACTCCTTTTTATAGTAATTAAGTAGTGTAATGGGTTTGGAGTAGTGGAAACCACTTGTGGATATTTCCTACTATAAGTAAAAACACTACACTATTTAATTTTTTATATTTTAAATTTATTTTTAAATTTTATCAACATTAACCTATTGATCTAGTACCTTTATCTTTTTAGGAAATAGATAATAAAAATATATTATATATATATTATTCATCAAAAACTTCAATGAAAAGTCCTAGGGAAATATTTAGTAAATGACTTCAGAACAAATGAATCTTACTAGAAAGTTTTGGAAACATGTTACATTCAATCCAAGTGGTTTGAAATGATGTTAGCTATAAAACGAATTTTTTATAGTAAAATAAAGTATAATCACTTGTCTTAAGGAGATGGATCTATTGTAGTGGATAAAAAATTAAAAAAATATGTACATTATTGACTTTTTAAGTGATTATATTGCTACTCATACATTAATTTTCTTTAACTTTCCTTTTATTTGTCTGTAAAGAATAAAGGGTCATAAAAATTTATTTTCAAGAAAATTAGGATGATAAAAAATAATTCAAAGACACAAAGACAATTACCTAGGAGGAGGAGTTATATTCTCAAGGCCAATCATGATAGTCATGTTAAATTGGTTTTCAGAAATAATTTTATTTCATATTAATACATTAAAGACCCAAACCCAAGGTGAGTGCATGGAAGAGAAAAATAAGCCTTACTCATTCCCAAATATGATTTATGGAGCCAAAGACTCGAGGTTTTTAGGAATTTTTCCCAAAAGGAACCACCATGATATGGTGGTTTAGACCACATTATGTACTAACCTAGAATACACTATAATGTGGTTGGTGTCGCCACATCATAGTGATTTTAATGGAAGTTTCATGTATTATGTGATATTTCATAGATATAACATCATCTCCTACTCTAAGCTATCTTGATCAGTTTATTATTAGGTGATGATGATCTTGATGATTTTTAACATACCAGACATTAATTTAAAAATTAAATAAATGAATCACAATGATGAGTTGTAAGTTATAATGAGTTGTAACTTATGAAATTTTTATAAAATGTTTCATTTAATATATGAATGTTTTGGAAGCCCAATGGTATAAAATGATAACTATATAAAGGATATAAAAGTATATGATTCATGTGTAATTAAAACACTACTAATTTCTTCAAATGAATTAAACTATAAATATATATTATCTATTGGATTTAAGGTAACTCCCCGATATTTTTATGAAATGGATTTTCAAAATTTTATTTCTTTGATATCTTATATTGCACGCAATAGCATGTTTAGACGACCCATGAAATATTATTAACTATTATATTTCTATCATAACCTAGTCATTTAATTGGTGGAAATAAATATGAATAATAAAATTTTGAAATAAACATAGAGTTTCAACTCAATATGAATTTATTAGTAAGGTTTTAGAAAAATTATCACACATGTTTTTGTAAAGTAACTTTATTCTTCAAAAATATATTTTCTTAAAAAATTATTAATTATTCATTTTAGGAGTTAATATTAATTTATAGAATTTATATAAAATTTATTTAAAAAATTAATTTCATTTTTGAATTCAGAAATTATTTTCTGATAATTTCTTAAACACATTTATTTTTCAAGGAATAGTGAAAATATGGATTATTATTGAAAATTTTATTTTATTTAAATGTATTTACAATGTAAAAATATGTTCTTGATTAGTTTTAAATTTTCATTATTTATTTTGATTTAATATATTCCAATTATTATTAAAATATGTTCTTTATTAGTTTTCTTAAATATGTTCTTGATTAGTTTTAATATATTCCAATTATTAATTTTAACGGGTTTTTTTAAATAAACTATGAAACTAATATTTATTAAATTTTAAAAAATGAATTTAGTATTTAAATTTATAAGGTCAAAATTTAATAAATAGATACATTTTATTTATTTCCAATATTAATAGTAACATTGATAATTTTTTGTTATCACAATAAAGGGTAAATTGGGTAATTTATGTTAATAATAAAATTATAAGGACAATAAAATGACCCTAATAATTAAAAAAAATTATTTGATGAATTTAATTCTACCCTGAACACCTGAGTATCTAAATTTATTTTTTTAACAGAAATTGGTCCATGAAAAGGACTTATAAATTATTTAAATCAAAGAAAGTCAAAAAAAAAGTTACTTTATTTGTCTTACATGTCTCTTATGTGTCCACATGGGGAAAAAGGTAGGTTATAAATGAATAAAAGTCTCTCTTTTTAACTTAACAAACTTATGCTTAATGATGTAAGTTTATTTATACCTTTTGGGGCCACTTAGATGAGATTATGATGTTTATAATATTTTATTGAGTGAAAAGTGAGTGATTTCACATTCATGTTGTTAATAACTATATCATTTTTAATATGTAGTTATCTAGAATATATCTTCTAATATAAATATTATTTTTAAATATTAAATATTTATTTACATAATTATATTTTATTTTTATTTTTTATCAAATAAATAATTATCTTAAATAACAATACAATGATGATACTGTAATTATTCAATTAATGAAACACTAAAATAAATGATATTAAGAATATTAAAATAAATAAAATATGAATGAATTAGGGTTATCCACGAATTTATATATGGTTATGACGTATTATGGGTATATTAAATGACTTGGTTCGAATTTATCAAGCTGTATTAATTTTTTTAAAGTCAAAGTATGTAATTATGTTAAAAATGACACTAATGATATTTTATAAAAATAATATTTTATTAAATTATTAAAAAATATTTAAAAATGATTTTTTTTATTATATGGTCTGAATGGTGATAAATTTTTCATTTATGGTCTGATGTATATCAAATAAGTAAGAATTACTACCTTTTATTATCAAAAACGTTGTTACCCTAGTTAAAGCTAAAATTGGTAAACTATGGGACAATAAAAATGATAACATTTAAAATAATACCAATACATGTATAGGATATATTTTGGGATGATATTACAACTTTATGTTATATCAGATTTGAATCCATAACCATTTTTTTGCATTTTGGAAGAAAATAAATTTATTATAATTTAATATTTTGAGAAGTTACAAAAGTACCACTCAACTCAGTTATAATTGGTCACATCCTCCCTCACTTATTCACTTCACTTTGAACCTTCTAGCTTGACCATTACTGAAAATTCAATTTCCATTATTTAGGTTAAACTACTATTTAATTGATTGTGTCATTCTATGATTTTCTATTAAATGAATTTTAATTATATTATGTCTTATTTAAACTTTTTTTATTTGGATTTACAGTTAAAAATTAAAATTGATTCATTCAATTAATGATCACTTCAATGATAATATATTTTAAGGGAATTTTTTCTCACTTTTATTTATATGGGTCACATGCCAAGTACACTACTTATTTATTTTTTGTGGTTTATAAGATTCTCAAGAATGTATTTTAAGATTGTTATCTGTAATATTATGGAATTTATATATCCATATTTTTTTTCTTTCATGGGGAATATTTTTTGACTTATTACAAAGTGTTAAGGGTTTATTTCAAAATCCGATCATTATTCAAGATTTTTTATGTTTTAGAATCTGTAGAGGAATATTTCTCTTCCATGTCCATATTTCATAAAAATGTTTTCAAAAAGGTTTTGTCACGAACCAGCTCGGGTACCCTGGTAACCCGATAACCGAGCTGGCCCTGACATAACCTGAAGGGCGTTCCTGATCCCCATGGGTCGGCGACTAGCACCAGGCATCGTACAACATAAAAGTGGGAATGATTTTGCCACAAGAATGCGAAAGAAAGAGTAAAACAAAACAGTATGCATAACAAAAGAAAACTCCACTGGGAGTAATGTACCAGAATACAAATAAGCACAAAAAGTCAAAGTACTACAACCCAAGTTCAAAACGGGAAAAAAAGTCCCAAGGTCCCAAAGGACACAACCCACCAAGTCCAGATATCAACAACTGGATCCACCTCCAAGAGGTCCCTTCCCTTTTCTCGATCCTGGAAGAAGAAAGTCTACAAACACTCGAAGGAAAAAAGTAGGGTGTGAGCCTAAGACCAGAAGGATATCACCAAAGATTCCATAACAGATTCCAAACATAGATTATCCAAGTAAAAACATTCAATTTTCAAATAAACAGGTTTGGCAATTCAAAAGCATGTTTTAACAAATCATGTTATACATTTTCAAATGATGGAAACATTCATCAAGCAAGGCTTTACAATGATGGAATATTTCTAAAACAATGGATTAAGTAAAAAATTTATATAAAATAGTTTATATAAATTTTTCAAGCATTTAAGAAGTTAAAAAGCATTGGAAAACATTTATACATCACATATAAATATTTAGGCGAGCAACATGGTCATCTGCCAAAAGATACGATAGTATTAACCAGTTATAGGATTAAGCACTCTCTATGTGAACTCAGCAAGATGTGTATACACACGTCCCTATGACAATGGCCAAAGGAGACTCATCACCAACCCATCGGGGATGTGAACCGCCACAAGTATGTTTTAGAACGTTGTCTTAGCATAGAGTGTATCCAAATAACTCACTAACTACCTAAGGCTTGCATGTGCTCTTACATGATGGGTGAAATATTTTAAGAATTCTTAAAATACAATCAATCCCATTCTTCCATTTCAAATGTTCCAATTTCATTCCATTTAAAACCAAAACAGGTTTCATTCAAAACATGCATTTTCACAAGATAAAACCAATGGGTTTCTATCAAATCATTTTAATCCATTTTCATAAGTTTGAAATCCATTCAAAACCATTTCCATCATTACAAAATTAATTTCCACAATCAAATTCAACAATTTAATTTAAATCCTTTCCATCAAATACGCAATTTAAATCCAACAATTCAAATAGGTCATTTTCCATAAACACACCCAATTCAATGGAATTTGGGTTTTTTCCAAGTTCCCATGCCAAAACCATTTCAAATACCTCAATTCATTGGAATCAGGTTTTTACCAATTTAATTTAGAGAAAACTTGAGCAATTGAATTTAAATCAACAATTGAAATAAATCAATCAAATACAATGTTAATCAATTTGGAAAATCGGGACGGAAACACCTACCTCAAGGGTTAGGACCAAAACCACAACGGACGAAAAAAACTCAAGAATCCCAGTTGATTCTCCAAAAACCCATCCTAGATCCCTTCTCCTAGAAAGATCAAGATCAAAACTCATAATTTTGGCATCTACACACTTAGATCTACCCATAACGGGTGTAGATCTAAGAAACCAATGGAAGAGAATAAGTATTCTAAGTAGATCTAAGAAACCGATCAAGAAAGAAGAAGAAAAATCACATACCTTGAGAATCCTGCTTAGATTCACCAAGAGGAGCCTTTGGATCACCTCTGGAACAAAGTAAGAACCCTCTCTGACCCCAAGAGAAGAGAAATCCCGAGTTAGGGCCACTGAGGAGGAAAAAAGAGGCATTTAGAGGCAAAACGGCCGAGATCCAAAATTTAAGGATCTAGTTTTAAGTGACCGCACAGTTTATCAAACCGTGCACACAGTGTGAGGATCTCAATGTCCTGGGTTGCTGGTCTGCACGGTTTAGTTGCACGGTTTACCAAACCATGAACACACCGTGAGTACCCTACTATCCAGTGCTTCTAGGTTGGCACAATTTTCCCGCACGGTTTATCAAACCGTACCCAAACCGTGCACAAGCCATTTCCTTTTTCTTTCACTTCAAATTTCGCCCAAACGCACCCCCAAGTCACTAATCCAAAATAGAGGCACTTAGAGACATCAAAAAAGTACCTGAAAACATAACGGGATGTTACAACCTCCCCACCATAAGACCTTTCTATCCCCAGAAATCCTATGAAGAAACCCCCATGTCAAAAATATGAGGCCACTGCTCTCTCATTAGTGCCTCCCTTTCCCAAGTCTCATGAGAATTAGAACCATGCTACCAGAGAACACAGACCAGAGGTATCATTTTTCCACGAAGTACCTTGGTCTCAGAATCAATAACTCTGACTGGTCATTCAATAACAGATAAATCTGGTTCAATCTCAAGATCACTCCACCTCGCAACATGATATGGATCGGAGAGATACTTTCACAGTTGCGATACATGGAACATGTTATTTATCAATGTCAACTATGGTGGTAGAGCTAAATGGTAAGAAACTTTCCCCAGAAGACCAATAACCTCAAAAGGTCCCACAAAATGAGGAGAAAGCTTCCCTTTCCTCCCAAGCCGTCGATGACCCAATCGGGGTGAAACTTTCAAGAACACCTGGTCACCAACTAAGAACTCTAAAGGTTTATGGAGATGATCAACATAAGACTTGTACTAACTTTTCATTGTCAACATTCTCTGACGAATCAACTGGATCTTAGTTGTCGTCTCTTGGACCAAACTCGGTCCTACCAGAGAACTTTCACTAATCTTCGTCCAACATAAAGGAGATTTGCAAGGATGGCCATACAAAGCCTCAAAAGGAGCCATCCTGATCGTAGATTGATAACTGTTGTTATAAGAAAACTCGACTAGCTCTATATGGTCATCCCAAGACCCACCAAATTCGATAACACAAGCGCAGAGAATATCTTCAAGGATTTGAATAATTCTATCTGTCTGGCCATTTGACTGTGGATGGTAAGCTGTGCTTAAACGGACCAGAGATCCCAGTGCCTCCTGAAGACCTCTCCAAAAAAGAGAATTGTGTTGGAGTTGGTGGTCTAGAACCAACTACTTTATACTTTATTCATTAAATAAAACCCTTATCACATCTTGATTGTTCCTCTGCGTGACATGTCATGTGATAATGTCCTAAGAATAGCTGTTGCATTAAAGGGTCGTAGAGGATCCCTGCTATGATGAGAACCCGGAAGCGCCATAACACTGTTCTTGAATGTATGTTCTATGGCCAGATGATATTATTTGAGGGACATAAATAATACAGGTCATTAGGGGTGAGGACTCATAAAACTTTGAGGCACCTTCTCATGGTGTGTGCCCTTGGTAATATCCAGGAGGATATTATGAGAACGAGACCCGCCACTAGGAAATCCACATTTCATAGTGTCATTGGATGTTCCTATCTACGGACGTGTGTATTGATCCTTAGACTTTAATATTATTATTAATGGGTATTACAACTCGTGCACTTAGATGTATTGATGAAAACTGTGATGACACACTGTTCGCAGTGAGGTAGGATATGTTGGGTGCGTCACAAGTAATACCGCATTAATAGATAATGCGAGAAAGGATTTGTCCCTTCCGTTCCATAACGGAAGTAGATATCTCAGGCCCTTTGATGAAATTGATATAGCCTACATAAATCCATGGACATGGTAAGGTATGGGCAAGTTCAATTCCGGGAAGTCAAAGAAAGAATAATTAAGCACATGGGTTGATGGCACTAGCATGCAACCTGCTTGATTGGAGATATCGAGACAAAGGGATTATATTACACGGTAAGCGTTCGTAGGAGGTAACACGTCATTGCGGCGTTAACTTCTTTCTCTATGGGTGCCTTGGCATGTTACTAGACTCTAACCTTGGACTTTAGGCAGGCTCGGCCTAATGCCACTGAGAAAGAGGCCTAGAGGGTCACACACTAAGTGTGTCCATGTATCTCAGTTAAATATTAATTTAACAAGTTAAATAAATATTATTCCCGGCTTTGGTTTAATAATTATTTAAGGATGTCTGATCGCATTTATTTTGACACTAGTTATTCGAGAGAATATACTGTGGATAAAATAATATATTTATTAGTGAGTAATGCAATTACATTTATTTAAGAAATAAATAGTCATTACTCAAGGTCTAATAAATGTGGTGGAGAAAAATGGAAAATAAAAGTACACGCCGTGTATATTAAATATACATGCTGTGTAGTTTTATGGAAAACAAGTGCACGTCGTGTATTAATTATTACACGCCGTGTAGTTTTTCCAATTGGGATTTTGAGGATTTAATATTGTTTTATTAAATGATATTTATTATAATCAGTGTGGGCGCATGTCAAGGAATTAATAATTCAACATGGGGGTTTTCCATAAGAGTTAATGAAATAAATAAAACGCGTAACGCATTTTTTTATTATCATAACTCTATTAACCTCAAAACTGATTATAAATATCCTCGCAACCCCAACATTTTTTGTGAGCCATTGTTGTGCTCAACGGATTTGGAAATACTCTCAAGCCAAGAGAGAATTCCCTTTCCACCAAGAACGCCCTCATGTTACGAGAGCAAGATCCTCCACCGGATCAAGGCCTTCGAAGGTGGACATCGCAAGCGAAGGTTCTTCTGCGCTAGCACCCGGAGATCTCTTCGGCGATTTCCGGAGATACGTGACACACGTGTGGATCACCGCTAGAGGAATCCTACCCTTGGATTCTACGACGCAACAATGGATCATCGAATCGTGACCGGACACATCAACGAAAAAAGAATTCCAACGAGGTAATTCTTATGCATTAATTAAACTAATTATAATCAACATATGATGATCCTCCTCAAGGGTTCTAGGACTCTCCTTTTCTTTTCGTTCTTCATTCTATTTCGAAGATTCGGCGTTTTATATTGTGACGAATCTCAGATTGAACGTTGTTTAACGTTAAAATTAAAGATGGGCAAACCCACCAATGCGCTTCCGCTGTGCCCGGAACCTACAAGTGGTATCAGAGCGGGTCATATCGTTGGTTATAATTATTTAGTTTTTCGTTGTTGATTTACGCATTTAATAATTTAGTTATTTCAATTCATGTTTAATCATTCTGTAAATCTGAATCTCGAGATCTGTTCCTCCTCCCTCGTTTCTCGTTTACCTCAAAGAAACGGTTTTTTTCTTTTTATTTTGATTAAAATAAAATAGAGGAACTCATCTGGAGGAGCCAAACGTTTTTGGCCATATAACACCAGAATACACAGCGTGTATTCGAAAGTACATGCCATGTAGTCTAGGTTAAATGCATTGACTGATCTGCCAAATCAGGTCGTGTATTGGATTCTTTCTAAGAATTTAAGACACCGTGTGTTGACCAGAAACAGTTGGCACATGGTTTCCGGAATACACGCCATGTGGTCTAATGAACACGGCGTGTAGTCCCTTCGGGTTAGGGTTGGGTCGTGTACTCCGTACACGGCCTGCCCGGCTGGAAACCGTGTAACGCGGAAACTACACGGCGTGTGTCCCACTGTACACGTCGTGTACTCCAAAAATTTCCGAAGTACATTAACACGCCTTATCCCCGGGCGTGTACTTTGGATGGACGGTGAAGAAAAAGTACATGCCGTGTAGTTGGAACTACACGCCGTGTACTCACCCAAATTACGCAGATTTATTAAAATTTATTATTATATTATACAAACCCTTGAGACGTGTACCATGGTGCAGGCGTAAATCTGAGGCACAACACGTGATAGGTGTTATATATATATGTGTTTAATTTAACATCTGCGTAATAAATGGGAATTCACCGGGTTGCCTCCAAGGTACAAGTTACGTACAAGGACAATTTTAAATGAATTTATTTGTTTAAAATTATGATGGATGAGAATATCAAGTAAATTCAGAAAAATGGATTTAAGATAAAAGGATTGATTAATTAAAGATAATTAATTGATTCAAGCGTGATTTATCTTAAACAAGGACGATTAAAGAATTGAATGCTAGTTTTATTTATGCGTAAATATCGTTGCATGTATGGATGATCATGAGCTAGACCAAGACCTTTGTATGTGAATGGTTTCTTTTAATTTATTTATTTAAATTAAATTTGTTGGCCTGCGAGCCATCTCCTCATTAATATGTGGGGCCTGCGCGCCCAAGGATTCTTTTATGTAAAAACCCCTTTTTTCCCCTCACCTACGTGTGAGATAAATGCATATGTAATTGATGGAGCTCCCAAGCTAGTGGAGGCGGCTCAAGTCAGGATCCAAGGTGAAACCAATCCAAGGAGATACAAAGGTGGACAGGTGGAAAGCTATAAACACGAACCCGAAAGGTTCAAGGTGTTTCTCCCCTAGGTCTTGGGTTAGTTTATCAACCGCTAGATAAACTAACCAATAGAAAAGCTCATAATCATACCATTTATTTTATTTATGTCAGTTGCATGGTTTATTTATTGTGGGTGTGTTGTCACGATCACACAATTAATGAATTAAACGATCATGCAATATGGAACTAAAATAAAATTGGCTTATACGTAAATATTATCTTAGACATGGTTAATCACTTAAGTATATCCCACATAATATTAACAAGCATGTAATCAAAGATAATAAAATGGCAATTTACGTATAAGGATAAAATCCCTCAAAATAAATATTAAGTCGGCATAGCCTTCCATAATCTTGGTTAGAATCGAACCATAGTTCAAAGTGCTTGACCAACCCTAGTTGGGGTGATTTCAATTATCAAGGAATTCTAATTCAAGGTTTTGGGTTGACTTGACTTGGTTCGCATCAAGGGTTGACTGCCACATCAGGACTTGGTGTGACCAAGAGGCAAAGGTTGAGGAAATCCAAAAAGGATTTCAGGATTGGGGAGTCCACTCAGCAGATCAAGGAACTGTGAGTTAATGTAGTTGGCATTTGGAATGCCTACCTAAAACCCTTCAAGTTTATTGACCAACCCTAGTTGGGGTAATGCGAAGGGCAATATGGATCCTTACCACTAGAATATTCACGCAATAGAATATTCCGAAGTCAATGGTGAGGGCTATTGGATTTCAATAAAATAGTGGGAGACTAATAAGTATTAATTTATTTATTTGTATTAATTTTTATAATAAAGTAATAAACCTTTTCTCATCTTAAATTGTAGAAAGGACAAGAAAATGACTTCAAACATATCATTGTGCACCATACTCGAAAAATAAAACCTTCTCACCGGCACCAATTTCCAAGAGTGGCAGAGGCGTTTACGCGTCGTCCTTCGCCACGAAAGGAAATTATATGTGCTGGAAGAGCCTAATCCAATTGCGCCTGGGAAAGAGGCTAGTGATGAGGAATTATCTCTCTACATGAAACACATGGATGATGCCACATATGTCCAGTGTTTCATGCTATCAGCCATGTCTAATGAGCTCTTGAAGCAACATGAAAACATGGATGCGTATAGCATGATGTATCACCTTAAAGATCTCTACCAAGAGAAGGCGAGACAGGAGAGGTATGAGATCTCCAATGCTTTGTTTACCAAGAAACTTGGAGAGTCTACGCCAGCTGGGCCTCATGTGGTCAATCTTATTGGCTACATTGAATGCTTGGACATCTTAGGGATTAAATTCTCTGATGAGTTGCGTACAGATCTCATCATATCATCATTGCCCAAGACCTTCTCTAGCTTCATTGTCAACTATAACATGAGCGGCAATGAGAAGAGTCTATCGGAGCTTCTGACCTTGATTCGCCAGGTAGATAAGGACATGGGGCATGACAAACCCGCGGTCCTTATGGTGAACAAGAAAAGGAAGGACAAGGAAAAGGGGCCAAAGACTTATAAACGGTCTGAAGCCCCCGAGCATCGTCCCTCCAAGAAGGGGAAGATCCAGAGGTAGGGCATGGAATGGGAAGCAGTGTGTTTTGTATGTGGCAAGCAGGGCCACTGGAAGAGGAACTGCACCCAAAAGCGTGGGGACGCTAAAGGTGCGTTCGTTATCGAGTGCAATATTTCTATTTCTACACATTGGGTATTTGATATAGCTTGTGGGGCTCACATCTGTATTCAAATGCAGGAACCAAGTAGATTTAGAAAGATCTCCAGAGGAGAGGTGGATCTTAGAGCTGCCAATGGCGCAAGGCAGGCTGCGTTGGCTATTGGCGACTATCACCTCTCATTGCCAACTGGAATGATTTTGGTTTTACAAAACTGTTATTTTGTGCCTAGTGTTACCAAGAACATAATTTTTGTATCTTGTTTGGATATGGATGGATTTATTTTCAAGTTTGGAAATAAGGGTTGTCTCTTTTATAAGAAAAACGTATGTTATGGTATGGAACATTTGAATAATGGTTTGTATGTATTAAATTACAAAAACCAATTGTTGGAAATCGATAATGAAACAAACTCACATGACTCATACATCACCCAGTTATGGAATCACCGCCTTGGTCATGTGAACGAGAAGCGCTTGACAAAGCTCTGCCAAGATGGCTATTTAGACTCTACTGAGCTAAAACCACTTGATAGATGTTACGCTTGTTTACAAGGAAAAATGACCAAGCCGCCTTTTGGTGGACAAGGTGAAAGGGCCACAGAGCTTCTAGGATTGGTACACACAGATGTGTGTGGACCATTTCCAGTAGAAGCTAGAGGTGGATATTCTTACTTTATTACTTTTACTGATGATTTGAGTAGATATGGATATGTCTACTTAATGAGGTATAAGTCAGAGTCATTGGAGAAATTTAAGTAATTCAAGAATGAAGTAGAGAATCAACTTGGTACGAAGATAAAAAAGCTTCGATCGGATCGAGGTGGAGAATATCTGAACCAAGAGTTCATCGATCTTCTACGGAAGTCTGGGATTCTATCTCAGCTCACTCCTCCTTATACACCATAGTGGAATGGTGTTAGTGAAAGGAGGAACCGTACCTTGTTGGACATGGTGAGGTCGATGATGAGTCATGCGGATCTTCCATTATCCTTTTGGGTATATGCATTACAAACTGCAGCATACACATTAAACCAAGTACCAACTAAGGTGGCAAATGGAATTTCATCCGAGTTATGGAATGGAAGGAAACCCACTTTGTCGCACACACGTGTATGGGGATGCGAGGCGTTTGTTAAGGCCTTCTTAGGCAACAAACTAGCACCCAGGGGCACGAAGTGTATCTTTATAGGATATCCCAAGGAAACAAAATGATATTACCTATATAACCCCCAAGACAAGAAAGTGACTTTCGCCAGACAAGCCGTCTTTCTTGAGAGGGAGCACATCCTCAAGAAGGATAGTGGGAGCAAGATTCACTTCGACGAAGTTGATGCTCAAGATACACAGCAGTTGGTACAGGAACAAGTTCCACAGGTCCCCATGGAAGAGGTTCCAGAAACACAAGTACTGCGTAGGAGCTCAAGAGAGGTAAGGGAACCAGAGAGATTTGGTTTCCTAGTCACCGAGGATGGTGAATCATTATTGTTGGACAATGATGAACCTCTCTCCTACAAGGAAGCAGTAGAAAGCTCAGAAGCTGCAAGATGGCTAGAAGCTATGAATTCTGAGATGGATTCCATGTATCAGAACCAAGTTTGGGTTCTGGTCAATGATCCAGTTGATGTAAAGCCTGTTGGATGCAAATGGGTATTCAAAAGAAAGCTGGACATGGAAGGTCAAGTTGGCACCTATAAAGCAAGGCTAGTTGCTAAAGGATTCAGACAGCGTCAAGTAATTGACTATGATGAAACCTTCTCGCTAGTTTCCATGTTTAAATCCATAATAATCATACTTGCCATAGCAGCTTACCATGACTATGAGATTTGGTAGATGGATGTCAAAACAGCATTCCTTAATGGGAACCTTCAGGAAGATGTCTATATGACACAAACAGAAGGGTTTGTGACACCAGGTGAAGCCAAACGGGTTTGCAAGTGGCAAAAATCCACTTATGGATTGAAGCAAGCATCCAGGTCATGGAACATTCGATTTGATCAAGCCATAAAGGAATTTGGTTTCATTAAGAACAAATGTGAGCCATGTGTTTATTAGCAGTTTAATGGGAATGCGGTCTTCATCCTAGTGGTATATGTTGATGACATATTGCTTATTGGAAACAATGTACCAGCCTTACAGTCAGTTAAGGACTGGTTGAACAAGTGTTTCTCCATGAAGTACTTAGGAGAAGCAGCCTACATTCTATGGATCAAGATCATTCGTGATAGATCCAAGAGGTTACTTGGACTAAGTTAGGGTACATACATTGACTAGATACTAAAGAGATTTAGTATGGAAAAATCCAAGAGGGGACTGGTTCCAGTGTCACATGGCATACATCTTTCTAAGAAAATGTGTCCCCAGACACAACAGGAGAAAGATAGGATGATAAAGATCCCATACGCTTCGGCTATAGGATCCATCATGTATGCCATGTTATGTACCAGGCTTGATGTTGCCTATACACTGAGCATGGTAGGCAGATATCAAGCAGATCCAGGAGAACAACATTGGACTGCTGTTAAGACTATCCTTAAGTATCTTAGAAGAACTAAAGATATGTTTCTGGTGTATGGACGAGACGAGGAGCTTGTCATCAGGGGGTATGCTGATGCTGGTTTTCAAACAGATCAGAATGATCTAAAGTCGCAATCTGGATATGTTTTCTATCTCAATGGAGGAGCTGTGAGCTGGAAGAGTTCAAAGCAGCCAGTTGTCGCCGATTCTACAGCAGAGTCCGAGTATATAGCGGCTTCTGATGCATCCAAAGAAGCCGTTTGGATTCGGAACTTTGTCGAGGAGCTTGATGTGGTGCCTAGCAGTAAAGATCCCATTACATTGTATTGTGATAATACTGTAGCGGTGGCTCTTGCAAAAGAACCAAGGTCACATCAACGGAAAAATCACATACTCTGGAAGTATCACCTCTTGAGGGATTTCTATCAAAGGGTGAAGTTTCAGTGAGCAGAGTGTCCACGGAAGAGAACGTGGTGGACCCCATGACGAAAGGCCTATCTCAGCAGAAGCATGAATATCATGTGAGAGCTAGCGGGTTAAAGGTTGTTAGCAGTTGACTCTAGTCCAAGTGGGAGTCTGTTGGAGTTGGTGGTCTAGAACCAACTACTTTGTACTTTATTCATTAAATAAAATCCTTATCACATCTTTATTGTTCTTCTGCGTGACATGTCATGTGATAATGTCCTAAGAACAGCTGTTGTATTAAAGGGTCGTAGCGGATCTCTGCTATGATGAGAACCCGGAAGTGCCATAACACTATTCTTGAATGTATGTTCTATGGCCGGATGATATTATTTGAGGGACACAAATAATACAGGTCATTAGGGGTGAGGACTCATAAAACTTTGAGGCACCTTTTCATGGTGTGCGCCCTTGGTAATATCCAGGAGGATATTATGAGAACGAGACCCGCCAGTAGGAAATCCACATTTCATAGTGTCATTGGATGTTCCTATCTACGGACGTGTGTATTGATCCTTAGACTTTAAGATTATTATTAATGGGTATTACAACTCGCATACTTAGATGTATTGACGAAAACTTTTACGACACACTGTTCGCAGCGAGGTAGGATATGTTGGGTGCGTCATGAGTAATACCGCATTAATAGATAATGCGAGAAAGGATTTGTCCCTTCCGTTCCATAACATAAGTAGATATCTCAGGCCCTTTGATGAAATTGATATAGCCTAAATAAATCCATGGCCATGGTAAGGTATGGGCAAGTTCAATTCCGGGAAGTCAAAGAAAGAATAATCAAGCACATGGGTTGATGGCACTAGCATGGAACCCGCTTGATTGGAGATATCGAGACAAAAGGATTATATTACACGGTAAGCGTTCGTAGGAGGTAACACGTCGTTGTGGCGTTAACTTGTTTCTCTATGGGTTCCTTGGCGTGCTTCTAGATGCTAACCTTGGACTTTAGGCAGGCTCAGCCTAATGCCACTGAGAAAGAGGCCTAGAGGGTCACACACTAAGTGTGTCCATGTATCTCAGTTAAATATTAATTTAACAAGTTAAATAAATATTATTCCCGACTGTGGTTTAATAATTATTTAAGGATGTATGATCGCATTTATTTTGACACTAGTTATTCGAGAGAATATACTGTGGATAAAATAATATATTTATTAGCGAGTAATGCAGTTACATTTATTTAAGAAATAAATAGTCATTACTCAAGGTCTAATAAATGTGGTGGAGAAAAATGGAAAATAAAAGTACACGTCGTGTATATTAAATATACACGCTGTGTAGTTTTATGGAAAACAAGTACACGCCGTGTATTAATTATTACACGCCGTTTAGTTTTTCCAATTGGGATTTTGAGGATTTAATATTGTTTTATTAAATGATATTTATTATAATCAGTGTGGGCGCATGTCAAGGAATTAATAATTTGACATGGGGGTTTTCAATAAGAGTTAATGAAATAAATAAAACGCGTAACGTGTTTATTTATTATCATAACTCTATTAACCTCAAACCTAATTATAAATATCCTCGCAACCCCAACATTTTTTGTGATCCATTGTTGTGCACAACGGATTTGGAAATACTCTCAAGCCAAGAGAGAATTCCCTTTCCACCAAGAACGCCCTCAAGTTACCAGAGCAAGATCCTCCACCGGATCAAGGCGGTCGAAGGCGAACATCGCAAGTGAAGGTTCTTCCGCGCTAGCACCCAGAGATCTCTTCGGCGACGTCCAGAGATACGTGACACACGTGTGTATCACCGCTAGAGGAATCCTACACTTGGATTCTATGACGCAACAACGGATCACCGAATCGTGACCGGACACATCAACGAAGAAAGAATTCCAGCAATGTAATTCTTATGTATTAATTAAATTAATTATAATCAACATATGATGATCCTCCTCAAGGGTTCTGGGACTCTTCTTTTCTTTTCGTTCTTCATTCTATTCCGAAGATTCGGTGTTTTATATCGTGACGAATCTCGGATTGAACGTTGTTTAACATTAAAATTAAAGTTGGACAAACCCACCAACGTGCTTCCGCTACGCCCGAAACCTACAAAGTGAACCGAGGATCCCTATAGAGACTATAGCAGATGGAACTCCGTGAAAACGAACAATATCTTTCACATAAACATTTCCCAACTCCTCAACTTTGTTCGTATCTCGAATAGGTATAAAGTGATCCGACTTGGTCAGCCTGTCGATCACGACCCATATCGCATTCTTCTTCCTTTGGGTTTGAGGTAACCCAACCAAAAAGTCCATAGATATTTCATCCCACTTCCATGTAGGTATAGGAAGTGGTTGAAGCAAACCCGAAGGTTTTTGGTTCTTGGCTTTCACCAGCTGGAACGTATAGCAACAAGATACAAATTCAGCAATGTCTCGTCTCATACCTGGCCACTAGAACTGTCTCCGCATGTCATAGAACATATTCGTGGTTCCTGGGTGTACCGCCCACTGAGAGTTATGGAAAAGCCCCATCACATCCTTCCTTGCCGATAACGGCACAACATAACAGTTTCGATAACACAGGACACCCTATTTGGAGAACGACCACTGGGTGTCAGTCTCCCCACCATAAAGAGAGCCCCTATTGCCACGGAATTCATCATCCAGTTGTTGTTCCTGAAGAATTAACTCGAGGGGAGTAGAAGTCAACTGAACACTGGCTAAAGAAACTTCATTCCCCTTCTATTGAACTCTAATATGAAACTGAGCAAAAAGAGCCATTAAACTCCACTCTTATGAAGACTCTTTCACATCCTGAGATGGGAGTTTCCTACTTAACTCTTCTGCAACTACATTCCCTTTCCCCAGGGTATAGGCAATGTCAAAGTCGAATGATTGAAGGTACACCACCCAACTCCATTGGCAGAGATTCAAATCCTTTTGAGAGAAGATATAACTCAAGCTCTTGTGGTTTGAATACATAGTAAACCTTTCTCCATAAAGGTAATGTCTCCAACACTTAAGTGCGTACATTACAGCCACAAGTTCAAGGTCATGGGTAGGGTAGTTCTTCTCATGAGGCTTAAGCTGACGTGACCCATAGGCAACAACATGATTACCCTGCATGAGTACACATCCCAAACCTGAACCCGATGCATCACAGAATACCACATAAGCTATCCCAGCCTCAGGAAGAGTTAACACCGGAACAATAGTTAAAAGATGCTTTAGCTCAACAAAAGAACTTTGAAATTTTTAATTCTAAGAAAACATCAATCCCTTTTGAGTTAGAGTAGTCATTGGAGAAGCTAACTTTGAGAAGTCTTTAACAAACCAGCAATAATATCCTGCTAAGCCCAAGATTCTCTGAATCTCAAAAACATTTCGGGGTTGTTCCCAAGTCATAACAGCCTTAACCTTTTTAGGATCAACTGATATTCCTTGTTCTGACACGACATGTCCCAAGAATTTCACTTCCCAAATCCAGAAATCACACTTTAAAAGCTTGGAATAAAGACGGTGATTTCTTAAAAGACCCAGAACTGTTCTCAGATGAAGCACATGATCCTCCTCAGACTTGGAGTATACAAGGATTTCATCCACAAAGACTACCACAAAATTATCCAGATACTCATGGAAAACTTGATTCTTTAAGGCCATGAAAACTGCAGGAGCATTTGTTAGGCCAAAGGGCATGACAAGGTACTCATAATGTCCATACCTACTTTGAAAGGCTGTTTTCTGAATGTCATATTCCTTTATCCTCAACTGATGGTAACCAGATTGAAGATCAATTTTTGAGAACCACTTTTCCCCCTTCAATTGATCGAACAAATCATCAAGTCGTGGTAACAGATACTTGTTCTTTATCGTAACTCGATTGAGCTTTCGATAATCAACACATAAGCGAAAAGAACCATTAGCCTTATTGGAAAAGAGAACAGGTTATGCCTAAGGTGACACACTCGGGCGTATAAATCCTTTCTCAAGAAGTTCATCTAACTGATACTTCAGCTATTTTAGTTCAGATGGAGCCATTCAGAAAGAAGGGATAGAAACCGGTTGAGTACCATGCATTAAATCAATTGAAAAATAGATCTTCCTTACCGGTGGAATACCATAGAAGTCCGAAGGAAACACATTTGGAAACTCAGCAATGACTGGAGGAAGATCACCACTCGTTGGATCTTTCTCTAGATCAAAAGCAAGTACTGATATAACTTTCCCAACTCTAGGAAAAAGGGTCCGGCTCTCCTTGACCTTGGGTCCCATTATCCTTGAAAAACGAGAGACACACCACTAGGTGTAGTAAGGTAGACCCTTTGAAGATAACAATCAATCCGGGATTTATTGGCAATGAGCAAATCAATCCCAAAAATGACGTCAAAATATTTCATGTCGAGAACCAAAAAGTTCCAAACAAGATCGACATCTGATAGAAAGAAGACAGAAGCAGGACTACGGAGACCCTTCTCTCTCACCATACCAAGAGGTGTAGTAATATCCATTGCACAAGACAAAATCTCCATAGGCTGATTAAGCAGATTGACAAGATGAGTTGAAATAAAAGAGTGAGATGCACCAATGTCAAAAAGAGATGTCAGTAAAGACAAAGATATAATAATGGTACCTCTCACAGTTTCAGGACCTGTATCAGCTACCTCTGTAGACTCTTCTACTGCGTGAAGAAGCTTCGTTTCAGACGTCTGTGGCTGGAACCCTTTTTCATGTGAAGCATTTGATTTCCCCACAGTATTTGGAGGTGCTGATGATCTTATTCCACTACACGGAGTATAGAAATGATGACAGAATCTCTGTAGGTTCCCTAAAAGTCCACACGAGCTACAGTTCTTGGGTGCCTCAGTGAAAACCCTCTTAGAATGCCCTGGCTTCCCACACTGATAGCAAGTCAAGGAAGTCCCTCCTGGTTCTACTGGAGGTCGGGAATGACTCTGTTGCCGAGAACCACTATGAGAAACACCGCGCTTCTATTTTCCTTTAAAGGAACCAAAACTGCCACTAGAAAGAAAAGGAACTTCCTGAAACCCTGACTTTCCTGCCAAATCCTTCTCAACCATAATTTCCCTATCCATCACATCGGCATAAGTGGGTAGCTTCAGTAAGAAAACCTAAAAACCGATATATGATCGAAGCCCCAACTCAAATCATCTAGCCTTCATCCTCTAATTTGATACAATTTTAGGAGCAAACTGTGCCAACTCAACAATGCGATTTGAGTACTCAGTCATGGTTTTGTTGGCCTTCTCAAGTTTGAAAATCTCCACAGCCTTGGCCAACACCATAGATTCTCGATAGAACTGATCAGTGAAAAGTACCCTAAAGACTTTCCACTCCAAACCCTCATGTTTCCTATCCATAACCATTGTGTCCCACCATCTCCTACTTGGTCCCTACAGCACGAAGGTGGAACACTTCACCTTGATCGCATCCGGTGTCTCCAAAAACCCAAACAGACATTC
Source organism: Viscum album (assembly GCA_963277665.1). Classification (NCBI taxonomy): domain Eukaryota; kingdom Viridiplantae; phylum Streptophyta; class Magnoliopsida; order Santalales; family Viscaceae; genus Viscum; species Viscum album. The sequence goes on from OY728160.1 coordinate 1,686,991,164, forward strand.
AATATTTCTCAACCATTCCTCATCATGTTGGGGATCAGTGGAGATTTTGAAGACTGGTGGCTTCTGGCATAGGAACTCCGGGGAACGACTTCGGAGAATATCACTATGAGGATCTATAGCTAGAGTCTGAACAGGAACTGGAGGTGGTGCCTGTCCCAGAGCTTAGACAGTGTGAACAATCACCTCAACTAGACTCGGATCCACAGCAGGACTTGCTTGCTGAGATTCAACAGCATCCTCTTTTTGGATCGTATTTCAACGTCTTCTCGGAGTTATGATGCTACACAACATCAGAAGATAAAAAGAAGACATTAGATTAACACTCAACCTGAGTAATGAGGAAAACTATTCCTATCAGAAGGAATAACAAGATTTGGATTCCACTCTATCCAAATAAAAATAGGGAAAAGACTAGAACTAATCCACAAGTCACCTTTCCCTAACCACCCCTGGAAACATAAGGTTCATTGTGGTGACAGATGGCCAGACACTCAATCGGAACTACCTCCTAAGTACCGACAAGAAAACTCAAATGCATATTGTCATCAAGGAAAGATGCTCAACGAACCTCCCTTTGATACCAATTTGTCACGAACCAGCCCGGGTACCCTGGTAACCCGATAACCGAGCCGGACCTGACATAACCTGAAGGGTGTTCCCGATCCCCACGGGTCGGTGACTAGCACCTAGCATCGTACAACATACAAGTGTGAACGATTTTTCTACAAGAATGCGGAAGCAAGAGTAAAACAAAACAGTATGCATAACAAAAGAAACTCCACTAGGAGTAATGTACCGGAATAAAAATAAGCACAAAAATTCAAAGTACTACAACCCAAGTACAAAAAGGAAAAAAAAATTCCCAAGGTCCCAAAGGACACAACCCACCAAGTCCAGAGATCAACAACTGGATCCACCTCTAAGAGGTCTCTTCCCTTGGCTTTATCCGGGAAGAAGAAAGTCTACAAACACCTGAAGGAAAAATTAGGGTGTGAGCCTAAGCCCAGTAGGATATCACCAAAGATTCCATAATAGATGTCAAACATATATTATCCAAGTAAAAACTTTAAATTTTCAAATAAACGGGTTTGGAAATTAAAAGGCATATTTTAACAAATCATGCTATACATTTTCAAATGATGTAAAAAATTCATCAAGAAAGGCTTTACAATGATGGAATATTTCTAAAACAGTGGCTTAAGTAAAACATTTATATAAAACAGTTTATATAAAATTTTCATGCATGTAAGAAGTTCAAAAGCATTGGAAAACATTTATATATCACATAAAAATATTTAGGCGAGCAACATGGTCATCAGCTAAAAGATACGATAGTATTAACCAGTTATAGGATTCCGCACTCTCTATATGAACTCATCAATATGTGTATACACACTTCCCTATGACAATGGACAAAAGAGACTCATCACCAACCCATCATGGATGTGACCCGCCGCAAGTATGTTTTAGAATGTTGTCTTAGCATAGAGTGTATCCAAATAACTCACTAACTACCTAAGGATTGCATGTTCTCTTACATGATGGGAAAACTATTTTAAGAATGATTAAAATATGATCAATCTCATTCTTCCATTTCAAAATTGCCAATTTGATTCCATTTAAAACCAAAATAGGTTTTATTCAAAACATTCCTTTTCACAAGATAAAACCAATGGGTTTCTATCAAATCATTTTAATCCATTTACATAAGTTTGAAATCCATTCAAAACCATTTCCATCATCACACAATTCCTTTACACAATCAAATTAAACAATTTAATTGAAATCCTTTCCATAAAATCCACAATTTAAATCCAACAATTCAAATCGGCCATTTTCCATAAACACACCCAATTCAATGGAATTTGGGTTTCTTCCAAGTTCCCATGCCAAAACCATTTCAAATACCTTGATTCATTGGAATCGGGTTTTTATCAATTTAATTTAAAGAAAACTTGAGCAATTGAATTTAAGTCAACAATTGAAATAAATCAAGCAAATATGATGTTAATAAATTTGGAAAATCGGGACAGAAACACCAACCTCAATGGTTTGGACCAAAACCACAACGGACGAAGAAAACTCAAGAATCCCAGTTGATTCTCCAAAAACCTGTCCTTGATCCCTTCTCCTAGCAAGATAATGACCAAAACTCATCATTTTGGCATCTACACACTTAGATCTACCCATAACGGGTGTAGATCTAAGAAACCAAGGGAAGAGAAGAAGTATATCTAAATAGATCTAAGAAACCGATCAAGAAAGAAGAAGAACGATGACATACCTTGAGAATCCCACTTTGATTCACCAAGAGGAGCCTTTAGATCACCCCCGAAACAAAGTAAGAACCCTCTCTGACCCCAGGAGAAGACAAATCTTGAGTTAGGGCCACTGAGGAGGAAAAACGAAGCATTTAGAGGAAAAAAGGCTGAGATCCACAATTTAAGGATCTAGTTTTAAGTGACCGCATGGTTTGTCCGCACGGTTTATCAAACCGTGGGCACACTGTGCGGATCTCACTATCCAGGGTTGCTATTCCGCACAGTTTAGTCGCACGGTTTACCAAACCGTGTGCACACTGTGCGTACCCCACTATCCAGTGCTGCTAGGTTGGCACGGTTTGCTTGCACGGTTTATCAAACCGTGCGCAAACCGTGCACAAGCCATTGCCTTTTTATTTCACTTAAAATTTATCCCAAACGCACCTCCAAGTCACTACTCCAAAACAGAGGCACTTAGAGATATCAAAAAAGTACCTGAAAACGTAATGGGATGTTACAGGTTTTTACTATTATCCTATAATTATTTGACATCATTTTTACCCATTTTTTATTTTTAAAATAATGTTTTGAAAAGAATATTTTTGATGTTTTCTAAAATAAGGATCTTTGTGACTTTTCTAAAAAAATACCAAAAGAATTTTTTTTACATATACAGTATGAGTGGATTTACCTAATTTCAAAACATCTTAATGTCTTGAAGATTTATTTAAAATCATACATGGTTATTTTCAAAGAAAATATTTTTATTGGTAATTTCAAGGATTTTAAGAGAATAAAATACCTTTCAAAATGGAAAGGATATTTTCCTCAAAAATTATTCCATGTAAAATTTCAAAATAACTTTCCATATAAGAAAGAATTATTCGATTTTAATTGTGTTTTATTGGGATATTATCAAAGGATAACATTCTTATTATTTCAAAGATTGGTTTATGTTTATGATGGAATGATGTTTAGGAATTCTATTTATTTTCCATGATTTATGTTATGATGAAATTTTTATGAAATCCAATTATTTTTATGGGTTCTGATATGATTAATGATTTATATTCTAGCGGAACACATATGTATGGATTTCATTATGTGATGGGTGGGACCTAAATTCCCCTCTAATTCATTAGGTAATGATAAAATTTCTATGATATCAAAGGGTATATAGGTGGTAAACCAAAGCTTAAAATTAGAGGGTACAAGGGAGGTCATCCTAATCCCAAAACTAGAGGGTACACAGGAGGTCTTCCCAATCCCGAAGTAGGTATAAGGGAGAATATACCATATAAATACCAAACCTTAAACATTAAATAATCTAGTAAATTCCTTTAGAATTCACTTATTTACATTCCTAAAGATTTTTTCAGTTTATATCTTTAGAAAATTTAGAAATATTTCATAGATATCAACCCACAAGAATACAAAGTTGGTACCAGCAAAATTGTATCCATTTCTTCCAAAATATAAAACATTTAAAATAAAACAACAACATTACTTCTTTGAAAAATCATTATAAAATGAAACTTGACTTCCTTATTTCTGTTAAACATCCTTATAACCTATAAAAAACATTTCAAATATTGTATGAGAATAAAAATCCCAAAAAGTTATATAAAAATAAGGAAATAAATCATTAGTCCATGAATACTTATAAAAATATGAAATCATTTTCACAAAGTCATACATCTCACCCATATATACTTACTTTGTGAAACATGATATTTCCATAAAACATAAAGAATATAAATAAAATTAAAAGGTTTATTGGGTAATTACTTATATAATATTGTAACCATCATAACTACCTTATGATTTGTAACCCTCGTAGCTACCTTAAAATGTAACCCACATGGCTACCTTATGGTGTAACCATCATAGTTACAATAGTAGTAACCATACAGTCGACATCCAACTTACACATACCCAATGAATTGGATAAAGATATAGGTACCAACCTTCATCATAAACAATTCTCAAGATCTATAACATAATCATAAAATATTAATAATTGCATAAAAACATTTCTTTTAAATTTTGTAAAATAGAATTTTAAAAGAGGATTTTTAAAAGGAAATACCTTTACCAATATCATCGAATTGATGTGAGAATTAATATAATGAAAGGAATATGTGTATAAAGTATAAATCCAAATAATAAAACATAATACAAAAAAACCAATTAAAAAAATATTCTTAGTACCATATAATAAATGAATTAGAAGGTTAAACTAAAGAATGGAAATTGGGTTAAGAATTCCCTTACATCGGGTTTGTCTTACTTAAAACTTTTTTAAAAATCCAGTATAATTCTTGAAAGAGTGTTATTAATATTTTCAAGAAACATAATCATGTTTAAAAACCTTGTATTATCATTTTATAACATCATTCAATCCATTTATTAATAATAGTTTGTTATTTCCATTGTTTGGGTGTGTGCCTTACATGATTTCCATGGTTGGTTCGTAAAGGATTTTCTTGTCGAATGAATGTGAAACTATAGAATTGGAATGAAACTGTATTGATATGATTCCAAAATATTAAATTATTCCATAAATCATTTTTTATATGGTATAAGGATGAATTTTTTGATAAATCATTAGTGAAATTCGTTGAGATCATTCTGATGATTCTTCGATAATCATGAACTATTTTCATTATATAACATAATATTATGTATATATCTTATTTTCAAGAAATGAAAGAGGTTGTTTCATAAAATTTAAAATATTTTTTCACCATTAAAATGGTTTATTAATCATATTTTAAGGAATTAAATGAAATTCCAAACACATCATCCACGATGTCGGTAAATCAACACACCACGGATGATGTTCGTATTTCTTTGAATAAGAGGGAGAGGAGAAGAAGTATGTTGATGATTTTTTCCATAAACATGATAAAATCCAAAATATATAATATTATGGAGCTTTCATGTCTCTTTTATAAGTTCATGGGAAGATATTATAATAAAATTAAAGGAATTGAAAATAAAATACAAGAAAATGAAAGAGGATTTTTACCTCTAGACCTCTTCTCCTTGAGATCCTCCTTAAAGACCTTGGTTTTGGCCTTTTTGTGAGAGTAGAAGGTCTTGAATGTGGTTAAAAACCTTGGTAAGGGGATTGGTCATAATTTAGAAAATTCTAAAAACTTTATAGGTGTGAGAGGAATAGAGATGAGGGTGGTATTTATAGTGGAGGAAAGGAGGGGTTTTCCATTATTTTAATCATTAGTTTAATATTTTTTTCTCAAGACTATGAATAGTCTTGATTATTGTGACCAGAAATAGTAAATAGAGCATATTATTTCAAACCAAGGGATCTTTAATCAAGAAAACATCATATATGACACAATAATTTACGTATTTATCTTATTTTGTAAATTATTGTATTTCACTATTCACTAAAAATTCCACTATTTCAGAAAAATCCCAAAATTTCACTATAATAATTTTTTAACATGTAGAATCCAAAAATGAACTCCATTTTATAAAAAAAATCTAATAAATATTATAAATTTTGTTTTGACATAGAATTATAATTTATTCAAAAAATAACAATTTTAAAACTATAATTGATTTTATAACACCTTGAAAATTAATCAAGGTCTTATGAAATTATCATATCACCATAAAACAACAAAATAATAATTTATGATTACACTTCATGAAAATAAATTTTCATTTAAATTATTAAATTAATAACAAATGTGTAATTAAATCTTTATAACTTACAAAAATACCAACACTTATATAATGAGCATATTGTCACTTATAAGATTCCTTTTTATTATACAATCATTGGTAAGGTTTCTATTCATTTGGACAATTTACTATTCATAAGGATCATATTATTATTCATAAGGGTATGTTACTATTCACTAAAAATTAATCTTTCCCTGTCAGACTCCAAATAACTTATTGATTGCAACTATGTATGTCAGTTTTTCGAAATTAAAATCATAAAAGAGGAAAAATTATGTTTAATGGATAGTTTATAACTATATGCTTAAAAAATTGTGTCATTATGTAGAGACTCAGTGTTTCATGCATTTCAATTTATTTTTAATTCCATGGGGTGTTACATTCTCTCCACCTTCTAGAAATTGTGTCCTTGCAATTTTTAATTACTTATTAAAGAAGTAAAGGTACCTTTTCTTTATTGCATTTTAAGATTCCCATGTTGCTTCTTCAACCACGTGGTTTCTCCACAAAACCTTTACCTAGTGGATTACCTTATCCCATAATACTTGTTCTCTTCGATCAATAATCTGAACAGGTTTCTCTTCATAAGAAATGTTATCTTTCATATGAACTACATATGGGCTTAAAACATGAGATGAATCAAGAACATTCTTTATCAATATCTAAACATGAAAAACATTGTGTATATGAGATAAACTTAGTGGAAATGCTACTAGATAGGGCATTGGACCAACTTTATCTATGATTTCATAATTTCCAATGAACCATGTACTTATCTTTCCTTTATTAAAAAAAATGCATAACACTTTTCCATGGTGAGATTCTAAGAAAAACATGATCACCTATCCCGAAAGAAACTTATTTCCTCCTATTATATGCATAACTTTTCTTCCTACTCTGAGCTATCCTCATGTGTTTCTGGATCATCTTCACTTTCTCATACACTTCCTCTACTAATTTTAGTCCCATAAATTTCGTTTACCGGACTTCATCCCAAAATGATGGAGTTCAACACCACTTCCCATATAATTCCTCAAAGGGTTCCATATGTATACTAGAATGAAAACTGTTTTTATAATAAATCAAAACTAGAGAAATATGTTGATCCCAAATTCCCTGGTAGTCCATTAAACACGATTGAAGCATATCGTACAATATCTAAATTGTTCACTCAGCCTGTCAATTAGATTAAGGATGAGAGGTTGTGCTCAAATTTAATTCTATATCCAAAGACTTCGGAAGTCCCTTCCAAAAGTTATAAGTGAACCTAGGATCCTGGTCAGATACAATGGAAAGAGTAACTCCATTTAAACTAACAATATCTTTAATTTACAGTCAATAAATATGACCCAAAGACCTAATATCTTTCATATGAAGGAAATGTGTAGATTTAGTCAGTCGGTCAATTATAACACATATTGCATTGTTACCATGATATGTCATTGGTAGTCCCACCATAAAGTCCATGTACATATTTTCTCATTTCCACTCTATCACTGGAAAAGGCTGAAGCATCCCCTTTCATATTTGTTGATCTGCTTTAACCTATTGACATATCAAACATTTCATGGTAAAATCAGAAATATATCTCTTTATTTCATCCCACCAGTAATACTCCTTAAGCTCATTGTACATCTTAGTACTTCCAGGATGAACTGAAAATTGATAACTATAAGCTTCACACTACAATTATTTCTTCAACTAGGAATCAAATGCCACACATAATCATTTTCCAAATCTCAAAACACAATATTTATCAAGGTTTAATTCTATAAACATTCCCATTATAACCAATTATACCTTTTTCTATATCTCAAGGTATTCTTTATTCACTTTCTTAATTATTTCTAATAGGGAAAATTGCACTGAAACTTGAAACAAAATAGAGGAATTTCCTTCACCAACAACTTCCAAGCCAAAATTCATCTAATCATTAATCAAAGGGTCGTGTTCTAGCCATAACATATTAAATGATGCATGATTTTTTCGACTCAAGGCATCTACTACTTTTTTTTCTTTTCCCGGATGGTAATTGATCATGAAATCATAATATTTTATCAATTCAACCCATCTTCTCTGCATCATGTTTAATTCCTTATAAGTTAATATATACTTCCAAATTTTTTGGTCAGTATATATTTCACATTTGGCTCCGTATAAATGATGCCTCCAATTTTTCAAAGCAAAAAATCCATAGCTACAAATTCTTAATCATGTGTTGGATAATTTGAATCATGAGGTTTCAGTTGTCTTTCTGCATAAGAAATAACCTGATCATTCTGCATTAGAACACAACCAAGTCTTTTCAAGTAAGAATCATTATATATAACAAACTCACCTTTTTTAGAAGGCAGGGCCAAAACTAGAGCATTAACCAATCTCTTCTTTAGTTCCAAAAAACAAACATCAAATTCTTCAGTCCAAGTAAATTTAATCCCTTTCGCATTAACATAGTTAGAAAGATAGATTACAATGAAAAGTTTTTAACAAAGGGTTAGTAGTAACCTACCAATCAAAGAAAACTACAAATCTTGTTAACATTTGTATGTCTTGGTCAATCATCAACCATTTTTTTTGGTAATGATATACTATTATTCCACCCTTATTTACAATATTCCTAATAAAAGAAATCAGTTGCAACAAAAAATCACATTTTCTAAACTTTATGTGTAACTAATTTTCTTTGAGAGTTTTTAAGACAATCCTTAAATGGTTTTCATGATCCTCTGAACTTTTTGAAAAGACCAAAATATCATAAATAAGTAAAAAAAACTTATCCAAATATTCATGGAATATTCTATTCAAAAGATCCATGAATACAATAGGGGAATTTTTCAAACCGAATGGAATAACAATAAACTCATCATAACCATATCTAGTACAAAAAGCTATTTTGTGGATGTCATCCTCCTTTACCTTCAGTTGATGGTATCCAGATCTCAAGTTAATATTTGAAAAATACTGAGATCTCTAGATCTGATCAATCATGTCATTGATATGAGGAAAATGATATTTATTCTTAGCATTAATGTTATTCAAATATCTTTAATCAATGCAAAGTATCATGGAACCATATTTCTTTCTGAAAAAAAAAAGAGGAGAACCCCATGGTGACGTTCTAGGATGAATGAAGCCTTTATAAGAAACTCATACAACTGATTTTTTAATTAAAGAAGTTCCACTTGAGACATTTGATAAGGGGGTTTGGAAATTGTCTTAGCATCAAAAACTAGGTCAATAGTAAATTCAACTTGCTGATCATGTATAAGACTCAGTAACTCATCATAAAAAACATAAAGGTATTTATTTCCCACTGGCACATCATTAATCTGAACAGTTCCCTTATTTTCAAAAATATGAGATAGATAATTTTATTTCCATATTTCAATATTTTTTTAGCTTCGTGATATGTTATCAATTGTATGAGTTTATTCTTGTATACAAACTGACACTCTTTCTGAAAAATAACTTCTTTACCTCTAAAATCAATCTTAATATGATAAATAGAATCCCAATCCATATTAAAAATAATATGAAACTCTACTAAGGGTAAAACAAAAAGGTTTCAAGTAATGTATTTCCATAGATAACTATAAGAAGATTCTTATAATGCATTTTTCCTATGATATTTACCCATGGTGTTTTAACCATAAGTTTTCTTCTCACTTCTTGAGGTTAAATTCAAAATTTACTAGAAACTTTCTCATAAATAAAGGAATGTGTAGACCCCATATCAAACAAGTCATTAGAAAAATTTGAGTAAAAAAACAAAGTACCAGATACCGCTTCATTAGATGGTCCAATATCTACCGACGTAGTCGCAAAGGATATCACCACACCTTTCTACTTATATTCAGGTTGTTTTCCATCATTCGAATATTTTTTGGGCATGTATTTGAACATTGACCCTTATCTCCATATTTAAAACACTTAACATTTTTCTTATTAGGATTAATGTTAAGATCATTTTCCTTAAAATCTTGGGATATATTTCCAAACTTATCACATTGAAAACACTTCCTAGTTTTTGTAATTCATTCATCAATGTTCTTTTTACCACACTTTTCAAAAACCAGAAACTCGACATTCTTACCCTCGGATTTCTTTGATTTATTCTTACCTATTGATTTCCATTTGGACCACTTCTTCTTCTTGTCTTCAAAGTAAAAATGATCATTTTTAAATTCCATTTATACCCTCTAATCACATTATAAAAGTTTATCATAAATTTTGAATTCATAGGAGTCCCTTAAAATATTCACTTCAATCCTAAGTAAAAGCGATTGATTTTTCTATCAATATCCCAAATAAGATATGGAGAATAACTTTCCAATCAGGTAAAGTTTTCTTTATACACAACCACTAAATCTTTCTCTTTTTCTTCAATTAAAGGAGTTTCACTACTGGAAATGCTGTTTTTCCCAACGGGTGTTTACCAACGGTTTGCTAAAACCGTTGGGCTTGAAGGATTAAGAAAGCCTTTCCCAACGGTTCACTGAAACCATAGGGAAAAGCCACCCCTTTGCCAACGGTTTCTTCAAACCGTTGGTAAAGGGGTGTGTTAATCACCCTTTTTCCAACGGTTCTGTTGAACCGTTGGGAAAGGGTCACCCCTTTGCCAACGGTTTCCTCAAACCGTTGGTAAAGGGGTCCTTAGCATCTCTTTCCCAACGGTTCTTAAAAACCGTTGGGAATTATTTCCCCCAAATCCAGCCGCGGGGATTCTCTCCCCCATTCGCACAGAAACCTAATTTCATCCGCTCCACCGCTCTCCCCTCGCGAAATCCCCTATCCGAAGAGGTGAAAACCATCTGAAATCAGGTATCTTTTCATTTATACACATATAATTCCTGGTATCTTTTCATTTATACACATATACTTCCTTATTTTTATTGTTATTGCTTTAGTATTTTAGTTTTAAGTTATCAATCCACCTCCAGCTCTCTGCTACTCTCCAAATCCCCCATCCGAATAGGTGAAAACCCATTTGAATCATCTCAAATCAAGTAATTTTTTTTATACACATATGGTCCCTTGTCTTTATTATTTTTATTTTTATTGCTCTAGTATTTTAGTTTTAAGTTATCAATCCAGCTGCAGCTCTCTGCTAATCTCAAACTCCCCCATAGGAATAGGTGAAAACCCATCTGAATCGTCTCAAATCAGGTAATTTTTTCTTTATACACATATGGTACCTTGTTTTTATTGTTATTTATCTAATATTTTAGTTTTACGTTTGGATTTTGATGTGATTTCACCGTGTAAAATAGGGAAATGAATAAATATTTTGTTAATTAATTAGTTTTCCCTAGAATATCAGTTGTGTTATAATTTCCATGCTAAATAAAGGGGTAATGTAATAAAAAACCTTGAATAAATAAATTGTGGACGTTGGGGTATGTTGCCTCTATGAGAGGTTTTTTGTTGTGTTTCATTGTTTGTTGTAGGCTGTTTTATGGGGATTGAGGTGACCAGTTGGGCTTTGTGATATGTGGGGTTGTAATGTGATGGTTAGTGGGCATGGATGTGTCATGTGAAGTTGTATGATAGTGATGATGTGTGGTGGTGTTGTGTCTTGTGGAGGTGTTGTGTGATGAAGTTGTGGTGTATAATGTGTGAGGTGGTTTTGGTTGTGTTGTGGTTTGTGATGTGCAATATTTTTATTGTGATATGTGGTTGTTTTGGTGAGATGGTTGGTCGATGTAACATGGTGTCGATGGTTATTGTGAGATGGTGAGTTGTTGTGTGGTGGTTTTATTAGTTTCCTGGTTATCTATGGAATAAATTATGCTGTTAAAACAAAAAAAAAAGATATTAAATAAATGAGATGGAATAGAAATGGATGTCTGGTAAATGGATTTAATTAATTTAACATTAAATGAATGGACAATGTAAGTGTGAATGATGTGGCTTATAAATGAATGTGAGAAATTCTATGCGTCTTGTGTGGTGGTGGTGTGGTTTATGTGTTTTATGGTAGTAGTGAAGTGTGTGATTATGTAGTTAATGTGAACCCATAGGTTGAGTATTTTGTACTATCTATATATCATGTATTTTTATGTTATTTCTACACATTCCAGGGGGGTGGTATGTCTAGGTGGTGGTGGTGGGGTTGCAGGGGAGGGGGGTGTGGGCTGTTTGGGAGGGGGGCGGGGCTATCCAGGGGGGGTACGGGGTGTCCAGGGGGTATGGGGGTGGGCGGGCTGTCCACAAGGGTGGACGGGCTGTCCACGGGGGTGGTCGGGCTGTCAAGGAGGGGTGGGCGGGCTGTCCAGGGGGGTGGGTGGGCTGGCCACTGGGGGGTAGGGGTGTCCAGGGGGGTGGGTGGGCTATCCAAGGGGGTGGGGGGCTTTCCATAGGGAGAAGGGGTGTCGAGGGGGGTGGGTGGGCTATCCACGGGGGGTGGTTGGGCTGTCTAGGGGGTAGGGGGGTGTCACGGGGGTGGGTGGGTTGTCCACGGGGGGGTGGGCGGGGCTGTCCACAGGGGTGGGAAAGCCTGTCCACAGGGGGTGGGCGGGGCTATCCATGGGTGTGGGTTGTCCTGGGGGTCTGGGTGGGGTGTCCTGGTGGGGGAGGGGTGTGTGGGGTGTCCAGGGGGGTGGTATGTCTAGGTGGTGGTGGTGGGGTTGCAGAGGAGGGGGGTGTAGGCTGTTTAAGAGGGTGGTGGTGGGGTTGCATGGGAGGGGGGGTGTAGGCTCTTTGTGATGTGCAATATTTTTGGTTTACACATAAATTTTCTTTTTCTAATTATTTACATATTTGTTTTCAAATGCAGGAAATGCATCCAATTGAAGAGAGACGAAGAAAAAAAATGGCGGAGAACAATCGTCGGATGGAGGAGATGGGCATTCCACCATTAGTGCCTACAGTGAGTACTTTATTTCAAATATATATATATATATATATATATATATACAGAATATATAATGTCATGTGATTAATTTTTTTTGCAAACTTTTTTGTAGGATCCACCATTACGTCAACAGTTATTCGACAAGGAGCCTAGTACTGGTCCTAGTACTCAGGTCGGTGGTACGAGGAGGGTTCGTACCAGAGGTGTACGTAGAGTTGCGCGTGCCCGACTAGACCCTGCCCCTCCCACTGACATTTCAGCCTTCCCACATTCTGATCCCGGTGTGTCGTTAGGTATACATGGGGTATTTAGGCCTCCCATGTTTTCGCTACCTTCTGCATCTTCTGCCCCATCATTTTCACATCCCATGATGATTCCCGCTCCCCAGTCAGCATCAGGTCATACAACTGTTCCATCTTCTTTTCCTTCTACTTCTGTCTCTCCGATCTTTTATATTCCATCGTCTTCGACTCCTGTTCCACTAGAGGGTGTTCCATCAGGTTCTGTGGATTCGGCGCCACTCATTGATCAGACTAGCGCAGGTATAATTATAAAACCCTAACAAATTTTTATAGCAATATTTATTTTCATTATAACATGTTTTGATAAAATATTTGTTTTTCTTTCATGACAGATACATCTACTGATAGGAGGCGGGGGCAGGGCCGTACATGCATGCGTTCGGTGTGGAACCGTCGCACACAGGTTATGGTGGAATATAATGAAGACAATCAGATGGTTGAGAAAACAGGGCAGCAATGTCGGAGTTTTCTGGCGACGCTTTCCAAATACTCCGACATCATTCCCGTCAGCCCGCTGTCGTGGAGAAATTTACCACATGAGGTCAAAGATAGAGCTTGGGCAGAGATATGGGTAAAAAAATCTGTTGTATTTAATTCCATGAATTATTTTTGTATTTATATGAATTAATATTTTGATTTCAGCTTCGATTTAATTTTCCTAATGGTGAGGGTGCACGACTGGAACGTCTAAAGGATTTAGGCGAGCTTTGGAGAGCCTACAAGCATGAGCTGTATATTGGCTGGCGTGCTAGAGTTGGCACTGAGTTAGAGGCGGTACCAGTCGTGGATGATTGTCCTATAGAGCAGTATCGTCAGATGATTACTCATTGGACGAGTACCCAATTTAAGGTATGAATTACATTTGAGGTATTTAAATAATAACTTTCAAGTTTTGAATTAATATTATCCTTTTCATTATCGAATTTTATTTAGGAATCATCTGGAAAAAATAAAAAAAACATTGATGCAAAAAAATACCTCCATACACTAGGACGCACGACGATGCCGGATCATGAGAGGCAACCGGTATGACAATTGTTTATAAGTTTTCTTTACGACTTACATTTTCTTTTGTTTCCTCAATTATATAATCATTTGCTAAAGTTTTTATATAACTTTTGTTTTCAATGTCATTGTAGAGTCAAGTACAAAATATTGAAGGACGTGTGCCTCGAGCAAAACTGTTTTGCTCAAGTAGACGAAAAAAGGATGGAAGTGTTGTCAACGAAGCAACTCAGCAGCAGATTGTAAGTTTTAATCTGTTGATTTTATATTTTAATATCTATTTCGTAACTTAATAATATATTTATATTTGTAACAGGATGCTTTAGAGGCCCTCGATGCCCAAGAAGCAGACAATTTTGGGCCATCTGATCACTTACATCAGGTGTTGGGAGAGGATCATTCTGGCAGAGTACGCTGCTGACCTAGGATAGCCCCGACGAGGTATTGGCCTGCCTCAAGTACGAGTTGTAGTGCCACCGAGCTACAGCAAGTTAGGAAACAGGAAGAACAGGCCTGAGAAAAGGGCCACAGAGACGGCAGAACAGTCTTCTAGGGCAAACAGTGCATTTATGAAATTTATTGAAGTTCTACGTCCAACACTTCCAGCAGAGGCCAACCCAGTGATTGATGAATACATGTCGTCGATACATTCTATATTTGGTGCACCAGGTGGCAGTTCCAGTGGTGGTCAGGCCGATGTCCAGCTTGAAGATGATGATGGTGAGGAGTCTGATGTGGAAGAGGAGGGAGATGAGGAGGGCGAGGAGGAGGGAGAAGGCGAGGAGGAAGGCGCTGTGGAGGGTGAGGACGATGAGGGAGGGCGATGACGAGGGTGATTATGATGATGATGATGGTGATGCTGATGCTGATGTGGGACATATTGATCCGTTACATTTTTGACTTATATTACTGAGATTTGATGTTTAATCTATTCTAGTTGTTGGTTTTATCTAGACTCATAGTATAGTATTGGATTTGAGTTATTTTTATATATTGTCTGTTTTTATGGATGTTGTTGTCTTTTAGTGGTTGTGTGTTTGAGAAATCCCTGGACAACCCCCCTCATTCTTGGACCCTGGACAACCCCCCCCTCCCCCTTGGACCCCGAACACCCCCCAAACACCCCCCGGAGAGCCCCGCGGACATCCCCCTAGACATCCCCCCGTACAGCCCCAACCCTCCACCCTGGACCCCAGATAGCCCCCCGGACAACCCCCCCCCCCCCCCCCCCACCCTCCCCCTTGGACCCCGGACAACCCCCCAAACACCCCCCCAGACAGGCCCTTGAACAACCCCGGACAACCCCCTGAACAACCCATGAATAACCCCTGAATAACCCCTGAACAACCCCCTGAACAACCCCCGAACAGCCCTTGAACAACCCCGGACAACCCCCTGAACAACCCCCAAACACCCCCCCCCCCCCGGACAGACCCCCGCACAGCCCCCCCACCCTCCTCCTTGGTCCCCGGACAGCCCCCCGGACACCCACCGGACAGCCCCCCCCGGATAGCCCCCGCGGAAAGCCCCCTGGACAGCCCCCCGTACAGCCCCCAACCCTCCACCCTGGACCCCGGATAGCCCCCCGTACAGCCCCCCGGACAAAACCCCCCCCCCCCCCCCCACCCTCCCCCTTGGACCCCGGACAAACCCCCCCAAACACCCCCCGGACAGCCCCCTGAACAACCCCGGACAACCCCCTGAACAACCCCTGAACAACCCCTGAACAACCCCTGAACAACCCCCTGAACAACCCTCGGACAGCCCCCTGAACAACCTCGGACAACCCCCTGAAAAAATCCCCAAACACCCCCCCGGACAGACCCCGCACAGCCCCCCCACCCTCCTCCTTGGTCCCCGGACAGCCCCCCGGACACCCACCGGACAAGCCCCCCGGACAGCCCCCCGGGACAGCCCCTCCACCTTCCTTAATTTCATTAGCTCTGAAATGTTTCATAGCACGATCAACTAAATCTAATCCATACTAAATATGATATAAAAATATTCTATATGAATTTCCATAAGATTTTAAGTGAAAACAAAAAGTGACATATGGAAAACTGTCCAAACGCATTCGAAATGTGTTGATGCTTTAGGAAAACGATCCATGGGTCATATGTGACGTGTACGAATCAACTCCGCCTCAATCCGAGGCGCGGTGTGGTCGGGAACAACTCAAAGTGTATGTCTTTTGTTTCAAAAGGACATCATTTTAAATGAAAAACATCAACTGGCATACGGAAAACTGGCCAAACGCATTCGGATTGTGTTGATACTTTAAGAAAACAATCCATGGGTCATTTGAGACGTGTACGAGTCAACCCCGCCTAAATCCGAGATGTGGTGTGGTCGGGGACCACTCTAAGTGACTTTCTTTTGTTTAAAATGGACAGTATTTTAAGTACATATGGAAAACCGACCAAACGCATTCGGTTTTCTGTTTGAAACTTTAGGAGAACGATCCATGGGTCATATTTCATGTGTACGAGTCAACTCCCACCTCAATCCGAGGTGCGGT
Organism: Viscum album; assembly: GCA_963277665.1. NCBI lineage: Eukaryota > Viridiplantae > Streptophyta > Magnoliopsida > Santalales > Viscaceae > Viscum > Viscum album. The sequence goes on from OY728160.1 coordinate 1,687,007,817, forward strand.
GTGGCCGACACCACTCAAAGTGTCTCTATTTTGTTTAAAATGGACTTCATTTTTAGTGAAAACAAAATATGACATACGGAAAACCAACCATACGCATTCGGTTTCTGTTGAAACTTTAGGAGAACGATCCATGGGTCATATGTGACGTGTAAGAGTCAAGGCCACCTCAATCCGAGGCGCAGTGTGGCCGACACCACTCAAAGTGTCTCTATTTTGTTTAAAATGGACAATATTTTGGCCGTTTATGACACCAGAACTGCGTTGTCAGTCACCGCGAGCACATGGCACGTCCGATTGACGTGCCGTCTGCGCGTACACGTCATGAATAATAATTAGAATGTTGCACGGTGGTTTCAGGTCAATCCGAGGTCGTCTGCTATGAATTTGACCGTTTGACGCCCGTTTTGGCTGTTTATGACACCAGAACTGCGTTGTCGGTCACCGCGGGCACACGGCACGTCTGATTGACGTGCCGTCTGCTCGATCACTTCATAAATCACTCACCCGTATTTGTTGTCAGATTAAGGTCATTACGACTTCGTTCGGCCCTATTTGGACCCCCCTCACGCGCGTTTATTACGAAGCGTGTGCATCACTTAAAATACGAATATTGAGCCGTACCGCGCAAACCGCACGTCCGATTGACGTGCCGTTTGCGCGTACACATCATGAATAATAATTAGAATGTTTCACGGTGGTTTCAGCTCAATCTGAGGTCGTCCGCTATGAATTTGACCGTTGGACGCCCGTTTTGGCCGTTTATGACACCAGAACTGCGTTGTTGGTCACCGCGGGCACATGGCACGTTCAATTGACATTCTGTCTGCTCGACCACTTCAGAAATCACTCACCCATATTTTTCGTCTGATTTCAGGTCATTCCGGCTTCGTTTGGCCCATTTGCACCCCCCTCACGCGCGTTTACGAAGCGCGTGCATCACTTAAAATACAAATATTGAGCCGTACCGCGCAAACCGCACGTCCGATTGACGTTCCGTCTGCGTGTACACATCACGAATAATAATTAGAATGTTACACGGTGGTTTCAGCTCAATCTGAGGTCGTCCGCTATGAATTTGACCGTTGGACGCCCGTTTTGGCCGTTTCTGACACCAGAACTGCGTTGTCGGTCACCGCGGGCACACGGCACATCTGATTGACGTGTCGTCTGCTCGAACACTTCAGAAATCACTGTCCCGTATTTTTCGTCTGATTTCAGGCCATTCCGACTTCGTTCGGCCCGTTTGGACCCCCCTCACGCGCGTTTACGAAGCACGCGCATCACTTAAAACACGAATATTGAGCCGTACCGCGCAAACCGCACGTCCGATTGGCGTGCCGTCTGCGCTTTCACATCACGAATAATAATTAGAATGTTGCACGGTGGTTTCAGGTCAATCCGAGGTCGTCCTCTTTGAATTTGACCGTTTGACGCCCGTTTTGGCCGTTTATGACACCAGAACTGCGTTGTCGGTCACCGCGGGTACACGGCACGTCTGATTGACGTTCCGTCTGCTCGACCACTTCATAAATCACTCACCCGTATTTTTCGTCTGATTTCAGGCCATTCCGAAATCGTTCGGCCCATTTGGACCACCCTCACGCGCGTTTACGAAGCGCGCGCATCACTTAAAACACAAATATTGAGCCGTACCGCGCAAACCGCACGTCCGATTGACGTGTCGTCTACGTGTACACATCACGAATAATAATTAGAATGTTTCACGGTGGTTTCAGTTAAATCCGAGGTCGTCCGCTATGAATTTGACCGTTTGCCGCCCGTTTTGGCCGTTTATGACACTAGAACTGTGTTGTCGGTCACCGCGGGCACACGGCACGTCCGATTGACGTGTCGTCTACTTGACAACTTCATAAATCACTCACCCGTATTTTTCGTCTGATTTCAGGCCATTCTGAAATCGTTCGGCCTGTTTGGACCACCCTCACGCGCGTTTACGAAGCGCGCGCATCACTTAAAACACGAATATTGAGCCGTACCGTGCAAACCGCACGTCCGATTGACGTGCCGTCTGCGCGTACACGTCACGAATAATAATTATAATGTTTCACGGTGGTTTTAGGTCAATCTGAGGTCGTCCGCTATGAATTTGACCGTTTGATGCCCGTTTTGGCCGTTTATGACACCAGAACTGCGTTGTCGGTCACCGCTGGGACACGGCACGTCCGATTGACGTGCCGTCTGCTCGACCACTTCATAAATCACTCAACCGTATTTGTCGTCTGATTTTAGGTCATTCCGAAATCGTTCGGCCCGTTTGGACCACCCTCACGCGCATTTACGAAGCGCGCGCATCACTTAAAACACGAATATTGAGCCGTACCGCGCAAACCGCATGTCCGATTGACGTTACGTCTGCGCGTACAGGTCACGAATAATAATTAGAATGTTGCACGGTGGTTTCAGGTCAATCCGAGGTCGTCCTCTATGAATTTGACCGTTGGACGCCCGTTTTGGCCATTTATGACACCAGAACTGCGTTGTCGGTCACCGCGGGCACACGGCACGTCCGATTGACGTTCCGTCTACTCGACCACTTCATAAATCACTCACCCGTATTTTTTCGTCTGATTTCAGTCCATTCCGAAATCGTTCGGCCTGTTTAGACCACCCTTACGCGCGTTTACGAAGCGCGCGCATCACTTAAAAAATGAATATTGAGCCGTACCGCGCAAACCGCACGTCCGATTGATGTGATGTCTGTGCTTACACGTCACGAATAATAATTAGAATGTTTCACGGTGGTTTCAGCTCAATCTAAGGTCGTCCGCTATGAATTTGACCGTTTGACGCCCGTTTTGGCCGTTTATGACACTAGAACTGCGTTGTCGGTCACCGCGGGCACAGGGCACGTCCAATTGACGTTCCGTCTGCTCGACCACTTCAGAAATCACTCACCCGTATTTTTCGTCTGATTTCAGGCCATTCCGACTTCGTTCGGCCCGTTTGGACCCCCCTCACGCGCATTTACGAAGCACGCGCATCACTTAAAATACGAATATTGAGCCGTACCACGCAAACCGCACGTCTGATTGACGTGATGTCTACGCGTACATGTCACGAATAATAATTAGAATGTTGCAGGGTGGTTTGAGCTCAATATGAGGTCGTCCTCTATGAATTTGACCGTTGGACGCCCGTTTTGGCCGTTTATGACACCAGAACTGCGTTGTCGGTCACCGCGGGCACACGGCACGTCCGATTGATGTTCCGTCTGCTCGAACACTTCAGAAATCACTGTCCCGTATTTGTCGTCTGATTTCATGCCATTCCGACTTCGTTCGGCCTGTTTGGACCCCCCTCACGTGCGTTTACGAAGCGCGTGCATCACTTAAAACACGAATATTGAGCCGTACTGCGCAAACTGCATTCCCGATTGGCGTGCCGTCTGCGCGTACACGTCAAGAATAATAATTATAATGTTTCATGGTGGTTTCAGGTCAATCTGAGGTCGTCCGCTATGAATTTGACCGTTTGACGCCCGTTTTGGCCGTTTATGACACCAGAACTGCATTGTCGGTCACCGCGGGCACACGGCACGTCCAATTGATGTGTCGTCTACTCGATCACTTCATAAATCACTCACCCGTATTTGTCGTCTGATTTCAGGCCATTCTGAAATTGTTCAGCCCGTTTGGACCACCCTCACGCGCGTTTACGAAGCGCGCGCATCACTTAAAACACGAATATTGAGTCGTACCGCGCAAACCGCACGTCCTATTGACGTGCCGTCTGCGCGTACACGTCACGAATAATAATTAGAATGTTTTACAGTGGTTTCAGGTCAATCTGAGGTCGTCCGCTAAGAATTTGACCGTTTGACGCCCGTTTTGGCCGTTTATGACACCAGAACTGCGTTGTCGGTCACCGCGGGCACACGGCACGTCCGATTGACGTTCTGTCTACTCGACCACTTCATAAATCACTCACCCATATTTTTCGTCTGATTTCAGGCCATTCCGAAATCGTTCGGCCCGTTTGGACCACCCTCACGCGCGTTTACGAATTGCGCGCATCACTTAAAACACGAATATTGAGCCGTACCGCGCAAACCGCATGTCCGATTGACGTGCCGTCTGCGCGTACACGTCACGAATAATAATTAGAATGATGCACGGTGGTTTCAGGTCAATCCGAGGTTGTCCGCTATGAATTTGACCGTTTGACGCCCGTTTTGGCCGTTTATGACACCAGAACTGCATTGTCGGTCACCGCGGGCACACGGCACGTCCGATTGACGTGCCGTCTGCTCGACCACTTCATAAATCACTCACCTGTATTTTTCGTCTGATTTCAGGCCATTCCGAAATCGTACAGCCCGTTTGGACCACCCTCACGCGCGTTTATGAAGCGCGCATCACTTAAAACACGAATATTGAGTCGTACCGCGCATATCGCACGTCCGATTGACGTGCCGTCTGCGCGTACATGTCACGAATAATAATTAGAATGTTCCAAGGTGGTTTCAGGTCAATCCGAGGTCGTCCGCTATGAATTTGACCGTTGGACGCCCGTTTTGGCCGTTTATGACACCAGAAATGCGTTGTCGGTCACCGCGGGCACAAAACACATCCGATTGATGTGCCGTCTACTCGACCACTTCATAAATCACTCACCCGTATTTGTCTTCTGATTTCAGGCCATTCCGAAATTGTTCGGCCCGTTTGGACCACCCTCACGCTCGTTTACGAAGCGCGCGCATCACTTAAAACATGAATATTGAGCCGTACCGCGCAAACCGCACGTCCGATTGACGTTCTGTCTGCGCGTACACGTCACGAATAATAATTAGAATGTTTCACGGTGGTTTCAGATCAATACGAGGTCGTCCGCTATGAATTTGACCGTTTGACGCCCGTTTTGGCCGTTTATGACACCAGAACTGCGTTGTCGGTCACCGCGGGCACATGGCACGTCCAATTGACGTGCCGTCTGCTCGACCACTTCAGAAATCACTCACCCGTTTTTTTCTTCTGATTTCAGGCCATTCCGACTTTGTTCGGCCCGTTTGGACCCCCCTCACGCGCATTTATGAAGCGCGTGCATCACTTAAAATACGAATATTGAGCCGTACCGCGCAAACCGCACGTCCGATTGACGTGCCGTCTACGCGTACACATCATGAAAAATAATTAGAATGTTTCACGGTGTTTTAAGCTCAATCTGAGGTCGTCCGCTATGAATTTGACCGTTGGACGCCCGTTTTGGCCGTTTATGACACCAGAACTGCGTTGTCGGTCACCGCGGGCACACGGCACGTCCGATTGACGTGCCGTCTACTCGACCACTTCATAAATCACTCTCCCGTTTTTGTCGTCTGATTTCAGGACATTCCGAATTCGTTCGGCCCGTTTGGACCCCCCTCATGCACGTTTACGAAGCGCGCGCATCACTTAAAACACGAATATTGAGTCGTACCGCGCAAACCGCGCGTCCGATTGACGTGTCGTCTGCGCGTACACTTCAAGAATAATAATTGTAATGTTTCACGGTGGTTTCAGCTCAATCCGGAGACGTGGTGTGGCCGGAACCACTCAAAGTTTCCGTCTTTTGTTTCAAAAGGACGTCATTTTAAGTGAAAAGCATCAACTGACATATGGAAAACCGACCAAACGCATTCCAAATCTATTGATAATTTATCCCAACAATCCATGGGTCATATGTGACGTGTAACAGCCAACCCGGGATGAATCTGAGTCGCGGTGTGGCCAGGATAAGTCTAAGTGACTCTCTTTTGTTTAAAATGGACACCATTTTTAGTACATACGGAAAAACGACCAAACGGATTCGGTTTCCGTTGAAACCTTAGGAGAATGATCCATGGATCATATGTGACATGTAAGAATCATACCCGCCTCAATCCGACATGCGGTGCGGCTGACACCACTCAAAGTGTCCGTCTTTTGTTTCAAAAGGACGTCATTTTTAGTGAAAGGCATCAACTGACATACGGAAGAACGACCAAACGCATTCGGATTCTATCGATACTTTAGCACAACGATCCATGAGTCATATGTGACGTGTACAAGTCAACCCTGTCTTAATCCGAGACGCGGTGTGGCCGACACCGCTCTAACTCTGTCTCTTTTGTTTAAATTCATACGGAAAACCAACAAAACGCATTCTGATTGTGTTTATATTTTAGCACAACAATCCATGGGTCATTTGTGATGTGTAGGAGTTAACCCCGCCTCAATACGAGGCGCGGTGTGGCTAACACCATTCAAAGTGTCTCTCTTTTATTTAAAAAACACTTCATTTTAAGTTAAAACAACAACTGACATACGGAAAACCGACCAAACGATTTCGGAATATGTTGATACTTTAGGACAACGATCAATGGGTCATTTGTGACGTGTCCGAGTTAACCTCGCCTCAATCCGAGGCACGGTGTGACCGGTATTATTCCAGATGTATGTATTTTGTTTAAAATGGATATCATTTCTATTAAAAATATATGGTATATGAAAAACCAATCAAATTATGAATTGAATTCCGGATTCCACATATGATTGTCATCTAAATTTTAAAATGAATTCTAAATGAATTATGTATGTTTATAATTATGTTATGAATTCTACTTTAATTATGGATGTTTATATTTTTAGGATGCATTATATGTGTTGGTTGGTTGTTTTGCATTATTTGTATGTGTTGGTTTGTTCTCTATATGTATGCATTATATGTGTTACAGGTATAATAATTGGATTGAAAAATGAATTGAAAACAAGGGAATAATTGGATTGAAAATTGAATTGAAACTGAGGGTGAATGCCCAAAAACCAGACCTGCTGTGCAAATTGCAGGCTGCTGTGCAATTTGCACAGCAAAGCCTATGCCAACGGTTTGAAAACCGTTGGCATAGGCTCTATGTAGCTGTTTTTACCAACGGTTCAAGGAACCGTTGGTAAAAACACCCTATCCCAACGGTTTGAAACCGTTGGGATATCCTTTTGAATGGTTGTTTTTACCAACGGTTCATAGAACCATTGGTAAAAACCTTTCCCAACGGTTTGGCAGAACCGTTGGGATAGGTTGATTTTTTCTAAGCTACCCCAACGGTTCTCTATAAACCGTTGGGAAAAGCCTTTCCCAACGGATTACTTCCCCACGGTTTTCAGAACCGTTGGTATAACATATACCAACGGTTCTGCAGCCTTTACCAGCGGTTCTAAACCGTTGGGAAATGCTGGATTTCCAGTAGTGTTTCTTTTCCATCCTAAGTCGAACCTCCTTACAAAAAAAAATCGAGGAAAATATTTTTAAATTTATCCCTTTCTAAGGCATTAATCTCCTCACTATCCAGGATATTCTTGACTATTTTCCACCACTGATCAGATTCACCTTCAAAATGATAAATGGAAAGACAAAAATGTTGATTATCTGAAAACCCCAACACTACTGGAAAATGACCTATACCCACGGTTCAAAACCATGGGTATAGCCCCCAAAACCGTGGGTATTGGCTATCCCAACGGTTTTGGGAACCGTGGGGCTGAGTGGCGTCAGTATAGGTCTGCAACCAATCCCCACAGTTTTTAAAAATAGTGGGGATAGATTTACTGCCATGCTGTCAAAGCCCTATTCCCACGGTTTGAGAATCGTGGGTATAAATTTTACAAAAAATGTTGCACTGAGAATAGAACCCGCAACCTGCATCTCGAATTGACAGTGCCCCACCACTCAAGCTACATTTTTTCTATTTATAAATGTCTATATTTCTTTTAAATAATAATACATGCACGTGTTAAAAGAACAGGAACCCCGCGGATTTCGAACCTGCGACCTCTTATTCCTAGTACAGACGACATACCAACCCGGTAAACTTATTTATTCAATTGATTTTCTATATTTAGATTAATATATTTATATTACTCCTGGTTTTAAAAATTAAATCTATCGCAAGGATTCGATCCTGCGGTCAAGAAGAACACGCACTGCCGTATCACCAACTCGCCCACAGAACTTTTGTTATTAATTATTGGTATATATCTATATATATTAATCTGAACCATGGGTATAGGATAGAAAAATGTGGGTATAAGTTAATGTCCCATGGAATTTTTTTCCTGTCATAACCTGGGAAAGCTATACCCACGGTTTTATAAAACCGTGGGTATAGATCTTCGCAAAAAAATTCATATCCCCATGGTTTTGCCAAAACCGTGGGTATAAACCTTCAAAAAAAATCCAATGCCCACGGTTTTCCAAATCCGTGGGAATATCTCGTAAAAAAAACCTATACCCATGGTTTTTCCCAAAAAAATGGGTATAGGTGACCATACTACCCCAATACCCACGGTTTTGTGAAAAATCGTGGGTATAGGGCTTTTTTCCAGTAGTGCAAGACATAAAATGTATTTTCAAGGTATTTAATCCATCATTCATCCACTACTAGGTCAGAAGATCCACTGAAATTTGGAGGGTGTTTCCATATAAAATGTTCCACTATCATCATCTTCATTTGTGGTAGTTCTATTTTTTCTCTAATATGGATGAAACCACCATTTATTACTTGTTTATTTTGGGAATGAAAAATTATTGGCCCATGGTGCAGCAACAATAAAGAGATAAAATAAAGTACAAAATGAGGAAATAAATGGACACCAGATGTAACATGGAAAACCCCCCAAATTGAAGGGGTAAAACCCCACAGAAAAATAGAAGAATCGCTATAGGGTAAAAGTGGGAGCACAATCCCTCCCTATTATAAGGAGAAAACCCTCGTAATATCTCTCTTAAATAAAGAAGAAACTACCTTATAAAATACCACACATAATTGGAGAACTCAAGAACTAGATGAGATGCTAAAACTGATGGGGGATAGACCTTTATATAGGATTAATCTCCCCTCCTCCTACTACCTTCTCCCTCTAGAGGTTTGGTGGGGGTTTGGACACCTACCAAATAGCTACCATGCCTACCCCCTTTGAAAAATTGGGGGGGGGGGGTAGCCCCAGCCTGTGGAGAAACATTTTCCAGAACATCTCTCACTTGGATATTGATTGAGAACCCATCACATCTCCACACATCCTTTCTATCTACCAAACATGATTCTCAAGTCTATGCGAGTCCACTCAAGGAGCTGCACCATCTAAACTTATCATAGTTAATCACCTTCATCAAGGAAATCTACCATATATTCTTTAGTATGAATTTTCTACTTTTCCACACTTCCTTCCTCCACCCCATCTCATACAAAATGATATTTTACCCCAATATGCTTCATCTTGGAATGAAAATATGGATTCCTTGCAATGTAAAAGGTGCACTGACTGTCACAGAATAATGGAATCTATAATTGTCTATGCCCAATATCCTCAAACAACTTTTTCATCCAAATGGCCTCTTTTCAAGCCTATGTAGCTTCCATGTACTCCGCCTCTATATTGGATAAAGCCCCAACTAACTGTAACTTTGAAATCTATCTCATAGGTCCTCCTACAAGAGTAAACACATAACCAGTAGTGGATTTCTTCCAGTCAGAATAACCTACAAAATATGAATCAATATAGCCTCTAATAGTGAAATTTGATCCTCCATAACATAATGAAGAATTTGAGGTCTTCTTGATGTATCTCAGGATCCTCTTCACTGTTCTCCAATGCTCCTGCCCTAGATTCTCCATGTACCAACTAATAGCTCCCACTATATGTGCAATTTCTAGTCTAGTACAAACTATAGTCGACATTAGACTACCCACTACAGATTCATATGGTACTCGAGACATTTCCATCCTATCTTATTCACTACTAGAACTCATTGTGGACGATAACTTGAAATTAACAGTAAGAGGGGTAGATATTTTCTTAAAGTCTTGCATGTTGAATCATTTCAAGACTCTATGTAAGTAATTATTTTATGATATCCAAATCATACCTTTATTTTTTTCATGGTAAATTTACATCCCAAGAATCATGTTTGCTAATCCCAAGTCCTTCATATCAAACTCCCTAGAAAATTGTACCTTTGTCACCTACATGTGATCTTTTTTTGGGCCTACAACTAACATGACATCCACTTATAATAGAAGAATGATGAAATCATTACCATCTGAAGCCCTAAAATATGTACAAGGATCTGAATGATGTCTTTTGTGTTCAAGGCTCGTGATATAGGAATAAAATAACTTCTACCAACACCTCAATGCCTTTCTGAGACCGTACATAGATCTTTTCAACCTACAAACCAAGTTCTCTTTACCTTATTCTAAAAAACATTATGTTTGGAGAATATAGATCTCCTAATCATGATCAACATGGTGAAAAACAGTCTTCACATCCATCTACTCTAAATGTAAGCTGTTTGTAGCACAAATTTCCAGAACTAACTGAATAGTCATCAGTCTAACAACAGGAGAAAATATTTCATTGAAATCAATACCTTCCTTCTGAGAGTTTCTTTTGACCACCAATTGTGCATGATATTTTCCACCTGGCCCTTTCTATCATGTTTGATCTTAAAGACCGATTTGTTTTCTATATCCTTCCTTCCATGCAGTAATGGAATAAGATCCCAAGTCTTGTTCCAGTGCAGGGCTTCGAGTTCCTCATGCATCACCTCCATCTGTGAGGATACATCTAGACTGTGGGTTTCCTCCACAAAAGAATATGTCTCTCCATCCTCCATCAATAAGAAATACATAATATTTCTATCAATGACATAGTCTGAGTGCCATACGACTGCTCATTTCTCCCAAGTTAACCATCGTGGTCCAGACTCAATTAGTACTTGGCCTTCGTTCTTTGGTAATGCCTTAGAGGAAATTGGTTCTTCCTTGGATTTTTACTCTATTTAAACTATTGTAGATTCTGTATTCTCTATCTCCATGTCTTGATCTATTTTAATTTTCACCTTGTCTTTAGAAAAAATGACATCTATAATGATGATAAAATTGCGGGTAATGGGGTCCCATAAACCATACCCCTTCAGACCATCAGCATACCCCAAGAAGATACATTTTCTAGATCTTGAATGTAACTTTAATCTTTTATGGTAATTAAATAATTCATATATAGGACTTCCAAAAGTATTTAACTGAGAATAGTTAGCGGGTTTACCAGTCCACGTCGTCATCAGTGTCTTCAGATCAATCACCATTGACGGAGATCATTTGATCACATAACATGCGGTATTCACTACTTCTTCCCAAAAAATAGTAATTATTGCAATCTTCAACATTTCCCTTGTTCTATTAAATAGGGTTCGGTTCATCTCCTATACCACTCCATTTTGCTGAGGAGTGTATGCCACCATGAAGTGTATCTTGATTCCTTCATGTTGAAAAAAAGTATCAAACTCCTCACTTATATATTCTCAACCATTTTAACCCCTTTGACAGTTGATCTTCTTTCTAGATTCAAGTTCCTTCCCTGCTTTGAATGTTTTGAAGAATTCAAAAACATCTACTTTCCACTTAACTGGGTACCCCCAACATCTCTTGGATTAATCATCAATGAATGATACAAACTACCTTGCTCCTCCCAGGGATATAATCGGTGCTTTCCAAAAGTCAAAATGGATCAACTCTAAAAACTCATTGCTTCTTGTTGTTGACATCCCTAACATTAACCTATGTTTCTTTCTAAAAACACAATTCTCAAAAAATGGTAAGGATACATTTTTAATCCCCTGAAGCAACTTTTGATCAATAAAAATATTCAAGCCTCATTCTAACATGTGGCCAAGCTTCGGATTTCATAACATTGTCAACGCTTCCATTAAGTTAATTAATGCAAAAACTATCTCTACATCCTTGTGCATTTCACACATTAGCATGTACAGTTTCTTTGAGATATTGTCTTCCTTCATTAACACAAGAATATCCTTAAAAATTCTCATCACTCAATTCTCGGTTTGAGTATTGCATTTGATGTCATCAAATTGTCCCAAAGACAATATGTTCTTCTTCAGACCCTTTACATGATGTACTCCATGGACGGTTTGTACTATGTTGTCATGCATCTTCAGTTTGATGGTAGAAAATCCAATGATTTTCAGGGTGTGATCATTCCCCTTGTACACAAGTCCTTCTATGATGGTTTCATATTGGTCAAACAATTCACGTCGAGATGTCATGTTCCATGTTTCTCCTGAGTAGATAATCCATGCATCGTTGAGATATTGTCTGCTTCTGGAAGTCATCACCGAATCACTGACTAGTATATCTCAATTTCCATAAGTACTCACCACATTCCTATCTATTTAATGATCTTAACTCCCACTAGAACCAAACTCCATCATCACATATCCTGTTATTTCACCAATTATCAGTTGACAATTATCCTTCTGTATCACTACCTCCATCTTCATTTTCCCCAAAAGAAAAATTATTTCCGTTGAATTTCTCGATATCGAATTTTTCCACCACCTGGACACATCGTCAGTATATAACCTCCTCTATTTTAAATATATATATTTAATAATTTCAATAAATTTTTTCAGATGTGAAAGATCAATTGGAGTCCCAATCAAAGAGAATACTTAAATTTATGATAATTATGAATACTCAAAAACATAAAAAGCATTGGTCCAGATTATTCCTCTCATACCACTTTTTGGGGCTAAAAATGATTGGCCCACGATGAAAAAATAATCAAAAAGTGAAAAATACAAAAATAAATGGACACCATATGTAATGTGGAAAACCCCAAATAGAAGGGATAAAAAACCATGGGCAAATAGAAGAATCTCTATGGGGTAAAAGTGGGTACACACTCCCTCACTATTCCAAGGAGAAAACCCTTGTAATATATTTCTTGAATAATGGATAAACCGCCTCAAAAAATACCACAAATAATTGGAGAAATAAATAATTAAATAAGATACTGAAACTGATAGGAGAGAGCCCATTATATAGGCTGCATCTCCCCTCTACCTAATACCTTCTCTCGTTTGAGGTTTGGTGGGGGTTTTTCCACCAACCTAACAGCTACCACGCCTTCCCCCTTTGAAAAATTGGGGCGAGGAACCAACCTATGGAGAAACATCTTCCAATAGTTTCAACTAAGACATTATTGTCACAAACTACTTGGTTCTAATCTCTACTATTCTAGGTTGCAGATTTGGAAAGATACCAGCCTCCCTGTTCCTTCCAACTTCAGATTCCCTATTTCTTCTGTAGAAAACCATTCTAAACAGGAATATATTAGATGATGAAACATAGTAATATTTAAATTATATATAATTTAAACATAAAAATAGGTTAACAATCATTTATGGTATTCTATTAACATCCTATTAACCCATAAAGTTATCAAAATCGCTCATTGATACCAACTATAAGGACCCAACTATAAACATTACATAATCTAGGAAATTCCTTTAGAGTTCACTTATTTAAATTCAAAAATATATTTTTGGTTTACATATTTTTTAATTTAAGACATAATTCATAAATATCAACCCATAAGTATACAAAGTGGGTACCACTAAAACAGTATCCATTTCTTCAGAATCATAAAACTTTTAAAACAAAACAACTACATTATTTCTTTGACAAATCTTCATAACATTTAACGTGACTTCCTTATTTCTCTTAAAAATAATTATAACCTATGAAAAACATTTAAAAACTTGGTATGAGCATAAAAAAATTATTAAGGGATATAAAAAGAAGGAAAGAAACCATTAGTCCATGAATACTTATAAACATATGAAATCATTTTCACAAAGACATACTTCTCACCCAAATATACTTACTTTGTGAAACATGATATTTACATAAAACATAGGGAATATAAATAAAACTATAAAGGTATATAGGGGAATTAATTACGTAATATTGAAACCCTCATGCATACATTATGATTTGTAACCCTCACTGATACCTTACAACGTAACCCTCATGAATACCTTATGGTGTATCCATTACAATTACACTTGGAGTAACTAAACAGTCAACCTCCAAATTACACATACCCAATTAATTGGAGGGAGATATAGGTCCCAAACTTCATCATAAAAAATACAAATAACTAGAATATAATCATAAAACATGAATAATTTCATAAAAACATTTCTTTTGATTTTTGTAAAATAGAATTTTAAAACAATATTTTTTAAGGAAAGTCATTTACAAATATCATATAATTGATATGATAATTAATATAATTAAATTTATATGTGTATAAAATTTAAATACACATAATAAAACATTATATAATCAAAAATTTCTGACAAAAATATTCTTAGAACCATATAATAAATTAAGTAGAAGGTTAACCAAAAGAATGGAAATTGGGTTAAGAATTCCCTTACCTCAGGTTAGTTTTACTTAAAGCTTGTTGAAACATTAGGTATAATGGCTAAAATAGTGTTATTATTAGTATAAAAAACATAATCATGTTTATAACACCTTATATGATCATTTTATAACATCATTTGACCCATTTATTAATAATAGTTTGTTATTTCTATTATTTCATGTGCATTTTTTACATGATTTCCATGGTCGGTTCATAAAGGATTTTCTTGTCAAATAGAATATAAGATCTAGAAGTGTAATGAAATGCTGTTAATATGTTTCCATAATATAAAATTATTCCATAAATAATTTTGGTTATAGTATATGAGGATGAATCATTAGATAAATCTTTAGTGATATTTGTGTGAATCCTTCTGGAAGTTCTTCGATAATCATGAAATAGTTTCATTTTATAACTTAATATTATGTATATATGTTAATTAAAGAATATGAAAAAAGTTGTATCATAAAAATTAAAATATTTTTCCATTATTAAAATGGTTTTATAACCAAATTTGATGGAATTAAATGAAATTCAAAACACATCATCCATGATGTTGGTAAATCAACACACAACAGACGATGTTCTTATTTCTTTGAATTAATGAGAGAGGAGAAGAAGTATGTTGATTAATTTTTAAATAAACCTGATAAAATACATAATATATAATATTTTATATCATTTATTACTATTTTATAAGGGGATGGGAAGAGAGTATAAGAAAAGAAAAGGTATTGAAAATAAAAAGAAAATGAAAAAGGATTTTTGCATCTTGATCTATTCTCCAAGAGATCCTCCTTAAGACCTTTTGTTTTGGCCTTTTGGTGAGACCAGTAGGTATATGATTTGGGGAAGATCCTTGGCATGGAGACTGGTTATAATTTAGAAAATGATAAAATCTTGATAGGTGTGAGAGGAAGAGGGGATTGGGGATTGTATTTATAGTGGTGGAGAGGATGGGATTTCCATTATTTTAATTATTAGATTAATATTTTTTCTCAAGACTATGAATATTCTTTATTATTGTAAAAAAATAGTAAATAGATCATTTGAGTTCGAACTAAGGGTTCTTACCTCAGAATTAGATCATCCATGACTCAATAATTAATGTATTTAGCATATTTTGTAAATTATCGTATTTCACTATTCACCAAAAATTCAAGTATATCAAATGAACCCAAAAAATCACCTAAACCATTTTTTGACATGTATAATCCCAAAATGAACTCCATTTTATTAAAATAAGTTTCTAAACATGATAAATTTAGTTTTTAAATAAAATAATAATTTATTAAAAAATAAAAATTCTAAAACTGTAACTGATTTTATAACACCTTGAAAATTCATTAAGGTCTCATAAAATAATCTTATAACCATAAAACAATAAATTAATAATTCATGATTATACTTCATGAAAATAAATTTTCATTCAAATTATAAAATTAATCATGAAAGTGTAATTAAATATCTATAACTTACAAGAACACCAACACTTATGTAATGAACATATTTTCTCTTATAAGATGCCTTTTATTATATATTCATTGGTGAGGTGATTATTCATTTGGTCTATTTACTATTCATAAGGGTAACATTATTATTCATAAGGGTAGGTTACTATTCCCCAATGATTATGTTTTTCCGATGAGACTCCAAATAATTTACTGATCGCAACTGTGTATGTCCATTTTTCAAAATTCAAATCATAGAAGCAGAAAAATTGCGTTTTATTTATTGTTTATTACTAACTTCTTAAAACAATGTTTCATTATGTATAGAATAATTGTTTCATTCATTTCAATTTGTTTTTAAAATCCTTGTGGTGTTACAACCCAAGCCTACCATTTTATGTAACACCCCAAGTTTTTATGAACCTTTTTTAAAATAAATTAATTTAATTTTATGTATTTAATTGCATGCTACACCAACTTAAACTTTTTTTATTTGATACACTAAGTTAATATTTCTCTACAGACAACATCACCTTAGCTTTTGTTTCACGTAACACTAACTTTCAATGAGACAACATTTTATTATTATAATTATTTTAAACAAGACAGTTATAACATATACATTAAACATAGTAATATTAATATTAATAACTAGTTTTTTAATATTATTTATTATGATTTCACATGAATAATACATATTTATAATGAAATATATTATTTTTGGTATTTTATATATGTTTTGAGAAATACTATTTTCTCAAAATAACTTCTTTATATGTCCTTCTGTGAATAGTAGTAAAATTAAATATAGAAACTTTTAGAAATTTAATTGAATAAAATTAAATTGATTTTTTAATTATTAATGTCAAAATTAGATTAGGGTGAATTTTTGGGAATTTTTTGAAATATTTCATTTTTGGATTAATAGTGAAAAATACTAAAAATTTTAATTGAAACTGTTTTTTCATCTAATTTATTAATATAGTTAAATTATAATTTAATTTGGTTTTAAATTTTAAATAGACAAATTATAAATAATTTAATCCAATTTAGGTCATTATTACTAATTTCACATTGAAATTAGATATAAAAACATTTCAACATTTTGAAATTGTTTACTTTAAAAGCTCGTCGTCTCATCCTATCTGTTTGATTAATTTTAAATCAATTTCTAACATTTATGTTATAATAATTTGAAATAAATATTTCCAAATTTTTAATCATAATAATATATACTTTATAGTAAGTTCAACTTATTCTTTGACCCAAAATATCAGTGAAAATAACTAAAATTAATTACAGTGATTAAGGCAAAACGAGTTTACTTAGTGGTTAAACATTAATATTAAAATGATAAATGTACTAGAAACATGTCCAAAAGCCCTTTTATATAAATATATCAACCATATCCTCCATTTTCTAGAATATAGACAATTATTTGAGGCACATGATGTAAGGGACACCTCTTAATAGTGTTTTCCTTTTCATATTTACAATAATGTCACTCCTCCTCCACTATAAAAGGTGACTCACCCCCTCACTTATTCACACCTATCAAGCCCTTTTTCTTAGAAAAACACTACCCAACTCATATACCACATTACATCACTTAATCCTATATTATCAATTTGTGCAGAAATCCAACCAAGCAATCCCTTTGGTGCAAACCAAAAGGATCTACCCAAAGAAGAGGTAGCATCCTTCCAAAAGCACTTTTATTTTATTTCTCTATACACCACATATATTATTCTTATATCAAGTTTATATAATAATATTATTATACTATATAGACTTATAATTTTTTATTTTATGTTTTTGACCTACACTCACACACACTTCCATCAAATGTGATACATAATCACCATTTGTGTGTACGACGGACTACTACTTCATGAACTAAGGTGATTCATTCATTCACACTTAACATGGAAGTGTTAATAAATGGGTAATAAAAGTTCATAATCAAATAATATATGGTAATATATAATTTAATATGGTTATTTAATAGTTTTATAATAATTTTATATTTATTATATAGAATTTCTGAATGAGTACCAATATAGTAAAGACATAAGGTAATGGGATTTGTAGTCTCACTTTTATTTCTACGAGACTTATTCTTTATTCACCAATCGTTTATTTTGGGTGGTGTATATAATTTTCATAAATTTAATCTATGATAATTATCCATAAATATATGGGTATTTAAAAGAACATTTTATGATAACTATTTCATTGGTTTTTACGGTTCAATTGTTACTAAATCGGTAAGGGAGTTTTGTCTCAATTTACCTCCCTTGATACATTGGTTTTTTATGCACCTATATTCTTTTACAAGCTGTAAATACTGAAATTTGACGTGTTATATCACGAGCCCCAATATATTCATGATATTTTAATCTTCATGTAATTTCATTCTCCCATTGTGATTATGATTCAAATTTACCAAAGTGGTATGAGTTTATTTCTACAATCTCATCGTTTATCGGGATTGTTTACGATTATGATTCCACTGATGAAATATTATGATCCATCCCTCAAGAATTATCATGATTTTATTATCCTCTATATTTTCATAATATATTCATTTATTGGTTCAATTATTCCATTATTTGGTACTCAAGATAATTAATAAAGTGTTTTTAAGAAAATATTACCTTATTTCTCTCTTCGAACGAAAATTTATTTTATTCAAAACCCATGTTTTCAAAAAAAATCAATTTTTTTTGAAATTGATATTTTAAGATAATTTTCATGTAAAAATTATTTTAAAAATGATTCATGGTTTTAAAGGATTACTTATATATATTCAAATCTATTTTCAAAGAAAAAATTTTCAAACAAATATGTATTAAATAATATTTTTCAAAGTAGAAAGGATATTTTCCTCAAGAAATGACTTTGAAATATATTTCAAAGTTATTTTACATCTAAGATGATATCCATTGGTGTTACACATGGATTTCTAGGGATGTTATCTAAGGTTACCATTCATATTCTTTCTTGGAATGGTTTATGTTTTGATGGCATGACGTCTATGAAACCTGTTTATATCGCTCAGGTTATATGCTTATGAAATTGGATTATTTTCACAAGTTATGATTTGATTAAATGATTATGAAACCTATATATTTTCCACACATTATTATATGATTACATTTTTGTGATTACCATATTATTTCATTGATTATGATTTAATTTTTTATGATCTTTTGGAACATGTATGTATGATTCCATTATTAGATGTGTGGGATATATATTTCCCTATAATTCATTAGGTAATGATTTATATCTCATTATATAGATACGGCTAGAATGGGGAGTAAACTCAGTTCAGTAATTGAATTTTCCTACAAAAATGGTTTTGGTAGTGAACCTTGACTACTAAGATGGTTTTGGGAGTAAACCATGACTACTAAGATAGTTTGGGGAGTGAACCCATTTCACTAATATGGTCTTTGAATTAAGCCTTTACTATTATGGAAATAATTTAATATTAATTTGTGTCTGTCAAAATTCCATTTTTAATTCCTATGTTATGATTTTATGGCTTATTCTATTGATTCCATTTTGATTCATGTCTTGTGAACTACCAATCTTTATGGAATAAATCTTGATTATGAACTTTGTTATGTAGTGTATGATATTATAATGTTATGATCATGATCTCATACCCTTATGCTCATTATTATGCTTACATATCTCCCTTTTTAAACATTACTAAGCTTTTGATCTGACCCTTTAATATTTTTAATTTCTCATTTTATAAAGATATGTATTATGTATTACGTGTCTAAGAAGTTTTCTAGTCATGGAGAACCTAGTAAGAGATAATTTAGCTCACTTATATACCATTTTTTGTGTTTCTATATTTCCAAAGGCACTAAACTAACACGATTTTTTGGGTGTCTGTTTGTGTAATGTATTTAACGTTCTAAAAAAGTGATGTAATGTTAATGTATGAGAAGCTATGGCCACTATAGTTAGTATCGGAGAAAATATTTTTTTTCCCATTGAAAAATAGTATGAGAAAGCCATGGTGAGAACCCTATGGACATGTCTGAGGAAGATAAAAATTATAAGAAAATGTCCTATAATTTTGGTAAAGGATAGAGTGAGTCATTTCATAGGAATACATCCTTTTACAGATGCTACAAGTAGATTTGGATTTGGAATATATGTACATAGGGTAACAGCCCTAAAATCACCTTATTGAGATATACTTGATTAGGAACTGTTGAAAGATAGTGGGCCTTGTGACACATTTGGTTTGACACTCCTATGGTATATGCTTTGGGAATTCAAAAACTCTTTACTAACAATCATGAAGTATTTAAAAAAAAATTGGCTATGAATAACCAAGGATAAACCAAAGGAATAATAGTTTAAATAAGGTTTCATAACATAGGAATCCTATAATTTATTTCCATGATTATGTGGTTTCCTACTATAATGATTGTTTATTAATCTATGCTTTTTGGTTTTAGGCAATGGATAGAACCCGAAGGAACTGAGTTAATGCTGAGTGCGATGAAAAATGAAATGATTGTTATCTTAAGAATTCAAATTCTATGGGAGATGTAATTCAAAACCTCATTGTTATGATCACATGGATTTCTCAAGCTAGGAATCATGTTGAACTTACAAAAAGAAAATGTTGGAATAGTGTTATGTTGAGTCCTTCATGAGGAAATTTCCACCTTCTTTCAATGGTTATTCTTATCCAGTTGTTATTTAAAAAGGGATTAGTGCCATTGAAAATATATTCTTTATTCTCTAGTTTTTGGAAGACTAAAATTTTATTCTTATTTTTTATCATTGAAAAGTTGAAGAGAACCAATGGTGGACTCTAATCAATAATAAAAAGAAAAAATATGAAATTGAATCCATGGATTGGGATGAGTTCAAGAACTTATTCTTAAATACATGTCTCATAAGTGTTACCCATATGATAATTTAATATCTATGAAGAGAATGTGTGTTACACAATCATTGTTGAAATATAAGTTGGAGTTAAATATCAATCTCATGTTTTTGATAAGAAAATGAATATGGAGTTCAAAGAAAAATATAAAAACCATAGAGAGAAGAATATGATCATTCCTTAATGCTCTAAGTGGGGGAAAATCATGTAGGAAATAGTCTCAAGTGGTATAATAAATTTTTTATGTGTATATGGGAAGGTAATCCATAATTTGATTTATAAAGTGATGGGAATAAGTTAGATAACAATGATAATGGATAAAAATAAATACATAATTCATATCCCCCACTACGTTACTTCAAGTGTAAAGAGAATGGGTATTATTCTAACCAGTTCCCAAACCAAAGGGTTGATGATGATGATCGATGTCATAAACCTATTAAGTTGAGGGACATTGGGAATTATCATATGGTCATTATTTCTTACGAGGGGTGTGGGAATGATGTGTTGAAATATACACTTACCATCCACCCAAAATCTAAAAATGTCTTACAAGATTCAAGATCTACCTATGATTTTATATATATGGAATTTTCTAAGGGTATTTTGATTCCAACCAAATGATTAGATGTAAAATAAGCAGTACAGACCCCTAATGGTATAATGATCACATCTGAAGTGTATTATTCCTTTATGGTTGATATTTTTGGGAATGTTATTCCTAGAAATCTTGTCATTATTCCTATGGTTAAATTTGATATCATCTTATGCTTGGATTGTCTTTCTCTGCATAAAAATCACAATAATGGTCGAGGAAGGGAAATTATGTTTGATATTTCAAACCAAACTATGATTTTCTATCAATTTAACGATAAGTATGAACTTCCTATGGATATTACATCTAGTGTGTGGGTATTAATTACTATTAATAAGGGTGTTTTATCTCAAATGGTAAGGGATAAACATAACATAAATGATATGTCTATTGTTCATGATTTTTTAAATATCTTACCAAAAGAGTTTCCTAGCCTTCCAACAAAACGTGAATATGAGTTATCAGTGGAACTCAAACATTGTTTCACACTAATTTCAAAGACTACCTATAAAATGCCCCCAGTTGAGTTTTGGGAATTGAAGAATAAACTCTAAGAAAACCATGACAAGGGATTAATTTAGCCAAGTGTGTCACCTTGGGGTGAACCTACGCTTTTTTTGGAAAATAAAGATGGGTCAATATGACTCTACATTGATTATTAGGAGTTTAACATGATCATGATCAAGAATAGGTATCCTCTTACCTATATTGATGAATTGTTTGATCAACTGTATGGAGATCAATACATTTCCAAGATTGACCTTTGTTCTCGATATCATCAATTGTGGGTCAAGAAGGAGGATGTACCCAATACAACATTCCGTACAAAGTATGGATACTATGAATATATAGTTATGCCTTTTGGTCTTACTAATGGCCCTTTTATATTCATGTATTTCATTAATAGAGCCTTTATATATTACATTGATTAGTTTGTGGTAGTCTTTATAGATTATATTATTATCTATTCAAATCGCATGGAAGAGCATGAAGACCACTTCAGGATTGTAATAAAGACCCTATGGATGGTGAAACTATATGAAAAATTTAAAAAGTGATAATTTTGGTTGAAAAGTGTTTCATTTTTGGGTCATATAATATCAATATAGGGTATAATAGTATATTCATCAAAGATGATGTGTATTAAATGTTTTCCTTGACCAACCATGGTGGATGAGATCCAAAGTTTTCTTTGTTTAGCTAGATATTATCGATGGTTTGTGTATAATTTATAATGAATATATAATCCTATAACCATGTTAACATATAAGGTATCTAAGTTCCTCTAGAAATATGAATGTAAGTAAAATTTCAGGGAACTAAAGGGAAGTCTAGTCAGTACACTTCTTCATACATTACCCTATAGTAGATAAGGGTTTATAAAATATAGTGATGCATCCCAAAAGGGATTGGGATTTTTTATTATGAATAATAACATGGTTTTATCCTATTCCTCGTGACTATTTAAGATTAATGATCAAAATTACCCAACTCTAGATTTAGAGTTAGTCGTGGTGATTTTTTTAGTAATGTTATGGAGGCATTATATTTATGTAGAAAAGTGTGATATATAAACAAATCACAAATTTTTGAAATATATACTCATAAATAAGGAGTTGAACATGCTCCAGGGAAGTTGGTTAGATATTATAAATGAGTATGACTCCTAAATACATTTCCACCCTGGGAAATTGAACAAGCTGGTCAATGCTTTGAGTCGAAAGGATTATGCTAGCTTATCCAATATGCGGATCATAAAAGATCCAATATTTCTATATTTTAAAAGTACATACCTAGGAATATTATAAAAACGGGGAAAATATTATCTTTATCTATTGAATGTTAAACCATCTATCAAGGTGAAGATTAAAGGGATATAGAAGGTAGATATAGAACTATTAGAGGAATGCTATAAATGTTCCTGAGTTTAACCTTAATCATGATGGAATGATACTATTTAGGAACTATGTATGTGTTCCATCCATACTAAATTTGAAGAAGGATATGTTAGAGTAAGCTCATAGAACATCATTCTCTATTCATCTTGAAAGTATGAAGATGTGTAGAGATCAAAAAGGATACTTCTGGTGGGATGGAATGAATAGAGATATCATAGTGTTTGTATCTCAGTGCTTGGTATATCCACAAGTTAAGCATTAAATACAAAACTCTAAGGGGATGTTTCATCCATTAACCCTAACAAAATGGAAATGGGAGTACATCATTATATATTTTGTCTTTGAATTCCTAAAAATATAAAGGGAATAATGAAATATGGGTGTTAATAAATCTCCTTACTAAGTTAGCACACTTCTTTACTATCAAATAAGACTTCTCAATGGATCATATTTCTAGAATATACATTAAGGAATTGGTAAGGTTACATAGAGTACCAAATTTCATTGTATCTTATCAGGATCTAAGGTTTACCTCAATGTTTTGGAAAAGTCTTTAGTAATCCCTTGATACAAAATTGAGTTTCAGCACTACTTATCATCCTCAAATGGATGGTCATCCTGAAAGAACAATTCAAACACTTAAGGATATTTTGAGATCATATTCTCTAGATTTCAAAGGTGGTTGGGATCAACACCTTAATCTAGTTGAGTTTTCTTGCAACACTAGCTTTCACCCAAGCATTCAAATGGATCCTTATGAATCCCTCTAGGGAAATAAATGTATAGCTCCAACATGCTAGATTTAAGTTAGTGAAAGAAATCTATTGGGACCTTGGGTATCTGATGAAATGGTTAATAAGGATACAACCATTTGGCATCATATCAAGGAATCTCAAAGTAATAAAAAAAATATATTCTTATAATTGTTGATGTGATCTAGATTTTGAAGTCGGTGAGAAGGAGTTTCTATGAATCTCTCCCTGGAATAAGATTATGAGATTTGGTAAGAAAGGGAAACTAATCCCGAGGTATATGAGTCCCTTTATATTATTAATCATATCAGAATGTTATCCAATAACTTGGATATCCCTACAAATATCTCTCAAGTCCATGAGGCTTTCCATGTATCTCTCCAAATTAAGTACATACCTGACCCTTCACATGTACTAAACTCAAAGGGCATACCACTAGAGTATCATATTTCTTTTAAGGAATAACCATTTGAAATTATTTATCATATCGAGAATGATTTGTGAAATAATACCACTCACTTGGTCAATATTTTTGTGGAGAAAACACCATTTGAATAAATATATGTCATAACTTGAGGATATGATGAGTCAAAATTATCATCATTTTTTATCATAGGGATAAATTTCTATGGAGAAATTTATTTTAAGGAGAGTAGAATGTAACACTCTATGTTTTTATCAAAACACAATCGAAGAAATTAAATTTCATTGATGTATTTCATAGAATTAACACTCAGTAAAACTATAATTATAAACTACACCAATTTAATCATTCTCAACATGCAACATCGGCTTAGCTTGCATTACATTCAACACTAAGTTTCTAAAAAATAGAATTTTATTATTATAATTATTTTGAACAAGATAATTATAACATAGACATTAAACTTAGTAACATTAATATTAAAAAAACCTTTTAAATATTATTTATAATATTTTCATATAAATTAAACAAATTAATAAAGAAATAAATAATTTTTTGTAATGTTTATGTGTTTTGAAAATACTATTTTCTCAAAAGAACTACTTTTATATCCTTCCATGAACAGTAATAAAATTAATTTTAGAAACCATTAGAAATTGAATTGGATAAAATAAACTTCATTTTTGAATTTAAAATGTCAAAATTATCTAAAAGTTAATTTTTGACATTTGTCTGAAATATTTCATTTTTAGATGAATAGTGAAAATGGTGAATTTTTTAATCGAAAACTTATTTTTCATCTAATTTATTTATATAGATAAATTCTATTTTAATTGGTTTTTAAATAATAAATAGATAAATTATACATAAATTAATCCAATTTTGGTTATTATAAATAATTTCACATTGAAATTGGATACAAAAACATTTCAATCTTTTGAACTTTTTCACTTTAAAAACCAATCATCTTATCCCATCTGTGGGATTAATATTAAATTAATTTCTATCAATTTTGTTATCATATTTAGAAAAAATATATTCCACATTTTTAATTATAAGAATTTATAATATATATAGTAAGTTAAAATTTGTTTTTTACCAAAAATATTAGCGAATGTATTTTAATTAATTACAACGATTAAGGGGAAAATGTGTTTACTTAGGGGTTAAAATTTAATATTAAAAGGTTAAATGACATATACACTTGTCCAATATCTATTTTTAGGACATATCTCAACCATATACTCAATTTTATAAAATATTGACCATTATTTTAGGCACATTATGTAAGGGATACCTCTCAGTAGTGTTTTCTTTTTTATATTTACAAGAATTACATCCCTCCTCCACTATTAAAGGGAACTCACCCCCTCACTTTATCACACCTATAAATACCTTTATCTTAGAAAACCCCTAAAAATTTCCTAAAAAATTTCCTTAATTAATACTATTGGACTCACTTTGGGTATAAATCCAACCATGGATGCCCTTTGGTGAAAACCAAAATGAGTTACCCAAAGAAGAGGTAACATCCTTCCACAAGAACTTTTTTTATTTATTTCTACACACCCAATATTCATATTATATCAATATTATATTAAAAAATCAATATCCTAAATATACGGATATTTTTTTTATCTTAATGTTTCGACCAAAACTCACACACAGTTCCCTCAAATGGGATACACAATCATCGTTCTTGTGTGTTGAAAACTACCACCTCGCGAACAGATGTCATTAATTCTTACATTAACACATTTAAAGGTAGATAATAATGATATAATTCCCATTTTATATGATATATATTATATTTATTATGTATTTATGATTCTGTAATTATTATATAACACCCGAATTCAAGATTTCCATTTTGGGAGAATATTATAACTTAGTTTGTGGACATCTGGACTACCGCCTCCTCAAAGCGATCAGATCCATTCACACTTTACATTGAATGTATTAAGTATGGGTTTAATAAACATATATTATATATATAATATAATAATTCTACTATAATTTTAATATATATATCATTTACTTTTCTTTCTTTCAATACGATACAAAATGGAAACTGTGTTCATGCATACGTACGACATACCATCTCCCTGAACGTTGTATTTTATTTTATATTTCTAAATTTTATATATTATTATAAATACATATATAATTAATTTATATGATATTTATATGATGGATTATATTATATAATTAAATAAATCATTATCTAAGTAATGGGAATAAGAATGACAAGTCAAAACATGTGTGAAAAAAAGGGTTATTACCTGAAACGTAACATTAACATGGAAGTGTTAATAAAAAGGTAAGAAAAATTCATAAGTAGATAATATATGATATTATACAGTTGAATATGGTTCTGTAATAGTTTTACGATAAACTTATATTTATTATACAGTAGGTTTGAATGAGTACAATGAGAGTCAATACATTAGGTATGGGGATTTCTTGTCTTGCTTTTATTACTATGAGACTTAGCCTTATTCAACACTCATTTCATTTTTGTGTTTTCTATAATAACCATGAATTTAATCTATGATTATTATACTTAAATTTATGGTCATTTACATAACCATTTTATTATCTCTATTTCATGGAGTTTAACTTTTCAAAAGTTACCAAATCGGTAAGGTAATTTTTCCTTGAATTTCCTTCTTTGAGAAAAATGTTTTATTATGAACCTATATTCTTTTAAAAGGTGTATATAATTACATTTGACATGTTATATAATTAATCTCTTTTTCTTAATGATATTTTAATCTTCGTGTAGTTTCATTTTATCATGGGGATTATGATTCAAAGTTACCAAAGTGGTACAAGTTTATTGTTATAATCTCATCATTTATTGATATTGTTTATGATTATTCTTTAATTGATGAATTATTATGATCCATATATCAATAATTACCATGAAATTCTTCTCCTATAGTTGTTCATGTTATCTTAATTTGTTAGTAAAATTTTTCCACTCTTTGGTACTTAAGATAATTAATGATGTGTTTTTAAGAAAATCTGATCTTATTTATCTTTTCGATTGGAAATATAATTTATTAAAAAACCATGTTTTCAAAAAAAATCAAAAATATTTTTTAAAAATGATATTTAATTTTTTTTTTCAAATAAAAATGATTTTAAAAATGTTTCATGATTTTAAAATCTTTCTTATATGTTTTCAAATCTATTTTCAAAGAAAAGAATTTTCAAAAATATCTTCTATTTTAAAAAGTGTTTTTAAATATTATAAAGGATATTTTCCTCAATAAAACTTTTTAAATGATATTTAAAAATTATTATCCATCAGTGATGGTATTCGTTTGTGTCAAACATACTTTGCAGAGGATATAATCTAAGGGTAACATTCATATTCTTTCTCTGAAAGGTTTATGTTTTGATGGAATGAAATCTATGAAACATATTTCTATTGCATGGGTAATATGCTTATGAAACCCAATTCTTTTCATTGGTTATACTCTGATGAAATGGTTATGAAACCTATATCTTTTCCATAGGTTATGATATGATCACATGTTTATGATATCCATATTATTTCATATGTTATGATATAATTGTTTATGATATTGTGGAACATGTATTTATGATTTCATTATGAGATTAATGGGAACTATATTCCTCTCTAGTAAATTGGGTAAATATTTATATCTCATGAGATAGAAATTTTTTGGAATGGGGAGTGAACTCGATTTAATTAAGGGATTTGTCCACTAAGATGGTATTAAGAATGAACCTTGACTACTAATATGATCATAAGAGTGAACCACGAATACCAATATGGTTTGGGGAGTGAACCCATTACAATAAGAATAAATTCGTATTTATAGTTGACTACTATGGAAATAATTTTTTATACTTATGTGTCTATCACAATTTCATGTATTATTCCTATGTTATGATTTCATGGATTATGCTCTTTATTCTCTTTTGATACTTGTATTCCAAACTATTATTCATTTTTTTCATGACTCTTTATTGTGATATTTAATATGTTGGGTATGATATTATAATGTTATGATCATTTTTTCATACCCTAATACTCATGATTATGCATACATATCTTCAGTTTTTCCTTTACTGAGCATTTGATCTCATCCTTTATTTTGAATCCTTTCCCAGATTATGAATATGTGTATTGTGTATTACATGGCTAATAAGTTTTCTATTCATAGAGAACCTATTTAGAGATAATGTAGCTCACTTATATACTGGTTTTTATGTTTCTATGTTTCAAAAGAAACTAAACTAATACAGTCTTTGGGAATCTATTTGTTTAATGTATTAAATTTTCAAAAAGAGTGATGTAATGTCTTTTATGAGAATCTAGGGTTGCTATATGTTATGAAATTCTTGTTTCATATCCTTGGAAAATGATTTTTTAAGATTATGTGTATGCCAAAAATTCTAAGTCCAATGCCATTATTATTCTCTCATGGCTCAGTTTATTTTCTTATCTTAAGATTCATGTCTTAATTAAGTACAAAAATTCATTCCATGATTAAATATTATTATCTTTGATATGTAGGGTATTCTTTTCTAATGTTATTCTCTTGTTATTATATTATTATGCTCATTTTATGCTTATATATCTCCTATATTTACCCTTGCTGAGCATCTGATCTCTCCCTTTCTAATGTTTCTTTTCCCCAAGTTATGAAGAAGGGTTTTAAGTAGGAATAATGAAGGGGGGATATTTTGGGATATATTGATGATATTTTACCGTATTTTAAGAATGTGTTCTAATTTTCCAAAGTCACTAAACTATTACAGTCCCCAGACATGTGTTTTTGTAATGTAATGAATATTAATCTAATATGATTTAATATCCATGTATAAAAATCCTGGGTCATTATACTTAAGATTAAGGTTCTGGGAAAATATATATTGAGGTAGGTACTTCTTATTCGCCAGGAGATTAACAAAATCCATGGATACCATAGAAAATAGGAACCCATAACTTTATTCTAAGTGATCATCATCAAACACCTATTGGAATCTCATATTTATTGGTGTAAGGTATTCTAATTTATTATTTTCTTATTAAATCATTCCAAATATATATATAGATCTTGGGTGTTCATGGGTTTTGGTGTTATTTTGACACTATGTTTAAGATAAATTTTATCCCATAGAAACTCTTTAGTGGTATCAAATCCATGTCTATAAATTTTTTGTTTGAATTTATAATAAGAGAAGAAAACTAAAAAAATGACTTTTATAGGCGCTATATTATAGCCCAAACAAAACAATAATTTTTTTCATTTTTTTATTAGACCATGGAATACATAATAATGAAAATCAAGTTCTTTTTTTAAATCCTTAACATCATGATATGGTATATTCAAAAAAGGAATTACAAGTGAAGATAAAAAAATTAAGAAAAATAGGATTTCATATGATGGTACTTATAATTCCCCAAACCCTTTAACCTGAATCTATTTCTAAAAAAATAATCATTAAATAAAGGATTTAATACCAATAGATGGAAGTAAATTTTAACCATCCATAATTACATTATGTAAAACCAACATTGAGACACTTACATACCCAATACCTTTTAGGTTTTGAGTTGTATAGAATTAGTAAAAACCCTTTATGTAACAAAACCAATGTATTTCTCACCAAATAGTAATTTTTCCCATTATACTAATAATATATTATTTTATATTAAGTATTCAACATGTCTTGAAAAATTATACACACATGATATATTTATAAACATATAATAAAAAATATTTTTCTTCCTAACCCTAGGAAATGAAAATATAAAAATGGTGATCTCAAATGCTCGGTACGGATAAACATAGGCATTAACAATCAAAATTCATATGATATCATAAGATAATCATATATTTGTGATAATTGATTCAAATTTATTGGATAAAGCATAAGTGTATTATACCACAAAAAACACAACATAGATACATTTCAATTTTTTATTTCAAGAATTTTGTAGAACAATATCAAAAGAAATTATAAATGAATAATCATAAATATTACCTTGTAAAACATGAGAACCTATGAAATAAAAAGATTTTATTTGAAAAATAACTTTTCACCTTTATAATATCATACACACTACTTAAATCATGAAAAAAATTTATTATCAAAATATTTCCATTTAGAGATATATAAATCATAGAGAAATAATATAGGCATATTAGGACATTATCCTTACAATCACCCATTCAATCACCATTACAAAGGAATAACCTTCATGGTTAATTAAAACTTGTATCCTCTGAATAACACTTCATTACTAAATGCATTGGTGGAAAATATCGGTCCCACCCATCATAATTTACAATGTACGAGAATAAAAACGTGATGAAAGCACATAAAATCTTCCCCTTTCACTATAAATCTCATAAAATCATTCATCATAACATCATAGATTAAATGACCATTGGAAAAGAAATAGGTTTCATGAAAATTTACTTAAAATGAAATCATAATTCATCCAAAGAAATAAGGTGGATTTTAATGACCCAAACATTACATACATTTTTATTTCTTCAAAATTGAAGCACACTTATTACAATATATAACAAAACCATGAAAGGACTATATAGGTATAGTGTCTTTAGAAACTGGGAAACATAAACAACTGGTTCATAAAGCATCTACATTGTCTCCCATTTATTTCATCATATCTAGAGCCCCTTTTGGAATATCCTACTTAATAACCTTATTCCTGAACTGGGGAAAGAAAACATACAACAAGGTTATCTCAAATGCTCAATAAGGGTAAACAAAAGAAATATCAATCGCATCATATTCATAAGAACATAAAATTTTGGAAATCTTAACCTGCAAAAGAAATCATAATTTCATAACATGGGATAAACCGTAGTAGTGAAATGTAATCCCAATATTCATAACTTAAAACATTAAACTTTGTGTCATTAACACATAATCATAGAGAATCATTTCTTAGTAGGAAAGACTCATTTCCAAGACTATCTTAGTGGACGAAGTCCATTTCTGAACTGAGTTCACTCCTCGTTTCAGTCCTGTTTCACTGAACCAGATTAACCTGCCGTTCCATCCATGTCTATCTCATGAGATATAAATCTTTACCCAATGCATTGGAGGGAGATATAGGTCCCACCCATCACATAATGAAACCATTCTTATGTGTGCTACAAAATCATAAATCATACATCATATCAAAACTCATATAATAAAAATGGGATTCTTAATCATCATTCTATCATAACACAATCCATATAAGATAAAAGGACATAATAAATATAATTCCATCATAACATAATCAAAACAATGTAAAAATATGGAAAGAAATAGAACCCTATATTATCTTTGATGGAAAATAATTTTATAAAACACTTGAACTCCATTCTTGAGGAAAATATCCTTTCTACTTCAAAAACATTTTTCCTTTCCTAACATGTCATATAATTTTAAACTAAAATAAGTTTATTAAAAATAAACTTGAAAACTTGTAAAGGAAGCTTCATGGAAATAATGTTCTAAAAATCCATTCATGTCGTATAAGTTAAAAAAACATTCTTCTCGTATTTTGGCCGGAAAAGTCAAAAAGAACCTCGTACGAAAAACGACAAAAGATTCCTTTCATATCTATTACTAAAAACACACCGAAGAGTAAAATTAGAATTAAACAATTGTAGGAGGATAGAAATAATATTACATATTGACGAAACGTGGATATGGATGATAAATATTCCCCAATAAATTCTGAAGTAAAAACAATCTCGGATAAAAATTGAGATTTGTGAGATTTTCCCTTACCTTAGGTCTTATTTGCTTCGTAAGTGTCTGAACCTCAGGTATAATGATTTAAATAATGTTATTAACTTATTACAGAATCATAATTATTGTTATGATATCATATATAGTAATATTCTTAGCTTCTTATTAGTAATATTTCATGGCTACTTGTTATTCGGGTGTTTATTACTTTTTGTTCTTATGCGTGTTTTGTCGAATAAATTATTATTCTTATTTTTAGGTTATAGATAAATCATTCCCGGAATGGTATTAGTGTAATATATATCATATTTATTCATTCAATTCATTTATATAATCATTATGAAATGAAGATCATGTAGAACGAGTCGCATCACATCGTGGAGGCGGTATTCCGTACGTACGCACGAGCGGTGATACCATTCCCATGATCATGGAATTGTATTGGAGTGTATGTATACTATTTAAGAATCAACATCACTTTACAATAATCATATATAGTTATTATTTACACCATTATAACTATCCAAGTAAGGTGGTGGTGTAAAATAGATTACACCACGGCGTGGAGACGGTATTCCGTACATACGCACGCGCGGTGATTTCGTCTTCCGTAGGATGGATAGATGGTGAAATAGGGTTGTTTTATACTTATAATAACATATCAGTATATGAGTGATACTAATTTTATTACTTCATAATTAAAAAACTAAAGAAGAAGAAGTAGAAGAAGAAATAAAGTTGAAAGAATCGGTAACGGACATTACCTCTTCTTTGAAGCGCCTCTTCTTAACCTCCTCTTAGGGCACTAAAGATGGTCTTGTAAGAAGACCAGGACCTCTAGGATGTTTCTAGGTAAGTGTAGAAGAGAACTTTTCGGGGTTTGGCCGAGCTTGAAGGCTCAAAGTGGTGTGAGGAAGATATGGAGGAGGTTCCCTTTTATAAGGGAGAATAGGGGCACCTTAGGAAAAATTAAAATATTATTTTATTATAAAGTCATATTCAGTTTTTAATAGCTCAAAATTGATTTATTTCTAAACTAAGGTGGTGATGGGTCTAAATCCTCTCATCAAATAGAATTTAGACAAGTTTAGGTTTTTATTTTAACCTTATCATTAAGATTTAACTTTAAGTTAAATAATTTTACTTTTACCGTGTCTTCTTGTTTTCTTACACTATAAGGTTAATAAACTTACTCTAACAAGACAAAAGAACTCCAAGTTGTTTATTATTAATATATATAACCTTATATAAGACATTTTTCTGAATCTTAGATTTTTAGTAATAAAATAACAATTAATAATAATATTTTTTTTTAAAAAACTATTTTATGTCAATTTTGACACTATTTGGTACTTGATTTTTTTGAAAATCATAACAGCATTATTAGTTCTAACAAAGATAATTAAATCAATACTAATATGTCATATTATCCTATAAAATTAGATTAATTCATAAAAAGACTCAAATAACATTTATTTGAGTATTTATAACATCAATTATGTTAATATTTCATTAATAAGACAATTATTGCATCATCATTGTGTCATAAATAAATTAAATTATTTAATGTCAAAAAATTATATATAAAATACCATCATGTAGGAAATATTTTTCTATTTCTAATGAATATTTATAGTCGAATTTATCTTATGTATAACCCTATATTAAAAATGATTTAGTTATTACACTTTGATTTTAATTATTTTAACCCTTCTTTAAATAAATGAATAATAAATGTCCTAATCTAATCCAAGTGGGAATAAATGGTAATATTTTATTCATAAGGTTGTTTTCGGTCGAATTAATCTTATCAAATAGAATTATGACATGTTTTATGGTAATAATAATATCATTTTTACCCTTAATTAACCTATTTACTTTTAACCGTGGTAAAAAAAAGTAAAAAGTTATTATTCACCAAAAAATATTTTCATCTCATTGAACCACATTTTAGTCCTTGATATTAACTGTGTCTCTCAGATTTTTAAAATTCCACTCACAGAAGTAGTAAAATTATGTTTTATGTGAATTTTCAAATTCTCCTAGAAGGCGGGTAAAAGACGGTGAAAAGTTCAATAAAATTTTTATATATCTAAAATTATTATAAAATGACTCCAATGAATTACTTTGAACTTATATAGGTATTATATATCAATTATGACCTAAAATAAATTTAAATACAATAAATAATTATTTAAATAAAAAGTCTGTTTTTAAATATTAACCTAGTGTTTTCACTATTCATCAAAAATTGAAAGTTTTCAGAAAAATACAAAAATTTCACCCTAGGATAATTTCAATATTCCGAATCCAAAAATGAAGTCCATTTTGAAAGATAAAATTTAAAAAAATTAAAAAGTATGTATTACTATTCATAACAGCTAGTTTTAATAATATTTTAATAGCATATCGTTGTTTAGTGAAACTTGGTATTGTGTACGACACAAGCTATCGAGAAAGGTCATGATTGCGTGTAAATAAAGCCAAGCTAGTGTTGTGTGTAGTGAAAGATTCCTTTGATGATGTATATAACATAAAAACAAAACATTTCTCATAAAAATATCTTGTGTTACATTCTACCCCCCTTAAAATGAATTTCACCCTTGAAATTCCTCACTTTGTAACAAACAAATGAGGATACCTCTCCCTCATCATATCCTCAAGCTCCCATGTAGCTTCTTCTAATTGGTGGTTCCTCCATTAAACTTTCACCAAGAGAGTGGTCTTGTTCTGTAGGAATTTTTCGCTACGATCCAGAATCTCTATCGGTTGTTCTTTATAAGAAAGATCTTGCTCCAGTGGTACAACTTCTGAGCTTAGTACATGTGA
Organism: Viscum album; assembly: GCA_963277665.1. Taxonomy (NCBI): domain Eukaryota; kingdom Viridiplantae; phylum Streptophyta; class Magnoliopsida; order Santalales; family Viscaceae; genus Viscum; species Viscum album. The sequence goes on from OY728160.1 coordinate 1,687,042,712, forward strand.
AGGATCGTGTATATAATTTCTCAGGAGCGATACATGGAACACATCATGAACTTGAGAGAGATTCGGTGGAAGATCCAATTAGTAAGCCACCTTCCCAACACGATCCAGTATTTCGAAAGGACTGATATACCTAGGGCTCAACTTTCCCTTCTTTCCAAATCTCATTACTCTCTTCCAAGGAGATATTCGTAAGAATACTTTAACACCCACTTAAAACTCTAGGTCTTTTCTTCGGTTGTTGGCATAACTTTTTTATCGACTCTGAGATGCTCTAATGTGGTGTTGAATAGATCTGACCTTTTCTGTCATCTCATCATCAAGATCAGGTCCTAATAGCTTTCTTTCCCTAACTTCATCCCAGCAAGTTGGAGTCTTACATTTCTTTCCATAGAGGGCTTCATAAAGAGCCATTTGAATACTAGAGTGAAAGCTATTATTGTAAGAAAATTCCACCAAAGTTAGGCTTTGATCCCAACCACCTTTGAAATCCATAGAGAAATATCTTAACATATCTTCTATAGTTTGAATTGTTCTCTCAGACCGACCATCTGTCTGAGGATGATAAGCAGTGATGAAACCTAACTCTGTATCCAGAGTATGATGAAGACTTTTCTAAAACTTTGAGGTAAACCTCGGATTCCGATCAGATATAATGGAAAGTGGTACTCCATGAAATCTTACCACTTCCTTTACATATATCCGAGCAAGCTGATCCAGAGAGAAATCTTCTCTAATAGCAATGAAGTGTTCAGAATTTGTAAGATGATCAACTATGACCCAGATAGCATTATTTCCTTTGGATGTTTTAGGAAGTCAAGTGACAAAGTCCATAGTGATGTTTTCCCATTTCCATTCAGGTATGGGTAATGGTTGTAACATCCCCTTAGACTTCTATCTCTCATCTTTAACTTGCTTACAAACCAATCATCGAGAGACATATTCAGCAACATCTCTTTTCATTCCATCCCACCAGATGTGCCCTTTCAAGTCCCTATAAATCTTCGTGCTTCCAGGATGAATAGAGAATGAATAACTATGAGCCTCATCCATCAGCTCCTTCTTTAATTCTGGGATGGGAGGAACACAAACCTGATTCCTGAACCTTATTATACCATCATAATCACGGTTGAATTTAGGAACATTTCTCACCTTCTTTTGTAACTCTACATCTTCTTTCTATTCCTCTTTAATTGTCACATGTATAGATGGTTGAACATTCATTTGAGAAAGATAATATTTTTCCCCTTCCATTATAATTCCAAGATCAATCCTTTGTAAATCGATAAATATTTGATCTTTTTTGATCCTCATCATGGATAATCTATCATGGTCTTGTCGACTTAATGCATCTGCCACCTTGTTTGCTTTCCCTGGGTGGTAATGAATTGAGCAGTCGTAATCCTTAATCAACTCCAACCATATTCTTTAGCGTATATTCAGCTCCTTTTGTGTGAAAATATACTTTAAACTTTTATGATTAGTATAAATATCACACCTTTCACCATAAAGATAATTCCTCTAAATCTTTAATGCAAATATTACCGCAGCTAACTCCAAATCATGAGTTGGGTAATTTTGCTCATGGATTTTCAACTGTCGTGAGACATAAGCTATCACCATATCATTTTTCATAAGAACACACCCCAGACCCTTCTTGGATGAATTAATGTAGATCACAAACCTTTCTCCACTACAAGGAAGTGTGAGTACAGGTGCACTGGATAACCTTCTTTTCAACTCCTTGAAATTCTCTTCACATTCATCCATCCACACGAACTTAACTCCTTTTCGAGTCAACCTGGTGAGTGGGTTAGATAATCATGAAAAATATTTCACAAAACGTCGATAATATCCATCCAAACCAAGAAAACTTCGGATCTAGGTTACTTTTGTTGGTCTCGATCATCTTTCGATAACCTCTGTTTTTTCTAGATCCACAGATATCCCCTCTTTTGGGATTATGTGACCCAAAAATGAAACTTTTTGAATCCAAAATTCACACTTGGTAAATTTGTCATAAAGATTCTCATTTCTCAGGGTCTTCAATATAATTCTCAAGTGATCTTCAACTTCTTCCTTGCTCTTTGAATAGAAAAGAATATTGTCTATATAGACTGCCAAAAACTGGTCAAGATAGTCTCTAAAGAATCTATTCATCAGATCCATGAAGATAACAGGGGCATTAGTAAGACCAAATGGCCTCACTATAAATTCATAGTGTCCATACCTTGTATAGAAAGTCGTCTTTGGTATAACCTCCCTTTTAACCCTTAATTGATGATACCCTGAACGAATATCAATCTTGGAAAAGTATTGAGCTCCGTGTAGTTGGTCAAATAAGTCATCAATGCGTGGGAGAGAATATTTGTTCTTGATGGTGATCTTGTTAAGTTCTCGATAATCAATGCAGAGTCTCATTGATCCATCTTTCTTCTTAAAAAACAGAACAGGTTCTCCCCAAGGTGACACACTAGGGTGTATGAATCCCTTATCAAGATTCTCTTGGAGTTGCTTCTTCAATTCTTGCAACTCAATTTGGGCCATTCTATAAGGTGTCTTTGAAATAGGTAAAACACCCGGTATGAGTTCTATTGAAAACTCAACTTCACGATTTTGTGGAAGACCCTGTAATTCCTCTGGAAAGACATCATCAAACTCCCGTACAATGGGTGCATTCTTAATCGTGATTTTCTCTCCAACCATTTGAGATAAATAACCTTCATTTAGTGGAATCAAGACCCATAAGATGGAAGAAATTTCCCCTAGAAGGTTATGTTCATCCTTGCATCGATAGACGATCATAGATTGATCTGGAATATGAAATGTGACTTCCCTTATTTGGAAATTGATATGAGCTCCATATAAAGAAATCCAATCCATGCCAAGAATCACATCAAATGCCACTATATGAAGGATCACAAGATTTTCAGGAAGAACTTTCCCACAAACTTCAATCGGAGAAGAATTATAAACTTTTGATGCGACTATTATGCCATTAGGGGTTGTCACAGCTAACTCAACATCTAATTGTTGAGGTAATATGGCGATACCCTTAGAAAATTCTTCAGAAATAAAAGAGTGGGTGGATCCATAATCAAATAAAACATTTTCTACTTTAGAGTGGATGGTAAGTGTACCTTTCACCACTTCGTTCTCATACTCAACATCGCTGATAGAAATTGCATGTGACTTTCCTTTGTCTTTAGCCTTAAGAGTTTGTTGGTCTTGATCATCATCAACAACCCTTGGATTAGGTCATTGATTGGCATAATTCCCCATTTCCTTGCACTTGTAACATTGAAGTGTAGGAGGTGCACTCAATGTAGACTTTTCTTTTTTCGCATCACTAGACATATTCTTCCCATCATTGCGGCATTCAAATACCCGATGACCTTCCTTTCCACATTTGAAACATTTACTTGTCCCTTTAAGACAACTCCCTCCATGTTTCTTTCCAAACTTTGAGCATAATGGAAAACTCATCTTCTTTTCAGTGTGCTCTTTAGAGTTTCCTTTGAATTCCATTTTCCTCTTATTATCAAACCCATATGACTGATGAATTACTCCAATCTCCATCTCAACCTTGAGAGCACATTGAATGATTTCCTCGTAGCTATTGATGTCCCTTATGGATAACACCCTTCGAAGACTTGGTTTTAAGACACTAAAGAATCGATCAATCTTACTCTCAGGTTGGATAATAATCCTCGAAGCGTACCTTACAAGTCTTTTAAAATTTTCTTCATAGGCACCAACAGATTCATCATCCTTTTGCTTCAGTTCAAGAAACACCTTCTCCATATTTGTTCGAAGAATACGAGGGAAGTACTTATTGAAAAATAAGTTCTTGAACTCATCCCATTCCATGGACTCAATTTCATCTCTTGGCCTCGTATTCTTGATAATATTCCACCATTTATCAGATTCACCTTCCAAACGATATACTGCTAGTATGACTTTATCATGTCCAGAACATTGAAGAACTGAAAATATCTTTTAAGTGGTACTGATCCATTGTTCAGCCACTAATGGATCAGTAGACCCACTGAATGAGGGTGGACATTGCCTCATGAAGGATTAAACAGAATGTTGCTCTTTCCATTGCTCGTTTGGAAGTCTTTCATGATTCATATCTTTAGAAAGTTGTGTGAGTATGGCTACAAGATTTTTTATTCCAGCTCCCATAATGTTTGGTTGCTTAGGGGGACAATCATTGCATTTCTTTTCGCATTCCGCATTCACACGGTTCCTTCGGGTTCCATCCATTGACTAAAACCAAGAAGAATAATGTGATAAACACTAATTATAATAGTAAAACCACATAATCAAGAATAAAATTTTACACTTAAGGTCTTATCATAGGTTTTTCATGGCCATTTTTAAAACACTAAGATTTCGTTCTATGCTTATACTTATCCTTTTGGTTCTTACTAAGGCTTTCACATCCTAGTTTCCAAAGGTTGACTATACCTTTCCTCTGATACCAACTTTAATGACCCAAACATTACATACATTGTTATTGATTCAAAATTGAAGCACACTTATTACAACATATAACAAAACCATGAAATGACCGTATAGGTATAGTCTTTAGAAACCGGGAAACATAAACAACTGGTTCACAAAGAATCTACATTGTCTCCCATTTATTTCATCATATCTAGAGTCCCTTTTGGAATATCCTACTTAATAACCTTCTTCCTGACCTGGGGAAAGAAAATATACAAAAGGGTGAGATCAAATGCTCAGTAAGGGTAAACAAAAGAAATATCAATCACATCATAATTATAGGAACATAAAATTTTGTAAATCTTAACCTGCAAAAGAAATAAAAATTTTATAACATGGGATAAATCATAGTAGTGAAATGTAATCCCAATATTCATAACTTAAAACATGAAACTTTTTTACATACACACATAATCATATAGAATCATTTCTTAGTAGTCAAGACTCATTTCCAAGACTATCTTAGAGGACAAAGTCCATTTCTGAACCGAGTTCACTCCTCGTTTCAGTCCTGTTTCACTGAACCGGATTAACCTACCGTTCCAGCCATGTCTATCTCATGAGATATAAATATTTACCCAATGCATTGGAGGGAGATATAGGTCCCACCCATCTTATAATGAAACCATTCTAATGTGTGCCACAAAATCATAAATCATACATCATAGCATAACCCATGTAATAAAAATGGGATTCTTAATCATCATGCCATCATAACACAATCCATATAAGATAAAAAGACATCATAAAAATAATTCCATCGTAACATAACCAAAACAATGTAAAAATATGGATAGAAACAGAACCATATATTATCTTAGATGGAAAATAATTTTGATAAAACACTTGAACTCCATTCTTGAGGAAAATATCCTTTCTACTTCAAAAACATTTTTCCTTTATTAACATGTCATGTAATTTTAAACTAAAATAAGTTGATTAAAAATATACTTGAAAACTTGTAAAGGAATATTCATGGAAATAATGTTCTAAAAATCCATTCATTCTGTGTAAGTAAAAAAAACATTCTTCTCGTACTTTGGCCAGAAACGTCAAAAAGTACCTCGTATGAAAAATGACAAAAGATTCCTTTCATATCTTTTACTAAAAACTCACCAAAGGGTAAAATTGGATTTAAAAAACTTTAGGAGGATATAAATAATATTACATATTGACGAAACATGGATATGGATGATAAATATTCCCCAGTAAATTCTGAAGTAAAAACAATCTCGGATAAAAATTGTGATTTGCGAGATTTTCCCTTACCTTAGGTCTGATTTGCTTCGTAAGTGTCTGAACCTCCTGTATAATGATTTAAATAATGTAATTGACTTATTCCAGAATCATAATTATTGTTATGATATCATATATGGGCATATTATTATCTTCTTATTAGTAATATTTCATTGTTACTTGTTATTCGGGTGTTTATTACTTTTTGTTCTTATGCGTGTTTTGTCGAATAAATTCTTATTATTCTTTTTAGGTTATAGATAACTCATTTACATAATGGTATTAGTGTAATATATATCATATTTATTCATTCAATTCATTTATATAATCATTATACAATGAAGATCATGTAGAACGAGTCACATCACATTGTGGAGACGGTATTCCGTACGTACGCACGAGCGATGATATCATTCCCATGATCTTGGAATAGTATTGGAGTGTATGTATACAATTTAAGAATCAATATAACTTTACAATAATCATATATAGTTATTATTTACACCATTATACCTATCCAAGTAAGGTGGTGGTGGAAAATAGATTACCCCACGTCGTAGAGACGGTATTCCGTACATACACACGCGCGGTGATTTCGTCTTCCGTAGGATGGATAGATGGTGAAATAGGGTTGTTTCATACTTATAATAACATATCTGTATATTAGTGATACTTATGTTATTACTTCATAATGAAATAACTAAAGAATAAGAAGTAGAAGAATAAATAAAGTTGAAAGAATCGTTAACGTACATTACCTCTTCTTTGAAGCGCCTCTTCTTAACCTCCTCTTAGAGCACTAAAGATGGCCTTGGAAGAAGACCAGGAACTATAGGATGTTTCTAGGGAAGTTTAGAAGAGAAATTTTCATGGGTTGGCCGAGATTGAAGGCTCAAAGTGGTATGAGGAAGGGAGGGAGGAGGTGCCCTTTTATAAGGGAGGAGAGGAGAACCTTAGGAAAACTTAAAATATTATTTTATTATAATGTTATATTAGGTTTTTAATAGCTCCAAATTGATTTATTTATAATATAATGTGGGTATGGGTCGAAATAATCTCATATAATATAATTTAGACAAGTTTAGGTTTCTATTTTAACCTTATCATTTAGATTTAACTTTAAGTTAAATAATTTTACTTTTACTGTGTCTTCTTGTTTTCTTACACTATAAGGTTAATAAACTTACTATAACAAGCCAAAAAACCCCCATTTTTTTATTATTAATATCTATAATCTTATATAAGTCATTTTTAACAAACCTTAGATTTTTATGAATAAAATAACAATTAATGATATTATATTTTTTAAAAAATCTATTTTATGTCAATTTTGACACTATTTGGTACTTGATTTTTGTGAAAATAATAACAGCATGATTAGTTCGAAAAAAGTTAATTAAATCAATAATAATATGTCATATTATCCTATAAAATTATTTTAATTCATAAAAAGGCTCAAATTACATTTATTTGAGTATTTATAACATCAATTATGTTAATATTTCATTAATAAGACAATTATTGCATCATAATTGTGTCATAAATAAATTAAATTATTTATTCTCTAAAAATTATAAATAAAATACCATTATGTATGAAATCTTTATATATTTATAATTAATATTTATAGTCGAATTTATCTTATGTATAACCCTATATTAAAAATGATTTAGTTATTAAACTTTGATTTTAACTATTTTAACCCTTTTTTATATAAATTAATAATAAATGTCCTAATCTAATCCAAGTGGTCCTAAATGGTCATACTTTATTCCTAAGGTTTTTTTTGGTCGGATTAAACTTATCCAATAGAATTAGGACTTGTTTTATGTTAATAATAATATCATTTTTACCCTTAATTACCCTATTTCCTTTTAACTGTGGTAAAAAAAAGTAAAAAGTTAATATTCACCAAAAATTATATTCATCTCATTGAACCACATTTTAGTCCTTGATATTAACCATGTATCTCGGATTTTCGAAATTCCACTCACAGAAGTGGTAAAATTATGTTTTATGTTAATTTGGAAATTCTCCTAGGAGGTGGGTAAAAGACGGTAAAAAGTTCAATAAAATTTTTATATATCTAAAATTATTATAAAATGAATCCAATGAATTACTTTGAACTTATATAGGTATTATGTATCAATTTTGACCTGAAATAAATTTAAATAAAATAAATAATTATTTAAATAAAAATTCGGTTTTTGAATAGTAACCTAGTGTTTTCACTATTCATCAAAAATTGAAAGTTTTCAGAAAAATACCAAAATTTAACCCTAGGATAATTTCGATATTCCGAATCCAAAAATGAAGTCCATTTTGAAAGATAAAATTTAAAAAAATTCAAAAAGTGGGTATTACAATTCATAACGGCTAGTTTTAATAATATTTTAATAGCATATTGTTGTTTAGTGAAACTCGGTATTGCGTATGACATAAGCTATCCAGAAAGGTCTCGATTGCGTGTAAAGAAAGACAAGCTAGTGTTGTGTGTAGTGAAATATTCCTTTGATGATGTATATAACATAAAAAAACATTTCTCATAAAATCTTGGGTGTTACATGGATGAAATCATTAGAACATATCCCCTTTGAATCATAATAATCATTAAAGTATGTTGACATATATTAAAACTCCTTTATAAAATCATTAGAAATATACTTTTGAAAATAATAAGAAATATCATTTTCTTTTGGTAACCATTTAATAAAATATTTCATAAAAAATGGGAAAATTATTTCCTTTGAAAAACTATGTAAAATTATAAAGTATGTTTTATAATGAAGAATGTTCACGATTAAGGGAAAATTTATTCATACTATATAAGTTGAAAACATTATGCTTTTGTTAAGAAATTCAAAATTGATTTATACAGAAAATGTTTGAAAATTTTCCTTTTAATAACTATAAAGAAATTAAAATTTAGTAAAAATGACATTTATAAAACATTTATCTATATATAAAAACGCCCATAAAATAATTTTAAGAATAAGTACCTAGAATAGAAAAATATTAGAACATTTAAAAGAAGGTTAAAAGAAAAATCTGTAAGGAATATTAAAATAAAAAAACCCATTTGAATTAAAAACATGATAATGGACATAATATAATATAAGAATAAAGATATTCATGGTATTAGTTTTCAAATAGGTATTATATACACCATATAAATGAATATAGGTGTATCAATAAAAACATGTCTCAAAGAATATTGTTTGAGATGAGAAACTCTTGCAACATTGGTAATGGTTGACTCAAAAATCCATTGAATGAAGGAACGTAATATGGTTTTCTGAAACCCATAATTTCTATGAAAAAATGTGTCAAAATACATTTATGGGATATTAAGTTTACAATATAAAAGAAATAATGGTGCACAAAATGGAACTTGTCTTGAGGAATTTTAAATTGAGACTAAGAACCTGTAGAATGATAGTAATATTTGATATAAGAATCCATAAATGAAAGGATTATTTGGAAAAAATTAAAATCCATATAAAATAATTATAAGTAGAATATAAATAATTATAGTTCATAACACACATAATATTTCCATAATATAGTCAATTAAGAAGTTATATATCCCAATGAAAGAAAATTAAGTAAAAAATCCTCTTACCTTAGATTTCTACTTAGTCGAATGTGTTCTGACCACCTATATAATAAATTTTGATTTATGATAAATATTATAATAGAACCATATTTATATTTATTTTATTATATTCCATTAACTTAAAATTTATCCTTAACCATTTATTAGTAATTCTCTGTTAAAATCAATATCATTGTGCTAACTGTTTAGTTTTTTTCACATGTTCTTGTTCTGTAATTCTGGTCACTGAAACTTGGTAATGGTTTCACAACCTAAATAATAATAATTGTAAAATAAATATCATATTTATAAATTAAACATACTTCTATAACTATATGTGTGGGTAATTTATGAAAAATGAAACGTGTTGATCATGGATGTGGTAGTCAACACTTACGCACTAGTGACACTTTTATTTTTAAAAAAATGTAAAGATGGGAAGACATATAAAGATTAATATTTATAGAATAATAATTAATTAATTTATATCATATTAATTTATTAAATCCAAATTTATAACAATCCATTTAAATTTTTGATGAAAACTGAAATATGACATTCATGGAGGCGGTAGACCACACATACGCACTAGCAACATTTTAATATTTCAATGGAAGCAACATAGGTAAATGATTCTTCTTTAAAAAACATAATTAAATTTCATAAAAATAATTATAATTATTTTATTATTTTTAAAAAATAATAAAATGATTGGAGGATATTTAAGAATGAAGACACTTTAATGAACACTATTAAGATGATTGTATATTCTTTTGATGTCTTTATTTTGATTAAAGTAAAGGCCTTTAGATGGGAGGTTTATGGTCATGCCATGGGTATGGTAATGTGGAATGTTATGTATTGATATGGGTTTGAGAATAATGTTAAATAAAAAATAGACTCAAATGTGTCTTTATAAATTTTAGACTGAGTTCCCTTTTATAGGAAAAACTCAATAGCATTTTCACAAATATTAAATCTTTAAGGATTAGGAATGTAATTTTAAAATTTTAAATTAGCTCATAAATGGACCATATATGATATAATATACCATTTATAATCCCAATTATCCTCTTATAATTTATTTATTATTTTAAAATCAATTAATAAAATATTATTTAATATTAGATATCCTTAAAGTCATTTTCAAGACTATTCACATAATCGGGCATTAAAAACATCTAGATAAAACTTGTTCTCAAATATAAACACTTAATTATTTAATATTCCTTTAAAATTATATATATAATTCATGTAACACCATAATTCACCCAAACCTTTTCACTTTTAATGTATTTGAAATAATTTACTTAATTTTTCTACATTTTTTACAACGATTATGTGGACACTGCGTAAGAATTTTAGATAATTATACTATCATTTAAAATAGAAAATATTTTACCAACATAAATTAAATTTATATATAATAAATATTATTATATTTATCATTTCATAATTTATTTTTATCCTTATAATTATCAGGAAAATTTATTAAGTGAGTAAGAGTAATATTTTTTATATTAATTTTTTAATATAAAAGAAATTTCATAACCAAGGAAGGTGGAACTAAATGGTTAAATTATAGAATATATGATAATTAATGCTATAAATACACTAATAAAATTACTTTTAGAAATAGTTTCATGTTATTTGTGGACTTATCTCTTATTTTGACCCCCTCATTGTCCCTTTTAACTATTACTGTGGTGACTAATTTTTACCATGGTAGTTATTCATTATGACCAGAAATGAAATTGGAAATATTAAAAAATATGAAACCTATGATTAAAAATATTAAATAAATTTTAAAGGATTCAATATCTATAATTTCTTAAATTTAATGTTAATATAAATATGAAAAACACAATGAAAAATAGTTTTTAAATAAATTCTTCTTTAAGAGTAAAAATGAAGTCACACCAAAATCCTGTATAGAATTGATCCCCCTAAAATTTATTGGTTTATGAATTAAGAAAGGGATATTTATTTGGATAAAAAATCCAAAACTAGTTGTAACCTTTTAAACACTTAATTAAATAAAATGATTAAAAATGTTTATTTTATTATAATTAAACATTACTTTAGTTTTAAAATTTAAAACATATGTTTCTAAATTATAAGAAAATGATTTTATTTTCTTATTATATATATATATATATGGTTTATAAAAAATATTTAAAAAAAATCATGTCATTATTATATCATCAAGATGTCATAAAAGTGATAGTATTTGTAAAAATGGTATTTTCTACTATTCACTCAAAACTCACCCATTTTCGGAAAATCAAAAAAAAATCACATTAAACTAGTTTTGGAATACTTAGTTAAAAAATTAATTTAATTTCATATAATTAAATTTTAAAATTAATTAAATTATATTTAAATTAAATATTTGAAAATATATAAAAACTGATTTTAAATAAGAATAGCACTTTTAAACTTTTAACTTATTTCATGTTAATTAACAATGATTGTAGATTAATTTGTTGTAAAATTTTGTATTCATGTTGTATTAATCATTAAATTTCATTTTAATGAAGTCTTTTACACTTTAGATTGGTGTTATTTTTATCACATGTTTTTAACAAGATATTATCTTAGTCTTAGGTGTTACATTCTCCCATATTAAAAGATTTGGATCCTCAAAATTTTAATTTTTTTCACCAAATAGAATTTATATTAACATAGGAATATACTCATATATATATATATATATATTATTAATGTTAATTTTATGTGGATTAAATATTTCTAAAACCATACATGTGAATGATTTTCCAAATTATAAGTTGAAAGTTGAGTCATAAGACTCTATATATTTGACTTAATTTAACTTGATGATTTCTTTCACTATAAAGATATAGAATATGAAAAAAAAATACACATGATTGGTTTCTTTCCTTTTCCATAGGAATAATATCATCCATTGGTTGTATGTTTTGATACACTTCCACCTCTATTTCATCTCACATTCTAAATTACAAATGGCCATGGTTAATTTTCCATGACTAAAGAACTAAAATTTACTTCTATTGTATCATAATATCCATTAAAGTGGTGATAATGTATTCCTCATATGTAGACATTTAATAAAAATAAAAATTATTAGCACAAGTAAACATAATAACTGATAAAAGATGAATAAAACTTCATATGAAGAAATGATACATTAATCTTACAATACCTCAAAAATAACACCTAAAGTTAAATTTAAGTAATTACATAAATAATTAACCATAAAACTTTTCAAAATATTCCTAGACAAATTAAAAATACATAAAAATATTTGTAATTACATATTCTTCCAAAATTAATTTAACATTTATCTCCAAACAACATTAATACCTCATAAATTTATATTCCAAAAATGTATATGCCCAAATCATATATTCTAAAAAATATACTAATATTTTCCAAAAATAACATGAATCACCATAATAAAATCATATATGTTTCCAAAAGTTACCTCAATATTTATTTCGTGAATAATATCAACCATATTAACATAAATTCTACTAATAGATAATAATTTCATATTTACCTTAATTATTTTAATGTTCCCAAAATATAGTGAACTTATTCCAAAATAAATTTGACCAACTAATAACCAAATAAATTTTTAATTCCATGGTTATCTATATGATAAAACATATGTTCCAAAAACTATAATAACCCATTACCCAAATATCTATAATTACTTCATTATCAAAGATCATAATGACCCTAAATGTTAAGTGCACCTTCAACTCATGCCCCCAAAAAATCCTTCCTAAATAACATTAATAGTAAATCACAAGATAAACCTAATTATAATATATACAAAAATCCTATATTATTCCTAAAACCCAATAAATTCCTACTAAAATATATTTAATCACCTTAAAGTCCCATCACATAAAACATCAAAATGGTATCCATGTATTTAAACATATGATAAAACCTAGACATATTAACCAATAATGATATCCAAAACACTTAAAATATTCTCATACTATAACTTTATATCCTTTAAATGTATCTAAACTCTTGATTTGATAACATCTATAATGCTCAATACCCTTACACCTAGATCTGAGGTAAAATAATATATTCTTTACATACAGGCTTTGATACCAAAATATGTGACTCAATTTTAACTATAAATAATTATATTATAAATAAAAAATATTGATTCACTTATATACCCAATACCTTTTAAGTTTATAGTTTTATATAATTAGGAAGAATACTTTATTCAAAAAAACCCATGTATTTCCCATTAAAACGTAATTTTTCCATTATATGAAGTATTTATTATTTTACATAAAATCTTCAATATATCCCATGAAATTATCCACACATGAAACCTTTATAGAAATATAATACAACCTAATTTTCTTTATAAACTAGGGAAATGAAAACATATGAAAGGTGATCTCAAATTCTTGGTAAGATTAACCATAATAATTACTAATTAAAGATCATGAGAGAGAATAAGATGATCATATGAGTATGTGAACTGAGTCAAAGTTATTAGATATAACATAATATTTTCATACCCAAAAAATTAACATATATCCATTTCAACTTCTTAGCTCAGGATTTTTGTAGAAAAATCCTATAAGAAAGCATAAAATAATAATCCTGAAGATTACTTAGGAAAACATGAGAACTTGTGAAAGAAAAAGATTATATTTGAAAATATAATTTTCATATTTATATGATAATAATATTTCCTTTAATCATGAACCAATTTTATTATAAAATTATTTCCATTATGCATAATAGAACTCATAGAAACACCGTGGAGGCATCTTGAGATATTATCCCTATAATTACTTTTTCAATAACTGTTATAAAGAAACAAAATTCCCAGTTATTTCCAACATGTCTCCTCTAGAGAACATATAAGTAATCAATGCATTGGAGAGATATATCAGACTAACCAGTCATCATATAAAATTTATTATAATATTAAAATAAATAATTTAAAAAGAAGACATTTCTTAAAACCATTATATCTTCAAATAAAATAGTAATAAATAAATAATAATGATTATAAAATATCAATAATAACCAAAATAAATATAATTCACTTCTATAATTATGTTTTAATAACCATATTTTTATTATAAAAAAGACATAAAATCTGAAAGAAAAAATTGAATGGGGAATATAGTAAGGGTTCTTCTTATCAATTTCAATTACATGGGACATATTTCATATTATACGCCACGTTTTATATTATATGAAGTAATTTATACCAAATAATATTCACGTATAATGAAATTATTTGATTTAATGATAATTTAATGTCTATAACAATATCTATATTTCAAGTGATTTTGATTCATATAATACCACAGTCGTAACTGCTTATCATATAAAATTTCCTTCTTTGAGACAAGTTTGGTAATATGAATCTACTTTCTTTTATATGGTGTATATGTAGCCTCATTTACATTCTATATCATGATTATATCTTTATTTATTATATTTTATGTTCTATTTAATATTTTATCTTTCATGGGAATTTGATCGAAAGGCTATAAAAGATATAATTTTTCTTTTCCTATGTCACTTTATTTTCAATATTGTTTAAGTTTAAGTAATTATTAAAGATAATCATATGTTATGTTTTCCCATAAACACATTTATTTACTTATTATATAGTTATTTCAAGGATTCACATGCCATATTATCATTACACTTCTCTATGGGTCACAATTCAACCAAAATATTTCCCATATATAAAATTGACCATGTCTTTTCTTATCTACCCAATGTCTATATTCATTATATTTATTATAGAAGTTTCATCTCTAACAAATTATTTATTATGGTCATTTTATATTAACTTTTAATTTATTTACCAAGATTTAAAAGTAATATTTTTATCATTTTCTACATGGGTTATTTTTTAAATTATTTACAACGGTGTGAAAATAATCTTCTTTTTAAGATTTTTTGTATGTACGCATTTTCTTGCTTTTCTTTACATTATTTATTTTCAATATTACTTTCCATGTTTTAAGGATTATTTATGTAATTTAAATTCTTATTATTTTTTAAATTTTCATTTCAAAAAATGAGTCTAATATTTTAGAAGAATAAATCAAGATATTTCATTCCATATATTTATATTTTTATATTCCACTCCACATTGTTATCTTTAACTTAATTTATTTTAATGTTTTAAATTTTTAGAATTATTTAAAAAATAAATTGTTCAATCTTCTGTTTTGACACACTAAAAATGAATTTTGGAAGAGAATTTTATATTTATTTTTACAACCATGTTACAAAATCTTTATAACAATTATTTTTATAATCTCACTTCTATTTTCCTCTCAAGATATAAAAGATATATATCCTTTGGATTTATCCTTAATTAATTTCCCTATAATTATATTATGATGTTTTTATTTTGGGGAATTTATCTTTTTGGAACAAAAAATCCAATTCATAACATCTTCTTATGTGATACAATTCGAAAGTGTAGAGTAACCCATCCTCCTATAAAAGTGTTTTTCATCTATTTCAACATCCTCTAATCATTATTAGGTTTCACTAGGTATATGATATATTAATATCATCCATATTCTTTATTAGATATATTATGATAATGTTTTATGTAAATAATCATAAAAATTATTTATTTCTTAGGTTATTTATGATTTTATAAAAAAATTAATGGTTTTTTATGTGGAACACATATTCATATACATATTATGATGTGATGGGAGGGAAAAGAATTATACAACACTCTAATGCATTGGGTAATGTTTTATATCTCCTGAGATAATATTTAATGGAAAGGGGGGTAAAATTAATCCACTTTGGGATTCCATCCACAATGTGATGATTATCTAGGAAGTGATCCATGATATAAGATTATGATGTCATATTTTACGTTGTTTCCATGTTTTTATGTTGTTTGATCCTATGACATCTAATTTATTATTCCAAAATCCTTATGTTATTATTAATGATTTATGATCCATTATTTTATCAAGTATGATTTTATTATGATGTGTTATTATACCATGATTATGTTCTCATGCCCACATCTTTATCTTATGCTCGCTTATGATCTTTGATTGTTATCACTTATGTTTTTACCTTATGGAGTGTTTGATTTCACCAATCTCATGTGTCTATTTCCTTAGTTCGTGATGAAGTGTATTGTATATGAACATTTAGAGATTGGTATCATGTGTGGATAATTTTGTAGGATATTTTGAAGTATTATTTTAAAATAAGGAATATTCTCATTAATGGAAATATTTACCTTTTAATGGGAAATGTATGGGCTTTAGTAGTTAATTTATTTTCTTTATTTATCTAAAACTCTAAACCTAAAAAGTATTGTGTATGTAAGTGGATCAATATTTTTTATTGATATTGTATTTATAGATGGTTTATGTTTGGTTATTTCCAGTTGGTAACAAAACTAAAATTTAAAGAATATGTTTTTAACATCAAATCTAATAATGTAGGTAAAGGGAATATCATTCCAATATAAAATATAAGTATTATAAAAGATAGGATTCTACATGGTAGGAAATAAGTAATTGATGGTTTCATAAATGGAGGCTTTGATGAAAAAATTGAATATAATGATGGACCTAAACCAAACCCATGGTATATAAACTAGGGATTATAAATATGTTTATTATAACCATGAAAATAATTTTTATGGTTGTAAACTACAATAACATAATCAAGGGTATTAGTAAAGAGAATCAGGGTTCCTGTAATAATAAGGATCACATATTCAAATCCAAATCACTTCATTATAGGAGACCTTGATGATATTCCTGAAAAGAATGAGGGATATAATCAGTGGGTCAAAATAAGATTCAAAATATAAATTGATGTTCATAAATAAATTGGAATTTCAAGTTGAAAAAAGGAGAGTCCAAGAGGTTTTCTACCAGGTGACATGGCAGTCAACCCATACGAGGAATTGAATTCTATCACTATGAGAATTGGAAAACCCATAGATTAAAGAGGTGAGTAAATGATAAAATAGAAATATAAATAAGAAATAAATAAAAATAATGAGTAAAAATCAATGGAGAATGAAAATTAATCTGAGAAAGAAGCTAGAAATAAAACACCACCACCTTAAAAACCACCATGACCATTTATAAAAAAGATGAAATATGTAAATATTTAGATAAAGGGGACTAATTTTCTGGTAATCATCAAGAAAAATTATATTAATATCCCCTTTAGTGAATCTTTAGAAAATATAACCAACTATATAAAGTTTATGAAAGAGTTAGTTTCAAACAAATTGAAACTTGAGAAATCTATAATGATACTACTCATGAGAGAATTTTTAGGTGTGGTTTCTAGGAGTAAAAAAATTAATCAAAAATATCTATAAAATATTTCAATTACTATTAATATTAGGTCTTAAAAACTTTAAAAATATTTTTTTTATCTAGGATTGAGTGTGAACATCATTCCATACTCAACATTCATGATCTTAGGACTGTAGGAGATAAAGCCAACAAAAGTTTATCATTAATTTTTTGACACAACAATGAGATATCCATGAGGTTTGATTGAACATATTTTAGTTAAAGTGGATAAATTTTATTTTCCATTTTATTTATGTAAGCCTAAGATGGATTAAGATAAAACACCACTTATTATTGGAATATCATTTTTAGCATCATGTAGGGAATTTATTTTTGTTCAATGTGGGTAGTTTTCTTTTAGGGTCAGTTCATAGTTGGTTAAATTAAATAATCATTAGGTTGTAAAGATTTTTCATAAAAACCAAGAGGATGTAAGTGAATATTGAAATCTGGAATTAGAATATGTACTTCCATTTAGGAAAGGACAAAAGTACTATAAATAATAAATAAAGAGATGAAATTGTGGAAAATGTGAGGAGAAGGTTTCTTGAGTAGATTAAGGATTTTGTATAAGTTTCTATAAAAGAGGAGTTCAAAGAGGTCTAAAAAAATTCAGTCCATGATTTAAAATTTAATTTTTAATAATGAATCAAAATGTTAGATTAAACCTATATAAGTGGATAAAGTACTTATTTGAGAAATAATAAAGTAGGTTTTAGAGAAAGGAATAAGATCAATATATGTGGAGGAATCTTAAATTTGACCATTCATTAATCTAAATCAAGTAACTTCTTTTTAATCTTCTATTACTTTAAAATAATTAGATAATTTCTATCTCAAATATATTAAAAAATGTGTTTTATAAGAAACTACATAATTTTTTTATTCCTTATCAGGAATTATTTTTTATAAAATTGTCTTGGAAATATATTTTTTGATATATAATTAATCCCTATTTTTATTTTTTTTTTCTTTAATTATAATGAACCTTTTACATTCACTTGTTTGTTTTTTTATTTTTTAGGTCCATGATGATAAAAAAAGGCATAACATAAGAAAATAAATTTAATGTAAGATAATTATAGGTTATTTTAGTATTTAATTTAATTATTTTTTTACTTTAACTTTCCTATATTTTTTCATGATATTTTTTGAGATGATGAGAATTCTCATGTCACACTTATAATTTTGAAATATTTTTTATCTATGATGAAAAAACATCTAAGTAATAATTTCATTTGATATTTTATATGATAATATTGAATAGGTAAGATTGGGGATGGATGATTTAATATATTCATGACAGTTTTTATTGGAGAAATATTTATTTTGAAGGATAGATTGATTTTTAAAAATGAAAATCCTTTAATATTTTTTATTTGATTTTCTGAATATGATGATGATTGATTTGTTATTATCAAAATTAAATGAGTGATTGTATAATATTTTAGGTTTACCAATAATGATAGTGTATTAAACCATTTTTTATTATTATTTCATATAATCAATTTATTGAGAGATTCTTGGGGAGTATTGAAAACTAGAACGTACATTGATATCTTTTCAAAAATATGAAAGAAAAATTCGCATTAAGATGATTGAGGAATTTATAATTTGGTCACTCTATAACTTTTATTCCAACCTCTACAATTTATTCTTTTTTAATTACACAGATAATCCATGAATGAATTTAATATGGAAGCTATATTAAAAATCTTTTTTATCCTTCATACCATACTTTTGGTATTTTTCAAGATATATAATGGGATGAGTGTAGAGGAAAAAGTGGTCCCATGGTGTGAAGGGAATTTTTTATTATAAATTTGAAAATTTGAGGTATTAACATTTGAATGTGGGTAAAGGTTCATAAATTTATTTTAATTTTGTTTTATTTTCTAACCTATAAAGAAAAAAATAAAAAAAATTATTATCTGGAAAAAAAATAATAAAGAAAAAAATATTTTTAAAGGAAATAATTGTAGTAGATATGGATTATATTTCATTATAATTGTTATAAATATTTTTGAGCCTATGGGATGAGGACAAGGAGTGTTGGGTGATATCATTTTTAGAGGAGGTTTTTTTGGGTTGTCTATTTTTTATAATTAATTGTATTTTAGATTTTAACCTTCGTTTAAGCCTTATGGTTTTTCAAAATAATTACCTAAAAACCCTCAACCTCAAAGTAATTTAAAACTTTTATAGAATCCCGCATGATTAATGTTGATTCTTGTATTTATGTTTTGGAAATTTGAGTTGTTTTGAAATATTATAGTCAATATTCATGTACTCAAGGTTTAATCATAACTCTATTCATATGTATATTGAGTAGCGATAGAAAATTCTCATATGAGGCATATCAAAATTAGGATGTATACTAAAAATATATTGAAAGATGTAATAGGGATATAAGAAAAGTATTTTCTACTTTTAGAGGAAGATTAAATTATATGGTGGATTGGTTTCCTTGAAAAATGAGGAGTTGAAAATATATTAATTGTATGATTCTTAAATGTTATTCTTTATTGATAATTTTTTTGTACTAATGATAGGATGGGTTTTCTTTGTGATGATGTGAATGTTTAATTCTTGATAAAATAAAGTATTTATGTGTGAGAGGATTTGAGCATTAAAATTCATATATACTTTTTCATTTTTATTTTTATTATTTAATGGTTATTCATGCCAAATTAAATGTGTTTTTAATGTTTTAATGGAAATAAAATATTCCATTTCAATTTTGTGTATTCTTTTTTAAAATAAAAAAAACATAGAATTTTCATACAATAACCTAATTTCTTAAAATACCCCCAACAGGGGGACTCCTACATAAGGTTTCTATTTCATGAGAAGAGATATAATTTGGAAAAGTGGAATATATATTTTCCAAGTGATGAGTAAAAAAATAGTTCATCTCTAGCCTAGTACCACCAGATCAAGGGGATACACCTAATGTGGATAAAACAGGCTCAACAACAGTTCCTTTCTAGGTTGTAATAGATGATAAAGATGTCGGTTTAGTTTTGTGATGGGTGAGAGGATCAGTATCAAACATGGGGTGGGGCATAGAGAGGAGAGCAGTGGTTATAGTGAAGAGAAATAATATAGGGGGAAATAATATCAATGTGATTCATCCTATGTTATTAATTGATTGAAATACAATATGGTACTTTAATGTGGGATTCTAGAAACACATGGAAATTTTTAAGTAATGAAATGCATAGTGTCCATGGGTGAAATAGTTTCCCTCACCGCTCGTATTCCTCATGAAGAATGGTTATGTCATGTTTGTAACACTCATTCCATGATCATGAAATGTTATAAATTCATGAAAAAATATGGATCATGAGCTTAAGTTAGCCCTGATAAGGATAAAAATTTACATTCCAACATGAGAAATCATTGACCTGAAAAAGGAAGTGGTAATTACTAGTGAAATGGACGAATGTCATGGTATTTTTTTAAACCAAACCTATGAAATAATTCAATCAATAAATTATTATTGAAATATTTATGGAAATTCTATGAAAGTCTATGGTGTTGCAGATGAAGTGAATCTATAAATATAAATGTGAAAAAAATACCCTATATGGGGATAATATGTATGTTTTTTCATCCTGGGTAAATTATTTTTTATTTTATGGAGAATGGAAATTTGATACATACTCAAGGTGTATATGTTATGGTTAAATATTTTATGTTGTTCATGGAAAAAGTAATATTTTACAACATATAATGAGATGAATAAGATATTTAGATTTAAGGGGTATAGAAATCTCCCCATGGAGTGTGAGAATGATGCTCACAGATATTTCTTTAGGATTATATGAGGTGGTTCTCATCATGCAAATTGGGGTGGTGTTGCATGTGTGAAAGGATTAAATAAGCTATTGGAATAGGCTTTCTGAAATTCCCATGGTGGTACCTTCATGTCATTTTGATTTAGGTTTTGGATGATACATAAATATGAAATTTTCTATGTTGTGGTAATGGAGGAATTTTTAAATGCTCATGGAGAATAGTCACAAGATTTGGATGTGATGGCCTCTTCCATGTTATGGATGATACCCTAATAGTTTAAAATTATGAAAATTTAAAATCAATATCATAGTGATGAAGATATATAGAGATTTAAGTAAGGATTATTTTTATTATATTTTGATTATATTATAAAGTAAAATAATAAAGGAATGTCCTAGTTAATATTTTTTCTAAAATGTGGATTTACAGGACCTAATAATACAACCAAAGGAGATAGAGTTTATGTGGGAAATATATGTAAAAATACAATAAGATATACGGAGATATGAATATAGATCATCTACCTAAAAATAAATTAATTCATTTTTTTCAATTAATTTAATTTTGGTGGAGTAGAGTCTAGAATATAGATTCTTCTATTCCTTCTCGAGTTAGTAATTATTTTCATGCACTCTCTCATGGCTATCATGATGGGTTGAGTTTTTAGTGATAAGAATGTGATTAATGGGGATTATACTTAGTGGAGTGTCTCTTTTATGGTAATTTCAGGTTTAATTTTTTCATTTACACTATTTTTTATCCCTTATTTATTACTTAATAATTTTCATTGTCTTTTGAGTAATAGAGTATTTTTTTAATTCAATTACTAGTACTTTTCCTTCTTCGTGACTTTTGGGTGGGTCAGGTATTATGTTTAAATATGTTTTTGGTTCACCAACCACACCAATTCACTAAAGTACTTTACCATAAGAAAAGGAATATTTTTTGACTTAAAGAGTGATGACTAAGACCAAGGTATTGTTTAGACCCAATTTCAACAAAAACAGTTATCTAAAAAGTTATCTTTGGACTCCACTAGTGCATGGCCCTAGAATTTATAAATCTCAGTACTTATCTCTTGATTGAAGTTTCTTTAAAAGTTTCATTATTTTGAATCCTTTTAATTTTTTCATAGAATTCATATTTGTGGGTTCAACCTCAGACTATCACTTACTACACTATTATAGTTAATATATAAAAATAATGTTTTGGAAATTTCTAAACTTAAAAACCCATAATAATTAATAACACCCTACAAGATGTTAATTTTTTAACATTAATGATGCTTTAAATGTAAAATTATGTTATGAAACAATATCATATGTAGTTAGACCATCACTTAACAATAAAAATAACTCATTAATAAATTTCCTTAAATAAACATTACTATCATTCTTTGGATGTACAAGAATTAATAACACCAAATAAATATGTGATTACTTTATCAATATCCAAGGATGTAAATTGTACAGAGATATGAAAATAGTCCAACAAAAATATTTACTATCACAATCCCTAAATGGATAGAAACAATTATAAGAATGTCTTAATCATATGTTAAGTGGTTTTCAATAAAAATATTGATGCACCTGATCAAAGTGTTTCCATGAATCACTATTACAAGGACGATTTAAGATTTTACTTATAGAAATGTTGGATCTATGACATTTCATAAATGCTGAAATGTTATAAGACATATATAGACATTATAATATAAGTGTAGTTGGATAATACCTCAACTATTTAACAGGAAAAAATCCATACATTCCTTAATATACCTCTTTATAACTCAATTATCAACATGTTGTACAATTAACTAAAAACTCATATTCCCCATAATATAAGATGAAATATTTTTAACATGCATGGATATTTTAATAACTAAGACCCAAATTATGGACCAAATACTTACTTTAAAAGAAATTTATAGTTAATTTATTTCCATTAGTTAATAAATATTTGACCAAATAAAATATTTTATTGAATCAACTATTTAACATTACAAAATATGATTTAATATCCATAAATTTTGAAACAGCTTATAATTTTCTTATCTAGCATCCAGGAAAGAAGGAATCTAAAATTGATTTCAACAAGTTTTATATTTTAGATGGTTCCAATTCAGGATTCCAATTATCATTTTGTGTTTATGTTTCCTAAAACAATGGTACAATAACCTCATGTAATAGATTTTATACTATAATAGATCTGAGGCAAAAAAAATTATGTTTTCTTATGAAATACATTCCCTATGTTGATACAAAACAATATAATCTTTTCAAAAATAAAAAACATAATATATGTGTTCTAATGTTATGAAAAGTTTCAAATCTCTTAAGATTACATTTCATATATAGACACTTAATATTCCCTTCTAAAAAAATCTAAATTTAATGATGTAAATGCTATAAAAGTTTCAACACCCTCAATGTAAATAAGATTTATTCTAGAATAATGTATATTTTGGTGCTAATTTATCCAATCATGAACTCATAATAAAAAAATCTATTTCCTAATTCAATAGTTTTCAAAAAATAACATCAATTATCTTATTATATAAAATGTAATTTTATATTTTATTAAATTAATTTCAAAAAAAATATGTGCAATATTTTTCATTAAATGGCTCTTTTTACATTTAATTAATTTTTGATAATATTTATTAATTTATAAGAATTATTATAAAAAAATTTCATTTATTCAAGAAAAATTGAATAATTAATTATATATTTCCAAATTCTATTAATTTTCTACTCATTTTATTATTATTTTTTTCTAATATATTTTTAATAGGTAATTATTATTTTTAATTTATTATTAGTTATTATTATTTTTTCTTTTTTCTTTTTGATTTAATTTTTTCTTATTATTCATTATAAAATCATTTATATTTTTTAAATACTAATTTTCTTGTTTCTTTTTGTAATATTATATTAATATTCAATATCATGTATATAATTTAGCAGGAAATATAAATGTTTTATTAGTTTTCAAATTATTAATTTATTATTTTTAATATTTTATAATATTTATTACATTCTTATTAACTATTTCTATTTTTATAATGAACTATTTAGGACACACTATGATTATAAAATAATAATACATTATGAGTTTTTAAATTTTTTTATTAATTATTAATATAATTTGTATATTCATATATATAATACAAATGTTTTATTAATTCTCAAATTACTATTTTATTAGTATTTAATATCATATAATTTTTTATACTATTTTATTACAAATATATTTTTTACTGATTTTATTTTTATTTTTTCCTTTAATATTTTTTATAATAGATATTTATTTTTTATAAAATATTATTATTTTTCAACACATTAAGTTGAATTTTTTATAATATTATAATAAAATTTCCATTTTTTTAGAAACATATTTAGTATTATTTTGGTTAAATTTTATGTAATTTCGTTATTTTTTACAAATTTTAATTAATATTTATTAATTTAGATTATTTTTTTTACTTTACATGTTTTATTACAATATTAAAATTTATTATTTATTATAATTTTATAGAAAATTATCCAATATAAATATATTAAAAAATTATTAATTTAAAATAATATCTATTATTTAGTTATATATCTATAAAATAAAAAAACAATAATTTTAATATATATATACATATTAATTTTAGTACTTTATTATAATATCAATATTCATTATGTAAACTACATCAATAATAATTACTAATTATATTTTTTTAGTTTTTTACATTACTAATTAGTATTAGACTATTATAATCTTTATTTTTCATTATTTTATATTTATTTTAAGAAATTTCAATAATTTATAATAACTATTGTTTATTCATTTTTACATATTACTATTTATATTAAATTATAGCGTATCAAAAGACCTAGGTTGCGAAATCAGGGTTAGGAAAAATTGCTTTCAAGCCAGAGGGCCTTCAGGTCATCAAATTATAATGGGTTACCTTGGTTGTGGGTCTATCCTTTGGGGGGTGAGGTTTGAGCAATACTAGTCAAATGGGTGGGTGTGTGTGTGTGTGTGTGCATGTTGACGCTTATATTATTTATAACCCCTTAAGACCTAATATATATATATTATTATTATTATTGTTATTGTTATTTCTTAATTATAAATTTATTATTTTAGAATAATTTTTCATTACTAAACTAAATTTTAGTAAATCAAAAAAAAGTATTTATTATAATATTATAATTATTTAAATTGTAATTTATATTTAACAAAAATATTTTTTATTATTTATTAGCTAAAATTAATGAAAACTAATTTACAATAATATTATGATTAATTAAGTAAAATATTTATTTAATAAGTAATATCGATGTTAATTTTAAATTATACTAATCTATTTATTTTTTATATTAAAAATGAAAATATAAAAAAATTATTAACAACATACAAATTAAATAAAAAACAATCAATAATAAGACATTAAAAGATAATTAAACTCTAATAAATTAAATTAACTAGTAATTAATTAAATAAAAAACACAAATTATATAATAAAAAAATCAAATAAATACATGAAATTAATAAATACTAGAAAAAATAATTTTAACGTAATACTTTCAAACTGATTTTTGGATTACAATTAATAGATCTGCAATCCAGGAAGTTGAGAAACAGAGATAATTGAGAAAGAAATAAATAAGAATGGAAAATTATGAATGAGAGGGAGTGTTGGGAACACATTTTATTTATAGTTTTATCTCTTGAAATGGATAATTATGGTGGATGATTCCATTACAAAAAGTATGATATATGATAAATAGTTATGAAAAAATCTATTATTTATGATGGGTATTTACAACGGAGAGAAAAATCATCACAAATAGTAGAAAAAATAACTATTTCCCTGCATTCCTAAAAATTATTTATGATTGACACATTCATTAACAAATAATCTACTACTAGACTATTTGCAATGGGCCCAGTTTTTTGAGACATGTATTTATGATGGTGAGAAAATTGTCGCAAAAAGAAGATTTCCTAAATACTTTTCTCATTTTTCTGAAAATTATTTTTGACAGACATTACTTCTTGTAAATAATCTACAAATCAACTATTTGTGACAGACTATATAGTTTATTAGAGATAATACTTTTGTGGAAATACTATTTGTGATGTAAAAAATATATTTTGTTGCTAATAAATATATCCCACCTCTTCATGCTCATTTATTCGCAGTGAAATAGTTATTCTATCACAAATAAATATTCCATGAAAAGAATATTTGAGATGGAAAAATACATTCCATTGCAAATAATTATTTTCAGCCAAAATGTGCACAAGTCCACCAAAAATAATACATGAAATTTTTTTGGTCTGTCACCAATAGTCATCGTTAAAAATATTATTTACATCAGAATGTTACTTATATAACAAAAAAATTATTATGAGAAACAATTTTCAAAATACATCTGATCCATTGTAAATAATGCATCATAAAAAAATGAAGTTTATTTTCTGTAAGCACAAATGAGTTTTTTTATCTTATAATAATATTTTAGAGAGAATTCAGTTTCTACGAAGCTAGAGATGGTATATTTTTTGGGGACTATAGAAACCTTGAGAGGGGGTGGATTAGGGTGTCAAACAAATTTATACTTTTTTCCTTGTTAATCATCTTATTTAGGATCTTGTTCCTAGTATATAATGAACATAATGAATCTATCAATCTTACTCTCCCTCACCCAAAATAGATATAGAAATTAAAGCATAAGACACATAGAAATTTATCTTGGTTCACAACTAAAGTTTAGTCAACAAATCACTCATCAATGTTGTGTTTTATGTGTCGAGGTGTAACACTCTATACTCGGGTTTTTATAAGGATTTGAGAATTCCTCATTTCGGATATTTATGGAAATGACTCTTTATGCCTAACGAACTCCTATCATGGGGTGTGGAAAAATAGATTTTTATTACCTAGGTGTAATATAGTTTGTTAGGATAGGGTTGTCTCTGGAAGAGGAGTGGACACAAAAAATGGATTGTCGCTTTTAGTTGGTTATCCTATGGTTTTAAAGGTGTAACAGCATATACTAGGGTTTTTACAAGACCTAGTTATATTCTATCATGGTTTCTAATATTTAACAATTAGTTTTCCACTGACTGGTATGGGATATAATCCTCTATTAATTCATCTCTCTCTAATTCCTATATGGTGATGGTGGGGGTATTCCTAATTAGAGTCTCAATTAGCCTACCATTCTTCTTACATGTGTGTCATTAGAGTAGGTACTCTTGATAAATTAGGGAAATTACTAATTAGTTATTATTGTTCCCTAATTAACAACAGTTCTAGTCATGCCCGAGTGGCTCGAAGGCCTTCTTTTTTATTTTTATTATGGATAATCCCCATTATAAGGGTTGAAGGGGAACCCATACATGATCCAACCCTAATCTGATCCATTTTTAAAAGGTGGTAATTCGGTGAAGGGGAATATGGAATATAGACCAAACTAATTGAAATTAAAAGAATATAACCCTAACACTGATGCATTTAGAATTAAATACTTAATTAATAATTGAATCTAGTTGGAAAAATAGAGAAAGGATTTAATTCATTTAAATACAAAAACAAAAACATAACAGTTGTTAAAGTCTCTCCCCTTTCTTGATCAGTCATAGAAACTAACCTTACATTGATGGGGAATTTGAGTTGATTTAGGATAAGGGATAAATTTAAGTAATTAAACAAAGTAGAAGAAAATAAAAGAAAATAGAAATGAAGAACAACATCAAGTTTTCCTTATCCAGTGTTTCCCTTTCTCCAGTCAATCCCATTATTGCCCCTTGCCCTCTTATTTATAGGCATCGATCAAGCATGGAGTTTAATAAATGGAATCATAAATGGGTCAAAAATTTATTATAAAAAATATCATTTGTTAAAAGGTCATAAACAAGAAATTAATTCATTAAATATCTTTAAAACTATCATTTCCAGAACATTTTTTAGGGTTGTACATCAGGAATACTATTCACAATGTGTAATGTGTGGGGATGAACTTCTCAAAAAAAATTCCACATTCTAAAATCTCTTTTTGTGTGTCCCACATTTGTCACAATGTGACTATATATGTTGTGGAGTGAACATATGTGTCATGGAGTTACCATATGATCCATGTCATGACTTTTGATGTCATCATCCCAGTTTCCACTTTTTATTCACGCTTTGACTTTTGTCTAGTATTCCTTCAAGATTCATGTCAGGAATGTTTTTCATGATGTCAATTGGTTTTTTCCAGACATCGCTTCTCTGTTTCCACTTAGATATTCAATTCCAATCCTTATATGTGGTTATTTACTTTTCCTTCATCATAGGTTATCATTTCTATCATCAATTCAACATCATTTATCATGTTTCTGGTCATTTCCTAGATCCTTCAATAAAATACAAAAAATATATATACTTATAGGAATAATCATTTAAAGTTCATAAACAAGGTGTTTAATCTTAAAATATTCAAGAAAAATACGGTTATGTCTATCCCCCCAAACTTAAAACTTTATTTTTCTCAAGCATTTAATCTTAACAAAAAAAAATAAGAGCATCATATTACCAATAATAAAATTCTAAAACAATTAAATCAATAAATTGTGAATAGGGTATTAAACATTCATGTTTCACATCAATCATCGATTCAAATTCACATTTTTCAAAGAAACTGATCAACCCTAAATAATTTACTTTTTCCCATTGAGAATAGTGGATATATTCTTTTAATTTATTCATATATCATAATTTACTATTATCAAACATGCCAAATCATGATTTACCATGCAATGGACTCTTTTATATCATCACACATGATACAAATTCAAGTATATTTGTGATCTTATCATGATTACATTCTCTTTTCAATTATATTACAAAGGATTTACATTATCCACTTTGTGATGAAAAAATTCACATAAAATCGTGGGGGAATTCCAAATAAGGTTCCAATGACTCTGAGGCTCAATGTTTCTAGGTATTTATGTTTAAAACATTAGTTATCAAAAATTATTTTTAATCTCTAAATAATATTGCATGATAAATAAATTAAATTGTAATGAAAATATCCTTTGTAAAATGATAACTCCCACTCCCCAGAACTCAAAGTAAGGTCATGATCAAGGTAAGTATAATGAATGAACTGCACCTTCATAAATTTTTCTCTATTTTTTTTTTGTTTTGTTTTTTTTTTAAATTTATTCTTGGTAAAATATCACATCTACCACCTAGTATCATATGATAAAAATATCATCGGTCTGTAAATGGTGATTCTTTATTTTTCCCAAACACAACCCTTTTTCAATTTTATTTTTCATGAAGAGAAAATGATAAGTACAGTGGATGAAATATGATCCTGTCCTAATACCCAAAATATAACCCCCATAATTTTTTCGTACAACATAATAAATCCCTTCTTCCAATACTTCTTTCAGCCTCCACAGTTAAACTTTAAAATATCATTCAATATAAATAGAGAAAAGTTGAAATGGTTTTAAATGGATTATAATGTGGCTAATTACTAGAAAGGTCATTCATGGATTTTATATGTTAAATGTGGATTGATTTCATAGTGTTTATAAGGATAAGGGAATAATAATAAATATATCCTCAATAATTTTAAATGTGTTTTTTAACAATCATAGATTTAAAAAGATCCAATGAAAGTTCAAGCAAGTGTAATTCCCCAAGATCACTGAATAAATATGCTCAAAAAATATAGAATGTATTTGGTCTAAAAATCCTCTTAGTAATGGAACATGTGAATTTGGTACAATCACTCAGGGAATGAAATAATAATAATAAATAATCCACCTAAATTTTATAAATTCAAATTATGAAAATCATAGGTAATTTTCATTTACCTTAATCAATTATTTATATAAAATCCTAAATCATAAATTCAATATCCATGCTTATCTCAAATTATTCAATTCCCCATTTGAATAATTTAATTTCATTATCACTTAAATATAAAAACATGGAATCATGAGATTCACATGAAATATATGTATCCCACACCGGTCAAGTAAATAAAGAAAGCTAAACATTTCCATGAAAATTTCTTTTAAATCTCAAAAGTATATTTTCAAATAAAATATCAAGAATTCAAAATATAATAATTGAAAAAAAGAAAACACCCCTTAAAAATTGTGCTTCAGTCCTATTGGGTGGGTATTGTTCCTTTAATTCTATTCTACATCATTTTCATGATAATAATACTTTTAATGGCATGCAATTGTTTTCACAGCTCCATTTATGCATCATTTTAAAATCATAAATTTCATTTATGACATGTATACTTTTCACTACTTGAATTTTTCATGGGAAGTTTCCTCAAATTTTATAACCCAACCCACCAGGGCCCTCATGGATAGTAGAAGTTCAATACGTGACAACCCCAAGCCCTCCTCCAATAGTCAAAGGGATGGGGAAAAGTGTTGGGAAGGAATAAATGAAATTAGAGGCATTTTATTAATATACCTATATAGACACACCCAACTACCTCTATATAGAAGTCCATATGAATATAAAAGATAGTAACATATGGAGTTTAAACATGAATTTAAAAACCTATAGGGAAATAAAATAGATTTTCATTGTATAAACCGAAGTAAGAAAAGAGGAAAAACACACTCATCCAGAAAAGAGTTCCCAACCTAAAAATTGGAAATACAAGAAAGCTCAGAGTAACCAACTCATGATCTCCAAAATTGACCAACAAATATGGTATATAAACCCATGTACC
The DNA here is from genome assembly GCA_963277665.1 of Viscum album. Taxonomy (NCBI): domain Eukaryota; kingdom Viridiplantae; phylum Streptophyta; class Magnoliopsida; order Santalales; family Viscaceae; genus Viscum; species Viscum album. The sequence goes on from OY728160.1 coordinate 1,687,073,962, forward strand.
ACTATGCTCCACCAAAGTCACTGTTGATATTTATTTCATCTATATAAGTCATGAAACGTATGGGAAAATCCCATGTAGGGGTGAGTATATCTATACATAATAGTATTTCTTGAAAATTAAGGAGGGAGAAATATAAAGATACAATATTTTCCACCTCAACCTAAATAAATATAAAAAAGAAAACCTAGTACATATATGCTTACGAGAAACCCAAATGAGAGAGAAAGGGGACCTCTATATCATTTACCATCCAAAGTAGATGAGTCTACTTGCAGCTTCAAAATTACATCTCTAATTCCTAGTATCAAATGCAACCTCAGAGGAATCTATGTATAGGTGCCCACTCCATACTACCTCACTCCGTAATCGATGGAACCTCAACTCCCATGGAGGATCCAAAAGTCTTCGGAGCTCAAAGATGGGGGAGTATCACTCCAAAGATAAAGGACCTTACCACAGTGTATAGGAGTACCATATCTATCTATATAAGATTAGGGGAACCTATGACTACTTGTGACTGGGGAGTACTAACCTCAAAAACTCTCTGATGATATTTCCCTGATCACTACCATCATCAAGAATCACCTAACAAAGTGTCACTTTTGAAACATATCGCATCATATCTCATATTATATAAAAAGTCTTCCATTTATTTCTACATGTAAGAAAACTCAAGATAGGATAATTGTTATCCAAAATTAGAGTCTTGAAGGAGATATGAGAGGAATAATTTTTTAGAAGGAATACACAGCATGTATGGGGGTACACATGGCATATGACCCCAACTATTTTTCTAAATTTGTTCTCATGTAGACATGGTTGGAAATAAATTTCATCGTACATGGAATTTATAGGTGGTACATGGAGTGTCTTATCCGCTCAGGGCCTACCTGTGTGCTCCTGGTAGTGCCTATGTACTTTTGTTCGTGCCTGTGTACCTAGACATTCTCAGGTGTGATATTGTGCATGTGTACTACGAGAGTACATGGAATGTCTGAACGCATGGGTTTGTGGGTTTTTTCCAGCTGACACAATGCTTGGACACCTATGGAGGTTCACACAATGTGTGGACCTAACCACATAGTGTGATATCCTTAACTTTTCATGTAACCTTATCATTGAATCTAGGTGATATTACACAGTGTGTATCTTTTGGGATATACATCTTAGAGTTAGTTTCTTCACAGAAAGGCTGGAACCTTCATGTGATTTCTAGATATATTCTCTTCACTGTTAATCAAACCATTTTATTGTCTGTGATTGAATTCAAATGTCTTCGTTCGTCATTTCCTAGCCTCCAATGGCTAGAAAATAGAATCTGTCCATTTGCATGAATCTTCTGATTTCCCTACGCAACTCTTGTCACCCACCATCTCTTTTGGGTCCTAGATACATGAATTATCACCCACAATCCATCTTGATCCATCTTAAAAATAGTAATATATTCATCATGCACACAACAACCATGAATCTAGGGGTTCGATCACACTTTATCTTTCCTTAGAAATGTCAAATCATGACCCCATGATTCAACAATGAAGAATTCAAAGAACATATGGTGGAAAGCATAATAACAAAGGTGTGACCATAATTCGCCAATAAATATCATCCAATGATAATATAAATGGGATATCTACAGTGAGAACATGGAATAATAAATAAATTGAAATCAAAAATTCAATTTATTAAAATGGGATCATGTGAAGGTGGAATAATCACATATCAAATAAATTATAACAAATTCAGGCATTAACAATTCAATTGAAAGGGTGGAAAACACATTTAATGAGTCCTACCTTTATTTGGATCAATCCATGGTGAATAAATATTTCTCTAGTTAAGGATAAGTATTTCTTCCTCTCTATCCACCTTGATTTGATCACCAATCGTTCTCCATTGTGATCCTCTAATGAAGAACGGTGTTTCTCCTTCTCTCTCAACTCATTCGGTTATACGTATCACCCGAGTTAATTTATATTGTGGGGAGTTTATAGAGAGGCTTAGGGTTTGTTCATTTAAAATAAAATAAAAATATTTGTTTGTTTGTTTTAATTAAATGCACCACGTATGGCTATATCAACCTAATATCTAGCACCGACCAACTTTATGTTAGACCTAGGGTAAACCCCACATTCCAGAATCAACATTGTTCTTATCTTTTTAATCTGAGACTCTATTATGTATTTATTACACTATTTTAGGAAAACTATATGTGTGAGATATTAATATATTTAATATTTTTATAAAAACAATATCGAGCTCATCGGGCCTCAGAATCACATGTAGTTTCAGCATCTGGCTCCAAAAAAATCCTTAATATATTCCAAAGTCTTATAAGGTCAAAAAAGGGTCACTACATTCTCTTCTCCTTTATGTATTTTCTCCCTGAAAATCACAAGCTAAACAAAATGGTGGGAATAATTGAGCATGTATCTAGACATACCTCTCCTAATAGCTCTCATGCATGCTCATGTGCTGCCACAACACAAGAACCTAGGGAATAGTCCATCCTCTCAAGATCCTCTCCTGACAATCCTTGATCACCACTAGGTAATACATGAAGATGAATCCATCCTTGATGTCCAAAACTCCCCATTCAATAATTTTTATAGGATCACGCATGTATCTACTCATTTTTGAAATTTGGAAGATGTCATGCGCCCGATCCAACTACCAGGTTAGGGATAAGTAGTAGCCAAACTCACCCACCCTCTATAAGATCTCAAATATCCCACAAAATGTTAAGGTTAACTCAAATCCCTAGACAAGACTCTACAATCCTCATCATGGGAGAATCTCAAGAAAAAACGGTCACCCTGCTCGAAATACAATTATCTATAATGTCAATATATGTAGTATTTATGCCTGCTCTAGGATATCCTCAAGCACTTGTGAATCACATAAACCTTTTATGTCATCACCTACTCCATATCTAGCCTAATGAGAGAAGTCTCACTAATCTCAAACAAGCATAAGGGTAACATTTAGGGACTCCCATACAGGGCCTCAAAAGGTACCATGGAAATGATAGAGTGATATCTATTATAATAAGAAAACTGTACCAATTTCAAGTGATCCTCCCAGCACAAGAAAAGTCCAACACACAAGCCATCAGAATATCCTATAGCACCTGGATTTTCCACTCGGTCTTCCTATCCATCTAGGGGTGGAACATTGTATTGATCCTAAACTAGGTTCTAAAGGCCTCATACAGGCCTCTACACAACTGTATTGTAAACTGATCATTGGGTTTGGAGATAATCATCGAGGGTAACCCCATAGAGTCAAATGATCTCCCACATGTCCAAATACCCCAAATGCTCCACCAAAATCTACTCATTGGTAGTAAGAAAGTGTTTTGACTTGGTATGTTGGTCAACTATCACTCATATTGAATCATGACCTCACTCTATCCATGAAAACATATCACTAATTCCCTGGATATACTATCCTATTTTCATCTCAGGGTATCAAGTGGTCAATTCAAACCTACCAAAAATTGGTGGTCATAATTTCATAGCTTATATGTGAGAAACTGAGAGATGAACTTGGAAACCCTATATATCATGTCATCCCACCAAAACAAATGATGAAGGCCCTTATACATTTTCACCACTTTAGGATGTACATCCAAAGTATAAGTATAAAACTCCTTCATCACCTCATCTCTCACCATGACTAAAACCATCTTCCATCCCTAGAAAATGATGGTGTTATCCTATCCTTCAAAGAGTCCATCTGGTGCATCCCCTGATGATATCTGTTTATATAGACTCTCAAATTAATTTTCTCCAAACTTGTCCTCCCTAACATGTCACGACCCGTCCTTGGGGCCCGCGTCGTGACTAACCCAAGCCCGCCTTCCATAGCCCAGGGGCTGGCGACTAGCACCAAGGCATAATTCCCGGTAAAAGGGAAGGAATTGCCTTTGTAAAGTAAACAAACACCACAGAGCAAGCAATCAGTAAAAGTAAACAGTAAGTAAAAACTGGGTACAACAGTAGGTGCGGAAAAGTAAGTGGGACAGTATACAAACCCAAAATGATAGTAAAGTACAACTAGAAGGGAAAACAGCAACTGAAAAGTAAAGTTGCAACGTTGAGCCGTCCACTGGAAGCCCCACCTGAAGGATGAGTACAGATGGCCTCCACAGCTCCTGGGGTCCAGCAGTCCGCTCCGAGTACGTCCCGCCCAGTGGTCCACCTCCAGGTACCGTCCTGCTCCGCTAGCCTCAACCACGATCAGCGTTGTCAGTCGTCTGCAACCAACACAACATAGTGTGGGCATAGCCCGTGCAGGGGTGAGTATAAGCTACTCAGTAGGGACCCCAAGACCCAAAAGGTCTCCCAGAATCCGAAAGTATAAACCACAAAGGAAATATACAATCACGAAGTAACATTCGACACTGCTTAGGTATATTCCCATACATATACCTAAGTCATCAATTCTAGTATGCTCTAACTTCCTAGCCAATGTACAACCCAGTCCACACAGGATAGCACAACACAATCCACATAGGAAACCAAAACAGGATTCATCTCACACAGGTATACTTCTTCGTATGATGATAGAGATGATCATATATAGCCACTGATTCATCTAAGTCGTCGGACCCACAAAGGATCGATAGGTACTAACCCCTGCAATGACCCACAAAGGATCGATAGGTAACTAACCCCCGCAATGACCCACAAAGGATCTGACCCACACATGATCGATAGGTAACTAACCCCCGCAAAGACCCACACAGGATCGGACCCACATAGGATCTGTAGGCGCTGGCACACACAGGACCGCTGAGCGCTGACCCACACAGGATCAGACCTACACAGGATCGGTAGCACTGATCCGCAAAGGATCGTTGAGTGTTGTAGTCGTCGCCATCGAATCCACTGAGGATCATTGTACAGTCATCGTCGTAGTCGCAGTCACAGCCAGCCCTAGGGTTCCTGCACATAGCAAGCTCATTCGGGAGGGTCCGTTCCACGAGCCGAGAGGCCGATACATCAACTGACACAAATTCCGGAGTTGATGTATCCAAAAGTTCTGTATCGTCAATAGGAACTCAACATCGCAGACGGCGTGCCAATCGGACGCCCGGTCTGAGAGTCATTGGCTTTTTCGTTCCAGGGGCCTGGTTGGTTTTTAAGGAAAAACAAACCCGACCGTACTCCACCTGCATCCAAAACTCGGGCGCAGTAAGCCAAAAGATCCGTCTCACTTAGAGGAATCCAAAAAAGTCGACGGCACGTCAATCGGACGTCTGGAGCTCAAGTTATAAGTGTTTCCGCTCTGAGGGCCCGGTTGGTTTCGTGTACGAACCAACCCGGCCAAACCCAAAGTACTCTGAAACTTTGAGTGTAATATGTCGAAATGACCGTCTCGATCCAAGTATCACATCACTGCTATCGGTGCGTCGATCAGAGGTTTGTAGCCCAAGATATGGGCAAAAGACCGAAGAGGTCCAAAAACAGGGGGTCTGGGCCCGGACCGACCCGGCCCAAACCGGGAGACTCGACCCGGGTCCAGGTCCGACCCATATTGCGCGACCCGGCCCGTCCGGTGCAGCCCGGCCAGGTCTGGGCACGACCCGGTTGGCGCTGGCTGGGTGGCCAGCGGATCGGCTCAGCCGTTACGGCCGAGCGAAGCGGGGGGCGCGCTGCCCCCGCGTGAAGGAGCCACGGCCCCGCGTGGGGCCGCCCTTGCCAGCGGACGCGGCCGACTGCCACGTCCCGTCCCCCTCCGGTCTCGCGTGGTCGCGGGACTGCGCCCTGCCGCCGTGGCTTTAGCTGCGGTGGCTCCTTCCGGCGGCGCGCCAAGCGCTGCCGCCACCTGCCGCCGGCGAGGCGCATCGGCGGGCTGCTTCGCGGACCACCGGACGCGTTCCGGTAGTCAGAATTGCATGTCGTCTTCGCCAAAGGCCCTCCCGGAGTACGTCCTTCACTGCGAAGACCTCACATCGCCCATGCGGCTTACTTTGTCGTCGCCCACCAATCCACACACCAAGAACAAAAGGACGGTGGGTTTGGACTTGTTTGTTGGTCCGCACCCACCGTGTTAGTGGTTTTAAAAGTCTCACAACAAATTTTTAAACAACCACGGATATAATCACATAGATTAAAATGAACAAAACCTCTACCTCAATGTTGTCGTCGAACGTGAGTTCGTCACGGAATTGACCGTCGCGGAAGAAGAGGATTGTCTCGTTGCAGAAGGGGAGTCGATGTCGTCGCGGTACACGGCGTCGCGCCGTCAAACTCCGAGGATTAAAAACACACAGATTTAATTGCACCAATTAAATCCATGTTGAGCATATAATTCACAAGGGAATTAAAATAATCGCAATCCCCTACCTCAATCAGTTGTTTGATCAAAGATTGTCGCGGGGAAGGAACTTCGTGGAAGAAACTTCGCAGAAGGAGGATCGTCAGCGTCGCGGTACACAGCATCGCGCTGTCAATCTCCGAGGGTTTGGTGTTCTTCGTTGCCCTTCGTCGGAGGCCGGTGTTCTTCGCGTTCTTCGCGTTCTTCGCATTCTTCGCGAAGGAGGATGAAGATCTTCAAGATTTAGGGTTTCTCTAAATCCTATCAACAAGCAACCCCCAAGTAAAACAAGTGTTAGTCTTATTTTATTCCCAATGCCAACAATTATAATTTCAAAGTTAAGAAACAAAAAATTAATTCGATGAATTAATTGTAATGACCTAACTGCCTAATTAATAGGGGCGTTTAGAATTTAAGAAAACGCACCAGTTGACTTTATTTAAAAGAGTTTTTCGCGGGTGCGTTACTTAGAGAGAAAGAAACGGTGGGGCTCATGCGGGCCCCACCTCACAAATATCCAACCAAGTGGGTAGGATATCGTGGGTCCCACCTTATCCGCTTAACCTGGCTTAAGTGGATTTAAGTGGATTTAAGTGAAATAAAATAAAGTGTCACACCACCTTTATTTTATTTCTTAACTTAACCCCAAAAATTAAAAACCACACCCGAGCAAACGCAACTCTGGAAAAGTAGTTTCTAAGAAAATACCGGTGCTTTGATTCCATCGTTTACCTTGGAATTTGATTCCGAGAACTGGTTCAAAAGTTAGAAAAACCCACTAATTCGTTCACTGAATGTACCAGAGCCAAACTTCGGAAAATGATTCTGGGCACACTGGGCCTCGGAATCAGATGCCGTTAGAAACTGCGTTCTTGTAAAATTCCAATGAAAATTAAAAAAAAATCCCTTGAATTTTATGGGTCTTTACATCAATCCCACCTTAGGGATTTACGTCCCTGTAAAGATACATCATAAACTAGGGAAACAAAAGTGGGTACTGAGCACGCATCTGAGCCTCCCACTCCCAAGTGCTCTCCTGGAGGTTCTCGTGCTGCCATCTGATGCGCACTAGTGGAATAGACCGTCCACGTAGGACCCGCTCTTTTCGATCCTCGATCTCTACCAGAATCTCCACAAAAGTCGCCCCATCATCAACGTCCAGCTCCCCATGGTCAATGATGTGTGTCGGGTCATGCACGTATCTCCTCAGCTGAGATACGTGGAAGACATCGTGCACCCGGTGCAACTGAGGTGGTAGAGCTAGGCGATAAGCCTCCTCGCCAATCCTGCTGAGGACCTGGAATGGTCCGATGAAGTGTGGAGACAACTTGCCACCTTGGCAAAATCTCTGTAATCTACATCGAGGTGAGACACGTAAGAAGACGTGGTCCCCATCCTCAAACTCTAGTGGCCTCCGCCTCTTGTTAGCATAGGACTTCTGCCGGCTCTGAGCTGTCCTCATCTGCTCTTGGATGACCTGGACCTTCTCCGTCGTGGCCTAGACTATCTCCGGTCCCACAAGTGCTGACTCCCCAGGGTCTGTCCAGCACAAAGGAGATCTGCAAGGTCGGTTGTACATCGCCTCGTATGGTCCCTTCCTGATGGTGGAGTGGTAGTTGTTGTTGTACGCAAACTCCACCAAGGGTAGGTGGTCCTCCCAGCTATGAACAAATTCGAGGAGACATGCACGGAGCATGTCCTCGAGAGCCTGAATGGTCCTCTCCGTCTGACCATCTGTCTGAGGGTGAAAGGCAGTGCTCAGACATAGCTGCGTCCCGAATGCCTCCTGCAACCCCTTCCAAAGTCGGGAAGTAAAGCGAGCATCTCGATCAGAGATGATATATGATGGCACGCCGTGAAGTAATACAATCTTCTGAACATAGAGACGTCTCAAGATCTCCACTGAGCTCTGCTCTCTGATGGGTAAGAAGTGAGTCGACTTGGTGAGTCGTTCGATAATCACCCAAATGGAGTCGTGACCTCTGGAAGTGCGTGGAAGTCCAGTCACGAAGTCCATAGATATCCCGTCCTACTTCCACTCCAGGACCTCCAAGGGTTGTACCAAGCCTGCTGGTACCTGACACTACTGGAAAAATGACCTATACCCACGGTTCAAAACCGTGGGTATAGCCCCCAAAACCGTGGGTATAGCCTATACCCACGGTTTTGGGAACCGTGGGCTGGAGAGGCGTCGGTATAGGGGTCTCAGCCTATACCCACGGTTTTGGAGAACCGTGGGTATAGGTGAGTCAAATGTGGCCCAACACGCGTTCCAGCGTGGCACACAACATACCCCACGGTTTTAAACCGTGGGTTATTGAAATTCAAAAAATATGCGGCCAGTAGGTTTTGAAACCGCACCTCACACTGCACCTCGCACCTATGCCACCCAACCGCACCAACTGAGCTGCAGTTTCTATTTGTTATACATTTATATATCTTCTTATATATATTAATATAATCAAAGTCGGATATACGAAAAAACGCATCCACCGGGTTTCGAACTCCCACTGCCGGCTGCGCTACGCGCCCGCACCCCAGGATGGACCAACCGGTCTGTGATTTTAATTTGTTATAAAAATATATATTATCTTATATATATTAATATAAGAGGTATTTAAATTAAAAATTCGCAGGGAAGGGGAATCGAACTGCGGTCTCATAGTGCAATTGAGCGCCTCCACTCACTAAGGAACCAACCGAGCTAAACTTTTTAATTTATCTATAGACATTCAGCTACATATATTTATTAATATTATCCGTGAAAAAATGTATTCCCACCAAATTTTCTCATTGTCCCGCGCAATTTTTTTCCCCGCCTTATGGCGGGAAAGCTATACCCACGGTTCTTTAAAACCGTGGGTATAGGTCTTCAAAAAAAATTACTCCTATACCCACGGTTGTTCAAAACCGTGGGTATAGGTCATCCGATAAAACTCTATGCCCACGGTTTGGACAAAACCGTGGGTATTGGTCTTTGAAATTAAACAATACCCACGGTTTTGACAAAACCGTGGGTATAGGTGACCTATACCCACGGTTTTCAAGAACCGTGGGTATAGGCCCGTTTTCCAGTAGTGTGATGCTCTGCCTTCACCTGCTGGCAGGTGAGGCATCGAGAAACGAACTCTGCCACAGCCTTCTTCATGCCTGGCCACCAGTGCTGTCGTCTGAGATCCTGGTACATCTTCACCACTCCAGGATGTACCGCCATGGGAGAAGTGTGAAACTCTCTCAGCACCTCCTCCCATAAAGCAACCAGTACCAAGGTACATCCTCTGAAAAGGATGTCGTGCTCTGCTCTAAAGGAGAAACCATCAGGTGCATGTCCTGAGGATATCTGTGCACGCCGTGTCTCACAGTCAGCGTCCCCACGCTGTGCCTCTCTGACCCACTGCAGTAGTGGAGGGGAGACTGTGAGAGACTGAAGGAAGGCTGCCCCATATCTATCCACGAAGGATATCTGCAAAGGAGCTAGCTGCTCTGTCGCTTCCTCAAGTAGTTGAATGCCCGTCCTCCTACTGATAGCATCGGCTACTACGTTCCCCTTCCCAGGAGTATAGACGATCTCAAAGTCATAGTCCTGGAGGAACTCGAGCCATCGCCGATGTATCAAGTCCAGGTCCTTCTGAGAGAAGATGTACCTGAGACTCTGATGGTCAGAAAAGACTATAAAGCACTCGCCCATCAGGTAGTGTCGCCATGTATTTAGAGAGAAGACCACTTCTGCTAACTCCAGGTCATGGGAAACATAGTTCTGCTCATGCGGCCTCAACTGATGTGATCCATAGGCGATCACCGCCCACTTCTACATCAGGACAAATCCGAGTCTGGACCCTAATGTATCGCAGTAGACTACGTACCCTACTCCCTCCTCCGGCAACCTCAAGATAGGGGTGCTGGTTAATCTATGTCTCAGCTCCTGGAAGCTCCGCTGACATCTTTCTGACCACACAGAGGGTTTCCCCTTCTTCGTAAGAGCTGAGAGTGGTGCCACAACTCTAGAGAAGTCTGGCACAAATCTCTGATAGTATCCATCTAGTCCCAAGAAACTCCGCACCTCCGTCAAGCTCTTGGGTGGCTCCCAAGCTAGCACTGCCTCAATCTTCGTAGGATCCACTGCAACTCCTTCCTCAGAGATGACATTCCCCAAGAAGTGGACCTCACGTATCCAAAACTGACACTTCGAGATATTTCCATAAAGCTTGTGCTCTTGGAGTGTGTCTAGTACAACTCGCAAGTGGTAGGCGTGCTCCTCCTAAGTCGTCGAGTAAATCAAAATGTCGTCGATGAAGACCACGACAAATCGATCGAGGTATGGCTGAAAGATCCTGTTCATGAGGCCCATGAACACCGCTGGAGCATTGGTTATGCCGAATGGCATAACAAAGAACTCATAGTGGCCATACCGACATCTGAAGGTCGTCTTCTGCACATCCTCATCCCGAACTCTGAGCTGATGATAGCCTGACCTGAGGTCTATCTTAGAGAACCACCGTGCTCCCTTGAGCTGATCAAAGAGGTCATCAATCCTCGGTAGCGGATACTTGTTCCTCACTGTCACCTGGTTCAGGCGACGATAGTTGACACAAAGTCACAAGCTCCCGTCCGCCTTCTTGGCGAACAGTATCGGGGAAGCCCAGGGTGAAACACTGGGTCGGATGAATCCCTTGCCCTACAAGTCCTCCAACTGTACCCGTAGCTCTCGAAGCTCTTCAGGAGACATCCGATATGCTGGGGTGGATATCGGGGTTATCCCGGGGTACATATCAATATAAAATTCTACCTCTCTACAAGGAGGTAGTCCTGGAACGTCATCGGGGAAAACTTCTGCATACTGATCCACCACTATAGGAAAACTAGGACTCAGCACGTCAACTACTCCTAGGATGTGGCTATCCAACTGATGAGTGATGGGCTGTCCTCTCCTCTGCGAAAGTCTATCCTGTGCTGCGAAGCCTCCCTTCTCGCCGGTGAAGGTGAACCTGCTCCCGTTGGTGCATACACATCGCACCTTGCGCCAAATACAGTCAATTTGTGCATGGACTGTAGATAACCAATCCATGCCCAAGATGAAGTCATAAGGCCTCGACGCTGCTACAAGAAGATCCCAGCCGAAGATCTCGCCTCCTACAGTAATCTCACACTGCCGGCACTAGTGCGTAATCGTCGAGTCTGCTCCCGTTGGAGTCTCTAGACATAAGGATCCAGCCAACGGCTCTGTCAGAATCTTCGAGCTCCGAACAAGGGCAGCAGCTATGAAATAATGACTCACTCCTGTGTCTATAAGAACTACAGCAAGGGTGGAATAGACATAGATTTTACCTTGAATCATCTCGGGTGTGCCGTGGTCGTAGGCCTCCACTTCCTGGAGTTGTGTCTGTCTCTGCCCGCTAGCTCCCTGTGGTCGGGGAGGACCTCTTGGTTGTGGTGGTGGTAGAGCCTCAAAGCGTCACCCACCATCTGCTGCTCGGTCAGCTCCTCTACCTCATCTGCCTGCTCCCTGCGGACTGCCACGGTCGACCCTCTACCTCTTCCTGGGAGGCCCCTCAACCGTCTGCTTCTCCTCGGCACGGTGGGTCGGGCAGTCACGAGCCATGTGGCCCTACCCGCCGCATGTGTAGCACTGTCTGTCTCTCGAAAGACTGGCTCCACGCTGTGTGCCCCGCACAGATGAGCCAGTGTCCTGAGGTCGTTGCCTAAGGGTTTGGTCTGCCTGGACCCATGAGTCATCCGTCGGCTGCCTGCTGCAGAAGACTCTGCTACGTGCCGCCCCGCGGTAGGTCTCACTACTGATGATGGCTCAGCAAAAAAGATCTCGATCAAAAGGGATCTCTCTAGTACTCCTGCCTGAGTCAGAATACTGAGGGAGATCAGCGATGCCCTGATCTCATGCCTCAATCCCTACTCAAAGTTCCGAGACCGGAAGAATGGGTCTCGTACCATCTCTATCGAGTAGCGCGAGAGATTGGTAAATCTCACCGAGTACTATGCGACCGTCAAGCTATCATGCTGCAGCTGTAGAAGCTCCTGGATGCACACCGCACGGAGGGTGGCTGGGACAAACTCTGATCAAAAGAGGATCTCAAAATCCGTCCAGAGAAGAGATGCCTCATCGTGCACCTGGAGCATCAAGCTCCGCCATCGGCCCGCTGCTGCGTGCTGTAGGCTAGCTACGAGGATCACCATGTGGTCTGCTGGTGTCCTCACTAACCTGAAAACTCTCCCCACTGCCTCCAGCCAGTCCTCGGCTGCCTAGGGGTCCGTCTCCCCACAGAACCTGGGCAATCGCTGGCACTGGAACTCATGCAGTGCACTAAGGCGACGTGCATCGTCAGCGGCTGGGGCTAGAAGCATCGGTGACTCGGCGGGTAGAGGTACCATCGGTGCCTCTGCTGTCAAAGGACCCTGTACAGAGGCCTCGTCTCTCGGTGGGTCGTCGTCACGCTCAACTCTCGGAACCCTAGATGGATGCCGTCTTGGGGCCATCCTGAAAAGAAACAGGTGCGCCATGGTCAAACAGTATACCTGGTGAGCTGACATAAATTAATCATAAAGAAAACATGAAACACACATGCAACCAATGTTTTCATGCATTAAGTCAGAAATCAGAATTCAGGGTCCTGGTGTACGGATACGTCGGCCGCCGCACCAACACCGGACTCCCTGTACTGATAACCACACCCAATACACTTAACACTATTGCTTCACATAGAAAAATATCAGAGTCCAAAGTTCTGTAGTAGAACCGAACTCCTCTGATACCAATTAAATCGACCCATCGTTGGGGCCCGTGCCGTGACTACCCCAAGCCCTCCTTCCATAGGCCAAGGGCTGGCAAATAGCACCAAGGCGTAATTCCCGGTAAAAGGGAAGGCATTGCCTTTGTAAAGTAAACAAACACCATAGAGCAAGCAAGCAGTAGAAGTAAACACTAAGTAAAAACTGGGTAAAATAGTAGGTGCGGAAAAGTAAGTGGGCTAGTATACAAACCCAAACTGATAGTAAACTACAACTAGAAGGGAAAACAGCAACTGAAAAGTAAAGATGAAACGTCAAGCCGTCCACTGGAAGTCCCACCTGAAGGGTGAGTACTGATGGCCTCCACAACTCCTGGGGTCCAGCCGTCCGCTCCGAGTACGTCCCACCTAGTGGTCCACCTCCAGGTACCGTCATGCTCCGCTAGCCTCAACCACGATCAGTGTTGTCCGTCGTCTGCAACCAACACAACATAGTACGGGCATAGACCGTGCAGGGGTGAGTATAAGCTACTCAGTAGGGACCCCGAGACCCCTGAAGGTCTCTCAGAATCCACAAAGGATAAACCACAAAGGAAAGATACAATCACGAAGTAACATTCGACACTGCTTAGGTATATGCCCATACATATACCTAAGTCATCAATTCCAGTACACTCCAACTTCCGAGCCCATGTACAACCCAGTCCACATAGGAAAGAAAAACGTAAATCCATACAGGATAGCACAACACAATCCACATAGGAAACCAAAACCGGATTCAGCTCACACAGGTATACTTCTTCGTATGATGATAAAGATGATCAGATATAGCCACGGATTCATCTAAGCCGTCAGACCCACAAAGGATCGATAGGTAATAACCCCCGTAATGAACCACAAAGGATCTGACCCACAAAGGATCGATAGGTAACTAACCCCCACAATGACCCACAAAGGATCTGACCCACACAGGATCGATAGGTAACTAACCCCCGCAAAGACCCACACAGGATCTATAGGCGCTGGCCCACACAGGACTGCTGAGCGCTGCCCCACATAGGATCAGACCCACACAGGATCGGTAGCACTGATCCACAAAGGATTGCTGAGTGATGTAGTCGTCGTCGTCGAATCCACTGAGGATCTCTGTACAGTCGTCGTCATAGTCGCAGTCGCAGCCAGCCCTAGGGATCCCGCACACAGCAAGCTCGTTCGGGAGGGTCCGCTCCACGAGCCGAGAGGCCGATACATCAACTGACACAAAGTCCGGATTTGATTTATCCAAAAGTTCTCTATCGTCAACAGGAACTCAACGTTGCAGGCGGCGCGCCAATCGGACGCCCGGTCTGAGAGCTATTGGCTTTTTCGTTCCAGGGGCCCGGTTGGTTTTTAAGGAAAAACCAACCCGACCGTACTCCACCTACGTCCAAACCTCGGGCGGATTAATCCAAAAGATCTATCTCACTTAGAGGAATCCAAGAAAGTCGACGGCACGTCAATCAGACGTCTGGAGCTCAAGTTATAAGTGTTTCCGCTCCGAGGGCCCGGTTGGTTTCGTGTACGAACCAACCCGGCTGAACCCAAAGTACTCCGAAACTTTGAGTGTAATATTTCAAAACGACCGTCTCGATCCAAGGATCACATCTCCACTGACGGTGCGTAGATCGGAGGTCCGCAGCCCAAGATATGGTCAAAAGACCGAAGAGGTCCGAAAACGGGGGGTCTGGGCCCGGACCGACCCGACCCAACCCCCCCCCCCCCCCCCCCCCCCGGGGTCGGCCCGAACCGGGTCGAACTGACCTGGGTCCGGGTGCGACCCGGATGGGGCAAGCCGGCGCGGCCCGGTCTGGGCGCGACCCGGCTGGCGCTGGCCAGGTGGCCAGCGGATTGGCTCGAACGTTACGGTCGAGCGAAGAGGGGGGCGCGCTGCCCCCGCGTGAAGGAGTCGCAGCCCCACGTGGGGCCGCCCTTGCTAGCGGACGTGGCCGGCTGCCGAGTCCCGTCCCCCTCCGGTCCTGCACGGTCGTGTGACCGCACCCTTCTGTCACGGCTTCAGCCGCGGCGGCTTCTTCCGGCGGCGCGCCAGGCGTCGCCGCCACCTTCTGTCGGCGCCGTCGTGCCGGCGAGGCGCATTGGCGGGCTGCTCTGCGGACCACCGGATGAGTTCCGGTGGTCGGAATTGCATGTCGTCTTCACCAAAGTCCCTCCCGGGGTCCGTCCTTCACTGCGAGGACCTCACATCGCCCGTGCGGATTACTTTGTCATCGCCCGCCAATCCGCACACCAAGAATGAAAGGACAGTGGGTTCGGACTTGTTTGTTGGTCCGCACCCACCGCGTTAGTGGTTTTAAAAGTCTCACAACAAATTTTTAAACAACCGCGGATATAATCACATAGATTAAAATGAAAAAAACCCCTACCTCAACGTTGTCGTTGAACGTGAGTTCGTCGCGGAATTGACCGTCGCAGAAGAAGAGGATCGTCACGGAGCGGAAGGGGCGTCGCTGTCGTCGCAGTACATGGCGTCGCGCCGTCAAACTCCGAGGATTAAAATCACACAGATTTAATTTCACCAATTAAATCCATGTTGAGGATATAATTCACAAGGGAATTAAAAGAACTGCAATCCCCTACCTCAATCGGTAGTTTGATCGAAGATTATCACGGGGAAGGAACGTCGTGGAAGAAACGTCATGGAAGGAGGATCGTCAGCGTCGCGGTACACGACGTCGTGCTGTCGATCACCGAGGGTTCGGTATTCTTCGTCGCCCTTCGTCAGAGGCCGGCGTTCTTCGCGTTCTTCGCGTTCTTCACATTCTTCGCGTTCTTCGCGTTCTTCGCGTTCTTCACGAAGGAGGATGAAGATCTCCAAGCTTTAGGGTTTCTCCAAATCCTCTCAACAAGCAACCCCCAAGTAAAACAAGTGTTGGTATTATATTATTCCTGATTCCAACAATTAGAATTTAAAAGTTAAGAAACAAACAATTAATTCGATGAATTAATTGTAACGACTTAACTTCCTAATTAATAGGGGTGTTTAGAATTTAAGAAAATGCACCAGTTGACTTTATTTATAAGAGGTTTTCGCGGGTGCGTTACTTAGAGGGAATGAAACGGTGGGGATCGTGCGGGCCCCACCTCACAAATATCCTACCAAGTGGGTAGAATATCGTGGGTCCCACATTATCCGCTTAACCTGGCTTAAGTGGCTTTAAGTGGCTTTAAGTGAAATAAAATAAAGTGTCGTACCACCTTTATTTTATTTCTTAACTTAACCCCAAAAATCAAAAACCACACCCGAGCAAACACAACTCCGGAAAAGGAATTTCTAAGCAAATACCGGTGTTGCAATTCCATCGGTGCCCTTGGAATTTGATTCCGAGCAGCGGTTCAAAAGTTATAAAAACCCGCTCATTCGTTCACTGAACGTACCCAATCCAAGATTCGGAAAATGATTCCAGGCACACCGGGCCTCGGAATCAGGTGCCGTCAGAAACTGTGTTCTTGTAAAATTCCAAAGAAAATTAAAAAAAATTCCTTGAATTTTATGGGTATTTACATAACATGCTAAAGGAGAATAAAATTAGACACCATTGACTAAAGAAATTTTGTACTTGTATCCTCCACCAAAGTTAGTTGCAACAAAGCTAACAACTTAGATGCCTCCTCCACCAAGAGAGAATAGAAATTGTTTCCAAGGGAATTAGTGAACACATTTTCCTTCCCAGGAGTATAGAATATCTCACAGTCATAGTCCTTCAAGAACTTCAACCAATTACTTTTTCATAGGTTAATATATCTCTAAGGGATGATGTACCTGAGACTCTGGCAGTCTAATAAAACAACCAACTTCTTATCAAGAAGATAGTTCCTCTATATCTTAAAAGTGATGAATACTACTTCCACTCCATGTTTTGATTCTCTTAGTTATACTCATGGAGTCTCAACTACCTTAGCACATATGTGATCACTGCCTACATCTACATCAACACATAGTTGATCCTAGATCCATATTCATCTCAAAACACTTCACATTCCATACCTTTTTTGATATTATCAAAATAAGAGTACTAGTTATCCTTATCCTAAACTCATCAAAGGATCACCAACACTACTCATTCCATGTGAATGACTTCCCTTTCTATTATAGGTTATTCAAATGGTATATAATCCATAATAAGTCTACCATGAACCTCATCTTGTACCCCAGGATGATAAGGAAACTTCGTACCTCTAACACGATATTAGGTGGCTCCCAATCATGTAATACATCAACCATTTCCAGGTCCATAGCTAAAAAATACTCAAATATGACATTACTCAAAAAGTAAACATCATGGATCTAGAAATGGAACTTCAACATCTTATTATAATGATAGTGTTCCCATAGTAAACCTAGTACCACGATTATCTACTATGTGTACTCCTTTAACACAGAGTAAATGAGTATTTAGCCAATAAACACAACCAAAAATTGGTCCAATTATGGCTCAAAGATCCAGTTACTTAAATCCATAAATACAGTGGGGGAATTCACCACATCAAAAGGCAAAATTTGGAACTCATAGTTTATGTTGAAATATAATAATTCCATATTCAGAATATCAACCCCAAAAACCCTCAATTGTAGGTAGAATAACCTGAGATTGATCATTGAGAACCAACTCACACCTCTTAACTAGTCTAATAGGTCTTACATCCTTAAGAAGTATTACATTTTATTTATCATTAATTAGTTTAGGCAATGATAATCAATACAAATTTTCAACCACATGTTCGCCATTTTCATAAACAAAATTGGAGATTCTAGAGGACACAAAATATGTCTAAATATACCCTTCTCTTAAAGTCCCTCTAACTACACCCTCACCTCCTAATGTTAAGTAGGTTCCATATGATATATTTCGGAAGATATCAATGTGGTATTGGTGTGAAAGTAAATACAAAATTTCATCTCCTGCTATGTAGGTAGTCCCGGTATATCCTTAAGGAATATGTCTATATACTCCTCCATGACTAGAGGAATCCATATTCTTGAAGATCTCATTGTGTAAAGTTCTAACCTTTTAAACTGAAGGGTAATGAGTTGAAGCTTCCTACCTTCAAGACACACTCTCTCTTCCATGAGATATATCTTGACCAAAAAGTAGAATCTCATCACATCTGTCTGTAGGCATATTACTCATCTGTGATAATAGTAAAAATGGGCTTGAACCATGGAAAACCCATCCATATCCAAGATGATATGTTGAGCTTTCATTGTAAATACAAATAGTTCCCATTTCAAACTCTCTCCACTATGTGATATCTTTTACTGTCAGTAGATATTTGATAAAGAATATGAAATCTCTATAGGTACCTCTAGCCATATATGTTGGGATAAAATCTTAACTAGAAGGTTCATCTCTCGTTTAGGGACTAATGATATAAATTAATGACTCACACCTATGTCCACAGGTGTTGAGGAATGTGAAAAAACACATATTTTATCTCATATCATCTCATATTCCGGATGGTTATAGCCCTCTATGGACTACAATACCCCACGTCCCCAATCACTAACTCCCTGAGCCTGATGTGGGCCACCTAGTGGTGGTGGTGGTAGATCTTAGTGTTATACTCTATAAATTGCTCCTCCATATGAAGAGTCACTTTATCTACTTCCAACACCACCTCCTTGAGGTATGTTTTTACTACATATAAGAGATCCATAATCATGTTGTTGCCTCTTCCATAGAGGTCCATCCACAGTCTTCTTATCCTACTTGACACGATGGGTCGGTAAATCATGATCCAAGTGACCTATACCATTACAAGCATAGAATTTACTCTATCTGGTCTAACCTGATCCTATTCATGATCCCTAAACCACATATCCATGTATCTGAGTATAGGCATGAGTATTCCTCATGTTCTAGGTCCTCGATGTTTGTTTCCTACTAGCTACTGCATACGACTCTACATTGTGATAACCACTTCTAGCATGATCCACTTGGAAAATTTTACCAAGAATCTATCCATAACCATATCTATCTCCAATACTATCACATATTTCTATGGATACAAGGATACTACACTAGAATTAATGTCCCTATAGAGACCCTGGTAAAAGTTCCACTCTAAAAAGAAGTTATCTCGCACCATATCAATGGAGTATCACATAAGATTATTGAACCTCAGGGAATACTCATCCGCTATCATTATCTCAAAAATCTCTAGGATCTAAACATAGTGTAAGCACAAAGGGTAATACTCCTCATGAAATATATGTTGGATGTTAGACCATGGGAACATCATCTCATCATGGGCCTACATAAATAAACCCTACCAGTACCATGCTACTTCATGGAAAATACTAGTTTATAGAACAACCATATGATCAGTTAGGGTCTGAACTATCCTGAAGACTCAAACCACTAACTCAAGCCAATACTTTTGTTGTCTGGGGATCTATCTCACCATGGAACACCAATGGTATCTGATGTTGGAACTCACATAGTGTGATAAGCATGCATGCATTTTCAGCCTAAACTATCAGTACAATCTGCTACTTAATAAGTGGGGGTGTTTCTCTTTACCAACATAGAAAAAACACCTCATGATATGGCCCCTAAACTGAGGCATCATCACTCATTACATCGTCTTCACTGTCTTGAATTGGTAACCTAGCTATTTATCTTTGTGGAGGAATACTAAGTGAGATCAAGATGTTCCATGATTATATGAGAATATATATGGGGAGATGACTCAAGAAGGATTGTAAAAGGACTAAATCCTATAATATTCATATACCATGTTCCATGCAATCGATGTCTCAATATTCTGAGTCAACAAGCATGTAATTAGAGACTTGGTGAATCAATATGTCATCTGCTACACCAACATTGGGTTATCTGGCTTGAAATATGTACTTGAGATACTTTGACACCATTTCCCTAAGTCCAAACAAATTACACATTAGGGGATAAATCTAAACCATGTTCCAAGTAATGACCATCTCTTGTACCACTCTGTCATGACCTAATCCATTAGGGGCCACCTTTCTAGAATAAGGTTGAGTCGTGACAACCCCAAGCCCGCCTCCAATAGGCTAGGTCCTAGTGATAAGTACTAATAAGGCATAAGTGAAATGGGAGGTCTTTTACTAATGTACTTATATGCTTGTACCCAACCACCTCCATGTAGAATTATAGAGGAATATAAAAGACGTTAATATCTATTGTGTAAGCATGCATACAATAACATCTTGGGAAATAAAATATAGTTACATTGTATAAACCAATGAAAAAAGGGGGAAATTCATACCCATCTAGAAAAGAGGTCCCAACCTCACAAAACTATATGAAAAAGTTAGATGAGTGAGCCTGAATCCTAATCTCTAAGCCCAACCACCAAACACATTATATGCACCCAAGTACCACTATGATCTACCAAATTAATCATCAATCTATCAATCATCTTCATTAGACATGAAACATATACAAAAATTCCATATAGGGGTGAGTATATACATACCTAGTAGGATGCCTTAAAAAATGAAGAGGGAGAAATAGAAAGATACAATAATGGTCAGATCCACCTAAAGTAAGAAGGAAACAAAAACCCAGTACATAGGTGCTAATAAAAACCCATATGATAGAGAAAGGGGATATCCATCTCATAGAAAAACCATATTCTTCGAGTTTCCCTAAAACTATAAAATTCTATATTCAATCCCCAACACCAAACTTAACCTCACCAAAATCCATGTGGAGGGTCCTTCTCCTCGCAATTATACTACATAGTCAAGGGAGCCACAAATATCATGGAGGATATGCACCCCACTAGATCTCAAAAATGGGGAAGTACCACCTTATATATAGGAACCATTTCCAAGTGTGGGGGAGTACCATCTCTATCTATATAAAGAGTATAGGGAACCTATTAACTAGTGTGAAAGAAGTACTGACAGTTCTTGGAACAAGCCAACATGGGGAAGTGCTTGGTTGAGTCTTCACTCCAAGCTGCAGAGGTTGAAGAAAGATCTCATAGCTTGGGTTCACCAGCAACCCCCCAGTTCTATGGACCTGGACCAAGCTAAAGGTAATGTTACATGCCTGGATACCATCTTGGATGATAACTAGGATGATGAGATATTCGGGGAGTTGGCTGGGAAGAAGGCAGTTCTGGAGGATCTCCTTCTCTAGTAGAAGCTAGTTGTCAAGGAGCAGTCCAGAATCAAGTGGATCCATGAAGGAGATCAGAATACGGCCTTTTTTCATGATTTCCTTAAGGATAATAGGATAATCAGCAGGCCTAATATCCTCCTTGAAATGGTTCCTACTCTGATGATATTAATGTGGTGGGAGAGTTGGCAGCATCCAACATTCATGAGTTGTTAGCAGGGACCAATACAAGAATGGAGGAGGGTTATCCGAGTGTTGTGAGGAGTTTTTGGAGGTTGTACCTTCTTTGGTGTCCTCTGAGGAAAGCTCCTTGATTGAGGATGTGCCCACTGCAGACAAGGTGCATGCAGCGATGAAATGGATCAACCCGAAGAGTTCTCCAGGGTTATACAGTTTTCTCGGATCTTTCTATAGGGATCCCTGGAGTATTGTTGGGAAAGAGTTAACCATGGCGGTACAAGACTTTTTTCAGGGATCCAATCTTCCCCGAGTGGCCAGTGTATCCACTCTTTTCCTAATTCCAAAAATCAAAGACCCTACATCTCTTCTCCACTATAGGCAAATTAGGCTTTGAAACTTCTCTTATAAGGTGCTTTCGAGTGTCATCTGCCAAAGGCTTTCTGGCTATATCTCCATGTGGGTTTCCAAAGAGAAACACAAATTTGTTAAGGGGAGATAGATTCAATGGGTGATTGATTTGTCCCAAGATCTGATAGTTGAAATAATCTTCAAGTCTTGAGTTTCAAATATAGTGGTTAAATTGGATGTGGATAAGTCATACGACTGGGTTGAGTGGAATTTTATCTTGAAGGTGATTGTGAGGATGTGTTTATCCAACATGGCTATAGATCTCCTCTTCAGGTGTTTTAGTTCTCCTTGGATGTTTATCTCCTTCATGGTAATAACCTTTGGTTTCTTTAAGGTGGTACGTGGTCTCAGACAGGGTGACCCATTATCTCCACACCTTTTCATTCTTGCTCAGGATGTTCTCAGTCATATCCTTAATAGGAGCTTGTTGTGGGGCACTATTTTTCCCTACAGTTGTCGGACTCTTCATAACAAGGTATCTCATCTCATGTTTTTGGATGAAACAGTTATTTTTCTTAATGCCAGTAATAGATCCTTAAGAGGATTTAACAATGTTCTGGAGGCCTATTTCAAGTAGAGGGGACAAATGATAAACCTTTCAAAGAGTAGTTTGTATATCTCGAACAAGTTATCACACCAACGAGCTGCTTCTATCATGAGAAGTTTTCACATGTAGCAGGGATCCTTCCCTATGAAATATTTGGGTTACCCCCTCTCCTCAAAAAAAATTGAACATCCATCACTTTGATCATCTCCTTGGGAGGATAGAGAACATGAATTTTAACTGGAAGAATCAATTTTTGTCATTCGGATGAAGGATTTCTCTTGTGAATAGCATCTTGTCTTCCATGCCCATACATGAGCTCTCCGATGTTAGGGTTCCTAAATAGGTAGTTTCCTCTATTAATAGAATTTTGGCCTCTTTCATTTGGGATGCCCATGGTGACGGAAAGCATCACTGGGCTTCATGGGGGGGTATGGCCAGGCCATATGGGGTAGGGGGAATCAATGTTTGGAACCTGTCGGTCACACTTCAATGCATGCATGCTAAGCTCGGCTGGGAGTACCTGGAAGAGAACAACCTTTGGTGTTATCACATGAGAGGGAAATTTGGGAGGATGAGACCATTGTTGGGGGGATCTCGCTGTCAATATGGCTATTAGTTTATCTGCACATTTAGATGCTCCAGGATCACTCTCTCTAGATTGTTGTTAAGGGAGATGTTTCATTTTGGTTCTATAAATGGATGGGAGGGATTATTGGCTTCATTGGGTGCCCCATCCCTGGGATTACTTTCAAATAGGCTAGTTTCTTTCTGAGTTTATTGATGTTATACTGACTTCCGACCAGAGATTCATTTACAATAGAATCTTCTTCAACCCAGAGCCTGACAGGTGAATTTTCATTGAGTCTACTTCTGGTTCTTTCTCATCTAAGGATTTTTACAGGTTGATGCAATTAGGGGAGGAGGTGGATGTGTGGGGGGGGGATTTATTGTGGAGTAAAAAAATTCCTAGCAAGATCAACTTCCTTCTATGGAGGATTAGGAGCCACGCATTGGCCACGGATGAAAATATTCAGTTCATGGGAATCTCCTCATTTTCCAAGTGCTTATGTTGTAGTATTCGCAAGTCATAGACTTCTAAACATCTCTTCTTTATAAGTTAATGGGAATGTTCAATCTAGAGCTCATTCGGTGATTTCACAGGATTTCATTTATATGATACTCATTCATGCTTTTTGGATTCTTGGTTTCACGGAGCCCTTACCAAGGGACTGTAGAGAAATGTGAGAGCATTGGTCCTTCTTGCTGGATGTTGGTGCGTATGGAAATCTTGGAATTCATCTTTCTTGGAAGGGTTGGACACCCAATTTCACTCACTGATCATCAGCACCAAAATCCTGCCCAGCGATTTCACCGACATTCACAATTATGGGGAGGATTCCCCTACTCTTAGGCTTAGCAATGCGAGGCTCTCACCCCTTACATTCAGATCCAGAAAAGGGATATCGGTGCTCTAGTCTTCTCATTCCTTAGGATTGAAACTCAACACTGATGGTTCTTGTATCTCTAGTATTATTTGCAGATGGGGGGTAGTTCGGGATTCTAGTGGTTCTTCCATTCTCACTTTCAGCGCAGGTTTTGGTCAAGGCCATGCTCTCCAAGCTGAGGTGAGGGTTATTTTCACTGGTCTTCAGCTCTATCAGCAAAAGAAGATCTCCATTATAGTAGTGGAGATATATTCCATGGTTATTCATGACTCACTAAAGGGAATTTGAAATGTAATATGGTCTATCATTTATATTATCAGACACTGCAGGACTTATCTCAGTCGAGACATGGAGGCCCGTCACATTTGGAGGGAGGGAAATCAAGTTGCAGACTTTCAGGCCTCTACTGCCACCAATGGTACTGATATCACTCTATATTTTAGTTTAAATTAAATTCCCCCTTAGGGGGATGATTTTTTTTAGAGGGGATGCCCTTGGCTTGCACTATATTAGACCTCCTTGAGGAACTCTCTTTGTTTGCAGTTTTCTTGTTAATAAAATTCATGACGATTTTGATGATAATCATTTTCATCATCAAGAATCGTCTAAAGAAGTTTCATATTTAAAAAATATAACATCATATCATTTATTCAACAACAAAAGAAATCATTTCATTAAATATGGAAAAAACTCTAGATAGGAAACTCACAGGTCAAAATCCAAGCCCCAAAGAAGAATATACAAGAGGAAAAATATTCTAGAGGTAATAAATGTCGTATATGGGGGGTCTAAATTGTTTGTGACCCTACCTCATTTCTTGGATGTGTTATCCTATAGAAATGTATTAAAATCCATTTCATTATACATATCATGTACTTGTGTTAAATGGTGTGTCTCACTCACTCGGGGCCTACCCATGTTCTCTTATACATGCCTATGTATTTCAATCCATTCCCCTATACCTAGATATACACCTAGTTAATCTTGGGTTCTGGCTCATGCATGTGTAATACTAGATTAAACGGTGTGTCCACCCATATATATGTTCAATATAGCACTTCTCTTTTCATTAGGGGGTGGTTCAAATGAAATGTGGGCTTAGCTACATGGATTATGATCCTTAACTATACCTAAAACACTAGCACCAAATCCAGGGGTCCTACACAGTGTGTGTTATTCTGGACTACATTTTTGTGTAGTCGGGTTTTACACATAAATTCCATAACCTTCATGAAGTCTCTAGATCTATACTTTTTTACCATGAATCTTGTAATTTGACAAGTCATGATTTTAGGAAAACAACTACATCTATCATTTCCTGACCTCCAGTGGCTAGAAAACATAATCCAGCAATATGAATGAGGCCTATGTGCATCATGTTCGCCTCTTATTTCCCAATTCTGCTCATAGATCCTAGATCCATGAAGTCTCACCCATAATACATCTTGATCCAGCTATAAAACACTAATATTTTCATCATGCACAAAAACATCATGAATTGAGGGGTTTGATCACACTCGAACAAGCCCCAACAATGTCGAATCGTGATCCCATGGTCTATTGTAGAAGAATGGGTGGGGAAAATCACAAGAAAAATGTGTAACTATCATTTTACAATCAATATCATCCAATACTCATATAAATAGGTCATCCATAGTGAGATAATGGAATAATAATTAAATTTAAATCAATAATTCAATTTATTAAGATGGGTTTATATGAAGTGTGGATAATCACTAATCAAATAAAGAAGATAAAATTCATTATTTAAAAATTTATTAGAAAGGTAATAAACCAAAATTAATGAGTCCTGCCTCAATTTGGATTGATAATTGGTGAAAAATTAATTCTCCGATGAAGAAGAATTCCCACTTCATTCTCTACCTCTCGACCTTCCTCGATCTGATCACCCATCATCCTCTAATTTGATCCACTAATAAAAAATGATGTTTATCCTCATCTCTAATCTCATAGGGTTATATGGATAATGCAATAGAATTTATATAGTGGTGACTTTATATATAGTCTTAGGGATTGTGAATTTAAAACAAAATAAATAAATTATCTATTTATTTTAATTACATGCACTGCTAATGGCTTCCTATACCAAATGTCTAATTCCAACCAACTTTAGGTCATGTCTAGGCTATACCCATTTTTTGGAATAAACCATGGTCTCATATATCTGATTTGAGACTCCTTTCGGGATTTATTGTGATATTTTAGTAAAACTATCCATGTGTAATATTAATATATTTAATATTTTTCTAATATAAATACCTAGTTCACCAGGCCTCAAAAATCTCATGTCTTCACAATTCATGGATTTGAAAATATTTCATAATATATTCCAAAGCCTTAAAAGAAAAAAACACAGTCTCTATATAAAGTTATTATTATTCTTCTTTGTACCTATGTTAATGGACCATAAAATAAGAATAATACCAACCTATAATGTAAGAACATCCAATAACATTCAAATAGGATTCAAGGGTTGAGTGGACTAAGATAAAAAAAATGCGGGTTGCCTACTATAAGCGCTTTTGTTTACCTTTATTAAAATGAATCAAAAAAATTGAAAATTTTTAAAGATACCCTAGACAATAATATTCCCCCCACCACACTAAACTGATTTAGTGTCCTCAATGTATATAAATTGATTATTCATGTAAGTATATTTAAAATGGAATTACCACATTTCACCAAATGTAAAGAAAAGGTACAAACTTTTGGGTATTCATTAGTAATCAGGTTAAGGAGTGTAATATCATCCAATAGTTCTTGAGGTATGGTCCCTTGATACTTCTTCAGCCTCTTAACATTTATAGGGAATGGGTTTCCTCCTTCTTCCTTTCCAATCTTCATAGCACCAAAATGGAACACGTGAATACCAGTAAAAGTTCCTTCCCATATAGAATCAAATTTACCTATCATAAGTTTGAATCTGAAGTTATATAAAACACTTGATATAAAAGGTTGAAGGTTATTTTTTGAATTATATTGTATTTGTATAACCACGTTCTTTCTTTTTAAATAATTGAATTTTCAAAATCTTATCTCTTGATTTCCTCTAGTTCTTGTAGCTATAATATCCTCACTTTCCTAGCTTTATCATGGTCTGGATTCATCTATCTCATAGCCTAGTAGGATATTTGTTCCAATTACACATGGAGGTGGTACTATTCCCATAAATAAATTGATAGGGGATCATTCCTATGGGTGTCTTATAGGTGGTCTTATTAGCCCATAGGGTATCTTCCAATATTTAGATCTAGTTCTTCCTCTTGGGTTTGACCATCATTTATAGAATGGATTTTATTTCTCTTTTGGAAACAACTTATTGTCCATTTGTTTTTAGATGGAATAGGGTTTATGTTTTATATTTAACCCCACACCTTTTTAGTGATTCTTCCACTTTCCAATTTCATAATTAGGTCACTTGTTTTCTAATAATGTCTCTTGTTACTCCAAACCTACTGAATATGTTAGTCAAAAAAAAATTAAAGACAACATTAGCCTTATTAGTTAGGGTGGATTTTTCTTTCACCCATTTTGAAACATAATATATAGATAAAAAATAAAATAATAACCAAATGACACTGAGAATGATCCCATTACGTTTATTCCCCATACTTCAAACATTTCGTAGAAGGTAATTGGTTTTGGGTAATTTATTATCTTTTTAGATATATTTTTGGAGAACTAGTATTTTTCGCAATTTTTACAAAACTCACATGAAGCTTTAAATAATGTGAACCAATAAATTTCATATTATAATACTTTCCTGGATATCATTTTGGATACAAAATATCCTCCATAGGTTAATGTATGGAAAAATTTAAAAACTAATTCAATTTCACTTTTAGGTCAAAATCTCCTATTTACATGATCAGTGTATATTTTCCAGAGGAAAGGGTCTTCTAAAATATAAAATCATGAGTTAGATTTAAGTGTGTGTTATTGATAAGTGTTTAAATGAGATGGAACCTGATAAGTCACCATATAATTGACATTTTTGGTATACCACGGTACTTCTACTTTCATGATGTAAATTTGTTTTTTCAGAGTGGGATCTGACATGGAATCTCTACATTAACTGTGTGGGTGGTCGAATAAGATGATCATAAACCTTATGTTTAGTTCCCTTGTTATCATTAATTTCTAGAAATAACTCTTATAAAAGAAACATCTATATCATCGATCATGGTTTAGCATTGTCCTTTTTCATTAGATATCAGAGAGTTTCATGATCATAAAAAGATAAAACTTTAGTTCCCAATTGGTAATATCTAAATTTATCTGGTGAAAATTTTACTGTAGGGAACTCCTTTTCTATAGTCATATTGTTGATTTTTTTGGCATCTGTTGTACTAGATGATAAGCTATAAATTCTAGTTTTCTAACATTTGTTTTAGAGTATGGATCCTAAATCATTGTTTAATGTCTCACATAGTATCTTAAAAAGATTGTCCCAGTTGGGTGGTTTCATTATTGGTGGTGTAATCAAAATTTTATTTTAATTATTGAATTCTTTCTTGTACTCATCATCAACATTAAACTCAATTTATTTTAATATTAATCTTGACAGCATGTGATAAATCTTTCTGAAATCTTGGATAAATAATTTGTAGAAACTTTCATAGCCTAAAAATGAACTCACATTCTTAAGAAAATTTGGATATGGTAATGAGTTTATTACTTAATCCTTTGATATATCTTACTCAATTATTTTCTATGAAATTATGTAGCCTAATATGATTCCTTTTTCAACCATCAAATGACACTTTTCATAATCTAAAACAATATTTTTCTCAATTCATATTCTCATAACCTTTTCAAAATTCCCTAATAAATGATAAAAATTATTATTGAAAATAGTATAATCATCAAAAAATACCCCTATGAAGTCTTCAATATGATCCATTAAAATACTTATCATAAACTGGGGAATGGTACTTGGGGGATTTCATTGTCTGAAATGCATCTTCTTATAGGCTAAGATTTTAATGGGAAATGGTAAGGTCATCTTCTCTCAATATTATAGTGTAACTTGTACCTAGAAATATCTTGAAACCCCTTTTAAAAAGAAATAATGAGTTTTCCTTGATAACCTTTATAATATTTGATCGATGAATGGGATGGTAAAAAGGTAATTTGGAGCAACTTCATTTATCTTTTTTTAATCAATACACACCCTCAAACTGTTTTCCACATCCATGGGGATCAGTTCATTTTTCTCATTCTTGGTAATGATCAGACCAGTTTTCTTTGGGATAACATGAATGTGGTTAACCCGCTATGAATCATATATTGGGTAAATGATGTCAGTCGATATCTATTTCTTATTGGGGTTCATGACAGTGGAATTAAGTCTTCTCCATGGTTTCATAACTAGTTTGGAACCACCCTCTAAAAAGATTATATGAGAGAAGAATTTAGGGTATATTCCATGTATATCTTCTAAAATACATCCTTTGGATAGAAATTTTATTTTTAGAATTTCATTTAGAGTTTTATATTTTCTCTCATATAGATTATTGGAAATGATCACCAATAGTGTCTCTCTATCTATAAGGTAAACATACTTTAATTCACCTGGTAGTGGTTTTAACTCCATACTTAGATATTTTTTAAGGGATGAGATTGAATTGAGGTTTCATATTTCTAAGGCTTGGATATCTTATATCATGATATTGTATTCTAGTAAATAATTGAAAATTTTAGAAGTAATCACTTATTCTAGATCATAATTATATGTTTTCCATAATTCCCCCAACTCCATCAATTGTGTTGCCTTCACATATTCACCATCAATAAAGCTTAATTGATGTTTTGAACAACATGTTAATTCATATAAATAAAATGATAAAATATATTTCAATTTAAATTTTTTTTACCCATATATCATACTATGAATTATCCTTTATTTTATTATTTAAATGCCTCCAAGAGATTGGTTAAACTACAATGATGTCACTAAATTTGGCTAACGTCATCATGAAACTTTTTCATTGTCTGTAATTTTTACCAATCAATTGGTTGTTTTCATTTAATTTTACTATGATTTGAATTTTATGGTTCCATGATTCATGCATATAGGTATTAACACATAACCTATAAAAATATCCTTCAAAAAAGAATAAAAAAATACTTGAAACACATAGAAACTGAAAGAAAATTATTATAATAGAATTTAATGAACTTGTAAAAATATAATTGATCTAGGATGATCATTATTATCTGATAGATCTATGGGATACTGTGGAAAAGTATCATTTTAATGATTTGAATACTACAATGCATGCTTTGGGTCATTTGAAAGTTTTGGAGTAGAAATCGAAGGAGTATAAAATGGAGGCAGCAAATAATTTGTATGAAAAGGGTAAAGGGGGTGAGGAACCATCATTGGATATGAAAATTGTATGTTAAAAGTAGATTCTAAATAAAATTATGATAAAATAATAGGTGGGAACATACTTGGAGCATCACAGAGAGATGAGGGATTACAAAGTGTGGTATATAGGATATATTCTAGTTGTTCTAGGGGTAAACGTGTATGATAAGTTCTCTAAGTAACTATACATGTATTCCCAATCGATTTTCCATGATCTTAACACCTATAATTAATATGACTATATATCATTTGTAGAGAAAATGAATGTCCCTAAAATAAAATTTATAATTAATAAAAAAATTATATTTAATTTATTGTAGTTGATAAATATTGGAATTATTATACTCACTAAGGGAACTAGAGGAGGCAGGCATGTCTCTCTCATTCGTCAATCTTTTTCAAACAATATCATTTTTTGTGCTTCTTAAATATCTATCATATTCTATATAGTATTGAAATTTTCATTCTTTAAGATATTAAACATTATATAGAAATATTAGTAAGGTATAAAAGGTGGTGAGAAATAATTAAGGCAAACTAATTGGCAAGACAAACGAAAAAGATGTGACATGGTGTAGCCAAAGAATATAAATTAAAATTCAAACAAGGAATAAAATTTTTCATAACATAATCAAATCATAGGAA
This sequence comes from Viscum album, assembly GCA_963277665.1. Classification (NCBI taxonomy): domain Eukaryota; kingdom Viridiplantae; phylum Streptophyta; class Magnoliopsida; order Santalales; family Viscaceae; genus Viscum; species Viscum album. Next base: position 1,687,104,810 of record OY728160.1, read on the forward strand.
TAAAATGTAAATTTTCATATAATCTTGTAGGTTTCACACTATATAATATTTAATCTATAACCAGGTTTAAAATGGTACTAAAAACTAGTTTAAACTAGTTTAAATTTTCTTCAAAAAATAGATTAAACTACTTTAAACTATATTAAATAGCATTTTAAAATTATTTTTAACAATTTTTTTAAAACTATTTTCAACTTGTAAATGATTTGTAAAAATTATTTTCAACCTATTTAAAAACTTTTTTAAACTATTTTTGAAGACTAGTTTAAAAAATTCTTTCAAATCCATTTGAAACTGGTTTAAATCCATCTAAAATCAATTTTTTGAAAAAAAATATCAGATGCTTTTTAAAAACTATTTTAAACCAATTTTTGAAAACTATTTTGAACCAATTTTTTTAAAAACCTATTTCAAAAACATTGTTTTAAACTATTTTAACTACTATTTAAAAACTAATTTTAAATTTTTTATTAAGAAATATATTTTAAATATGTTTCATTTTATGAATGGTTCTTTGTGAATTATATTTTGGTGTTATTTAGTGAAAATTTAAATATTTTTAAATCTATTTTAATTAGGTTTTTAGACTATTTCTCTATGAATTTAGATTATTAAGACACAGTTTGAATCAATTTATCTATTTAGTGTTGTTATTTATAGTAAAAAATTTATAATAGAAATAAATATAATAAAATAAAATGAAAACTAAAAAATAAACTAAACATACTCTTGAAAAATGAAACCAAATTGAATAAATTACAGTATTTTGAAACTGAAAGACTCATGTCAAGCTAAACAAAATAAACTAAGAACACATATGATTAATTCTATATATTACACACCACTAAATTATCTACAAAATAGCCTCTCACAATTAGAGTAGTTGAGTCATCATATCAAATATTTTGATCAAGACAAATAAGGGCAGTGATAGTGTCAATTTCATTCCCACCATCATCAAAAATATATATCTTGGGATTAAAAAAATAATGATAATGAATTCATGTCTTATATGATCTTTTATGTAAAACACTTATTACACCATTAATACAAAAATATATGGCTCATCAGAAGATAATAAGTGAATTGTGTCAATAAAACTAAATCTAGAGTCATCAATAAAGGTGTTCAATTATGTCATTAATTCAAACCACTTTCATTTCATCATAGAAACTTGACTATGGGATTAATAATCCAAAATTATTATTATCTCAACAACACCATAATAAGGAAAATTTTCTTATTGAGTTCTACTATCAATGCATCGACAAAATATTATGTTGTTACACTTAACAAAACACCATCATATTGTGTTCTCATGTTCACTATTTGATCAATTATAAAAAAACTACCCATTGATTATTAATGATTTTCGTTCACAAACCAAATAATTTGAACCAAAATACCATGATATTAATTCTTGAGAGACATATTCAACAGGTAAAATCAATACCTAAAATATTTATATGAATATTAAAATTAAATGAATGTTTATGATTTTTAATTTATTAATGTAATGTTCATAACATTAATTTCAACCAAGTAGGAAACTCTTTGATATGAAAAGTCTCTCTATTTATAAAAGGTAACTAATGATGAATTCTATTTATAATGTAGTTATGTTCCTTATATAAAATGAAAACAAAAGTTTAAGATATATATATATGAAACTATGTAGTATAAGATAACATGTTCATGTTTAGAATACTTACTTGATATAGTCATTCAAAAAATCATAGTTAAAATGGCTATCTAATTTTCTATATCCCGCACATAAAGTGTCAATTTAGATAATGTATATGTCTTAATAATTCCCCTAGTTTAGGGAAGAGAAGGAAAATTAGTCTCATTTTTATCATATTACTCATCTCAATTTCTCATTCATCAGTTACAACTTTTTCCCAAATAAATCAAATATATTGAACAAAAATTCATACATTCTTGATCTAGATAACATTTCATAGTAGACCCTTTAGGATGATTCTTATTCCAGAAATAGAACTTCATTCTAAAAAAAATTATTTCAATTGGATACATCCACATAAAATAAACAGGTCCCCAATAATTATTTTAGTTGGAAGATGTATGGTCACATGTAGTATGCAAGTGAAAAAATATGGTGGAAAAATATTCTCCAAATCACACAAAACTAATGGTTATGATTCCTGTATTTTTATCAAGAAAGTCTTGAAAACCCCTTTAGAATAATGAACTCTATAAAAATAGAGCAAATAAATCACCTTAACCCTTACATTATTGGATAGTAAATTATGGACTCTAATTGGAATCAATTCATGAAAAATTATATGATAGTAATGTGTTTTTAGGGATTTCATTTTTAACCCAATTTTATTAAGTCATTTAGATATATCACTTGAATAACCATGAGGAACATTGAGAGTCTCTAGTACTACTAGGAATTATTTTTTTTATAAAGGTTTTATTGCATAAGAATCATAAGGAACTTTCCATTTTTCTCATTAATACACATTGGATGTGGTTATGATCTAAAAACCTAATCAACTAATTCGGGATGAGATCATAAATAATCTTTGGCCTTTCCAATAAAATTTATAAGTATTGAAAGTATAATTTAATATATATTTCTCTCAATGTGAATTATGTCTAAACAATGACATAAAAAATTACATGACCAATATGAAAAATCGAATAGGATATTTCTCTTTTTCCAATTGGAATTGGATTCAATGGAAAATTCTACCCCTTTCAAAATTTCATATGAACTCTCCCTAATTAAAATCTAAAACAATACAATTCATTAAGCACATTGGTTCAATACATACACTGAGGTTTCTTCTTGAACTCAATGTTACTATCAAACCTTTTATTATTATTCCTATATGGATGATCCATTAGAAAGAATCATTGAATTTACATGAAACTGAAATAATGAAGATATTGATACATCAATGTCATGTATTCTTCATAAAAATAGGACATGAAAGTTTTACCTTTGTGCTCTAACTAGACATCCTTTCATATGTACTTTAATCATTTATCATCCACATAAGTGTGGTACACATCTAAAATATATTTTTTGAAGAATAATAATATGTGTGAACACCCATATTCCAAAGTTTCTTCAACTCTTTTATTAGATGTTACAAGTACACATCTATATCATTACCAAGATTAGAAGTTTTATATATGAGTATAATCAAGAAACATGATATTTGTTATAGATATCCATGGAGGATGGTTATGAATGTTAAAGAAAAAATGGCCATGTGTTGTGATAAATAATCATCTAACCAAAAATATTGAAACCACCACATGATAGACCCAACATAACATTATGCACCTTATCAGCAAAATATTGATATCTTGAATCAAATATACACAATAAATATATATATATATATATATATGACAAAACAACTCATCATTATCTTTAATTATCTCAATACTATTACATCACATATTTTATAAGATTTCATCATACACAAAAAAAAATAGAGCCTAAAAATCAATATAATCTAACAAATTTTTGTTTATGGCTCATGAGATGGTGTTCCCTTTGTGTTTGGATTCTATCGAGATATACTAAATTCTTTATAATCATTTAGGTTTATGGTTTCCTCCTAGAATAACCTGTAATATTTTTGGTAAGAAATTATTTTATTAGTATAAAATACTTGATGGTTAATTAACTTCCAATCTATATAATGGTTTGAGGGAATATCTGCATCATAATGAAGTAAGTCTATCAAAAAATTAATAATATAATATTTGAAATTATTAGAAATTCCATAAATTTTTTACAATGATACAAATATATTAAAAATTCCAACTTTTACATTTTATTACATTCCCAATATACAGAAGTCCTAGAAGCATCCATTAATCTTTTCACTCTATGGATATCATCATTTTCATTAGTTGCATCATGTGTATTGGTATCAATTTCTTCTTTCATTAGAGTAATAACTTTATCATGATGATGCATAAATGTAAACTAATCAAATATCAAAATCTCCATATTATTCCTTTTATTTCACCCTTGAATAGTCATAGATGGTATTTTTTTCTCCATTATGATACAAAACACAATAGTTTGTTTGAAACCTGACTTGTTTATATGCTATATAACTTCTTCCCTACATAACCAAGGTCTTCCTTCACAATTATAATATGGGAAGTATCTAATACCTTTATCGGAATTATTTTTAAATATAATATCTAAAAAAAATCATACTCCTCTTGAAACTTAGTTAAGATCTGATCAGTTACATACATATAGCTTTTATATGTTCTATTATATTAAAAAATAAAAATATTAACCTAGTAAAAAACTAATTAAATTCATGAAAACTATGAATCATTTAAATAAAAAATCAAACCATTTCACTTTATAAACCAAATTTCAATACCAAATCCTAAATTAATTTATGGAAATAATGCATGTTTAGTTCAAAAACCATTGAAATAATATTGAAGTCAGATCCATATTAAATCACTCTCTATTTATATGTATAAAAATCAAATTTAACATACATTAACACATCATTATAAAAAGAGTTTATTTTATAATGAAAACTAATATTTGATAAGGTAAAAAGCCCTTTGGAAATAATTAAAAATTTATATTTGTCACCTATATCACTAATTTCATAACTACATACCCTAAGAAAACATAATACCAAATATATAAAACCATAATATTGAAATATTTTATACCAATGAGTAATAACTATAAATAATTCTATATAAATAACATAAATTCACTTATAAAAATCACACATTTTTTATCTAAAAATGAAATTTTAATATTATATAATATCATTTTTTACACAAACCATTACATAATTCTTTCAAAATCATATCATGTTAATAATTAGGTATTTTAAAAATACTATTTTAATCCATATATAGATAATAAAGTAATAAACATCCTCTTAAATAAAATATATTAAAACAAAAAAATAAAGTTAAAATTTATTTAAATCAATTATAAAAGTTATCAATACTTTAATAGAATAAGTATTATAAAATTGAATTTGTAAACTGTAATAAAAATTTATTGTCACTATAACATTCCCTAAATTATTAATCATTACTTTAAATCATGCCCAATTCTATATTTTAATACATAATTAGAAAACAAAACAAAACATTAAAACACAAATTTCTTTACAAACATCTAGAGTGCATGAATCGATGATTTCAAAAATAAAGTTCCTATAAAACTACATAAATACATTATAATATAAATAAATTCATGAAACTTTTTAAATATAGCACATTATAACTCGTGATTTTATAATAAAATCAAACAAATTTCCTAAAAATCTTCTTATACAAAATAAGATGTTAAGTATTTGGGTCTATTCATAACCAAGAACATTGTAATTATGTAACAACCCCAAATCCACTAACCTTGACTTATTTTCAACTTTATTACATTGTAATATGATACAGGGGATCACATCACTAATGCTCAGTTAGTTAAGTGGTCCTTAAGAACTAGATACATATATGATCCACATATTATATTAGAAATATAAAAAACATAGCATAAGAAAGATTCTAGAATCCTTGATATTATTCATAATATCCTTATTCACATCCTAGGGAAGAGAAAAAAATAATGGGTGGGGTTAGATGCTTAGTAAGGTTTGCATACAGTCTAATATATCATGAATAAATAATTCAAATCAATATGGAATGGTAAACAACTAAAAACACATGTCATTTAATAAATAACTAGATAAAAAATGCATCCATGGATAATATCAATACAATAATCTCATGGATAATAATAATGGAATTCTTAACAAATTAAATTATTAATGTTAGATTTCATTATATTAGAAATCATGATATATTTTCAATAAATTCCTTGTGCCAATATAGTTCAATTGATGGGTAGGTAAACACCAAAAATACATTTAATAAGTTTGGTCAGTTGGTATGTATCATGAGACCTGTCGATGCATCAAGGGGCTATATAATTCTAGGCTCCATGCATCACTGCAAGTCCAATTCATTCCTAATATATTAAATAAAAAAATTAATTCATAAAAAATATTCCTTATAAATAAATACCTATATTTCGTAAAGAATATGGAATATTAAGATTTCCCCTATAAATAAAATAACTTTCATAGTAAAACATTGTATGAATATTTGTTATATGTATTAGGAAATAATCATATCCATAATAAAAATAATTTGTATATTTAAAAGAAATGTAATTTACAATGAAATATTCATAATAAATTTAGTGTTTCAAGAGAATTTTAATGACCAAAAAATTAATAAGAGATAAAATTTGACCATCAATTCATCAAAAATATAGGGTTCTTAATAAAATCATATTTTTTAGAGAAATAAAGGAAATGGGAGAGAAAATTAAAATAATATTTAATTAAATAGTATTCTTTTTAAAACCATTGAAAACAGATATAAGAATAAAAATAGCATAAAATGGTTAAGGTCGTTGGAAAATCCTTTAATGACATATATGTTAGAAAGAGACATTCCTTTTGACATTTTTTAAAGAAATTAAAAAATGAAGCTTTCATAAAAAATTATAAATATTCATTTAAAACCATGTAAAAATTAAATTTTATCAAAAAAATTCCTTAATAAATCATTTTATTAAATAAAAAAAATATGGACATAGAATAAAAATATACTCGATCAAAATATAAATAAGGTAAGATTTTTTTTTTGCATTTCTTTGCATTATTCAAGTTCCAAAGGGAGAAAAGGTTTGAAGAAAACATGAAATATCCTTAAATATCCAAAGGATAATAAAATATATGGAGTTTATGAAGGATAAATTATAAGATTCCTTTAATGAAAATAAGAGAAATCCAAAAAATAGATTGGAAAATAAATTATTACCTCTTTAGTAACATTTAAATTGTAACCCCGTGAAAAATTAAACTTGAACTAAAACATTAATCATAATGAATAAATATATATAAATGTTCAATACATTAAAGGAGAATTATATACCCCACAAAGAGGTAAATAGGTTCATAAAATCAAATATGTCTCAATAGAGTGGAAAATGAGATGAAATACTTTACCTCAAGTTCAACTTGCCTCGTAAGTGCTTTTAACATGCTACATAATACATTTAGATTTATTATATTTTAATAAAAGAGCCATATATATATCTATAATATCTTATATGATCCATTTATAAAATTTTATCACCTTTTTTAACAATATTTTATTATTATCATTATTTCGGTTGTTAACTGCTTCACTTTTCTTGTATGTTTTGATTCGGTAGTTACGGTCCCTGTATATTGATCATGATTATATCATATTCATAATTTTCATTGTAACTAACCAATGTTTTTCAATGGAAATTTACTTCTCATAAGTATGTAATAAAATCACTTGAAAACACATCATAATGAACTACTAAGTGCTAAGTGACCTTTAAACAAAAGTTCGGCACTTCTGTGTTTGGAATTTTGAAAATCTGACATACACAGTTGTGTTTAAGATGTTTTTTGGAGTCTAATAAAACAAAAATAATTTTTGTGAATAGTAAAATACCCTTATGAATATTAACATACCCTTATTAATAGTGATATACCCTAATTAATAGTAACCTTACCTATGATAGTATAAAATAATATTCAATTGAAAGTATGATGTACCTATATTTTTGAATAAGTAAATAAATGTTTTAAAACTGGTTTTTTTTATAATAAGTTATAATTTTAATTAAATATTAAATTGATCATATTTAGAAAATTATTTTTTAAAAATGGACTTCATTTTTGGATTTTACACGTTGAAAAATGGTTAGGGTGAATTTTTGGGATTTTTCTGAAATACATGAATTTTTTATGAATAGTAGAATCCGATAATTCACAATAAATGATAAATAATGGATTAATTGAGTCATTGATGATGTTCTGCTGATGTAATCCCACTTGTTTCAGGATCACATGATAAAATTACTATTCTTGGTCATGTAATACTTACTATTCCTTGTCTTTGGAAGAAATAATAAATTAATGATTATAATATTATGAAATCCCTCCTCTCCTCCACTATAAAAACCCCCCTTCCCTCCCTTGTAACACCCTAAGATTTTATGAGAAATATTTTTTTATATATTATGTTATACGCACCACCAAATGAATCTTTCACAACACACAATACTGACCTGGCTTGCATTACACGCAATCGCGACCTTTCTCGATAGCGTGTGTAGTACGAAATACCGAGTTTCACTAAACAACGATATATTATTATGGACTAGCCTTTATGAATAGTATTAACTACATTTTGAATTTTATAACATTATTATTAATCTTACCTATTTTCTAGAACATAGTAAGAGAACAAAATAAATTTTTCGGGTAAAATAAGTATTTTTCAAAAAATGTAGTTTTTCTGCCTTTTGATGGCGCACTCACATTAAATATAGTTTTTGACATGTTTATAATTTAAATTTGACAAAATAAAATTCTTCTTTGGAATCAAAATATAAAAATTTACTTTGGATAAATCTTTGATATTTTTCAGATAACTTTCATATTTTGATGAATAGTAAAAATACGCTAATTTTTAATTAAAAACATCTTTTTTCATTGAGATAATTTATATGGTTAAATTATAATATTTAATGGTTTTAAAGTATAAGTAGAATATATTTTTACCATTTAATATAATGTATGCCATTAGCATTAATTTCACATTGAATTCATAGGTAAAAACATTTCAATCTTTGGCAATGTTTTATCTTCTAAAACCCGTTTTCTTAACAACGGGATTAATTTTAAATTAATTACTGCAACTTATGTGTTTTGAATTTTGAAAAATGGATTCCATATTTGGAATCAGTGGGTCCAAATTATGTTAATAGGCTACTTTTTTTGGGGATTATGAATAGTAACTACGGTAAATTTTATTTACCATAGTTAAAGGTAAATCGGGTAATTAAGGGTAAATATAAGATTATAAAATTACCCTAACACCTGCCAAAATCCTATTGGATGACTAAAATTCGACCCATATCACCTAAGGGTCAAATTAGATTCATTTAATGGACTTTTTCCATGAAAATAATTTAATTACTATTAAAACCAAAGAAAGTGACAACATGTCACTTTCTTAATTCTTATAAGTACAATAATTTTAATTTAGTGATAAACTTAATGAAACTTCAGAAAATTAATAGTATCCAGAAATATAATACATTTATCTACATCATATGAATTTATTTAGAATTTTTAGGGATTAAATAATTATCATTAATTATGACACAATAGTGATGTTGAAATTATTCTATTAATTAAAATATCAAATAAATGGTTTTAAAAATATTAAAATAAATATTATATTAACTATTTAATGTTCTCCACTAATTTTCTAGATACATATGACATTTTATGAATCTATTAAAGCTTTTAGTTAGAACATATCTTTTGTATATAGTTTATTTAAATTCAAATAAATGAATAGTGTCAAAATTTACACTATTGTTATTTTATAAAAATAACATATTATAAAATTGTTTAAAAATCACAAAAATATTTAAAAATTATAAATTAAAATTAATATGGTCGAAAATGTCATAAAGTGTCAAATTATGGAAAATTAACAATACATATGTAATTATTTATAATAATTTAAAATTTATAATATTATTACCACAAATAAAATAAAATTGATAAATAAGGATAAATAAAGTTGATAATGTTTAAAATAAAATCCTAACATGTATAAATTTTATTTGTTTATGATATTACAACCCTATCTCATCTAATATTCGGATATGAGTCATTTTGGAAGTTTTTAAGTGGGGTTGGGATTTAATATAAACTAATATTTTTTATATTTCCAAAGGTGCCCCTCTCCTCCCTTATAAAAGGGCACCTCCTCCCCCTCCTCCTCACCCCAATTTGAGCCTTCAATATCGGCTAAACCCTGACCATTTCACTTCCCCACTTCCATAGAAACATCTTAGAGGTCCTGGTCTTCTTCAAAGACCAATTTTAGTGCCCTAAGAGGAGGTCTCAAAGAGGCGCTTCAAAGAAGAGGTAATGTCCGTTACCGATTCTTTCGGCTTTATTTCTTCTTCTACTTCTTCTTATTTAGTTTTTTAATTATGAAGTAATAACATAAGTATCACTCATATACTGATATGTTATTATAAGTATGAAACAACCCTATTTCACCATCTATACATCCTATGGAAAACGAAATCACCGCGCGAGCGTACGTACAGAATACCGTCTCCACGATGTGATGCGACTCGTTATACATGATCTTCATTGAATAATGATTATATAAATGAATTTAATGAGTAAATATGATATATATTACACTAATACCATTCTGTAAATGAGGTTTCTATAACATAAAAATAGGAATAAGATTTTATTCGATAAAACACACATTAAAACATAAAGCAATAAACACCCGAATAACAAGTAGCAATGAAATATTACTAATAAGAAGCTAAGAATATGACCATATATGATATCATAAAAATAAGTATGATTCTGGAATAATTCAATGACATTATTTAATTAATTATATAGGAGGTTTGGACACTTACGAAGCAAATTGGACCTAAGGTAAGGGAAAATCTCACAATCTCATTTTTATCCGAGATTGTTTATACTTCAGAATTTACTAGGGAATATTTATCATCCACATCCATGTTTCCTAAAATTTTAATATTATTTCCATCCACATACAATTGTTTAAATCCAATTTTACCCTTCGGTGAGTTTTTTAGTAAAAGATATGAAAGGAATCTTCTGCCGTTTTTCATACGAGGTACTTTTTGACTTTTCCATCCAAAGTACGGGAAGAATGTTTTTTAACTTATACGGAATGAATGGATTTTTAGAAAATTATTTCAATGAATATTACTTTACAATTTTTCAAGTTTATTTTTAATCAACTTATTTTAGTTCAAAATTATATGACATGTTAAGAAAGGAAAAAAAATTGAAGTAGAATGGATATTTTCCTCAAGAATGGAGTTCAAGTGTTTTATCAAAATTATTTTCCATCTAAGATAATATAGGGTTCTATTTATATCCCTGTTTTTACATTGATTTGATTATGTTATGATGGAATTATTTTTACGATATCCTTTTATGAATTATGTTATGATGACGTGATGTTTAAGAATCCCATTTTTATTACATGGGTTATGCTATGATGTATGATTTGTGATTTTGTGGCACACATAAGAATGGTTTAATTATGAGATGGGTGGGACCTATATCTCCCTCCAATGCATTGGGTAAAGATTTATATCTCATGAGATAGACATGGATGGAACGGCAGGTTAAACTGGTTCAGTGAAACAGGACTGAAATGAGGAGTGAACTCGGTTTAGAAAAGGACTTTGTCAGCTAAGATAGTCTTGGAAATGAGTCCTGACTACTAAGAAATGATTTTCTATGATTATGTGTGTATTCCAAAAAGCCTCATGTTTTAAGTTATGATTATTTGAATTACATTTCACTTCTATGATTTATCCCATGTTATGATCTCTTTTGTAGGATAATATTTTCAAAATGTTATGTTCTTATAAATATGATATGTTTGATATTTCTTTTGTTTAACCTTATTGAGAATTTGAGCTCACCCATTTGTATGTTTTATTTTCCCCAGGTCAGGAAGAAGGATATTAAGTAGGATATGCCAAAAATGGACTCTAGATATGATGAAATAAATGGGAGACAACGTAGATGATTTATGAACCAGTTTTTTATGTTTCCCAGTTTCTAAAGACACTATACCTATACGGTCCTTTCATGGTTTTGCTATATGTTATAATAATTAAGATTCAATTTTTAAGTAATAACCATGTATTTAAAGTATGGGTCATTATAGTTGGTATGAGAGGAAAGGTATAGTCAACATTTGGAAACTAGGATGTGAAAGCCTTAGTAAGAAACCTAAGGTTATGTCTAAGCATAGAACACAATCTTAGTGTTTTAGAAATGGACATGAACAACCTATGATAAGACATTAAGTGTGAAATTTTATTCTTGATTATGTTGTTTTCCTATTATAATTAGTGTTTATCACACTATTCTTCTTGGTTTTAGTCAATGGCTGGAACCCGAAGGAACCGTGTTAATGCAGAATGTGACGGGCAATGCAATGATTGTCCCCCTAAGCAACCAAACGTTATGGGAGATGGAATGCAGAATCTTGTAGCCATGCTCATACAACTTTCTCAGGCTATGAATCATGAAGGACTTCCAAACGAGCAAAGGAAGGAGCAACATTCTGTTGAATCCTTCAGGAGGAAGCATCCACCTTCATTCAGTGGGTCTTCTGATCCATTAGTGGCTGAACAATGGATCGGTACCACTGAAAAGATATTTTCAGTTCTTCAATGTTCTGAACAAGATAAATTCATCTTTGCAGTGTATCATTTGGAAGGTGATGTTGATCAATGGTGGAATCTTATTAAGAAAAGGATCCAAAGGGATGAAATTGAGTCCATGGAATGGGACGAGTTCAAGAACTTATTTTTTTCAATAAGTATTTCCCTCGTATTCTTCGAACAAAGATGGAGAAGGAGTTTCTTGAACTGAAGCAAAAGGATGATGAATTCATTGGTACCTACGAAGAAAATTTTACAAGACTTGCAAGGTACGCTTCCGGAATTATTATCCAACCTGAGAGTAAGATCGATCGATTCTTTAGTGGCTTAAAATCAAGTCTTTGAAGGGAGTTATCCATAAGGGACTTAAATAGCTATGAGGAAATTGTTCGATGTGCTCTCAAGGTTGAGATGGAGATTGGTGTAACCCATCAGTCACATGGGTTTGATAAGAAGAGGAAAATGGAATTCAAAGGAAAATATAAAAACCACACTGAAAAGAAGATGAATTTTCCCTTATGCTCAAAGTGTGCAAGGAAACATGGAGGAAATTTTCTTGAGGGGACAAGAAAATGTTATAAGTGTGGAATAGAAGGTCATCGGGCAATTGAATGTCGAAATAATGGGAATAATATGTCTACTGATGCAAACAAAGGAAGGGATACACAGAATGAACCTACTACACTTCAATATTTCAAGTGAAATGAGATGGGGGCATTATGCCAATAAATTCCCAAATCCAAGGGTTGATGATGATGATCGACGTCAAAAACTCTTAAGGCCAAAGACAAAGGAAAGTCACATGCAATTACTATCGATGATGTGGAGTATGACAACGAAGTGGTGAGAGGTACACTTACAATCCACTCTAAAGTAGAAAATGTTTTATTTGATTCTAGATCCACCCACTCTTTTATTTCTGAAGAATTTTCTAAGGTTATCACTGTATTACCTCAACAATTAGATGTTGAGTTGGCTGTGACAACTCCTAATGGCACAACAATCACATCAAAAGTTCACAATTCTTCTCCGATTGAAGTTTGTGGGAAAGTGATTCCTGCAAATCTTTTAATCCTTCCTATAGTGGAATTTTATGTGATTCTTGGAATGGATTGTATTTATTTATATGGAGCTCATATCAATTGCCAAATAAGGGAAGTCACATTTCATATTCCAGATCAATCTATGATCATCTATCGGTGCAAGGATGAACATAAACTTCCAATGGAAATTTCTTCCATCTTATGGGTCTTGATTCCACTAAATGAAGGTTATTTATCTCAAATGGTTGGAGAGAAACTCACGATTAATAATATGCCCATTGAATGGGAATTTGATGATGTCTTTCCGGAGGAATTTCCAGGTCTTCCACCAAATCGTGAAGTTGAGTTTTCAATAGAACTTGTACCGAGTGCTTTACCTATTTCAAAGACACCTTATAGAATAGACCCAATTGAGTTGCAGGAATTGAAGAAGAAACTCTAAGAGAATATTGATAAAGGATTCATACGCCCTAGTGCATCACCTTAGGGAGCACCTGTTCTATTTGTTAAGAAGAAAGATGGATCAATGAGACTATGCATTGATTATCAAGAACTTAACAAGATCACTATCAAGAAAAAATATCCTCTCCCACGCATTGATGACCTATTTGACCAACTACATGGAGCTCAATACTTTTCCAAGATTGATCTTCATTCAGGGTATCATCAATTAAGGTTCAAAAGGTAGGATATACCAAATACGGATTTTCTGTATAAAGTATGGACACTATGAATTTATAGTGATGCCATTTGGTCTTACTAATGCCCCTGCTATCTTCATGGATCTGATGAATAGAGTCTTTAGAGACTATATTTATCAGTTTGTGGTAGTCTTTATAGAAGATATTCTTGTCTATTAAAAGAGTAAGTAAGAACATGAAGATCACTTGAGAATTGTATTAAAGACCCTAAGAAAGGAGAAGCTTTATGCCAAATTTACCAAGTGTGAATTTTGGCTTCAAAAACTTGCATTTTTGGGTCACATAATCTCAAAAGAGGGGATATCTATGGATCCAGCAAAAACAGAGGTTATCGAAAGATGGTCGAGACCAACAACAGTAACTGATATCTGAAGTTTTCTTGGTTTGGCTGGATATTACTGACGTTTTGTGAAAGATTTTTCATGGTTATCTAACCCACTCACCAAGTTGACTTGGAAAGGAGTTAAGTTTGTTTGGATGGAGGAATGTGAAGAGAATTACAAAGAGCTAAAAAGAAGGTTAGCCAGTGCACCTGTGCTCACACTACCTTGTAGTGGAGAAAGGTTTGTGATCTACAGTGATGCATCCAAGAAGGGACTGGGGTGTGTTCTCATGCAAAATGATATGGTGATAGCTTATGCCTCATGACAGTTGAAAATCCATGAGCAAAATTACCCAACTCATGATTTGGAGTTTGCTGCAGTAATCTTTGCATTAAATATTTAGAGGCATTACCTTTATGGTGAAAGGTGTGATATTTATACTGATCATAAAATTTTAAAGTATATTTTCACACAAAAGGAGCTGAATATGCGTCAAATAAGATGGTCGGAGCTGATTAAGGATTACAACTGCTCAATTCATTACCACCCTAGGAAAGCAAACAAGGTAGCAGACACATTAAGTCGACAAGACCATGCTAGCTTATCCATGATGAGGATCACAAAAGATCCAATATTTATGGATTTACAAAGGATGGATCTTGGAATTATAATGGAAAGGTAAAAATCTTATCTTTCTGAAATGAATGTTCAACCATATATACACGTGAAGATTAAAGAGGCACAGAAAGAAGATGTAGAGTTACAAAAGAAGGTGATAAATGTTCCTGAATTCAACCTTGATTGTGATGGAATAATAAGGTTCAGGAATCGGGTTTGTGTTCCTCCTATCCCAGAATTAAAGAAGGAGCTACTGAATAAGGCTCATAGTTCTTCATTTTCTATTCATCCTGGAAGCACAAAGATGTATAGGGACCTGAAAGAGTACTTCTTGTGGAATGGAATAAAAGGAGATGTTGTTGAATATGTCTCTCGATGCTTGGTTTGTCATCAAGTTAAAGTTGAGAGACAAAAGTCTAAGGGGATGTTACAACCATTACCCATACCAGAATGGAAGTGGGAAAGCATCACTATGGACTTTGTCACTGGACATCCTAAAACATCCAAAGGAAATAATTCTCTCTGGGTTATAGTTGATCGTATTACGAAGCCGTCACACTTCATTGCTATTAGAGAAGAGTTTTCTCTTGATCAGCTTGCCAGGATATATGTAGAGGAAGTGGTAAGATTGCATCGAGTACCACTTTCCATTATATCTTATTAGGATCTGAGGTTTACCTCAAAATTCTGGTGAAGTCTTTAGCATGCTCTAGATACAGAGTTGAGTTTTAGCACTGCTTACCATCCTCAGACAGACGGTCAGTTTGAGAGGACAATTCAAACTCTAGAAGACATGTTGAGAGCTTTCTCTATGGATTTCAAAAGTGGTTGGGATCAACCCCTATCTTTGGTGGAATTTTCTTATAATAATAGTTTTCACTCCAGTATTCAGATGGCTCCTTAGGAATCCCTCTATGGAAAGAAATGAAAAACTCCAACTTACTGGGATGAAGTTGGGGAAAGAAAGCTATTAGGACCTGATCTTGTTGATGAGATGGTAGAAAAGTTAGATCTATTCAACAACACATAAGAGCAGCTCAGAGTCGATAGAAAAGTTATGCTGAAAACCGAAGAAAAGACCTAGAATTTGAAGTGGGTGATAAAGTGTTCTTACGAATATCCCCCTGGAAGAGGGTCATGAAATTTGGAAAGAAGGGAAAGTTGAGCCCTAGATATATCGGTCCTTTTGAAATTCTGGATCTTGTTGGGAAGGTATCTTACAGATTGGCGCTTCCACCGAATCTATCTCAAGTTCACGATGTGTTCCATGTATCTCTCCTGAGAAAGTACATACCCGATCCTTCACATGTACTCAGCTCAGAAGTTGTACCGCTGGAGCAAGATATTTCTTATGAAGAACAACCGATAGAGATTCTGGATCGTAGAAAAAATGTCTTATGGAACAAGACCACTCGCTTGGTGAAAGTTTTATGGAGGAACCACCAATTAGAAGAAGCTACATGGGAACTTGAGGATATGATGGGGAGAGGTATCCTCATCTGTTTGTAATGAAGTGACGAATTTCGAGGGAGAAATTAATTTTAAGGGGGGTAGAATGTAACAACCAGAGATTTTATGAGAAATGTTTTTTTACATCTTATGTTATACGCAACACCAAAGGAATCTTTCACAACACACAATACTGACTTGTCTTGCATTACACGCAATTGCGACCTTCCTCGATAACTTGTGTAGTATGCAATACCGGGTTTCACTGAACAACGATATATTATTATGGACTTGTCGTTATGAATATTATTAACTAAATTTTTAATTTTATAACATTATTATTCATCTTACACATTTTCTAGAACATGGTAAGAGAACAAAATAAATTTTTCGGGTAAAATAAGTATTTTTCAAAAAATGTAGTTTTGCCGCCTTTTGATAGCGCACCCACATTAAATCTAGTTTTTGACAAGTTTATAAGTTCAATCTGACAAAATAAAATTCTTCTTTGGAATCAGGATATAAAAATTTACTTTGGATAAATCTTTGATATTTTTCGGATAACTTTCATGTTTTGATGAATAGTAAAAATACGCTAATTTTTAATTAAAACCAACTTTTTTCATTGATATAATTTATATGGTTAAATTATAATATTGAATGGTTTTAAAGTATAAATAGAATATATTTTTACCATTTAATATAATGTATGTCATTATCATTAATATCACATTGAATTCATAGGTAAAAACATTTCAATCTTTACCAATGTTTTAATTTCTAAAACCCGTTTTCTTAACAACGGTATTAATTTTAAATTAATTACTGCAACTTATGTGTTTTGAATTTTGAAAAATTTATTCCATATTTGGAATCATTGGGTCCAAATTATGTTAATAGTCTACTTTTTATTTTTGCGCATTATGAATAGTAACTACGGTAAATTTTATTTACCATAGTTAAAGGTAAATCGGATAATTAAGGGTAAATATAAGATTATAAAATTACCCTAACACCTTCCAAAATCCTATTGGATGACTAAAAGTCGACCCATATCACCTAAAGGTCGGATTAGATTCATTTAATGGACTTTTTTCCATGAAAATAATTTAATTATTATTAAAACCAAAGAAAGTGACAACATGTCACTTTCTTAAATCTTATAAGTATAATAATTTTAATTTAGTGATAAACTTAATGAAACTTCAAACATGAATAATATCCAGAAATATAATACAATTATATACATCATATGAATTTATTTAGAATTTTTAGGTATTAAATAATTATCATTAATTATGAAACAATAGTGATGTTGAAATTATTTTATTAATTAAAATATCAAATAAAAGGTTTTAAAAATATTAAAATAAATATTATATGAACTATTTAATGTGGTCCACTAATTTTATAGATTCCTATAACATTTTATGAATCTATTAAAACTTTTATTTTGAACATATCTTCTGTATATATTTTATTTAAATTCAAATAAATGAATAGTGTCAAAATTGACACTATTGTTATTTTATAACAATAACATATTATAAAATTGTTTAAAAATCACAAAAATATTTAAAAATTATACATTAAAATTTATATGGTCTAAAATGTCATAAAGTGTCAAATTATGGAAAATTCAAAACACTTATGTAATTATTTATAATAATTTAAAATTTAGAATATTATTACCACAAATACAATTAAATTGATAAATAAGGATAAATCAAGTTGATAATGTTTAAAATAAATTCCTAACATGTCTAAATTTTATTGGTTGATGATATTACAACCCTATATCATCTAACATTCGGATATGAGTCATTTTGGAAGTTTTTATGTGGGGTTGGGATTTAATATAAACTAATATTTCTTATATTTCCAAAGGTGCCCTTCTCCTCCCTTATAAAAGGGAACCTCCTCCCTCTCTTCCTCACACCAATTTGAGCCTTCAAACTAGTCCAACACCTTCCCATTTCACTTCCCCACTTCCCTAGAAACATCCTATAGGTCCTGGTCTTCTTCAAAGACCAATTGTAGTGCCCTAAGAGGAGGTCTCAAAGAGGCGCTTCAAAGAAGTTGTAATGTCTGTTACCGATTATTTCAACTTTATTTCTTCTACTACTTCTTATTATTTAGTTGTTTCATTATGAATTAATAACATCAGTATCACTCATATACTGATATTTTATTATAAGTATGAAAAAACCCTATTTCACCATCTATCCATCCTACAGAAAACCAAATCACCGCGCATGCGTACGTATGGAATATCGTCTCCACGCCATGGTGTAATCTATTTTCCACCACCACCTTACTTGGATGGGTATAATGGTGTAAATAATGACTATATATTATTATTTTAAAGTGATATTGATTCTTAAATAGTATACATACACTCCAATACAATTCCACAATTATGGGAATGATATCATCGCTCGTGCATACGTACGGAATACCGTCTCCACGATGTGATGCGACTCGTTCTACATGATCTTCATTGCATAATGATTATATAAATGAATTGAATGAATAAATATGATATATATTACACTAAAAACATTCTGGAAATGAGGTGTCTATAACCTAAAAAGAGGAATAAGAATTTATTCGATAAAACACACATACAAACATAAAGCAATAAACACCCGAATAACAAGTAGCAAAGAAATATTACTAATAAGAAGCTAAGAATATGATCATATATGATATCATAAAAATATGTTTGATTCTAGAATAATTCAATGACATTATTTAAATCATTATACAGGAGGTTCAGACACTTACGAAGCAAATCGGACCTAAGGTAAGGGAAAATCTCACAATCTCATTTTTATCAGAGATTGTTTATACTTCAGAATTTACTGGGGAATATTTATCATCCACATCCATGTTTCCTCAATATGTAATATTATTTCCATCCACCTAAAATTGTTTAAATCCAATTTAACCCTTCGGTGAGTTTTTTAGTAAAAGATATGAAAGGAATCTTTTGTCGTTTTTCGTACGAGGTACTTTTTGACTTTTCTGGGCAAAGTACGGGAATAATATTTTTTTAACTTATATGGAATGAATAGATTTTTAGAACATTATTTCCATGAAGATTACTTTACAAGTTTTCAATTTTATTTTTAATCAACTTCTTTTAGTTCAAAATTATATGACATGTTAAGAAAGGAAAATATTTTTTGAAGTAGAAAGGATATTTTCCTCAAGAATGGAGTTCAAGTGTTTTATCAAAATTATTTTCCATCTAAGATAATATAGGGTTCTGTTTATATCCCTATTTTTATATTGATTTGATTATGTTATGATGGAATTATTTTTACGATATCCTTTTATGGATTATGTTATGATGACGTGATGTTTAAGAATCCCATTTTTATTACATTGGTTATGCTATGATGTATGATTTGTGATTTTTTGGCACACATAAGAATGGTTTCATTATGAGATGGGTGGGACCTATATCTCCCTCCAATGCATTGGGTAAAGATTTATATCTCATGAGATAGACATGGCTAGAATGGCTGGTTAAACCGGTTCAGTGAAATAGGACTGAAACGAGGAGTGAACTCGGTTGAGAAAAGGAATTTGTCTGCTAAGATAGTCTTGGAAATGAGTCTTGACTACTAAGAAATGATTTTCTATGATTATGTGTGTATGCCACAAAGCCTCATGTTTTAATTTATGATTATTGGAATTACATTTCACTTCAATGATTTATCCCATGTTATGATCTCTTTTGCAGGATAATATTTTCAAAATGTTATGTTCTTATAAATATGATATGTTTGATATTTCTTTTTTTTACCCTTACTGAGCATTTGAGCTCACCCTTTTGTATGTTTTATTTTCCCCAGGTCAGGAAGAAGGATATTAAGTAGGATATGCCAAAAATGGACTCTAGATATGATGAAATAAATGGGAGACAACGTAGATGATTTATGAACCAGTTTTTTATGTTTCCCAGTTTCGAAAGACACAATACCTATATGGTCCTTTCATGGTTTTTTTATCTGTTGTAATAATTATGCTTCAATTTTGAAGTAATAACCATGTATGTAAAGTATGGGTCGTTATATCCCTCATCTCTCCACTCCTCTCAAGACTTGTTCCTTACCATTATTCTACCAAAATCTCGCCCCAAGGTCCTCCCCGACGTCCAAAAGCTATCATCCTCCTAAAAATACCAAAACCTCTCCCCATAAGAGTTTCTCAAAGGAGGAAGTCTCAAGAGGTAAATTCCTCTTCCCAATTTCTTCTTTTCTTTTAAGTTCTTTTCTTTTTTATTTCTTTACTCACCTCCCTTCACCATAATAGTATGATAAATCCAGTAACATACATGTACTGGAATGTATTCATTCTAGTAGTATATTTCATTATCTTCTCTCCTATCCCTGCCCTTTTATTTGAAAGAAATGAAAGCACCGTTTGATATGTGCTAATTTAGCGCATTCAAGGACAACAGTTTATCAATTCATGTTATTATCTTTAATTCTGGTCATGAAACCATTTGTGTTATGGTTGAACCAGATTATTATATATGTAATATATATCCTATTTTTGATTCTTTAATCCTTTGGTACAAATGGAATTAATTTATAAAGAAAAACACATTCTTTGTAATCAAATCCACTAATTAACAAAAATGGTTATCACTATGCTTATATATATAATAATTTGACTTCACTCTAAGTAACCTAATTAAAATTAAAACCATGTAATATCCTGGATATAAACTAAAGAATGTAACTTCAATCCTGGACAACCACTTTCAGCTTTCATATAATCCAAACTTGAATATAAGTGAACCGGTCTTTTAAAGCCAAGTAAACAAACGAGCCCGAACAATGAAATTGAACCTTGTAACTAATCAAAAAGGCTTTGAATGAACTAAAAAGGGTTATAATAAATAAATTGAATATATAATAGGTTTTGGACTTATTAATTAATAAGCCTAATTTTTTTTCAGGTCGTTAATAACAAGTGGAGAACAACAACGGATTTTAAGGTAAGGGATTCCCCCCTTTTCACTCTTAATCCGGATTGTTCTCTATGATATGCCTTTTTGTGTAATACCAAGTGATGGGGTATGTTTATACACCTTCCCCAAACTTCCCTAATGTTTTATAAGTGAATATAAACCCCTTATCTCTCTCATAAATCCCTCTTAGTTACACCTGATACCATGCCGATAAACCATAATGGATTCTACCCAAACTTCCTTTATTCCTTCACCTTTCTCTATCATTATTTTTACCAAAATATATTTGTCATTTATTTTTATGTAGAACATAAAAATTCTGTCCATATGATCCAAACTCATGTTCTAATATCCATATCTCATTCTCTTTCGGGGATATACATGCTTTTAAGTGAATCTCTCCTCGATACTTCCCAATAAGCACACCCGTTTTAAAGGAACTTCCCGAACTTTTACCCAATTTCAAGTGCACTCTATATTCTATTTTAAGACACCATTGTCTTCGTAAATTCAATATTTTTATTATGAAAACCATCTTGGTCCAATTCTGGTTTGATATAAAATAATGTCTTCTTTACTATTTTAAAAGCTCTATAGTATTTTCCTTAAAACCGTGCAAAAATGTTTTAATGATAATGTCTCTCAAATACATTTCTTATGTGAAATAACTTATATTTGTTAACAACTAACATTTTTTATGCCTAAATTACCTTATTAACGTCCATGTATGTTCTAATCCCTTTCTTTCATGGAAACTTTCATGATACACTCATTGGTTATGCTTTTTTGTCATGATTGTGGTACCCAATTCTCTCCATGGGTAACCTTATGTTTATGAACAATTGATTATGTATGATTACTCATGTTGAAAGAAGATTTATGTCATAAGAATATTTATGTGGCATGAATATTCATGAAAATGTTGAGATTGGTGCGTCTATATAGCGCTCCAATGCATAGGTTAAGGTTAAGTCTCATGAGATGCGATGTGAAACGGGATTGGTGATTAGCCTTGACCCATACTAAAATGGGAAACGAGATTGGAGGTTAGCCTTGACCCGTACTAAAGATATGGTTTATAATTTTGACACATTTATATCATTCCATGTTTATATGATCACATTCATATATTAAATTATTTTATAAGTTTCATGCTTTGGATATCACTACGTCATTACTCTTAACTCATGTGCTTGAGATGTATCCTTCTGTTAATTCCCTTACTGGGCTTTTTAGATCATCCCTTTGTTCATGTGTTCCCCAGGGTACCCTATGTAGATGTAAGGGCTCAAAGAAAGTTAGAATCTCTTTATGGAGATTAAATAAAAGAATTTTTTTTCAGCCCCATGTTTTATGTTATATGTACCTAGTATTCCAAGACACTAGACTTAACGATCCTTGGCTTGTACTCTGATGATTAATTATGCTTAAAATCATGAAATGTTTTATGTAAAAGGCTCGGGTAGTTATAGTTGGTATTAGAGGATGGTCTAGTTATTTTTGGAGATTAAGAATAGAGCACCTTAGTGAGAACCTTAAGGATGATACTAAGTAAAAGAAAACAGTACTAAATTTTGGTGAGTGCAGAGTAAGTGGTTTATCAAGAAAATACATCCCTGTCTGGATATGAGTAGGTAGAGGTTTCTCTGTCACAGATGTGTCTAGGGCTAAAACCTGAAAACATCGCTTTGAGCTAGACTTTAATGGGAACTGGTGCATGATAATGGGTCTTGCTGCACTCTTGGTTACGACACTCCTAGGGGATATGCTTCAATAGATTCACGAGCTTAGTACAAACCATTATTAAGGGAAAAAAGAAGCTCATAAGAATATAAGTTAAGAAATAGATCTAGGATAACCTAGACATAAACCTAAGGAATCACAAGTCATGATATACTTCTTCTTTATAAGTTCATACTTTTATGTTCAAAGTTTCTTTTTATGCTCAATAGCTAAGTATTCAAGACCTCTAAATATACGTTCTTTTTCTTAGTTAATGTCGGGAAATAAAAGAACACCTTCCAAAAACCAATGTGATAGGCAATGTGTTGATTGCCCTAATGACATTCCTGATGTGATGGAAGCGAGTTCTCAAAACTTCATGGAAATACTTGCTCAGCTGGCTTGAGTTGTGAATAATAACTTGAATCAGGTGGAACGTCCCCCTCCTCAAAGGAAAGAGCAAGTTGTCATAGAATCCTTCATGCGGAAAAGGACTCCCATGTTTAGCAGGTCTTATGATCCCCTCATCACAGAACAATGGATTAACTCCATTGAAAAGATTATCTCTATCCTTCAGGGCTCAGAAGAACAAAAAGTTGTACTGGCAGTTTATCATTTTGATGGGGAAGCTGATTAGTGGTGAACATTGATCAAGAATACAAAGTCCCAAGAGGAAATTGATTCCATAGAATGAGAGGAATTCAAGAGGATGTTTTTTAACAAATATTTTCCTAAAACCCTCCATCTCAAGATGGAAAGATAGTTCCTTGGACTCAAGCAGAAGGAAGATGATTCCATCGGGGCGTATGAAGAGAAATTTACAAGGCTTGCAAGGTATGCCTTTGGATTTGTCATGAACACCGAAAGCAAGGTGGATTGCTTCTTTTGCGAACTAAAGACGAGTCTACAAAAATTGTTGGAAATTCTAGACTTTGAAAACTATGAGGAGAATGTCTGTTGTGCCCTCAAGGTTGAAACGGAGATTGGAGACTCTCAATGGTCTCATGGGACTAGTGAAAAGAAGTGGAAAATGGAGAACAACATGGGTGGTTTATCAAACAAATCTCATGATGGAAAGAAGCCGCACTTTCCCCTTTGCAAAAATTATGGGAAGAAGCATCTTGGTGACTGACTCAAGAGAACCAAGAATTGCTTCAAATGCGAAAAGTTTGGTCATCTGTACAAGAAATTCCAAAGGGATATGAAAAATCCCACTAATGTTGAAGAACAAAGAAAGGTTCAGATCAACACTCAGCCTGTAGTGCACTGTTATAACTGTAAGGATCTTGGGAATTATGTGAACAATTTTCCTAAGTCGAGGGTTGTCGGAGGCAATCTGCAACAACCTCCAAGGAAATAAGCAAGGGCTTATTCAATCACTACTACTGAGGTGGAGCCAGAAAATGATGTGGTGACAGGCATTCTTGTTATTCATTCAAGAATAGTGAACATACTATTTGATTCTGGTTCTACACATTCTTTCATATCTTACAACTTTAGTAGAACTATTCAAACACCACCTAAAAATTTGGAGGAAAAGTTATCTATGAGAATTGTGAATGGGGAAATTATTGCATCCATGGTTTATAACTCCTCCTCGGTTAATGTTTGTGGAATAAACCTCCCAATAAATCATTTCATAGTTTATTTAGTTGATTTCGATGATATCTTGGGCATAGATTGGCTATCTTTTTACAAGGCCAACATCAATTTTCGGGAAAGGGAGATCAATTTTCACATCTTGAAGCATCCTATGATTTTTTACAAGTTTAAGGAAGAAGATGAGTCTCATTTAGAATCTTAATCTCAAGTTTGGGTATTGATTCCTTGTTAGAAAGCATATCTAGCTCAAATGATTGGGACAAAGGATAGATTTATTCTTGAAGACATGCCCATCATGAGGGATTACACTGATGTATTCCCCAAAGAGTTTCCTAGTCTTCCTACTAACCGATAGGTTGAGTTCTCAATTGAACTTATCCCTGGATCTCTACCACTCTCAAAGACACCTTATAGAATAGACACCGTAGAGCTCAAAGAGCTAAAGAAGATGTTACAGGAGAATATGGAGAAGGGTTTTATACGCCCGAGTGCTTCACTGTGGGGTGCTCCAGTCCTCTTCGTCAAGAAGAAGGATGGATCAATGCACCTCAGCATTGATTATCATGAGCTCAATAAAATCACTATAAAGAACAAGTATCCCCTTCCATGGATATATGACTTGTTCGATCAGCTTCGTGGGGCCAGTTATTTCTCTAAGGTGGACCTTTGGTCGGGATATCTCCAACTAAAGGTGAGGAAGGAAGATATTCCCAAGAATGCATTTCGAACAAGGTATGGACACTATGATTTCATAGTGATGCCCTTTGGACTCACTAATTCTCCAGAAATTTTCATGGATTTAATGAATAGAGTCTTTAGAGATTACCTTGACAAATTTTTGGTGGTCTTTATTGATGATATTTTGATATACTCCAAGAGAAAGGAGGAACATGAGGAGCATTTGGAAACTGTGTTAAATAATTTTCAAAGTGAGAAGTTGTAGGAAAATTACAATAAATGTGAGTTCTGGATGGAAGAAGTATCATTCTTGGGGAAAGTTATCACCAGGAAAGGGGTATCTATAGACCCTTCCATGATGAAGGCAATTGAAGAGTGGTCGAGGCCAACTTCTGTAACGAAGATCCATGGCTTTTTAGGTCTAGCTGGGAATTATCGAAGATTCTTGAAGAACTTTTCACGATTTTCAAACCCAATTACCAAGCTGATATGAAAGGGATTTAAGTTCTTCTGGACACAGGAATGTGAATACTATTTCAAGGAGTTGAAAAGGAGGCTTATCACTGCACCGGTACTCACACTCCCTTTAAGTGTAGAACTCTTTGTGGTGTATAGTGATGCTTCTAAGAAAGTCTTAGGTTGTGTGATAATGAAAAATGATAAAGTGATATCCTATGCCTCATGGAACTAAAAATCCATGAGCAAAACTATCCCACACATGATCTAGAGTTGCTAGCTATGATCTTTGCATTGAAAATATAGAGGCATTATCTCTATGGGGAAAATGTGAGATATATACTAACCACAAGAGTCTCAAATATATTTTCACACAGAAAGAGCTTAATATGCACCCAAAAATATGGATAGAGATCATCAAGGATTATGACTGCTCAATCTAATACCATCCCGGTAAGGCAAACTAGGTGGCAGATACTCTAAGTAGAAAGGATTCTGCATCTTTATCAATGATGAGAATTGAAAAGCATCCAATCTTCTTAGATTTTCAAAGGATGTACATGGGAATAATTATGGGAGGAACTCCATCAATCCTTTATCAAATGATTGCTCAACCATCCCTCTTCGTGAAAATAAAGGATGCTCAAAGAAATGATGTGGAAATTCAGAAAAGGGTGGAAGCTGTTAAAAATGGAAAATCCACTGATTTCAAAATTGATGAGGAAGGAGTTGTAAGATTTGGGACATGATTATGTGTACCATCTGATCCAGAGATAAAGAAGGAGATATTGAATGATGCACATATCTCAACCTTCTCTATCCATCTTGGGAGTACCAAAATGTACCGTGATCTCCAAGAACACTCTGGTGGGATAACATGAATAAGGAGATTGCGGAATATATATCAAGGTTATTGGTATGTCAACAACTTAAAGATGAGCGACAAAAGTCCAAAGGTATGATGTACCCATTGCCTATACCCATGTGGAAATGGGAAAATGATACTATGGACTTTGTCACGGGTCTCTCGAAGACGTCTAAGTGAAATAATGTGATATGGGTTGTGGTTGACCGACTCACCAAGACATCCCATTTCATCGCTATTCGGGAAGATCTCTCGCTTGAACAACTTGCAAAGATATATGTGAAGGAAGTGGTGAGACTACACAGTGTTCCACTCTCAATTGTCTCTGACCATGATCCAAGGTTCTCTTATAAATTTTAGAGGAGCCGTTAACATTCTTTGAGTACTAAATTAAATTTCATCTTGGTCTATCACCCCCAAACTGATGCATAGTCTGAAAGAACTATTCAGATGCTTGAAGACATTCTTAGAGCCTGCTCTCTAGAATTAAAAGGTTGATGGGATCCGGATCTCCCATTGGTTGAGTTCTCATACAATAATAGCTTACACTTGAGTATTCAGATGGCTCCATATGAAGCTCTGTATGGAAAGCGATGTAGATTTCCAACCTGTTGGGATAAAGTTGGAGAAAGAAAGCTACTTGGACCCGATCTTGTTCAATAGATGACAGAGAAGGTTCAAGTCATCCAGAAACACATCAAAGCTGCTCAAAGTTAGCAAAAGGGCTATTTTGACAACCGTCGAAGGGACTTGGAGTTCAATTATAGAGATAAAGTCTTCCTTAGAATATATCCATGGAAGAGAGTCATGCGATTTGAGAAGAAAGGGAAGTTAAGCCCAAGGTATACTGGCCCCTTTGAGATCCTTGACCGCATATGAGTTGTGGCCTGTCATCTTGCACTTCCACAGAATATGGATTGAGTTCATGATGTTTTTCATGTATCACTCCTGAGGAAGTACATACCTGATCTCTCACATATACTAAACTAAGAGGTGGTGCAGCTGGAAGATGATCTCTCCTATGAGGAGAAGATAGTAAAGATTCTAGATCAGAGAGATAAGGTTTTACGCAACAAGACAACCGATATTTTAATTTTTTTTTGGAGGAACCATAAGTTTGAGGAAGCAACTTGGGAACTAGAAGAGGCAATGAAGGAGAAACACCCTCACCTGTTTATGTAAAGTGAAATTTTTGGGATGAAATTTCTTAAGGGGGGAAGAATGTAACGACCCAATGTTTTTCAATGGAAATTCCCTTCTCATAAGTATGTCATAAAATCACATTAAAACACATCATAATGAACTACTAAGTGTTAAGTGACCTTTAAACATAATTTTGTCACTTCTGTGTTTGGAATTTTAAAAATTTGACATACACGGTTATGTTCAAGATGTTTTTTGGAGTCTAATAAAAGAAAAATAATTTTTGGTGAATAGTAACCTACACTTATGAATAGTAACATACCCTTATGAATAGTGATATACCCTAATTAATAGTAACATTACCTATGATAGTATAAAAATAATATTCAAGTGAAAGTATGATGTACCTATATTTTAGAATAAGTAAATGAATGTTTTAAAACTTGTTTTTTCTAATAATAAGTTATGATTTTAATTAAATATTAAATTAATCATATTTATAAAATTATTTTTAAAAAATGGACTTTATTTTTGGATTCTACACATTGAAAAATGGTTAGGGTAAATTTTTGGGATTTTTCTGAAATACTTGAATTTTTGATTAATAGTAGAATATGATAATTCACAATAAATGCTAAATAATGGATTAATTGAGTCATTGATGATGTTATAATGATTTAAGACCACTTGGTTCAGGATCACATGATAAAATCACTATTATTGGTCATGTAATACTTACTATTCCTTTTCTTAGGAAGAAATAATAAATTAATGATTATAATATTATGAAATCCCTCCTCTCCTCCACTATAAAAACCCCCCTTCACACCCTATTCTCTCCTCTCCTCTCAAGCCTTGTAACTTTCCATTATTCTAACCAAATATCTACCAAAGGTCCTCCCCCACTTCCAAAAGCTATCATCATCCTAAAAATACCAAAACCTCTCCCAATAAGAGGTTCTCAAAGGAGGAAGTCTCAAGAGGTAAATTCCTCTTCCCAATTTCTTATTTTCTTTTAAGTTATTTTCTTTTTTATTTCTTTCCTCGCCTCCCTTAACCATAATAGTATGATAAATCTAGTAACATACATTTAATGGAATGTATTCATTCTTGTGGTATATTTCATTATCTTCTTTCCTTTCCCCGCCCTTTTATTTGAAAGAAATGAAAGCACCGTTTGAGATGTACTAATTTAGCACATTCAAGGACAACGGTTTATCAATTCCTGTTATTATCTTTAATTATGGTCATGAAACCATTTGTGTTATGTTTGAACCAGATTATTATATATGTAATATATATCCTATTTTGGGTTATGTAATCCTTTGGTACAAATGGAATTAAGTTATAAATCAAAACACATTCTTTGTAATCAAATCCACCGATTAAAAAAATGGCTATCACTATGGTTATATATATAATAAATCGAGTTCACTCTAAGTAACCTAATTAAAATTAAAACCATTTAATCTCCTATATATTAAATAAATAATATAACTTCAATCCTGTACAACCCCTTTCATCTTTCATATAATCCAAACTTGAATATATGTGAACCGATCTTTTAAAGCCAAGTAAACAAATGAGCCCGAACAATGAAATTAAACCTTGTAACTAATCAAAAAGGATTTGAATGAACTAAAAAGGGTTATAATAAATAAATTTAATATATAAGAGGTTCTGGAATTATTAATTAATAATCCTAATTTTTTATTCAGGTCATTAATAACAAGTGGAGAACACCAATGGATTTAAGGTAAGGGATCCTCCCCTTTTCACTCTTAATCAGGATTGTTCTCTATGATATGCCTTTTGTGTAATACCAAGTGATGGGGTATGTTTATAAACCTTCCCCATACTAACCTAATGTTTTATAAGTGAATATAAACCCTTTATCTCTCTCATAAAGCCCTCTCAGTTACACTCGATACCATGCTGATAAACCATAATGGATTCTACCCGAACTTCCTTTATTTCTTCAGGTTGCTCTATCATTATTTTTACCAAAATATAGTTGTCTTTTATTTTGATGTTGACCATAAAATTTCTATTTATATGCTCCAAAATCATGTTCTAAGATCCATCTCTCATTCTCTTTCAGGGATATACATGCTTTTAATTGAATATCTCCTCGATAATTCCCAATAAGCACACTCGTTTTAAAGGAACTTCCCGAACTTTGACCCAATTTCTAGTGCACTCTATATTCTGTTTTAAGAAACCATTGTCTTTGTAAATTAAGTATTTTTATTATTAAAACATTCTTGGTTCAATTCTGTTTTGATATAAAAAAATTTCTTCTTTACTATTTTAAAAGCTCTATAGTATTTTCCTTAAAACAGCACAAAAATGTTTTAATGCTAATTTCTCTCAAATACATTTCTTATGTGATGTCACTTCTATTTGTTACCACCTGCCATGTTTTATTCCTAAGTTACCTTATAAACATCCATTTATGTTTTAATCCCTTTCTTTCATGGACACTTTCATGATACACTCATTGGTTATGCTTTATGTTAGGATTGTGGTACCCAATTCTCTCCATGGATAACCTTATGTTTATGAACAATTGATTATGTATTATTACTCACATGGAAAGAATCTTTATGCGGTAAGAATATTTATGTGGCAAGAATATTCATGAAAATTTTGATATGGGTACGCCCAGATAGCGTTCCAATGCATTGGGTAAGGTTAAGTCTCATGAGATGCGATATGAAACGGGATTGACAGTTAGCCTTAACCCGTACTAAAATGGGAAACGGGATTGGTGGTTACCCTTTACCCATAATAAAGATATGATTTATGATTCTACCAAATTTATATGATTCCATGTTTATATGATCCCATTCTTATATTAAATGATTTTATACGTTTCATTCTTTGGATATCATTATGTCATGCCACCTAACTCATGTGCTTGAGATGTATCCTTATGTTCATTCCCTTACTGGGATTTCTATCTTATCCCTTTGTTCATGTGTTCCATAGGGTACCCTATGTAGATGTAAGGTCTTAAAGTAAGTTAAATGATATTTATGGAGATTAAATAAAGAAGTTTTTTTTTTCAGCCCCATGTTTTATGTTATATGTACCTAGTCTTCCAAGACACTAGACTTATCGATCCTTGGCTTATACTCTGATGATTAATTATGCTTAAAATCATGAAATAATTTATGTAAAAGGCTCGGGAGGTTATATTCATCATAGTATAAAAATAATAAATATTTATTATATTTATATATATATAAATATCTAAAATCATCTGTGATAAGTGGAAATGAAAAATGAATCACATTACTTTGTAGACACGGTAGGTCATACATACGCATGAGCAAAGTTATCATTTTTTAACAACTGAAAGGAAAAAAAGGTAGATGATATAATATAATTCCATAATTATAATTATTTTATAATCATAATATTTATTAATTAGTTCCACCATTATAAAAATCTATGTGAGGCGGTGATGGGAACCAAATTACATCTGTTTGTGAGGTAGTAGTGTAATGTCTCATACCCTCTTCACTCAATTGTAAATGAACTTGGTTGGACACATGGCCTCAATCAAAACCTCCTCATATGAAAGTGGAAGCCGACTAGCATCAAGGTTTCATGGTTTAATAGTGGGGATACTATACCCTCATGATCAGAGTGTAACATAGTGGTATAATCATATCAATCAATAGGGGAAGCGTAATGAATAACTAAGAAGATGATGAATAAATATACACCATGTAAATAACTAAGTAAATGCATCCAACAAACTCATATACAATTATAATCGTGACATGATATGAAAATCATATTAATACATTATAATAGGAATCCAGTACAATACATGTATCAAAAGTAAAAAAAATACCAAAAAGAAATTGTCCTCATATATGAATCATGATCCCAAATCCTAGTCCTTTTCTCCCCTACTCCTATGAACAAATTAGTCAAGAATTTATAATAGGGATCTATACCTTTTCCCTACATACATAAATTAAGTCTTTCCTGGTACTCAATGGTGGCCTTAATATTTTGTGAGAAAACACTCAATAGCTCACCACCAATGGTGTCTATAACAAGACCAATCCATGCATACAAGATGAATTAGTGTACAAATATAATTGATGACCAAGTAATAATAGTATAAGTGATGCTATCTGATATTTCCAGTCTCGCTGTGATCATGAAACTAAATCATAAGGCTATCTGTAAGCACAATAAGTATCAAAAAAAAATTATCCTATGTAATCATTTTCTACCTCTACATGGTCTAGGGTCCAATGAGTGGTGATGTCCAAATAAACCACATAATATAAGTAAAACAAGTAAATGGGATCCATGTATTAGAAATTTTCAAGGAATCCTAAGTGTCATCGAATCCTTGGAGTATAAATCTCTAGGGAATCCAAGCATTTCTTGTAAAATAATTCAAAAACATCATGGGAGTAAAAATATCCAACACATCCAAGTAAGCCAAGTAAATTTTATCCAAGGAGATGAATTTCCAAGACATCCTAATATGTTCATCAGATCCAAGGAGTAAAAATCTATTAGACATCCTAACAAGTTAAGTAAATTTCATCCAAGGAGTATGAATGTCCATGAAACCCTATAATGTCAATTCAAAAAGATATATGGATTAGAAATGTCTAATTCATCCAAGTAAGTAGTATTTATGGAGAATAAATGTCCATGGCATCCCAATATGGTCATCGGATCCAAGGAGTAGTAATGTCCCAGGCATCCTAACCAATTAATTTCCCAAATAATTAATCATTAATATAATCATTTCTAAAATACCTTCATGATTATTTTCAAGAAAGGGATTGTCCATTTCATACCTTTATATTATATTTGACAAGGTGTTATAAGTTTTTCACAACCTTTAACAATTCACTTTAATACCCCATTAAATTCTCAATCATATAAGGCAATCTCATGACACCCTAAGGGTCGCAAAAACTTGATATAAATGTAGAACCCACCCCATGGGTGGTTTGGGTTTAGGTTAAAAACCTATAACATAGAAAAAAAAGGTTTCAATGGAATGTCTCAACATGTTTATATCGATTAAATGTTGGTTTAATTAATTTAAAAGGCATCACCCAGAAAGTAAGGCATGCAGTAAAATAGAAATAAGATATAAACAATGAGTCGTTGAGGTAAAATGTATTGACCAACTACCTCATCATGGTAGAGGAACACTTGTCCAATGTCATCCTCTAATTTGATTCATATCATAATAAAAAAGAAGAATAGTTGAACACCCTAAAAATAAATCATAATATACTACACCAAAATAGTGTTGCTAATAACAAGGAAAATAGAGAAAGGTGACTGAGGAATAGATAACTCACCGATGCAGATATAATAAGATGAATGGATCTAGAATCATACATCAGATTGAGGGTTTGGATCAAAGCCTAGGATAATTCTTGAGGACCACACCCTGAAGAAGAGATGTCGGCTATGACTGTATAAAAAATAGAGAGGGTTTAACATTTAAGAGTATATAAGGGGAAAATGGTTATTTTGCCTCAAAAAACTAGTTTGTATGGTTTGGGCACATGGTTTTCCAAACCATTCACCAACCATGTGAACCACTCTATCCAAGAACACCCCTTTCATGGTCATGGTGCACAATTAGAAAAATTGTGAAATGATCGTTCATTTTTTCCTCTGCTTAAAAATACAGTAACCTCGCATGGGCATGCAGCCCATGTTACATGCTTTAAATGAACCATATGACCCAAGATACTAGGATAGAACACCCCACACTATTTACTCAAACCATGATTCATGGTTTTTGTTGTATCTAGTAATCCTGTGGACTAGCTTCCTCCTCCAAAAACTTGGGCTTTAGGCTCCGAACAAGCCTTGGAAACCCATGTTTCCTATATAGCCTCACTAAGCATCCACATTTGGTGAAAACAAAGGAATTAAATTAGAAAAAAAATGAATCTATACCATAAATAAAATCCATGATATTACAATCTTCCTACCTTAAATAAATTCATCCCCAAATTTCCCTTCCAAAGGTGGTCTAACATCATCTAGGAATAACTTCATCCACTGGGCATATACATCAGCCTCCCGCTCCCAAGTCTAATCTTGTACATGGATGTGCTTCTATGGTACCCATACCAAAGTAACTAACTAGCCTCATATAACCTTTGTTCCTTGATCAGCAATATAGATAGGATTCTCCTCAAAGGAAGAATCTACCTCCAACTCAACCTCTTTGGTCTGAAGAATGTGCGATGAATCAAAATGATATCAGTGAAGCTGAGATACATGAATGATGTCATGAATGGCCTGTTACCTCTAAGTAAAATAAAACCGGAAGTCTATGTGATTAACTCTATCCATAATATTAAAGGTTCTGACATAATAAGGTGATATATTCCCTTTTTTGTAATCCATTTATCACCCAGTCTAGGTGAAACTCCTAAGAAAACATGACTCCCCACCTCAAACTCCAGTGGTTGATAGTGATGAGTAGTTTATGAATTATTTCTATATGTAGTTATATACATCTACTTACTAATAATATAAACCTACTATGAATCATTCTAGATGATATGAGGACCCAGTTTCACTACCGCTCCCTCCTCTAACTGGAACAAGATTGAACAGTGTGGTCTACCATATAGGGCCTCATAAGGATCCATTTGTATAGTTTCCTAGAATCTATTATTATAAGTGAACTAGGCTAGGGGTATATTCCTCTCCCAAGAACCCCCAAGTTTAAGGAAACATTATGATGCATGTCCTCCAAAACCTATATTATATGCTTGGACTAACCATTGGTTGTGAGTGGTAGGTTGTACTCAGCAGTACCTATAAACCCAATTCCCTCTACAACCCCTTCTATAACCACAACATTAATCAAGAATCTCTATCTAATATGATATATTATGTAATCCTATGTAGGTGTATTATCTCACAAATTTATATCTTCTTGATCTCATCCACTAAATAGTATCTTGAATAGGTCGAAAATGAGCAGCCATGGTCAACATGTCTACTATCACCCATATGGAGTCACTATACTATTGTGATCTAGGAAATCCCATTAAAAATCCATATTAAATTCATTATATTTCCACTCATGAATAGGCAATGGTTTTGAAATACTTTTTGTTCACTGATGTTCCACCTTAAAATTTTGATAAGTGTAACACCATGAAATGAACCCATCTATATCCATCTCCATCTTCATCCACCATTATTGACGAAGTAAGTTATCATACATCTTGGTATGATTGGGATGCACAGCCTATAGTGGAATTATAATCTCACATAAACTCCTCTAGAATGTTTATAGGAACTCAGACACATCTGTGGATATGAAAGATCTCATCCTCATAAACGATCCAACTAGGAGACGAGTCATCACCCGTAACGCTCTCCCATAGGACCATACCCTAAGAATCTGATAATTTTCACATTCTTACTCTATCCATAATAATGTAATTCATTGCTAAATATTAGATAGAATTATTCCCATGACTATCCTACACCTCCAAGTGCATCTCTAAAAACAAGGCCATAAGCCACTACTCGCTACTAGCCTCTTGAATCGCTTGTATCTAAATACTCCTGCTTAGTTCATCAAAAAATTCATTTCCTTTTTTGGGTATATTGGAAATCTCAAAGTCAAATAACTAAAGTTAGTTAACCCTAATTTTATAATTGGTATTTAATTTTCACTCTATAAATATATAATTGTGGATTTTGTGGTTCGTGTACACCACAAAATGCTCTCCCAATAAATAATGCCTCCACCAGTGCAAGTCATAAACTACAATTGCAAAATTAAGATTGTGCATTGGGTAGTTCCTCTCATGTGAAATAAAATAAAAAGACTTTTATTCCAAGAATCGCTCCCCCTATATCCTAACTTATCATATCCTAATACTTGATGCATCATAATTTATTTTATAGCTACTACCTGGCTCTATCAGAATCAGGTTAGCACTAAAGTCAGTCTCCCTTTCATATCATGAAAGGATGTACCATGGGTGTCTTTCCATATAAACATTACACCATTCTTATTCGAGCCCACAATAGGTTCTACTATGCATTATAAGTCTTGTATGAAGTGAATGAAATATCCAACTAGCCCCAAAAAACTCCATATATCCAATATTTTCTTGGGATACTAACAGAAAACTAGAACTCTCACCTTCTCTAGGTCAACTTATACTCCTATCTCTAAGATAATATAACCCAGGAAGTTAATTCCATCCATATAGAATTGTCACTTTGTGAAATTATCATCTAAATGATTCTCACTCAGTATCTCCAATATGATCTCAAGATGTTTGTCATGGTCTTTCCAAGTGTGAGGATACACCAAGATATCATCCACGAATACCACCAAAAACAAATCCAGATATAGATGGAAACCTAGTTCATCAATTCTATGAAAACTAGTGGAGAATTTTTAATACAGAATTTCATAACCAAATACTTTATAGATCATATCTAATAAAGTTGTAAAATGTATGTATGATGGTATAACACGCACCTAATGATAACCTGATCTCAGATAAATCTTCAAGAACACCTAAACTCCTCAGATCTAGTCAAAGATACCATCTATATGTGGAAAGGGATATCAGTTCTTAACCATAAACAGGTTCTATTTCAGGTAATCCACACATAAAATAAGAGTTCCATTCGCCTTCTTGGAAAAAAAGACCAGTGAACCCCATGGAGAAGTATTGGGTCATATAAACCCATTTTCATCCAAGTCATCTAGCTACTTCTTGAACTCTACAACTCAGTAGTATCCATTCTATAAGGAGGAATGTATATTGGTGCATATTCTAGAATTAGCTCAATGAAAAACTCAGCCTCTCTCTCCGAAGGTAGTCCTAAAAGGTTGTCTAGAAAAATATCCCTAAAATTCTCAACCAATGGAGGGGAATCTACCTAATGTGATCCCTGATCATCCAGATATAAACTAGAAATATGGGCTATCATTCTACCTAGCATGTGATTCTTGATTCCATCTTAGCACATCTAGACATCTCATTCACCCTTTTGACTAAAAAACCTACCCTCTAGTGACGTGAAGGTAACACTATAGGGATAGAAAACAATAAATACGTGATAGGGAACCGACTATTCAATACCAAGAATTATGTAAAACCCTATCATATTGAGGGAAAGGAGGTCCCATATGAAGTGACACTCACATACCTTAAGGGGGAATTTTCTGCACTGGCGTACACTCTCCGATCATATCCATAATAGAGTATCGAGTTTCATCACACCACTACAAAAATGAACATCGAGCCTAAGGATCTCCAGAACATGACCATATATAAGCTATGATAGACACCTATATTGAAAATATATAATAACAATATAGAGGATACCAAAATACTAACTCTCATGGTAGACAGTCTGGAAGTCTTCTCCTCAGGTATCAGATATACTGTATACACCTTGCATGAACTATAACCCTGAGACATAGCTTGACTACTCTAAGAAAGTCCACTATTCCATCATTTAGAATCTAGTGTATGGATACCCTAGCCATGACCACAACCACAGCCTGATCTTCTAGTCACACCCCTACTCCCTACCTAATGATAATTTGATGACCCCGCTCCTGAATGTGGATTCAGTGTTGAACCTCTCTCACTAGATGCTAGAGAAAAATTCATGAAAAACTATTATATATGGATCATCCTATTGTAAGATTGGTACTCAACTAGATCTCTCTCACAATGGATCCTCATATTTATATGCCTCTCATACTAATAATAGAGAATAGAACTGCCAACACTCATGCTTTGGATGGTATTCCCCTCATGAGAGTTATCAAAGTGTGTCTTCTTTCTACCTGGCATAGAACCACTGGGTTTAGAAGATAATCTGCACTTATTTGTTCCCCTAGCTTCCCTCGGGTTTTAATTAGTAATCAAAGGCCAGTTTACTATTTTTGAAATAGTAATAAGCTGAAAAAAAATTATCGATGATTAAATGTTATACTTGATACCATCATTGAATCACTTAGATTTCGATAGATTTCCAACTAGAAGAATAGGTGTGAAACACTATAGCTCTGTAAAATGGTCAGAATAGTCCATGAATATTAATACACCTTTTCCATGTGAATAAACTCTCTAGATCTACCTAACCTCGAAATATTAGGGTAAAAATAATCTTAAAGGCTATCTATAAATCCCTCCAATCCATGTCCCAATGAAGATCCATTTTATTTATCACATCCCACCATCTCTTGGTATAATCCTATATCATATATGTAGGGAGATTCAATATAATCTCAAGAGGTGTCTTGAGATTCTTGAAAATTGATAGCATGGCCTCTAACCATGACTTTGCATCTTGTGGTCTATCATCCCTGAAAAGGTGGGTGGGTGCTACTATTAGAACTCATGTGTTAGCTCTTCCATAGTTGGGGCAACTTACGGTTCTCCCTAAATGGTCTGAATAAAACGTATAAATACCTATAAAAATTATCCTCAACACCAATATTAGTAATAATAGGTGGTTCCATAAGAGTCACTATTGTAGGTTTTATAGGTGTCTCGTGGACCAACACCTTTGGAGAATGGTCATCACCACCTTCCTGGTGCACAACTGGAGGATATCATAGTGACATAACTCTACAAATTCCAAGAGAACACCTCAAAAAATGATTTGGTAACCCCCAGATCACATATTTATATATAAGGATAGGCACAAGCCTTCATAACATGATTCACACCCCTCTACATGCTTCTCAATCTATGTCTAGGGAACATACAATTAAAAAATAACACATAACATACTTCCTACTTCCCACTACTAAGGTTGGGTTAGGGTTAGTTATCTTCTATTATTTTAGGTTTCTAGTATAAAGAGTTCTAGATGAAAATTATAGAGAAAAAAATCCCTTAAATTATAGTTGGAATCGCTATTTAATATCAACCATTAATTTTAGAATTCAATTTCATTTAAATTAGTTCTCATTTATATAGAAATTTTCATTAAAAGGTTGAACTATATGGATCACCACTAACAATTAAAAAGGTCCTATACACCTTATAAATTGATATTTTGCATTCATTTAATCCAAACAAGTAATTTATCAAGTCAATATATGAAATGTCAACACAATTCCATGGGTATAACAATAAGCCACTGAAACATGTTGCAAGTAATGAACATAGTAATATAAATGTGGCATGGCATAATCCATGACATATAAATCCTAAATTTTCTATAATGATGCATAATGAAATTCTTCCTTTATATACCAATCCAAGGTCAAAAATCTATAATCATAAGAAACATACAACATCAAGTGCATCACCCAAAGGTGATGTTAAGGAAAATGTAATAAGCACAATAAAAAATATTCCATCCTAGGTAACATGGCTATTCCATGTACATGAGTTAGCTACTCACATTCACAAAAAATTAACAAATCCCAACACATTCCAATTTCCTATATAATATTCCCAAATGATAAGATAAAAAAATAAATCCCACTTATACCACTTTGTGATATCTCGGACCTGGTTCACTCAATAGTAACTAATTATAATTGGCCACATTGCCTCAAGAAGACATCCCTATATGCTAGAGGTTTCTGACTAAAATGGGGGTCCATGGAAACATAGTGGGGAGACTATACCCTCATGATCAAAGTGTAACACAACAATATAATCATATCAATAAATAGAAGAAGAATAAAAATTAACTGAGCAGTAGAAGAATAAATATTCATTATATAAATAATTGACTAAATCCATCCAACATAGTCATATATAATTATTATCTTGGAATTATTTAAAAAATACATTAATACATGGTAATAGTCATCCAGTACAATACATGTATCAAAAGTACAAAAAAACGACACTATCCCCATAGATCATCATGATCCCAAAGCTCGGTCTTATGCTCTAATATTCCTATGCACAAATCAATCAATAATATACAATTGGATGCTTGCACCTATCCGTAACTACATCAATGAATCCTATCAAGATACCCAATGGTATCTCGAAGAGGGTGTGAGATAACACTCAGTAGGCCACCACCAACGGTGTCTATAACAATTATTTTTTGTGCATACAATCTGAAGTAGTGTACATATATAATAGGTGTACAAGTAATAATAATATAAGTGATTCTACCCAATCTACCCAGTATCATTGTGATCAAGAAACTAAATCATAAGATTATCTGTAAAGAATATCATGTATCAAAAAGAATGGAATATTATGTTTAATCGCGTGTTAGGACTATATGGACCAGGGTCTAAGGATTGGTAATGTACAAGAAAATGAATAAGCTAAGTAAAACGAGTAAACATTATCCAAATAGTACAAATTTCTAAGGCACCCTAAGGGTCATTAGATCCAAGGATTATAAATGTCTAAGGCATCCTATCATGTCATGTAAACTAATTCAATAGGATACTTGGAATAGAAATTTCCAATGCACTCAAATAATCCAATTAAATCAGATCAATGTAGTATAAATTTTCAATGCATCTTAAGATGTTCACAAAATCCAAGGAGTATAAATGTTCCTGGTATCCTAACATGTCAATGAAACATGATATAAGGATTAGAAATTTCCAAGTCATCCATGTAGGCAAGATCCATATAGTATAAATATCCATGGAACCCTAATATGGTAATCACATCCAAGCATTACTAATGTAAAAGTAATCCCAATGAATTTATTTCCCAAATCATTAATCATTCATGTAATCATTTCACAAATACCTTCATGATTATGTACAAGAAAGGGACTATACATTTAAAAACATTCAATTACAATTGAAAAGGTGTTATAAGGTGTTAAAAACCTTTAAAAATTCACTTTAATACCCCATTCAATTCTCAATCATATAAGGAAATCTCATCACACCTCGAGGGTGGAACAAACTCGATATAAATGTACAGTCCACCCAATGGGTAGTTTGGGTTGAGGTTGAAAACCTCCAACCAATACAAAAGGTGTCAATGGAATGTCTAAACATGTTTATATAAATTAAACCATGGTTAAATTAATTTATAAATCATATCCATGAATTTTTGGCATGTGGCATAGTGTAAATAAGATATAAACAATGAGACATTGAGGGGAAAGGTATATGTAAAGACCCAAACTTTCATTAATGGAAATACCTCTTGATCTAATTAAATGTATCTTTATGTAAAATGTTTATATAAAAATTCAACTTCTTTGGTTTTATGTTTTCAGATTTTAAAATACTATTATGAATTGTGACCATTGCTAATATAGTTTTTGAACAGTGATCACATGATTAGTATAAATATAGGGCTTTAACAAATCCAATTTACTCAGAAAAAGGAAGCGATCACCTCATCCAGTAGATGTTCCCCATATGAATCCCATTTGTCAGAGCTCGGAAATGAGGTTGCATCTTTGGTCTTTGCTCTTAACCAAGCCCAAGCCGAGCTTGAATATGTTAAGCTCGAGTGGGACTGCCTGCGAGAGAAGTGGAAGTAGATAGAGATTACCACTCGAGTAATGTTATCCGAGCCACCCCAAGAGTCTGTCACCATCGCACAACTTAATCTTCGTTATTATGCGGGTGCTATAAGGGGTTATGTAACAATACCTTAGCACTATGTTTATGTACATTATTTTTTTATATAATAATAAATATACTTTCATTTTATTATTGTTACCTTGTAAATAGTTTTTAAAGCACAAATAGTATTTTTAGTTAATGTTCAACTAAGAAATCTATTTTGATGAATTAATGGATTTTTTAATTAAATATTATTTTAATAAAATATTATTATTGTTATTGAATTAAGTTTTATTAAATATAAATTATCGTATAATTTTATGAATGAAATTGTAATTTTTATTAATGTTTGAAATCCATTTTTTTGTCAAAACCGAGGAATTTTCGATAAATGTTGGTTTCTATTTTAAAAGTTAAAATTAAAATAAATATAAAATTATTTAGATAAAATTAATATTATTTCTGGAATCAGGATGTCAAAATTATCCAATGGTGAATTTTTCCTAATTCTCTGAGAAATTCAAATTTTTGGGTGAAAATTAAATACTGTTTAAATATATAATGTGTTTTATGACATCATAATGACCCAATAGTGATGTAATAAAATACTATAAACTTTATTTTAGTACAAAATATGTTTTACCATTAAAATAATGTGATTTTGGGTTTGTTTGATTTATTTTACAAAGCTTTAGTGGACCCTTCAAGACTTATTAATCATTTTGTCTTTTTAAATTGTTTTCCTTGGGAGTGTGACTCACCTCCACATAAGAAACCAAATTATTTTAATAATTTAATAATTTGGCCTTATAAAATATTGTTTTCCACTCCCATTTGGCAAAAACCATGGGCCAAAACCATGGTCTGGTTTGTGGTTTTTACTAGTTTAATGTGAGTTGTCCCAAACCTAAATAATAAACAATTATCTCTCCTTTCCTATATAAACCCACCAAAGCTCCCACTTACTCCTCACTAAAAGCATTAATAGTTCATCCAAACTATTCCATCCTCTCTCTATAATCCTCCCAAGGTTCCCCAATCTCCCATGAAGCCTCTCTCAATCCTCTCTCAAGCCTTTGGAAGCACACTTACGAGTAAGGGTTTTCTTCCTTTCTCATTTTTTTCCAATATTATTTAAGTTGTTATGACATTTTAATTTCTTTTATAAATATTATAAAATTGTTTATCACCTCCACCATACTTCCCTCTTTATGTTTTAATTATTGGAGACCCCTTTCTCTCTCATTAAATGCCTCCCATTTACACCAGTTACTATGTTGAAGTTCCGAAAGGAATTTCTCTCTCATTTACATTCTAGAAATTCTTTTGTATCATGAATATAAATTCCATTAAATTTGTTGGGACATGTATATATATGAACCCCTTACTTTCCATGTCATTTAAATATGATGAGACACCCCTTTCTCTCTCATCAACCATTTTTATGAGTTCTTATGTCACATCGTTTGCTGCTGAAATTGCATTGCATTTTTTCAAGCCAAAGTAATAGTGTAGTGAATACCATGCTCATTTATCTATCAAGGGTATTTACCTTTATCAACATTTAATTATTGTTTAAATAGTTTCAAGTATGTATTCCACATTCGTTTATTGTGGAATAAATTTTTCAATGTTTTATGATCCATGTGGCACACTAATGCATGAAGTGAAATGTTTAAGAAGGGTGTGCCCTGAAAGCACTATAATTCATTGGGTAAAGTATAGTATCATGATAAGTCATGTGAAATGGGTGTTTACTCATGATAATTCAAGTGCAATGAGGGTTTACTCATACTTCATGTGCAATGAGGGTTTACTCATGCTCCATGTGCAACGAGCCTTGGCTCATTCTAATTCCATGTTAAGTGTTGTTACCACATTTACATATTATGATTATCATGCTTTATCATGACTTTATGTTTATTCTTCTCTTTTTATATATTTATATTCCTATTCTCTAAGATTTATTGTATTCCTCATGTTATTCCATGATTATTCCCTTACTGTGCTTTATAGCTCACCCTTTTCTTATGCATGTCCTCAGGTTATACCATGAAATGCTAAGTAAGAGGGAATATAGTGGTCATGTAAAGGAAGTTTTCAATAAAGATGTTGTATTTCATGCTTTAATTTGTTATGTAATGATACTAATCCCAAAATACATAAGACCTCTCGATCTTATATGCTGTATCAAGTTAATTTTATGTAATAAATTTTGTTCAATTATGTAATAAAAATTAGGGTTGTCATAGTTTGTATCAGATAATGGGTTTAGTTATTTTTGGGATTAGGATTAAAAAACACTAGTAAAGCCTTAGAGACAAGAATAAGTATAATAAAAACATCCCTAAGTTTTGGTGAGTATTGAGTAAGTGGTTTATCAAGAAAATACATCACTGTCTGGATACGAGCAGGTAGAGGCTGCTCTGGCACAGATGTTTCCTAGGGGTAAAACCTGAAAACACCACTTTGAACTAGACTCAAACAAGAACTGTTGCACAAAAATGAGCCTTTCTAAACTCTTGGTTATGACACTCTGGGGGATATGATTTGGTAAATTCACAATCTTAGTATGAACCATTATTAAGGGACAAAAAAAATTCCCTAAGAATATATGTCAGAAAGTAGATCATGGATAACATAGACTGAAGCCAATAGATTCATATGTTAAGGAAATAAAATTTATTTATAACTCATCAGTTTTTTCCTTGGATTACCCTTTATGTGTTACCCCTAACTTTCCTTTTATTCCAGCCAATATCTAGTAATAGGAGTACTTGGGCTAACAACCGATGTGAAGACCAATGTGATGACTATACTAATGAGATGCCCAATCCAATGGGAGCCGGAATCGTGAACTTTGTCACACTTCTCTCTCAGATAACTCAGGATTTGAATAGAAACATGTGTCAAGAGGAACGTTAATCCCCACCTAAGAAGGAACAAGTCTCTATCGAGAGTTTCATGAGAAAAAGGCCTCTTACTTTTAATGGATCATCTGATCCCTCAATCATTGAACAATGGATCAACTACATTGAAAAGATCTTCTCCATCCTTCAGTATTCTGAACAAGAGAAGGTTCTCCTAGCTTCTTATCATATAGAGGGTGAAGCTGATCAATGGTGGAAGTTGATCAAAAATATGAAGCCTAAGGAGGAAATTGAGGTGCTGGAATGGAAGTATTTCTGGAAGATATTTTTTGATAAATATTTTTCACGCACCCTCCAAATTAAGATGGAAAGGGACTTCCTTGCCCTCAAGAAAAAAAGGCGACGAATCCATTGGAGCGTATGAAGAAAACTTCACAAGGATTGCACGATACACTTCTATCTTTGTCGTTACCCCCGAATGCAATGTTGACCACTTCTTTCATGGGCTGAAACCAAGCCTGCAGAAAGCTATAGTGATCTGTGACTTTGACAGCTATGAGGAAATTTTCTGATGTGC
This sequence comes from Viscum album, assembly GCA_963277665.1. Lineage (NCBI taxonomy): Eukaryota > Viridiplantae > Streptophyta > Magnoliopsida > Santalales > Viscaceae > Viscum > Viscum album. The sequence continues at coordinate 1,687,149,733 of OY728160.1, forward strand.
CCTCAAGGTCGAAATGGAGACTGGAGAATCTCAGGGGAATCATGGGGATAAGAAGCGTAAGGTGGACTTCAATGATGGTGGTCCGATTGATAAATCCAACAGTGCTAAGAATATCCAGCACCCCACTTTCCAAAGGTTCAGAAAGAAGCACCCTAGAAATTGCCTAAAGGGTACGAGAAATTGCTTTAGGTGTGGAAGATAAGGGCACCTGGCTATTAAATGTCGACAAGAAAAACCCGCGGCTGAAATAGGGGAGATGAACGCTCCATTCATTCCTCAACACATTGTTCACTGCTACAACTACAAAGAAATAGGGCATCTTGCAAATCAGTTCCCTAAGCCAAGGGTTTTTAGAGGCAACCAACAACCTCTAAGGAAGAAAGGGTGAGATTTTTCCATCACTACTACCTAAGTGAACCTCGACAACAAATTGGTGAAAGGTATGCTAGTTATTCATTCAATAATAGAGAACATACTTTTTGATTCACGTTCTATGAATTCTTTTATATCTCGAAAGTTTAGTAGAACAATCCCAACACCACCACAAATCATGGAAGTAAATATGTCGGTGAGTACGAAAAATGGGGCAATCATTGCATCCCATGAATATAACTCCACCTCGGTCATAATCTGTGGTGAACTTCCCGGTGCACCTCATCATACTCCCTCTGGTGGAATTTGATGCAATTCACGGCATGGATTGGCTTTCCTTATATGGAGCCAACAAAAATTTCCAGGAGAGGGAAATCACTCTCCATGTAGAGAATCGACCCCCGATTCTTTACAAGTGCAATGAGGAAGATGAATCTTCTTTAGCTCCATCATCTCAAGCGTGGATGTTACCGCCCTATGAGCACACGTATCTAGCTCGGATGATTGAGTCTAAGGAGGAAACCATCCTAGAATACATACTTATTGTGAGTGAATTCGCTGAAGTGTTTCCTAAGGAATTTCCTGGTCTTCCTCCTATAAGAGATATTGACTTCTCAGTTGATCTTATACCTGGGGCGTTGCCAATATACAAGACTCCATATAGAATAGTTGTTGTGGAGCCTGAGGAGCTGAAAAAACAACTACAAGAGAATCTGGATAAAGGGTTTATACACCCAAGTGCTTCACCATGGGGTGGACCAGTCCTCTTTGTCAAGAAGAAGGATGGGTCAATGTGCCTTTCCATCGATTATCATGAGCTTAAAAAAATCACGATAAATAACAAGTATCCTCTCCCATGAATTTATGACTTGTTTGATCAGCTGTATGGATCACAATACTTCTCAAAGGTGGATTTGCAGTCGAGATATTATCAAGTAATGGTGAAGAAGGATGATATCCCCAAGACTGCTTTTCGTACAAGATATGGGCACTATGAATACATAGTAATGCCTTTTAGACTCACTAATGCTCCAACAATCCTCATGGAATTGATGAATAGAGTTTTTAGATATTACCTCGACAAATTTGTGGTATTCTTTATAGATGATACTATGATATAATCCAAAACCATGGAGGATCATGAGGAGCATCTAAGAACTGTACTAGAGACCTTGTGGAAGGAGAAGCTCTATGAAAAGTACAGCAAGTGTGAGTTCTGGTTGAAGTAGGTCCCATTCTTGGTCCATATCATCACAAGCAATGGGATATCTATGGATCCCTCCAAAATAGATGAAATTGAGGGATGGATGAGTCCAACATCGGTAATGGATATCCATAGCTTCTTGGGGTTAGCTGGATATTATTGATGATTTGTGAGAAATTTCTCATGATTGTCCAACCCTCTTACCAAGATAACTCGAAAGGGAGTAAATTTTTCTTGGAGTGATGAATGCAAAGAAAGCTTCAAGGAGTTGAAAAGGAGTCCTATCACTATGCCCATGATCACTTTACCCACAAGTGGAGAACTTTTTGTGGTATTTAGTGATGCTTCGAAGAAGATCATGGGATGTGTGTTGATGAAAAATGAAAAATTCATTGCCTATGCTTCAAGGAAATTGAAAGTTCATGAACAGAACTATCCAACACATGACCTCGAGTTGGATGTAGTGATATTCACTTTGAAAATTTGGTGGCATTATCTCTTTGGGGAGAAGTGTGAAATATATACGGACCACAAAAACCTCAATTATATATTCACAAAGAAAGATTTGAACATGCGCCAACGAAGATGGTTAGAGCTGATCAAAGACTATGACGGCTCAATCCATAACCACCCTGGGAAAGAGAAAAAGGTGGCGGATTCCCTAAGTAGAAAGGACCTAGTGATTCTATCATTGATGAGAATTTAAAAGGATCCAATATTCTTAGATTTGATGAAGATAGACATGGGAATCATAAAGAAGGGAACATCATCAATCCTTTTACAAATTATTTCTCAACTGTCACTTTTGGAAAGGTTAAAGGATGATCAAAAGGATGATGTCGGAATTCAGGAAAAAGTGGAAGCTATCGAAAAAGTAAAATCCTTGGAGTTTAATGTTAATGAAGAAGGAATTGTGAGATTTGGGAAAAGGCTATGTGTTCCATCAATTCTGGAGCTGAAGAAGGAACTTTTGGAGGATGCACATAGTTCAAATTTCTCTATTCACCCAGGAAACAAAAAGATGTATCAAGATCTCTGAGACCATTATTGGTGGTATAATATGAAGAAGGAGATTTCGGAATATACATCAAAGTGCCTGGTGTGTCGCAAGTGAAGGCAGAGAGGCAGAAGCTTAAGGGGATGATGCAACCATTGCCCATACCAGAATAGAAATTGGAGAACATCACCATGGACTTTTTCATCGGACTTCTGAAGACATCCAAAGGAAACAATGCAATTTATGTTGTTTTGAATAGTCTTACAAAGGATGCACACTTCATTGCTATTCGATAGGATTTCTCATGGGATAAACTGGCGCGTATATATATCAGGGAAGTGGTAAGGCTTCATGGAGTACCACTATCTATTGTGTCGGATTGAGATCCAAGATTCACATATATGTTTTGGAAGAGTCTTCAACATGCTCTGAATACTGAACTGAACTTTATTACGGCCTATCATCCTCAAACTGATGGCCAATCCGAGCGGACTATCCAAACACTTTAGGACATGTTGAGAGCGTGCTCAATGTACTTTAAAGGAGGATGGGATCAAAATCTTCCTCTGGTTGAGTTATCTTATAATAACAGTTTCCACTCGAGCATCCAAATGGCACCATATGAAGACCTTTATGGGAAAAGGTGCAGAACACCAGTGTGTTGGGATGAGGTCGGTGAGTGTAAGCTTCTTGGACCAGAAATGGTCAAAGAAATGGTGTAGAAGGTGAAAACCATTCATCAGCATATCAAGGCATCTCAGAGTCGATTAAAGAGTTATGTAGATAAACATCGACGATCCCTTGAGTTTAAAGTTGGAGACATGGTATTTATATGCATATCTCCATGGAAGAAGGTCATGAGGTTTGTAAAGAATGGGAAGTTAAGTCCAAGGTACATCGGCCCCTTCAAGATTCTTGATCGTGTCGGGGCAGTGGCCTATCGACTAGCACTTCCACCTACCATTGCCAAAGTACATGATATCTTTCATGTATCCCTCTTAATGAAGTATATATCTGAACCTTCACATGTACTCTCTTCATAGGTGGTATAGTTAGAGGATGATCTTTCTTATGAGTAGCAACCAGGGAATATCCTAGATCATAGAGAAAAAGTTCTACGAAATAAGACAATTCCCCTCGTCAAGGTGTTGTGGAGAAACCACAAGTTTAAATAAGTGACATGGGAATTGGAGGAAATGATGAATCAGAGTTACCCACGTCTATTTTAGTGTGGGAAATAGAAATTTCAAGGTAGAAATATCTTAAGGGGGGAAGATTTTAGTGACCCAAACTTTCATTAATGGAAATCCCCCTTGATCTAACTAAATGTCTCTTTATGTAAAATGTTTATATAAAATGTCGAATTATTTAGTTTTATGTTTTTGGATTTTAAAATACTATTAAGAATTGTGGTCTTTTCTAATATAGCCATTTAACAGTGATCATATGATTAGTATAAATATAGGGCTTTAACAAATCCAATTTACTCAGACAAATGAAGTGATGGCCTCATTCAGTAGACGTGCCCCATACAAAGCCCATTTTTCAGATCTCAGAAAGGAGGTTGCGTCTTTGGGATTTTCTTTTGACCAATCCCAAGCTAAGCTTGAATATGTTAATCTTTATTGGGACTACCTACGAGAGAAGTGGAAGTTGATAGAGATTACCACCCAAGCAATGTTATCCGAGCCACCCCAAGAGTCTGTCACCATCGCACACATTACTCTACGGTCTTATGCGGCTGTTATAAGGGGTTATGTAACAAGACATTAGCACTACAGTTAAGTACATTATTTTTTTATATAACAATGAATATACTTTCATTTTATTATTGTTACCTTGTAAATAGTTTTTAAAGTACAAATAGTATTTTTAGTTAAAGTTCAACTAAGAAATCTATTTTGATGAGTTAATGGGGTTTTCAATTAAATAATATTTTAATAAAATATTATTATTATTTTTAAATTAATTTTTATTAAATATAAATTATATTATAATTTTATGAATGCAATTGTAATTTTTATTAATGTTTGAAAGCCATTTTTGTAAAAAAACCCATGAATTTTCGATAAATGTCAGTTTTTATTTTAAAAGTTAAAATTAACATATTTAGAAAATTATTTAGATAGAATGAATATTATTTCTGTAATCAGGACTTTGAAATTATCAAACGGTGAATTTTTCATAATTTTCTGAGACAGTCAAATTTTTTGGGTAAAAATTTAATACCGTTTAAATATATAATGTGTTTTATAACATCATAATGACCCAATAGTGATGTAATAAAATACTATAAACTTTCTGTTTGCCAAATATATGTTTTAACATTAAAATAATGTAATTTTGGGTGTGTTTGATTTATTTTACAAAGCTTTAGTGGACCCTTCAAGACTTATTAAACATTTTGTCTTTTTAAATTGTTTTCCTTGGGAGTGTGACTCACCTCCGCATAAGCAACCCCATTATTTTAAGAAGTTCGTAATTTGGCCTTATAAAATATTTGTTCCCACTCCCCTTTGGAAAAAACCATGGGATGGTTTGTGGTTTTGATTAGTTTATTGGGAGGTGTCCCAATCCTAAATCATAAACAATTCCCTCTCCTTTCCTATATAAACCCACCCAAGCTCCCACTTCCTCCTCACTCAAAGCCTTTGGGGTTCATCCAAACTCTTCCCTACTCTCTCTAGAATCCTCCCAGGGTATCCCAATCTCCCAATAAGCCTCTCTCAAGCCTCTCTCAAGCCTTTGGAAGCACACTTCCAAGTAAGGGTTTTCTTCCTTTCTCATTTTTGTCCAATATTCTTTAAGTTGTTATACCCTTTTAATTTCAATTATAAATGTGGGGGTATAGTTTATCACCTACCACATACTACCCTATTTATGTTTGAATTATGGGATACCCCTTTCTCTCTCATTAAATTCCTCCCATGTACACCCGTTACTATGCCGAAATTTCGAAAGGAATTTCTCTCTCCTCATTTACATTGAAGTAATTCTTTTGTATCGTGAATCTAAATTCCAGTAAATTTATTGGTAAATGTATCTATATGACCCCCTTACTGTCCATGTAATTTAAATATGATGATACACCCCTTTCTATCTCATCAACCATTTTTATGAGTTCTTATGTCACGCTGTTATGCTGCCGAAATTGCACCGCGTTTTTCCAAGCCAAAGTCATTGTGTAGTGAATTCCATGCCCATTTCTCTATCAAGGGTATTCAAAATTATGCACATTTACTTATTGTTTAAATATTTTTAAAGTTTGTATTACACATTAGGTTATCATAGAATAAATGATTATGTTGAATGATTTAATGTTTTATGATCCATGTGGCACACTTATGCATGAAGTGAAATGTTTAAGAAGGGTGTGCCCTGATAGCGATCCAATGCATTGGGTAAAGTATAGTATCATGATACATCATGTGAAATGGGTGTTTACTCATTATAATTAAAGTGAAATGAGGTTTTAATCATTATTCATGTTCAATGAGGGTTTAATCATGCTCCAAGTGCAATGAGCTTTGGCTCATGCTAATTCCATGTTAAGTGTTGCTTCCACATTTCCATGTTATGATTATCATGATTTATCATGCCTTTATGTTTATGATTCTCTTGTGATATATTTATATTCCTATTTTCTAACATTTATCACATTCCTCTTGTTATTCCATGATTATTCCCTTACTGGGCTTTATAGCTCACCCTTTTCTTATGCATGTCCTCGGGTTATCCCATGAAATGCTAAGTACGTGGGAATGTAGTGTTCATGTAAAGGAAGTCTTCAATAAAGATGTTTTATTTCATGTTTTAAGTTTTCATGTAATGATCCTAAGCCCCGAAGACACTATAACTCTATATATTATATGTTTTATCAAGTTAAGTTTATGTAATAAATTATGATTAATTGTGTAATAAAAAGCAGAGTTGTCATAGTATAGACCACCTACCTCAACTTCAAAGAAGAGCACTCATCTAGTCCTAGCCTCTAATTCGATCTAGATCATAAGGAATCATAATTATAGTTGAAATCCCTGAAAATATGGCATAATTTCATGTACCAAAATAGCATAGCTGATATCAAGGAAAATAGTGAAAGGTGCCTAAATAATAGGGAACTCACTGGTCCCGATCCAATGAGATGAATGACTCTCGAATCAAGCATCAAATGGAGGAATTGAATCAAATCCTAGGAGAAGGCTTGAGGAGATCACTTGATATAAAATAGGATGGCCACACCTGGAGAAAAAAAAATAAAAGATAGAGGGTTTAACATTTAAGAGTAAATAAGGGTAAAATGGTCATTTTTCTTCAAAACACTGGATCACACGGTTTGGTCACATGGTCATCAAAATTGTGTGCCAACCATGTGCACCACTCTGTCCAAGAACCCCCTACAAGGGTCATGGTGCACGATTAAACAAATTATGAATCTAATGTGCATTTTGTCTCTGTTAAAAATTATATCACCTCACATGGGTGTGGGGCCCATGTTTCATAGTTTCATTGAACTGTGTAGCACTGGACAATGGGATAGACTACCCCCATGGTTTCTACTAACCGTGCGGCCCAACTTTCTCCTCCAAAAACTTCATCTCTGAGATACAAACAAACCCTAGACACCCATGTTTTCTCCATATCCTCACTAGACATCCACATTATGTCAAAACTAAGTAATTAAAATGAAAAAAATGATTTCATACGTCTAATAAAAGTTGGGATCTTACAAATAGTTTGTCGTTCACACAAGCGATGGTTTTATTTTCCATTTGAAAAGGAGATGGATAAATATTATTCCATAAAAATAATAACATCTAAGTATATTTTAGATGAAAGTATTATTATATTAGAATTTTTATTACATAATTTAAGGTGTTAAAAGAAAAATAAAAATGAAACTTCTCAATGAAGATGATTTCCTCTTCTTTGAAAGAACTCCTTTAGATCTCCTATTAAGGGTATTGGGTTGACATTTTGGAAAAATAGAACTTCTATAACTTTGGTAAGGATTTTTAGAATAATTTTTGGATGATTTTAGATGATATAAGTGTCTCTAGGTTTTGTATATAAGATAGAATAGGTTGTATCTTTTTATAGTTATTTAATGGACACAGATTGAATTAATAAAAATATTTAAATATAATAAATTCATTTTCAGGTGCAAGTGACACCATATAGATATAATTTCAAATCTAAGATAGTATATGGTAGAATCCCATCAACCAATTAAATTTTTATATGTATAAATGATATTTTAAACATTATATTTTGGTTTAACTCATTCATTACACAATTTTAACCTTAACCATATAAATGAATTTTTCAACATTAATGGGTTATATGTTTACTTATATGGTAGTATTTTGATCATAAATTGAAAATGTATAAAAAAAATTACCATTTTTTATTCTATTTTTCCTCTTAATATTTTTATGATTTTTAAATAATTTAATAAATTATTATTTTTCATAAAAAATCCTTAATATCATTTTTTATATTATTCATTTAATTTGACTTTAGAAATTTCAATAAAAATATGGAATTAGAATATAATCCATTTAACCCTTAAATAATACATTGTTATTATTATTTATAAAAAATTGGATCTATAATTAATTGCAAAAATATTGGTTTTAATTTTTTTAAATTAATTACTTCGCTTTTTCCACTGCTTTCTAAAGTATTGTGTTAGTGTTGTATAAGCATTTAATGTAATTATATAATCAATAGAAATTAGGAAAAAATTACCATCATAAAAATAATTTCATTATTCTTAAAATAAATTTTAATATTTTTATAGCTTATTTTTATCCCTATTTGAACATATTTTAGAAATATAATAGCAATAGAGAGATATTTTGTATTTTTTAACCTTAAAATAATATAAATGTCATTATCAAAGTAAAATGGCACCAAAATTATATATATTCAATGTTCGGATGAATATGGTAGAATTAATCTCATCTAATTAAATTAAGGTAATTTTTATATATATTTTTAAGGACTTATCACATTATTTTTTAACTTAATTACCCAATTTACCCTCTACAAAAGTGACAAATTTTACCACGATTACTATTCATAATAATTAAAAATGATAGGGACCTATTTACCAAATTTTAACCACATGATTAAAAATATGGAATCAATTTTTTCAAGTTAAAATGCTATAATTTTCAAAAATTAATTTAAAAATAAACCCACATAATGTGACGGAAACAGTTTTCCAGAAAAATGTGTTTTTAAGCCTAAAAATGAACTTATATCAAAATGATGTAAAATTTTGATCTTTATGGGATTAATAATATTATTGAAAATAAAATTGATCTTATATAAATTTAATACCAAATAAAAAAATTAATTTTGCTTTTAAATTACTTGATTTAAAGAAAATAAATGACACTTTTACAAAAAACCTTTATTTTTCACTATTCACTAAGAAATAAATCCTTTTAAATAAAAAACATAAAAAATTAAACTTAAGGTAATATATAAATAATGATTTGAAAAATGATATAACTATCACATAATAATATTCCAATAGTCTAATATGGTTTGTTTAAACTCTTTATTTCATGTAAAGAAAGATATCAAATAAATCGAATTTATTTATAGATAACTATATTATAAAATAATAGGTTGTTACATTCTACCCCCCTTAATATGGATTTCATTGTAGACACTACTAGAAATGTGGAAGATAAAAATGGTTTGTCCTAATCATTGGGATAGGGTATTTTTGTTGAAGGTCATCCCAACGGATTTTTAAAAAACATTGGGATAGCTTACAAATGCCAATGGTATTTTAAAACTATTGGCATAGGTCTTCCCCAAGATCGTAGCACGGGTGCCCCTCCCATCCTCCCATCCAAAACAAATCCCACGCACTCCCCTCCTCCCATATTGATACCTAGAAGATCCCGAGCCCTAACAGAACTCCCATCCAGATCTAATCCCAATCTCATAGTGGCGTGCACCCCTCCCCTCATCTGATTTCTCCAAACAATGAGCCCTTGGAGCGCTTCCATCTTCGTCCCCATCTGTAGTGACCCATACTCAGTATTCTCTTTTCATTCAGTTTTTCTTCAACATCAAATTGGTGAGTTCTAGATCCATCGTTTAGTATTCTCCTTCTACAGTTAAACTATATTTTTTGTGTTCTATACAAAAAATGGCTCTCTATATGCAGAGTGGTGATGAAAAAATATTTGTCCAATATTTATTTTTAAAGGGTATTACTCCCACTACCATACTAAGGATTTATATTAATAGATTCTAATTTATGTTTTGTTATTGATATGTTATGAGTATAGTTTGGGTGTGTGAAAGATAAGTGAAAAACATTTTTTTGTTGAATATTGGGTCATATTTGACTTCCCATTTTGTGATTTGATTGATGAATTTCATTTTTTTAATTATTTGATTTTTCGATTTTCTTTCATGGATAATTTTAGTCATTATTGTAGTGAAATTTATATTTTTAATCTTCATCCTACCTTGATAACTCATTTATATAAGACAACTACCACTCAACATCTTAAATATTATTCTAAAGGAATGAATCTCTCTTATCTCAGACTTACACATCAAGATCTCATCACACTATCAATGCCCAAAAAAAAACCAAATATAAATATAATTTCATACTAGAATGACCTCTTGATGTATGGTTTGATTTTTTTCTTCCAAGTGAACACAATAGCAATAATAAATTTTCTGGATAAAGATAATTCCATAAAAGAATTATATTTTTTATGCATTGTATTAAATTATTTATTCATCTGGATATCGTAATGGAACTCTTTATTCTTTTAATTCTCTTTAAAAAATAAGGTCTAACATTCTCATACTCTAAACCATATTTTCAATTATATAACTCTTATTATTATTCTTTCCTCTAACATACAACATGTATTAGTGAGTTCTTTTTCTTTCTTAGATCACATTTATTCTTCTCTAAAAATAATATGTGGTATTGAAGACACATTCTCTCTTAAAATTAGATTTTCAATTTTGTTCCACTCTCTCTATATTTCTAGAACTATTGTCTATATTTATAAAAAATTTCTCCAAGACTCTGACCCTTAATCCAATATTTTTGATCAATCTTATTTCCACAAATCCTTAAATGTTAATCCATGTGTCCCACTTAGTTAAAGTGGTAAAAACATACCACTATAATTTTATTCAATTCGATGGATCTTGAGAAAAATGTTATCCTTTTTGAATGTAAAACGAATTTTGAAGTTATTCTAAAAATAGAAAGATCATGGAATCATATTTATCATTGTGGAATGATTATCCTTGACTTCACCCAAATTGAGGTGTGATGTCCTTATTTAGGGTGTGATTCTTAGTTAAACTCTAGATCAAAAAAACTAGGCATAATATCATATTAAAATGCCTTGAATGTCAGGGAGAAATATTATCATATCTCATCAAAATATAGACCTATTGTAGTGTGGTACACTAGTTTCATTGTGGACTTATATTTTAGTTTCAACCAGTTATTCAATCGATTCTTACAAAGTTTTGATCCTCACAACATAACTATAATTTTACAATGTGGCCATTTTTTACTCTTCTCAATGTCTCACATAACTATTGTGTGGCATTATTAATGTGGAGTGATCCAATCAACCTTCACATTCCAAAACCACAAAAATTTATCATGGGATCTTCATTGTATCATTCCTCTTCATATTGAAATATACATCATGATGGTGTGATACTTAATCAATTACTATTATATACATTGATTTTATTATTAAAATTAAAGTTTGTAGTGAGTTTCACTCTTACATATCATTTTTATACTCTTATTAAAGACCAATTATATCATTGTCTTTTACTTCATGGCGTATCAAATCATTAATCACACCAGATTATTCTTACATTGAATAGTTTATGTTGTGGAATATACTCTTATGATTTTGTCTCTCTATAAGTAATCTTATATGGAATTTGATTATTATTATTATATTATGTTTTTTATTCTTATGTATAAATTAATATAGTGTGACGACAAGCTGTATGGTGAAATGCATCCTTCATTGCCAAAATTATATGCTTATATAATAACTAGAATGGCATGATAATCAATGTTACAACATGTTGTGATATTTATTTACCATTATTACCAATATCCTTTTCCAAATAAGTTGTGAGATTATATTAGATAACGGTATAACCTTGTAAATTATATAAAGGTGACATGATATATGATTTAACTTGAGATCATTTAAATATGGTATTGATTGACTTTCCTATCTCAAATTTATTAATGTGATCATGGTTGATTGAATGAAAAATATAGATTCTAGTGAGCATATTATCAAGATATATAGTTGAATAATTTTTTGAATGATAACATAACACTAGTGAATATTTGATAGATGTGAATCACTTTGTATACTAGGTTCTCTCCTATAAACCTTCATTAAACTTTTAAACTCAATAAAAATGATACATCAAACCTTAAGTATACTTCTATTATAAATATATACTAAATGTTTAAGAATAATAAACAAAAAAGAACTAACCTAATTGAATAGAATCATGTTGTACTAAGTTGAACCGAACCATATCAAAAAACACCAAACCAAACCAAATATAATTGATTGGAACCAAAGTAAATAGAACTGATTTGAACAAACTAACACACTTTGAATCAAACAATTCGAAATTGAAAAAAATGAAATTTAATAAAACCATATGAACTTGAACTAATGATATACAGACCCAACTGAATGAAACTAGACCAAATCAATAAAATCTTACCTAACCTAACCCGACTAAAATTGAATTAAAATGAACCTAATTACATTAAATTAACCAAAACAAATATCAACTAAATTAAATGAACCTGAACCAGACTAAATTAAAGGGGAGAGTTACTAAGGCACATATTTGAAGGTCCTTTATGTCTCATCAATTTATTCACTCAATTACATATCATTTAAATAACACCCCTAAGTATTTATATTCCATAAGAAACATTTTCATAATTAAAGCCTTGAACCTCGATGGATTTGGAACATTATTACTCATTGATATATTGAAATTCAAAATCATTGTTATATATATATATATATATTATTTTGTTATATATATAGTTTTTTGTTATCTTTTATATCATGATTCCCGTATAGACTAGTGTGTTAGTTATGGTTTCATATAAACTAAACTATTATAATTTCCTTAAATATATTTTCAATTTAACTTCAATATTATTTCATTGCTTTTATGACATGACATATAATTTTTTTTAACAGAATTGATAGAAGTTGGATGTAGGAAACCGATCGAATCTCAAGAAAGTTTCAAAAAAAGTTCGATATGTTTTTTATATTTTACATTTAATAATGCTTTAGATAGTGCTCACATACACTTCCCATGTTATAATTATTTTGGAAGACCTTGTTTGAGTCATGAAGAAGTTAGATACCATATAACCAAATATGTTTTTCAAATAAACTACTATTTTTGGTATCATACTAAGGAGAAAATGAAATCTCAAATTGTTCATGATTCAAATGAGATGAATAGATTATAGAATTTATTAGATGTCCTCTTTCTATTTATTCATCATCATGAGAAGGAAGGTATATCGATCCAAGAATACTTCAATATGAGAACACGTGATGCATGTAATGAAAATTATGATGTTGAATGGTTGAAAAAATTGAAAGATGTTTTCATGAATCCACTATATTAGCAATCTGGTAAAATGAAGAAGCTAAAAATTTTAATATGACTATTTCATGGAAAAAAATGTATGGTATTTATAATAATTCCATTGATTACATTATTACCTTTTAGAAGTACTTTCTTCTAAATGATGTAGATATTCCCTCAAACCATTATATGGCATAGAAATTAGTTGAGGAACTTGGATTTTCAAAAAACAAAATTCCTGATTACTAGAAAGATTTCAGCTTATTCTAGGAGGAAACTAATGAACGGAATGATTGTATAAAATATGGAGCATCCCAACAGAAGAAAAAATCTGATGGAACACGATCATGTATTCCATATAAAGTAATGTGCTGATTTATATTTATCCCCAGACTCCAGAATATTTTCATGACTAATGAAATATCAATAAAAATGTGATGTCATGATACCGAGAGAAACAATAAGAATTATGAGTTCTTTCACTGTGTAGATTGATTTTCATGGAATAAATTTGATTCTCAATATCCTAATTTCATAGCTGACATGTGTATTGTGAGGTTGGTTCTTTCATGTGATGTTTTTAATTGGTTTAGGGAGATTCTTACTTCGCGCAGCACATGGATTGTTTTCATACCCATTTATAACCTCCCTCCATGGATGTGTATGAAAAAACATTTCACTTTTAAGAGTATACTCATATCTAGAAATTCTGATATTGAAAATGATATAGATTTTTACATGCAACCATTAAAAAATAGTTAAAACATATTTTGAATGTGTGTGCACGCACATATGATGCATAATATAAAGACATATTTCATATGTGTTCAGAACTTATGTAGATGATCAATGATTTTCCTTCTTATGTAATGATAATTGGATAGATCATGAAGGGAAAACTATCATGTCCTATTTTTATAAAGAATACAAGATCCAGAAGACTGAAATATCATTGTAGTTTTATTTTTATGGTACATTTATGATTCTTTCCAATGGAATATCCATATAGGAATAATCTTCAAAGATTTGACAATACCATGGAGAATGAAAATCCACCTTAGCGTATATTTGGAATTTATGTGGTTAATTAATTGAAATATTTTATTTCTTTATTTAGGAAGGGTCAGATGAAATATTGAAAGACGAAGAATGTTTCCACTAAAATCTATTACAATTGGATGAAGAGAATTATATTCTTTTAGTTTCCTTATTAGTTATCCAAATTTTTATACCATTTCTTACACGTAATTCACATTGAAAAGAATATATATGAAATGTTACTTTAAATTCTTATAAATTTTAAGGGAAATAAAAAAAGATGATTTTTGATCTCAGTGTGTCTTGGTGGATTGGTTCATCAGACCAGAATTATATCCTGTTTATATCATTGAAAATAAATTGAAAGTTTTGTGTTCTTCTTATGTGATGAAACCTACTGAAAAAAAAAATCAATTTCTATAAGTACTAGAGATTATTAAAGTTTCTAATTGATATTCAAGCAACATATCAAAATGGTTCAAAAGAAGGGATTTGAAGTTTAAATCTTTGAAGATTCATGATTATGACATCCTTCTCCATGAGTTGATTCCAATAGAAATTTTTCATCTTCTGTCCAATAATGTAAGGCTGTCATTTATTTAATTGTTCCATTTCTTTAGATTTCTTTTTTCTAAGAATTTTTCAAATTAATTATTGCAAAAAATGTTGGTAGAGGAACCATTAATTTTATGTGAGTTAGAGAAAAAAATTCCTCCATTTTTTCCATGTGCATGTTGCATCTAACTCTCCATCTTCCAACCAAAATACTTCTTAGAGGACATGATTCTTTTCATGGTATGTATCCAAATAAATTAAAAAATTTCACATTGAAGTCTTATGTCTGGAAGAGAAATCATCCCAAATGTTCTACCATGAAAGGTTACTTGGATCAAGATTGTATAGATTTTTGTTCAATGTATTTGTCTATTCTGACTATGATATGGAACAGAATAATGATAAATGATGAAGAATAGTATGAGAAAATTGATCCCAATTTTCCATCACTTCCCCAAAAATGGGTAATTCATGTTTCATATACATTGACCACATTAATCCTTGAAGAGTGGGAGATGTAAAATTTCATAGTTTTGTTTAACTTTTATTTGTTCGATGAACACATCAAGTAATTAAATTGAACATGTATATATTATGTTTTATCATATAATTTTACATATCTATTAAATTATTTCTATTTTTTAGCTAAGAAAATAAACAAATGATGAATAGAAAGAATCATTCTTTATCTTTGAGAAGGATAATCATTTTACATAGCTAAGAGTTTTATTCTTGGTTGAAATTTAAGATAGAAATATTAATATAATAAATTAATAAAATAAATATTTAATTAAGTTTAATATTAATTTATATTTCAGGTATTGAGTTTTTCTGCAGACTATGTCTCTAAGGAAATAAGATATTTGGATTTTGGTTCTAATTCCATGGTTTGTGAATGCTAATCAATTGTGATCAATGTGTATAGATTTATTATTATGGACCGAGCAAAGAACATGAGAACACAACATTATGGTGTTATGTTAACTACCACAATAGACTATTATTCCAGTGAATTAGATAGTAGACCTCAATTTGAAAATGTTATGGAGTCATTAAAAAATACTAATATTTTATTATTACTCTCATGGTCAAGTCACATTGATTAAATTACAATGGTTTGATTTTATGATTAGGCATGGAATATTTATTGATTATTATAGATTTTGAGATATTGACATGACTCACACTCTAACTACTGATGAACCATACATATTGGTATCATTGGTGAAACAAGTTTTTTCGTTGAAACATCATATTCAACCTAAATTTGGTTTCATTATTAAAGTAACCCCAAGAAATATTTTTTATAATGGTGATGATGGAATTAACACCATCCCTGCTCCCATTGGCCTCAATCCATTTATTACTAATGATGACTCCAATACATCAATTACTAGAGATGATTGTGAACCTAAAGTTTTGGTGGGAAATATATAGAATTATCTATCTGTGTTCTCAGTTCTTTTGGTTTATCTTGACTTGGGTTCTTGAGGTTGGTTCTATATAAATTTATTTACTTGTAATTACAAATATTTTTTATCTAACTTGACATTAATGTGAATTTTCAATATTTCTTGGTTGTATTTTTCTTTGAGTTGAATTTTCTAATATTGAATTGAACTGTATTCAAACCTACTAAACCAAAAAAACTAAAACAATTAAATTGTAACAAAAAATTTAATGAATTGAATTAGACATATTAAACTAATTGATATAAAAATAAAAACGAATGGAAATAATGAAATAAAAATATAAAAATGAACTCACCCAAAATATGAACCAAATGACCTAATAAGAATAAAAATCGAGAAATAACCTAACCAATTAACAAAAGTGACCTAAAAAGACATAAGAAATATAAAAATGGTAAAATGTCCTAATAAATTGACCAGAATGAACCAAATGACCTAACCAAAATTGAATTGGATCAAATTAAAAATAGAATAAAATTATATATACCCTTGCTAAACATTTTAATTTTAACATAATTTTTTTTCTATGACATGCATTATGTTTTGATATTCTTACCAGTAGATATAAAATGTTTTTTTATATCACTATATATCATGTATTTGGTTTGAAAAGTGGTATTCCTTAACTATTTCATGTCTCATCTTATTTCTTAATTGGGTTATATATTAGCTATGGATTTCTGATTAATTCCATATTTGTTTTCAAATGTATGAAATGAAAAACATTGAGAATATATGAAGAAAAATGATGAAAAAAAATAATCATTGAATGAGTGAGATGATAAAACCTCCTTTAGTTCCCATTGTGAGTATTTTATTTCCAAAATATATATCAATAAAATATAATTTCATGTGATTAATTTTTTTTAACTTTTAATCAGGATCCACCACCTTAGCTCCAGTTTTTATCTAAACATCCTAGTGGTTATAGTGATCAAGATTACGATATGAGGGGTTGTTACTATAGCTAAGTAGTCCAATCAGTGTACCCGATCATACCCCCTACCCCCTACCATACCATATACCACACCTTCTAATCAGTTATTGTCATTAGAGACACCTAGAATATTTAGGTCGCCCATGTTTTCACCACCATTTACATCTAAGACTCCTCACCTATATTTATCATATCCAATGATGATTCTTACTCCTCATCCATATTATGTATTTTCATAGCCATCTATGTCATCTTATTTTCCTTTTACTTCCTTATACTTGAGGTTCAACATTCCTTTTTATTTGAGTCCTACTCTGCCACATTCTGAGCTTGTGGAGAAAACACTAGGACCCACTCCATCTATACAGGTTGGTGTTCCTTTAGTTCGTGGGGATCTGGAAATTCCCACTAATCAGACTGTCTTAGGTATATTTAAATAACCCTAGTAAAAAAAATTAACCATAATTTATTTTAATTATAAGTTGTATTGATATAATTTTTTTTTCTTCTTTAATTGTTGGATCCTCTAATAAGAGTCTTGGGAGTATATGAATTTTTTTGATGTGTAACCACTACATGAAAATGGTGGTGGAGTAAAATGAAGAAAAACAAATGATTGTAAAAACAAGGGAAGAAATGTAAGAGTTTTTTATGCTTTAAAAATACTCTAACATCACTCTCATCAGTCTACTCTCCTGGAAACACCTACCAAATAAAGTAAACTCTAAGGATTTGGCACAAATATGTGTAAAAAAATCATTGTATTTAATGTTATATCATTATTTTATTTATATGAATTAATATTTTGGTGCTATGTTTATTTTAATTTTCCTGATAGTGAGGCTAGGAGGATTGCAGGGCTCATGGAATTAGGTGAGCTATGGAGAGGCTATAAGCATGAGTTGTATAGTTTCTAGCATGCTGGAGTTGGTACAGATTTAAAGTCCACACCTATCATAGATGACTATCTAGTAGAATATTATCGGGAAATGATTTCTCATTGGACGAGCACTGAGTTCAGATATTAATCAAATTTGAGGGTTTTAAATGAAAATTACCATTATTTTCATTAATACTTTCTTTTGTATTATTGAAAATTATTTTTTAGGAATATTTAGGGAGAAATAACAAAACAAGGATCCTACAAAATACCTCTATACTTTGGGGTGGACTACAATGTTGTACCATGACAAGAAGCAAATATGACACTCATTTATAATATTTCTTTAGGACATCACAATATTCTGTTTACTCTATATTTCATTACATTTCGAATTAGGCTAGATAAATGATCACATATTCTTTAGTTTATTATTCAAAGTATTTAGTGTGTACTTAAATTTCAATATTAGTATTGTTATTCTGGTGATCATGTCATGAACCTATATAACCACTAAATATTTTATTAAATTTCCATTATTTTAATATGAAAAGGAACTGCAATACTGGGTACACTTACCTTTAAAATTTTTAGGGATAGAATCATTAATACCTTATGGTATGAAATAAAAGTCATGAAAATATACTAACATATTATATAAATATTAATGTACAAAAATTAAATAAAATAAGATAAAGAAACATAGTAATTAAAAGTGAGAATATCTTAAAAAATGATATAGTAAATCAATCTCATGCTTTTTTTCAACAACCATTAGGTTTTTAAGAAACATTATAATTAATAAATATAAAAATAATGATCAACAGAATATTTAGAATAAAAATATCTATCTATCTTAACTTGTTCCAATCACACTATGTTATCTCATGGCATTGAAACCATTATCTATGTGGTGTAGACCAATTGGAACACAAAACTAGTAATTTGTTATTGTAAAGCACAAAATTACACACTTTAATATATGACCATTTTAAACATAATATACTTAAAACACTGTATATTTTATAGATATAATTCTGAACTATACATAAATAACTTCCCATGGTACTAATCCTAGATACACAATACCCATGGTGGAGGGACACTCATCCCACATACTAATAATAATTGAAATATTCTATAAAGTAAATCAAGATTATATATATCCCACCACTATAAAAAATTATACATATCTTATTGAGATCATTATTCTAAAGTACTTATTTGGATTTTTATAATTATTTGTTTGAGTTGGGTCATGATGTTAACTCTCCATTAGATATTTAGAATGACACAATTAGAAAAAAACCATTAAAAAGCATATCCTTATAGTCATGATTTATATCATAGTAATAGAATTATGGGTTCCAAATAACCCTAGGACCATATGTGATGAAGAAAAAAAATTTCAATTGTATCATTAAATAAAAAAATCTCAAGTAATATGTCACGACCTGTCCCCCAGGGTGAAGGTTTCGGGCGCAGCGGAAGCACGTGGGTGGATGTTCCAACTTGGACTTTTGTCATTAAAAATGATCAATCTGGGATCAATACGATGATAAACGCCAGTCTCCATGGATCGAATCACAGAAAAATACAAAGAAGAAGGTTTGTCCCAGAACCACAAAAAAGGATCATTACAGGTTGATTATAATTAATTTAATTAATTATAAAGAAATACCTTTTGGGTGTTCTTTCTTCATTGATGTTCTTGATCACGTTGTCGATGTGATCCGTCGTTGCATCGCAGAAGCCAAGTGTAGACTCCCTCTAGCGGTGATCCACACGTGTACCTCGTATCTCTGGACGTCGCCAAAGGATTCTTCGAGTGCTAGCGTGGAGAAGCCTTTTCTTGAGTTGTCTGCCTTAGATCGTCTTGATCTGATGGAAGAGGATATATCTCGGTCTTGAGAGCGTTCTTGGAGGAAGAGGTTCTTTCGTCCTTGAAAGAATTCTCCAGAATTGTTGTGCACAACAATTCTCTTGTGTGTTGTAAAAGATTTGGGGTTGTGAGGATATTTATAATCGGGTATGACAATAAATAAACGTGTTACATGTTTTATTTATTTCATTGACTCTTATTTAAAACCCCCATGTCAAATAATTAATTCCTTGACATGCACCCATGCTGATTATAATAAATATCATTTAAAACAATATTATATCCTCAAAGTCCTGACTGGAAAAACTACACGGCGTGTATTAATAAATGCATGGCGTGTACTTGTTTTTTATTGAAAACTACATGGCATGTACATTTAATTTACACGGCATGTATATCTTGTTTTCATTTATTCATTTCCTTTCCATAAAGAAAACTACACAGTGTGTATTTATTAATACACGGAGTGTACTTGTTTTCCATGAAAAACTACATGGTGTGTCATCTTTAATACACGGCGTGTATATCTTGTTTTTTATTTCCTTATTCCTCAATCATCAAAACAATTTACGCTTCCTTGAATAATTATTAAACCACGTACGATAATAATCTTTATTCTACTTGAGATACTTGAATACACTTAGTGTGTGACCCTCTAGGCCTCTTTCTCGTTGGCATTAGGAGAGCTTGCCTAAAGTCCAAGATTACTGTCTAGCAACGGGTCAAGGCACCCAAGAGAAAGAAGTTGAAGATGCATTGACGTATCACCTCATACGAATGCTTACTGTGTAATTTAATCCCTTTGTCTCGATATCTCATCAAGCAGGTTTCATGGCAGTGTCATAAACCTATATGCTTGATCCGTCATTCTTTGACTACCTGAAATAAACTCATCGTTCACACCATGGACATGGAATTTAATGTGATATTTCTATTTCAATCAAAGGGTTGAGATATCAACTTCCATAAATGGAAGGGACAAATCCTTCCTCGACTTATCCATTAACAACATGTCACTCGTGACGCACCCAACGTACCCCACTTCCCGCCAACTATCTGCGTGATGGTTTTCATTAGTAAATCTAAGTGCGCGAGTCATGACATGAGTTAATGATAATATTCCAGTCTAAGGACCATTACACATGCTCGCAGATAGTAATATCTGATGACACCAAGACATGTTGAATTACTATTGGCGGGTTTGTTCTCATAATCTCCCATCTTGGATATTACCAAGTACGAACTCCATGAGAGAGATTCTCATCTTCTTACGAGTACTCTTACATGACGGTCTGTATACTATGTGTCCTATCATAGTATGTCATCCAACCGCAGAACTTTATTTAAGAATATTTTTATAGCATTTCAAGGTTCTCATCATAACGGGGATCTTCCATGACCTTATTAATGAAACAAATATTCCAGGAAATTATTATATTATATTCATGCAGAACAATGAACAATATATAATAAGTGAACATTCGTGTAATCAAAGTACAAAACAGTTGGTTCTCAGGACACCAACCCTTACACAGGGCCCGTGCCGTGACTACCCCAAGCCCACCTTCCATAGGTTAGGGGCTGGTGATGACCACTGAATAGAAATATCCCCAAAAAAGGAAGGCATTTTCATTTAAACCTGTACACATGTACATATCTCAAGATGTGGAAAATAAACATTAAGTAAACCACAACTTTAACTGATACAACTACAGAGAGTATAGTACAAACTGAAAGTAAAAAGGGGCCAGAATACAAGCCCAAAACCACAAAGGAAAGTACAACTTCCATAGTTTTTCCACTCGAGACCCCACTTGAAGGGTAGATGAAGGGTAGATGCATGTATCCATAGAAGTATGCCCATATGTACCATCTCACTAAGCACTATATAGTCCCAAACTACCAAGGTCTCCATCAAAGAGTTCATTTGTCCCGTATCACTGAGCACCACCTAGTCCCAAACCACCAAGGTCTTCGTCAAAGTATTGATCACCTGTACAATACACGACACATGTAGGTGAATCTCGTGTAGTTTTGAGTAACCCAATACTTAGTAGGGATCTCAATCCAAAAAGGAAATACCATAAATTAAATTATACATGAGGTACTGTCAGCTCACATAGGTATAATATAGATTATAGAAAGCAAGACCATCAGTCACAATAATGAACAGCTTGGACTTCTGGGGTTCACACCCATGATAAGTATCATGGGTATGTTGGTTCACATAGAGCCACTTCCCACCATGGGCATGTCGGGTCACACAGAGCCACTCCCACCTTGGCCATCGTACTAAGGTACTCATCCCTGATGAGTATCATGGGTATGTCGGGTCACATAGAGCCCCTCCCCAATGTGGTTATGTTGGTTCACACATAGCCTCTTCCCACTAGACCATCTTATCTAATACATAGAGGTTTATTTGTATCTGATACACGTAGGGTCGCTTTTCAGAAGTCTATAGGTCTTAGTTAGCCCCAGGATTCCCCCATGTAGTGCCCTTGATTTCGGGAGAAACTACTCCTTAATCCATTGGTTTCATTTAAACTTCTATTAAAACCTCCTTAGAGTATTCCAAAATAAATGCATCATCACAAGGGTTCCAAATATATAAAGGTATAGTCAATCGGATGCTCGGTCTAAAAGATATTGGTGTTTTAATAATCAGGGGTTGATCGTGTCTGGGCCCGATCCGACTCGGTTGGATCAACCTGACCAACCTGGCCTAGGAGCCCCGCATGCCCCAGCCTGGTTCGACTGATCCGACCAGACCCAATTCAGGTCGAGGTACGCCCAGTCCAGCCTGGCTGCTAGGCTAGGCCCATTGGGCCTTACTGGACCCGGCGCGGTTTGGTCGGGGGTCCAGTCAGCCAGGTCGCCAACGACCTGGTTCCATCCCGCCCGGGCCGCAACCAGTGGGCCAGTTCATTTCCAACCCAGGCCACCCAGTGGACCAGTTTTATCCCTCTAGCCTTAGCCGCAATACTGGGCTGGATTTATTTCAAATTAAGGCCATGCAACGGCTCAGTTTGCGCGCCCTGGTCCAGCTCGCCTGGCGGGCCGGCCCCCTCCAACCCAGATACCATGTGGCATCTGGTTCGGCACCCCGTAGCTGACTAATCCATCCAATCATGTTGGTCCTAGAAGCGCTCGCTGGACTGCATGCCAGTAGGAAATCGCATGCCGCTCCACCATTGTGGTTGGACAGTCGTGTCCTTGTTTTCCAGCTTCCATCCCCCTATCGGCGGATCCTGTCGCACCACCGCGGCCCAAGCCGGTCACAGTGCCTCCTTCAGCGCGCCATTGTGGCACACCGGCGGTGCCTTTAGTGGGACACTAGGGCCTCTCTGGTGTTTCATTCCTCGTGTCAACTACTTCTACATCCTCTATAGGGTACCTCCTTCTCTGCTAAGGCCTCAAAACCACTTCATCATCAACTTAGATGTTCGGCCATGAAGAATGCACAAGGTGGAAGGGCATGGGACTTGTTCATATCAACCCTCAACCTCTACATTAGAGGTTAAAAAAGGGGGTTTAAAGATTATGATTCCATCAGAAAATAAATAATCCTGGTGCAAACCCCAAGAAAAATTACCCTCCCTCTAGAACAAGTGATCTGTGGATCAACCTATTTGTGGGTTGATCCATGTTTTTTTTAGAATTATGAAAAGGTAAATTCAAAAAAAATAACCCCTACTTTGGATAGACGTTGGTTGAGGAAGAGTGGGGTTGTGCACCTTCATTCTCCATTCTTGATCCACTACCCATGTTGCTAGTGATCCTTCAAAGGGTGGAAGGAGAATGTGTTCATCATTCTTCTTTGAAGAGGATTCCTTTCTATAGATTCGTCAGAGAAATTCCCAGATCTCCAACTATTTCTCCAACCCATTATCTCATTAAAAGAGAAACGTGTCACAACATTTCTGTTACACTATATTATCGCATCATTACACTATTTCATTTATAAAACATCATCTCTATTACACTTTAGTTAAAGAGCCTCATTAATGGGATTCATTTAATGAGTTTCATCTTCACCTCATAATTTCATTGCAGTGCTGATGTGCCACCACTCAATGGTGAGGAAAAACAAATAAAATAACTTTTTAATTTATTTTATTTCTCTTCTGAAAGGTCTAAAAATTAACTTTTCCCTCCACCTACGCTAGTTAAGGTTAGGTCTATTCTTAGGTAATTTCTTCATTATAGAAAAAATGGTGCCCTCATATTTTCAATCTGGGCACCCATTTAGAAGTTTCCAAAACCGTGCACACACGCTTTATTAAATCTCTTAAAAAGAGTTCTAAAAACTATCTTTCACCCTCCACCCACATCGGTCGAGTTTAAGCTCCACCTAATGGAAAAAATCCCTCACGAGCTCAAAAGTACTCCCAGATTTCCAATCTCAGTTACCATTTAAGAGTTATAAGGATTTGATAATAAAATAATTATTACTTAATTATTTTATTTATAGCCAAAAACTAACTTCCACGGTTGGCTCACACCAGCCAAAGTTAGGCTCCGCCTAAGGAAATAATGCCCTCATGAGCTCAGTAGTGATCTCAAATTTTCAATCCGAGTCACCATTCGTGAGTTATAAGAATTTTAAAAATAAAATAATTTTATTTAATTATTTTATTTATGGTTATTCCATTTTTGGGTGTTCTCACTAAAGGCCTAGGATAACTAAACTTAAGTCATGCATAGGGTAAACACGCCATTATGAAAGCAACGGTTCCCTATAATTTCTGATTCGGGCACCCGTTTAAGAGTTATTCCACTTTTTTAGGAAAACTAATCACATGATCTATTTAAAACATAACATTTTTTAAAGGATCATTCTGGTTACTTTGGTCCAAGGAATCACACGCCATCTCAACGCATAGCCTTGAAATAATTCCATATAAATAAAAAAATTACATGGAATTTCCAGGACATTTCATTACCCCCACCTTTAGGGATTCACATCCCTATAATCCAAATCAAGGATAAACAAACAAATGGGGGTACTGATCATGAATATGAGCCTCTCGCTCCCATATTCTCTCTGGGATATTCTCATACTTCTACTGAACATGAACTAAAGGAATCGACTATCCAATAAGGACTTTCTCCTATCGATCCTCTATCTCCACTGGGAACTCCACAAATGTCGTCCCGTCGTCAATATCCAGCTCTCCCTAGTCGATGAAATGCGATGGATCATGAACGTACCTCCTCAACTACGACATGTGAAAAAAAATAATGCATCTGGTGCATCTATTATGTAAGAGCTTGGTGGTATGCCACCTCTCCAACTCTGCTCAAAATCTGGAAAGGGTCGATGAACCTCATAGATAACTTTCCACCCTGGCTAAATCTCTATATCCCTCATCAAGGAGAGACTTGTAAGAATATGTTGTCCCCCTCATTGAACTCCAAGGGTATCCTTTTCCAATAATCATAGGACTTCTGTCAACTCTATGTAGTCTTCATACTCTCTCAGATTACCTTCACCTTCTCAGTGGTATCTTGTACCATCTCTAGACCCAAGAGTGCTAACTCCCCTGGGTCTCTCCATCATAACATTGACTTGTATGGTCATCCGTATAGTGCATCGAACGGTGCCATACTGATGGTGGAGTGGTAGCTATTATTTCACACAAACTCTACCAATGGTAGTTGGTCCTCCCAACTATGACCAAAATCAAGAATGCAAGCACTAATCATATCCTCTATGGTTTTTACGGTCTTCTCTGTCTGGCCATCCATCTATGGGTAAAAGGTTGTGCTCAAGCAAAACTGAGTCAAAAAAATCCTCCTATAATTCATTCCACTATCGGGATGAAAAGCATGCATCATATTATGAGACTATTGTAAATGGGATTCCATAGATTCAAAATATCTTCTGCATGTATAGGTGTCCCAAGATCTCTACTGAACTCTCTTCTTGAATGGATAGGAAGTGAGTCGACTTGGTGAGTCGTTCTACGATCACCCAGATGGTATCGTGCCCACTAGACGTACGTGCTAAGCCTTCCACAAAGTCCATTGTTATCCCATCCCACTTCCACTCTGGTAACTCAAAGGGTTTGTGTCAACCCTACTGGAATCTGGTGCTCATCTATAACTTGCTGACAAGTGAGGCATCTCAAGACAAACTCTACCACTTCCTTCTTCATCCTCGGCCACTAGTACTGACGTCGGAGGTCCTAGTACATATTCACCACACCCGGATGTACTTCCAAAGTGGATTTATGGAACTCCCTCAACACTTCCTCCTATAATTACACTGGTACAACAGTGCTTCCTCTGAAAAGGATGAGGTGCTTCTCATCTATCAAATATCCATAAGGGTCATGCCCTGTGGACATATGGTCACATGTGGTCTCGCAGTTGGCATATCTGAGTTGCACCTCTTTGACTTATTATTAGAGTGGAGGGGAAACCACCATCGACTGAAGATAATATTCCTCATATCTATCCACAAAGGATAACTGAAGTGATTCCAACTGCTCTGAGGCCTTATTCAGTATCTTTGAACATGATCTTATGCTAAGAGCATCTGCCACCACGTTCCCCTTCCCGGGATTAAAGACTATCTCAAAGTCATAGTATTGGAGGAAATCAATCCAATTTATATGTCTCAGATTAAGGTCCCTTTTGAGAAAAGATATACTTGAGACTCTTGTGGTCAGAGTAGACAATGAATTGTTCACCCATCATGTAGTTTCTCTACGTCTTTAATGCGAAGACTACCGCTGCAGACTCAAGGTCATGAGTTTCATAGTTCTTCTCATGTAGTTTCAACTATAGTGATCCATAAGTAATAACTGTTTTTACCTATATATGGACACAACAAAGCCTGGTTCCTAATATGTCATAGTACAGTACGTATTCGGCACCCTCCTATAGAAACCTCAAGATAAGAGCACTCATAAAGCTCAGCCTCGGCTGCTAAAATCTATTTTGGAATCCTTGTTTCCACACAAAGGGTTTCCCCTTCTTCTTCAATGCTATCATGGGTGTTTCCTCTCTGGATACATTGGGTACAAACCTATGATAGTACCTAACTAACCCAAAGAAAACTCGACACCTCGGTAACACTCTTGGGTGGCTCCCAAGAAAGTGTCACCTTGATCTTTTCTGGATCCACTATAACTCCAGCCTCTAAGATGACATATCCATAAAAGTGGAATTTTCTTATCCAAAACTCACACTTTGAGAGATTTTTGTAAATTCGGTTATCTCATAGTGTGTCGAGAACCATTTTTAGGTGTATCACGTGGTCCTCCTCATACGATGAATACACTAAGATTTCATCAATGAAGATCACTTCAAACTGGTCTAAGTACGGCTGGAATATCTTGTTCATGAGTCTCATGAACACTTCTAGGGAATTATTCATGCCAAATGGCATCATTAAGTACCCGTAGTGGTCGCAGCAACATCATAAATATGTCTTTGAGATTTCCTCATCTCGTACTTGAAGTTGGTGACACCCTGATCTGAGGTCTATCTTCGGGAACCATATCCCTCCCTTAAACTAATTAAAGAGGTCATCCATCCTTGATAGGGGATACATGTTCTTCATGGTCACTTGGTTCAAGTGTCGATAGTCCACACATAACCTCAATCTTCTATTTTCCTTCTTGTAAAACAACAATGGGGCTTCCCTATGGTGAAATTTTGGGCATTACGAACCCCTTCCTCTACAAGTATTCCTACTATACCCTCAACTCTCAGAGCTCAGTGAAATCCATCCAATATGAAGGAGAAGATATCGGTATTATCTTAGGGTATAGATCCATGCATAAATCTACCTCTCTACGAGGTGGAAGTCTTGGAACGTCCTCTATAGATACTTCCTTGTACTCATCCAAGTCTCTAAGACTAACATCAATTTCCTGCTTTTCCACTACTGAAATCCACTGGTTGTATCTGCTCATCCAAGGAACATTTAACCACAATGGTTCTCTCTAGAACTCTAGAATAAGTAGGAATGTATAGAATAATAGTGCTGGCTTAGATGTCCCTAAACACATCTCTCTCAGTGGTTCGAGCCTCAAAAAATGGTCACATCTTATACATTGAGTACGTAGAAGGGTAGGTATGCCTCGATGAATACTCAACCACCGACATTTCATCCTGCCGAAGATAAAAAAGATCTTGGGAATGCATAGCCCTTAGATTTTATGGAAGGAGACCCTTCACAGAGAGAGGTTCTCAAGCTCTGTCCACGGAAAAGTCAGCTCATTGTAAGATTGGGCAATCTAAACATTGTCATCACCCTGTTGAGCCTTATAGAAGTCTCACTGCCAGTACTACCATCTGATCTGATGGTGCCCTGGTGAGATGGAAAACTTGGTCACCACCTCAAGCTAGTCCTTATCAGTCTGTGATTCGGGCTCACCTCAGAACCTAAGGGGTCTCTATTGTTGAAACTCATGTAAGGAACTGAGCCTACATGTGTCCTCTACCAATATCGTCAGTAGTAACTGCTAACCAATGAGCTGTGTAAAAGCTAGGACACTGCTTGAAGGTTCCATCTCGGGAAACAGTCCCTATACTGAAGCCTCATCACTCAGTGGACCATCCTTATGGTCATGCAATGGAATCTTGGATATATGTCTGTGTGGAGGCATCTTGAAAGAGATCAAGATGAATCGCGATTAAAAGATTATACCTGGTGAGATGACTCTAACTCATAAAGACCATGATAAAACAATTGAAGATGCATGCAACCAGTGTTTTCATGTACCGAGTCAGAAAGTAGAATTCGAGGCCCTGGTGTATGGATACGTCAGTCGTCGCACCAACACTGGACTCCATAGCCTGAATTCCGAACTTGAAAAACTTAACACTATGTCCCCATAAAACTTTATAGAATCTTAGTTATTCTGGTATAACTGACCACCTTTGACACCACTTTTTCATAACCCATCCCCTAGGGTGCGTGTCATGACTACCTCAAGCCCACCTTCCATAGGACAAGGGATGGTGACTAGCACCGAATAGGCATATCCTAAAAAGGGAAGGCATTTTCCTCTAAACCTATACATAAGCACATAGCTCAAACTACAGAAATTAAACATTAAGTAAACCACAACTGTCACTGAGACAAATATAGAGAGTACAGTACAAACTAAAAGTACAAAGGGGATAGAATAAAAGCCCAAAACCACAAAGGAAAGTACAAATACCACATTCCATCCACTCAAGACCCCACCTGAAGGGTAGGTGAAGGGTAGCTGCCTGTAGTGATAGGAGTATTCTCATCTATCCCATCTTGCTGAGCACTACCAATTCCCAAACCACCAAGATCTCCATCAAAGCATTTGTCCCATCTCACTGAGCACCACCTAGTCTCAGACCACCAAGGTATCCATCGATGCGTCGATCACCTTCATGGGACGTGACACGTACAGTCGAAGTTCGTGCAGGGGTGAGTAACCCAATAATAAGTAGGGACCCCAAACCACAAAGGAAATACCGCAAATGAAAGTATACGTGTGGTATTGTCAGCTCATGTAGGTATAATCTAGAGTATAGAAAGCAAGACCATCACTCACAACACTGCACACCTTGGACTGCTAGGGTACTCATCCCTAATGAGTATCATGGTTATGATGGGTCACATAGAGCTTCTCCCCACCGTGGTCTTTCCGGGTCATACAGAGTCGCTTCCCACCTTGGCCATCATACTGAGGTACTCATCCCTGAGGAGTATCATGGGTCTGCTAGGTCACATAGAGTTGCTCCCCACCATGGGTATATCAGATCACACAGAGCCACTTACCATTGGTTCATCATAGCTTATCTGCATAGGGTCACTTGTAGATGAACCAAATAGGGTCTCTTATGAGAAGTATTTAGGTCTTAGTCTATCATAGGATTCCCTCATCTAGTGCACTTAATTCTGGGAGAAACCGCTCCTTAATCCATTTGTTTCATTTCAAATTCCATTAAAACATCCTTAGAGTATTCCAAAATAACTATCTGGTCAAAAGGCTTACAAATCCATAAATGGCTCATCAATTGGATGTTCGGTCTGAAAGATATTGGTGTTTTAGTAATAGGGGGTCGGTTGTGTTTGGGCCCGGTCTGACACGGTTGGACGGACCTGGCCAACCCGGCCCGGGTGCCCCGCATGGCCTGGGCTAGTTCAACCAATCTGACCTGACCCAGTTTCGGTCTGGGATAGCCCCATCCGGCCATTCCCATTGGGCCTTGCGGGACTCATCCAGGTTCAGCTGAGGGTCCAGTCGTCTGGGTCTCCCAGTGACCCAGTTTCATCTGGCCCGGCCCGCAACTGGTGGGATGGTTCATTCCCACCCTAGGCCGACCAGCGGCCCGATTTTATCCCACTGGCCCAGCCCGCAATAGGGGGCTGGATTTATTTCCAATCCGGGCCATGTAGCGGTCCAGTTTCTGTGTCCCAATACGGCTCACCCAGCGGGATGGTCCCCTCCAGCCCAGATTCCATGTCGCATCTGGTTTAGCACCCCGCGGCCAACAAAGCTGACCATGCCTATTGGTCCCACATGCAGTCGTTGTACTGTGTGATAGCAGGAAAACGCATCCCACATGGCGCGAGTTGCGTCCACGTTCGCCAGCCGCTGGCCTACTATCGG
The DNA here is from genome assembly GCA_963277665.1 of Viscum album. Classification (NCBI taxonomy): domain Eukaryota; kingdom Viridiplantae; phylum Streptophyta; class Magnoliopsida; order Santalales; family Viscaceae; genus Viscum; species Viscum album. The sequence goes on from OY728160.1 coordinate 1,687,180,363, forward strand.
TGGCTCCTACAACACCATTGTGTCCATATCCGGCCGCAAAACCTCCTTCGACACGCCATCATGGCGTGCCTCCACCTGCCAGTGGTTCCTTCAATGGACCACCAGGTCTGCTCTGGTGGTCTGTTCCTCGTGTCGTCTACCCCTCTGACCTCCATGGGGTGTCGCCTCCTCTGGTAAGGCCTCAAAACCTCTATGTCATCAACTTAGTGGTTCGTCCATGAATAATGCACAAGGTGGAGGGTCCCAGTCTTCGTTCATGTTGGCCCGCACCCTCCGCATTAGAGATTAAAATAAGGGAGGGTTTAAGATTACAATTCCATAGGAAAATAAAAAATATTCAGGTAAAACCCCAAGAAAAATCACCCTTTTACTAGAACAAGAGATTCACGGATCAACATCTTCATGGGTTGATCTAAGTTTGTTGTATTAGAATGGAGAACTAGGAAACTCCAAAAAAAAATAACCACTACCTAGGATAGATTTTGGTTGGGGATGAGTGGGGTTTTGCGCCTTCATTATCTGTTCTTGATCCACCTCCCACATTTTTAGCGATCCTTCAAAGTTTATAAAGATGAGTTGTTCATAATTCATCGTTGAATAGGATTCCCCGTCATAGATTCATCAAAGAAATTCCAAAATTTCCAACTATTTCTCCAACCCATTATCTCATTAAAAGAGAAACGCATCGCAACGTTTTTGTTACATTGTGTCATTGCATCGTTACGTTATTTCATTTATGAAACAACGTCTCTGTTATGCTTCAGTTAAATAGCCTTGTTAATGATATTGATTTAATGAGTCTCATCATCGCCTCATCACTGCACCGTAGTGCTGACGTACCACCACTCAATAGTGAGGAAAAAAAATAAAATAACTTTTAAATTTATTTTATTTATCTTTCAAAAGGTCTGAAAATTAACATTTTCCTCCACCCACACTGGTCGAGGTTAGTTCCATTATTAGGTAATGTCTTTGTTCTAGACACAACATTTCCCTCATATTTTCAATTCAGGCACCCATTTAGAAGTTTCCAAAACTACGCATGTGTACTATTTTAATTCGCTTAAAAAAAGTTCCAAAAACTTTCTTTTACCCTCGACCCAGGATAGTTGAGGTTATTCTCCACCGAAGGGAAACACGCCCTCATGAGCTCAACAGTACTCTCGAATTTCCAATCTGAGTTACTTTTTAGGAGTTATAAGGATTTGATTATAAAATTAATGTTACTTAACTATTTTATTTATGGCCAAAAACCAACTTCCAATGTTGGCCTGCATTCGCCAATGTTAGGCTTTTCCAAAGGAAAGAATACCCTCATGAACTCCACAGTGGTCTCATATTTTCAATCTGAGTCACCTTTAATGAGTTATAAGAATTTGAAAAATAAAATAATTTTATTTAATAATTTTATTTATGGCTATTCCATTTTTTGGTTTTCTCACTGGAGGTCTGAGCTGACTAAACATAAGTCGTACCTAGGGTAAACTTACCATCCTAAAAGCAACAGTTCCCTCATATTTTTGATCTAGTAACCCATTTAAGAGTTATTCCACTTTTTCAGGAAAACCGCTCACATGTTCTATTTAAAACATAACATTTTTTTATGGATCATTCTAGGAACTTTAAGGCTCGTAATCACACTTCATCTCAACGCCTGGTCTTGAAATAATTATATATAATTAGAAAAATACATGGAATTTCAGGGATATTCAAAAATACATTTAAAATCTCAAAATTGTCATTTATGGAATGAAATGTGTATTATTAAATCATACCAAAACATAATTCCATTATGTAATAGTGATGATTAGAGTGTTGATAACCCATTAATTCTCCTTGAATTATGTTATAGTACTAATTTTTCATCTTATCATTAATTATGGAGATCTCACATTCACCTTATTGTTGATTATTGTGATGACCTATTCACTTATATATATGTTATATCTATTGATAACACATTTATTGATATTTAATTATAATTCATATACCGTATGTTTTTTCTTTTAAAATTCATTTAGAATTAATATCCATTCAATTTTAATTATGAAATTAATTATTAGTAACCTATTTTGAATTATGGTTTTCCATATTCAATTTCATTTCAAATAGGGGTTTTGAATATTAAAGGACATGTTCCTCAAGAAAAAAAATCATGTAGGAAGAAAATAGATGGAATCGTAGTAAATGAACTGACACAACAACATATTGTATGTTTTACATTATTTATTTTAAATTTTAATATCTATTTTTTTAAATAATAGTGTATTTATATTTTTAAAAATGTTATTTGGAGGCCCATTATGCCTTAAAAGCTGATAATATTGGGCCAAATTATCACTTACATAAATTTTTGGGTGATGAGTACCATGGAGGAGTACACTATTGACCAGGGAATAATATTTTCTTGATAAGGTATTGGAACACTTCATGTGCTATTTCTAGTAGAACAAAATTGGAAAAATATAATTCAAGAGCAGCATAGGCTAAGTCTAAGGTAGAAAAGGCTGAAAATGGTCATACATGAGCATGAATGGAATCAAAGGGCAAACACTAAATTTATGAAACTTATGGAAGGTTTATGTGTATCACTTCCACTAGAGACAATTGTGTCTTGTGATGCATTTATGTCGATGATTCATATGTTATATAGTACAATTGGAAGTAGTTATAGTGGTGGTCGGGATAATGACATTCTTAGTGATGGGGATGGTGAGGATGATGGTGAGGAAGAGGGTGAGGAAGAGGGCAAGGAAGAGGGTGAGGATGAGAATGAGGATTAGGATTAGGATTAAGATGAGGACAAGGATGAGGATGAGTCCAAGGATGATGGTTTAATATAGTGATAGTGATGAGGGATATATTGATCCTTTACATTTTTGAATGATATTTATGACATTTTATGTTTGATGATATGTTCTGAATGAATATATGTGATTTTTTGTATGTTTGTTATCACGGGTTCAATGATTCAACTTATTTAACGTGTTATAATTATTATTTTTATTGGTTTGTGTCTCTTTGAGGATGATCAATTAGTAACATTTTAGGTTCTATTTGTTTAAAGGTTCAATTTTCATTGTTTTCAAGTTCTATTTTCATTGGTTTGTGGTTATTTTATTTCATATTGGTTTTATTTGGGGTTATATTACCTTATGACCAATTTATTGTGGGTTCTTTGGGTTGGGTGGTACTTCTTATGGCTTGAGAATTGGGGGGGGGGGGGTTATACCAACATCTTTATAACTATTGGTATATCCTTAAACCATTGGTTCATAGTGAACAGTTGGTAAGGTCTATTCCAACAGTTCTCTATGAATCGTTGGTATAGGATTTTCCCAAAACCCCTCTAGCCAACAGTTTGGGGAACCTTTGTTATAGGCTATACCAATGGTTCTCCATCCTATACCAATGGTTTTGAATTGTTGGTATAGCCTTCAATTCTAGTATTGAGAAATTCCTTTACTCCAATAAAAAAAATTAGGATATCTATGTTTCATCACATCCTTGGGTTATTAAGTAGATTTCTTTAATTTATGGTTTCACCGCCATATTTTGACCAGATCAATGGTCTTGTTTCATATAAATTTATCTCTATGATCTAAAATCTCCACCATTTGTTCCTATTAAGATAGATATTCCTCTAGTGGTATGACCTCTAAGTTCAGTACATGTGAAGGATTAGGTATTTTCTTTCTCAAGATAGATACATGGAACACATCATAAACTTTAAAGAGATTCAGTGGAAGTGTCCAGTGATAATCTACTATACCAATATTATCAATAATTTCAAAGGTACCAATATATATAGGGTTTATCTTTCCCTTCTTTAAAAATCTCATAACCTTATTCCAAGTAGATATTCAAAGTAATTTCTTGTCACCAACTTCAAACTTTGTATCTCTCTAACGATTGTCAATATAACTTTTTTTCAACTCTGACATACCCTAATGTGTTGTTGAATGGATATAACCTTCTCTATTGTTTCCTCAGCTCAATTAGGTACCAATAAATTTATTTCTATAAATGTTTTCCAACACATTAGTGTTCTACACTTCCTTCCATATAAGGCTTCATAAGGATCCATCTAAATTCTTGAGTGAAAAAATTCTGGTAATAAAATTATACCAAAGTAAGGTGATGATACCAACCACCTTTTAAATCCATAGATAAAGCTCTTAACATGTATTCTAAAGTTTGAATGTTCCTCTCAGTATAACTATCTATCTAAGGATGAAAATAAATACTAAAACTCAACTCTATATCCAAACCCTACTGAAGGTTTCTCCAAAACATCAAGGTAAACCTTGGATCCTAATTAAATACTATTAACAGTTTTACTCTATGAAGTCTCAAAAATTCATTAATGTAAAATAGATTAAGGTGATCAAGAGATGAATCATCTCTAGTAGAGATAAAATGAAATTATTTCTTAAGACAATAAACTAAAACCCAAATAGAATTATTCCATTTAGATGTTTAGGGGAGTCTAATGAAAAAAATACATGATAATGTCTTCCCATTTCCATTCTAGTATGGGTAATGGTTGTAACATCTCATTAGTCTTCTATCAATCAGCCTTAACTTACTGACACACCATGAAATAAGATACATACTCTTCAGTATCCCTTTTGATGCTATCAAAACAAAAATAATCTTTCAGTTCTCTATATGCATTTATACTTCTTGGATGAATATAGAATTATGAATTATGAGTTTCATCTAATATCTCATTATTCATGTCTTTTATTAATGGAACACATACTTCTTCTTTGAATATTATTATTCCAATATGATCATGGTTGTACTAAATAACATTCCTCACATTCTTCTGTAATTCTGCATCTTCCTTTTGTGCCTTGTTAATCCTCTCATGGATGGATAGTTGAACATTCATCTGAAAATAGATAAAATTTGTCATTGTTATCAATAGTTCAAGATCCAACATCTTTAAATCCATAAATATTGGACCTCTTTCAATTATCATCGTGGAAAATCTATCATGGTCTTTCAAATCAAAGAATCAACCACCTTTTTCACCTTCCCATGGTTGTAATGTATTGAGCATTCATAATATTTGATAAAATACAACCATCTTCTATGTATCATATTCAACTATTTTATGTAAATATATACTTCAACATTTTACGATCAGTATATATATCACTCTTTTCACTATAAAGATAAATCATCCATATCTTTAATGAAAAAAATACCAATAATAGATCAAAATCATGAGTCGGGTAATTTTCTCATGAATTTTAAATTGGTGAGAGGAATAAGATATCTTCATATAATTCTATATAGGTACTCATCCCAATTCCTTATTTGATTCATTATATCACAAACCCTTCTTCACTATTAGGTAGTGTAAGCACAGACGTATTGACCAACCTTATCTAGAGCTTTTTTGAAATTATTCTCACATTCATCCATCCACAACAACTTGTCTCCATTATGATTAAACTTGGGTATTGGATTCTATAGTCATGAGAAATCAATCACAAATAATCGATAATATTTATCCATACTAAGAAAACTATGGATCTCAGTTACTATGGTTTTTCTAGGCCATTTCTCAATAATTTCTATCTTTGAAGGGTCCAACGATATACCCTAACATGAAATTATATGACCTAAGAATGGGACTTTTTGTAGCCAAAATTTACTCTTGGTAAATTTTGCATATAGATTCACCTTACTCAGGGTCATCAGCACAATCATCAAATAATCATTATGTTCTTTACTTGATCTTCGAATATACAAGAATATTATATCAATAGACACCCACAAACAAATCAAGTTAATATATAAAAACTATATTCATTAAATCCATAAATATAGTAGGATCATTGGTAAGTCCAAATGGAATTACTATAAATTCATAACGGTCATACCTCATGCAGATAAATGTCTTGTTTATATCCTAATTCTTGAAACTTAGTTAATGATATAGATCAATCTTGGAAATATATCGATCTCCTCATAATTTATAAAATATATCATCGATACAGGGTATAGGATACTTTTTCTTAATAGTGATTTTGTTAATTTATTGATAATCAATTCAAAGATGCATTAACCCACATTTATTCTTAATAAAAATAACTTGTGCACCCCATGGTGAAGCACTGGACTGAATGAATACCTTATCTAGATTCTTTTGGATTTACTTATTCAATTAATGTAATTCAATCAGGTACATTCTATATAAATTCTTCTAAATATTTATAACACAAGGTAAGAGTTATGTTATAAAATCAACTTCACGGTTTAGGCGAATACTATAAAACTCTTCTATAAGGATATTAACAAAATCCCATAAAATAGGAATACCTTTAATGTTGAGAATCTCCCCAACTATCTAAGATAAATATCCCTCATGAATAGGTATTAAAACCCATATAATGTAAGTGATTTACATAGGAATTTTAGGTTCATCCTCACCCTGGTAAATTATAATAGTTTTATTTGGAATATTGAATGTAACTTCCCAAACCCGAGGATATTCGTTTAAGGGAATTAATCCATTATTATGCTACCAATGGAATAGTAATTCCATTAAAATATAGAGGCTTTTTTACATGAAATAATCCAAAATAGTTGAATAATGTTGTGGAAATAAATGTTTCTCTATATAGGAAATTTTGTTCATCATGACCTAAGTCAACTACCCTAAAATGGCCATGATTTTCTCAGTACCAACACTAGTTATTTCAGCATACTCAACAGGGCAATCATTACATTAACATTGGGTATTGATTCCCATTTTTCATTAGTTTCCATAACTATATAGTGGAACAAACCAAGTTATCTCATAATCATCATGAATATTAATCCATAAAATAAAAATATATTTAATGGTAAAAGTTCTCAAATACTAAATGGGATTATCATAATTCTCATGTTAGTTATATTAATTTAAAACCTAGTTCCTAGGGTTTTCACTAAAATTGCCTCTAATACCAACTGTAATAATGCCAAAAATAGAAACCCATAGTTGGTGTCTACTTTATTAAATTGACATAAGATACAAGGGATAAAATCACCAAGGATTGATTAGCTTGGTAGTATGAAAGAACTAGATACATACATGATTCCCATATTACATTAGAAATATAAAAAACATAGTATATGAAACATCCTCATGTACTTGATATTATTTATAATATCCTTCTTCATATCCTAGATAAATGAAAAAAAATAAAGTGTGACCTTGGATTCTCAGTAAGGGTTATGTACAATGGAATCTATCATGAATAAATAAGGAATAATTGATGTGGTGAGGTCAATAACTTAAAATACAAGTCATTTAATCAATAACTTGAGCATGAAATGAATATATGGATAATATAAATGTAGTAATATCATGGATAATAATAAATAAATTATCATTGAAGTAAATTATTAATGTTAGATGTTTTGATATTAGACATCATGATATATTTACCATTAAGGACTTGTGTTAATATAGTTTAATCAATGGGTAGGTATGCACCAAAAATCTGTTTAATAATTTTGGTCAACTGATTCTTTTATGATACCTATTGATGCATCAAGGTGGTATATAATTTAGGACCCCACCTGCTACTTTATTCAAAATGAATTATTTATATATTGAATAATCAATTTAATTCATAAGAAATATTCCTTGTGAGAAATTATCTAATTGAGTAAAGAATACAAAATTTTAATATTTACCCAGTTGATTAAATAACTTTAATAGTAAAACACACTATATATAAATGGTATAAATTTTAGGTAATAATCATATCCAAGATATAAATAATATGGATACTTAAGAGAAATCTAATGTCCAGTGAAAAATGACCTCAAGTAAGTGAATTTTTCAATAAAAATTTAATTGCCACAAAATTAATACGAGATAAAAGATGACCATCAATTCATCAGAAATATAGTTTTTTTAATAAAAGAATATCATTTGTAGAAATAAATAAAATGGAAGATAAAAGTTAAAATAATATTTAATTAAAAAATTTTATTTTTAAAACCATTTAAAATTTGTATAAGAAGCTAAATAGAATAAAATAGACATGTCAGTGGGAAAATACAGTAACGCCATATACATTAAAAAGATACACTCCATGTAACTTTTCATAAAGAAAGTAAAAACAACCATTTAAAAAAATATTAGAAATTTTACTTTAAAACCTTGTAAAAAGTAAATTATAATATAAATTTTTATTAATAATTCATTTTATTAAATAGAAATTAATTTTTTAAAATAATTTTGAAAAATATGTACATGGTAGAAAAATATACTAGATCAAAAGAGAAATAAGATTGGATTTTCTTCTAAAAATTTCATTACTTGATTAAAGTGTAAAAGAGAGTAAAAGTTGGATGAAGAATTTAAATTCCTTAAATATCAAGATTATATTATAATATATTTATTTTATGAAAGAAATTTTATAGTATTGCTTTGATGAAAATAAGAGAAATCCTAGAAAATGATATTGTAAAATAAATTCTTACCTATTTGGTAAATTTTAAATTAAAAACCCCTGAAAGAGTAAAAATGAATTGAAATTTAATAATAATTATAAATAAATATTCATGTTAAATACATAAAATGGTTATTATATACACCACATAAAATTAAATAGGAGAATTATACCAAATGTTTCTCAATAGAGTGGAAATTGAGAAGATATCTCTTACCTCAAGTTTGACTTTCCTCGTAAGTGATTATAACCTCTTGTATAATAAATTTATATTTATTATAATTACATACCAAAACCATATAAATATCTATAATATAATATATTATCTATTTAGAACATATTATCACCCATTTTTTAATTATCTTTTATTATTATCAATATTGTAGATGTTAAACGCCCTGTTTTTCATATTTGTTTTGATTTGGCAGTTATAGTACTTGTATATTGATCATGGTTATATAATATAAAAAAAAATTAATCATGTTATAAAAATTTTACATATTTATTATATACATATTTAAAATAATCCATGATAAATAGACATGAAAAATAAATCACATCACATCGTGGAGACGGTAAGTCATACGTACAAACGAGAAACAATATAAATTTTTAATGGGTGTAAGGGTAATGAAGTAGTTGATATGTTATACTTAAAAAATTATAATTATTTAAAAATTATCATATATATTAATTAGTTCCATCATTATTAAAATCCATGTGAGGTAGTGATGGAAAAAAATTGCATCGATTCACGAGATGATGGTCCTCCATACACACAAAAGATGGATTTGTTTCCCATTTGATAGATAAGGAGATGGATAAATATTATTAAATAAACATAATTGTAATTCCTTGACCCCAGTTACCTAGATTTGGTTCATTATTACATAACATTAGAATGATCATAAAATATCATGTCTCGAAAGACTGATTAGTTTAGTAGCCTTGGAAGTACTAGATACATTCATAAGGTTTACATTACATCATAAAATGAAAAACTACAAAAAAAAATTGTTTCCATAGACCACACTCATATCCCCTCAGACTATCCATGTAGGTCAGTCATAAAATACTTCTTCACATACTGGGAAAAATAAAACATAGAAAGGGGTGAGCTCAGATGCTCAGTAAGGATAACAATATAGCGGAAACTTTCATAAATAAGCATAAAAATTTAAGGCAATGTATAAGACTAAAAAAGCCTTTTAAAATTGAACTTCAGCATAATATGGAAAATATAAAATCAAATAATTCCATTTACTTACTCACATGGATATTATTTTAGTCTAATAATCACATGCAATATCAGTAGCCACTTTCATATTGATGGAATTCATAATGCCAAACTTTCAAAACCACATAGTCAAGGCCTTGTGCCAAGACTACAAATAAGATTTTTTCAAGGCCTTGTTCCAAGACACTAGTTTGTCTCATGATACCTACTGATGCATTGAGGAGCTATAGCGGGCTCCACCCATCACATACTAAGTCTAATGCATCCATCATATGAAAAGGATTAAACATAACATAAACATTCATATTAAAAATAGCATACAAAATGTAAATACTTTATCCATAAACCATGAATGGTATAAAAATAACACATCCACAGTCAAACATATCACAAAACCTTCAATACAATATGGCAGTTTTGTATCATAATAAATCAACTTCAAATAAGATTAAAATCCATCAAAGGATGTTGACATAGATGAAATCCAAACCTTTTTTGAGAAATATCTCTTTCTATTTTGAAATCATTTAAGAGTCACATAATTTATAAAGAAAAAAATTATTTTTAAAATATTCTTATAATATTTTAATGGAAGCTTCGACGATGTTATAACATTGGAAAATAGCTGCACCCTCCGTATAAGTTAAAAAAGACATTCTTACCTTAATTTTGTTGAAAAGGCTATAAAGGACCTTATTTGGAAAATGACAGAAAGATTACTTTATAAAAATATTATAAAAGTCAAACAAGGGTAAAAATTAATTTAACCCATATTCTAGTAAATATTAAGAATGTTTTGAAATACATTTTTAAGAAACAAGGATGTGGATGATAAAGAGGTCCCAGTTACGTATAAACAACCTCGGATAATGAAGAGATTGTAGAATTAACCCTTACCTTGTACTTTTCCTTGGTAGAGGGTAGGTTAACCTCCTATATAATGGTGAAATAATTGTTATTAAATTATACAATAATCATATACATTAATATGATATCATATATGATCTTTTAACAATGCTTTGTTAATAATATCATAGTATTATCGTCATTTCGGGTATTAAAGGATTCGTTTTCCATTATATTCTTTTTTATGTGATTCATATTTGTTATGGATGGGATGTATCTTATTCATATATAGAATGATATCAAGTCTTTAATAATTATTTTTAATCATCAAATGAAAATTATTTTTTAATGGATATGATGGGGAATGAATCTCATCGCATTCGTGGATACGGTAATCCGTACGTACGCACGAGCGACAATATCATTATTTTGATATTAAAATAATATATAATTGGATGGTATATCATATATAAAGAATAATTATAATGTTATATTTATTATTTACATCAATTAAACATCATTATTATACCCATCCAAATAATAATGTATTGAATAACAATTACACCACGACGTGGAGACGATAAGCCGTACGTACGCACGTATGGTGACATGTCATTCAAAGGATGGATAAAATAATGAATATGGTTGTACCATATTTATAATAACATCAAATTATATATAATATACCGGATTTATTATTTTATAATGGAAACAGAAAATAAAGAGGAAGTGGAAGAAGAAAGGAACTTGAAAGAGGTGATGAAATATGTACCTCTTCTTCGGGTTCTTTCTTTTGATTTGATCAAAAGGGCTCCTTAGGTTGGATTTATGACTAAATTAAGGCCTCTAGGATAAATTTAGGATATTTTATATGGTATTTGGGTAGGGTTTGTCCTAGAAAAATGGATTTTAAAGTTTAAATTAGAGAGAAGGGTGAGTGCCCTTTTATAAGAGGGGTGAGGGGCACCTTAGGAAAAGCTAGAAATATTATTTTATAATAAAATAATTTTCGTTTTATAATGGCTCAAAAATGAATTATTTAAAGTATAAGGTGGATATGTGTCTAAAACCACTCAAAAAATTGGTTTTTGATAGGTTTTAGAAAGGTTTGGGTGACTATATTAACTTTATCTTTTAGATTTAACTCTTAGTTAAATAGTTTGACATTTACCATGTCTCTTTTTATTTTTATATTATATGGTTAATAAACATACTATATACTTTCAATAGAACCCCAAGTGGTTCATTAATGATAAAAATTTTATTATATAAGTCCTTTGGCCGAGCCTTATATTTTTAGGAATAAAGTATCAATTAATAATATAATATTTGTTTTAAAAACTCTTTTATGTCAATTTTGACACTATTTGGTATTTTGTTTTTTCTAAATTCCTAACAGCATTATTACTTCGAAAAAAATTAATCTAACTAACCCTAATATGTCATATTATCCTATAAAATTAGTGGAATTCATAAAAAGTCTCAAATTACATTTATTTCGATATTTATAATATCAATTATTTTAATATTTCATTAATTAGGTAATTACTACATCATCATTGTGTCATAAATAAATTAAATTATTTAATGTCTAAAAAATATAAATAAAATTCCATTATGTATTAAATATTTTTATATTTCTAATGAATATTTATAGTAGAATTTATCTTATGTATAACCCTATATTAAAAATGTTTTATTTATTAAACTTTGATTTTAACTCTTTTAACTCTTCTTTAAATAAAATAATAACAAGTGTCCTAATCCAATCCAAGTGGACCAAAGAGGTTCATATTTTATTCCTAAGGTTTTTTTCGAATTATACTTATCCAATAGAATTATGACATGTTTTAGGGTAATAATATTATCATTTTTACCCTTAAATAGCCTATTTACTTTTAATTGTGGTAATAAAAGTAAAAAGTTACTATACACCAAAAATTAGTTTCATCTTATTGAACCACATTTTTCTTACCGATATCAACTGTGTCTCTCGGATTTTTGAAATTTCACTCATAGAAGTGGTAAAATTAATTTTTATGTGAATTTTCAAATTCTTCTAGGAGGTGCGTAAAAGACGGCGAAAAGTTCAATAAATTTTATATATATATAAGATTATTATAAACTGAATCTAATGAATTACATTGAACTTATATAGGTATTATGTATCTATTTTGACCTAAAATAAATTTAAATAAAATAAATAATTATTTAAATAAAAATTCGGTTTTAAACTATAACTCAGTGTTTTTCACTATTCATCAAAAATTGAAAGTTTTCAGAAAAAACCAAAAATTCACCCTAAGATAATTTTGATATTCCGAATCCAAAAATGAAGTCCATTTTGAAAGATAAAATTTATAAAATTTCAAAAATTGGGTATTACTATTCATAACGGCTAGTTTGATTGGTTGTGGTGTGTTAGAACTCGAAGTTGCGTACAACACACGCTATTGTATTATTCAAATAGAAGCGTACCGTGGAAGCTTGGGGTGTTACAATAATAACATATTATTATGCTAACAAACCTCTCGTGGGAACCTCTACCCCATTGGGAACTATCCTAAGCCTAAGGTTTGGCCACCTTGGGCCTCGCTGGGGACGTATGGCACGCAGGTGGGGAGGCCACCCCAATTCCTCGTTTCCCAACAACACGTTGATCAGTGCCCGCAGGGCACTGGTGAGTTGGTTAAAGGTGGTGGAATCCAAACCCCGAGGTTTTGGGTTCAAGTCCTCGGAAGGAAACACGCACTATATGCTAACAAACCTCTTGTGGGCCCCTTTACCCCGTTGGGAACTGGCCTAAGCCCAAGGGTTGGTCACCTTGGGCCTCACTGGGGACGTGTGGTGTGCAGGTAAGAGGCCACCCCAATACCTCATTACCCAACCACACGTTTATGCCAACAAGCTTGTACCCTAGTGGTACAGGAACCTTATTGACATCCAAACGACCCAGGATCAAATCTGGGTAGGGACTAATTTCTGGGCACTGTAGTAGCGTTGTAGCAGGGCATTGTAACAGTACTGTAGCAGCGGCGGACTGTAGAGGTGGAAACACTGTAGCGGCGGAGGCACTATAGCAGGAACTGTAGTGGTGGTGGTACTGTAGCAGGTATTGTAGCAGCCTAGGTACTGTAGAAGTACTATTCACTGAGGGGCCCTTTGAGCCAAAAAAATGGGCTTTCAAGCCTAGTATTCAAGCCACTTGGCCTTGGGAATTTGGGATATGTAATGGGTCTCCCTCTATCCAGTCTAAAGAGGTCTTTGCTTTAAATAATAAAATGAGGCTTCAGCCCCAAAATTAAAAAAACATCCTATTATATGGTATATTTTGTTGTTATTATATCGTAATGGTTAGGGCATAATTGAAGTTGGTAAAAGAAGAACACAAATAAAAGTGATTAGTGAAGATGATTACTACTTCATTGAAATAGCTCCTTTAGATATCCTCTTAAGGTAAATTAGGGTGGTATTTTGGAAATAAAAGAACCTACATAACTCATAAAATGTTTTTTAGATGATTTTTTGTAGGTTTTGGTCAACCTAAGTTTCTCTAAGTGGTGTAAAAATGAGAGGAGTGGTGGTTCATTTTTTTAGTGAATGAACGGACACGCACAAAATTAATAAAAAGAATTAAATATAATAAATACATTTTCATGTAAAAGTAGAACTATACATCTAGAATTTAGAATATAAAATAGGATATGGTTGAAATACCTTCAACCAATAAAATTTAGATAGTTTAAGTGGAATTTTAAACCTTATTTTTGGTTTAACCCCTTCATTAAATAATTTCAACCTTAACCACAATAATGACATTTTCAATTTTAAAGGGTTATAATTTTACTTATAAAGTAAATATTTTCTCATAAAAATACAAGGGATTAAATTATAAATCATTTATGATTCAAATTTTCATATTTTAATAATTTTATGAATTTTAAATAATTTAATAAAATATTACTTTTCATAAAATATCATTGATGTCATTTTTGACACTATTGATTTAATGTGATTTTAAAGACATCAAGACAAAGTTAGAATTAAAATATAATCCTTTTAAACATAAATAATACATTATTATAAAGTATAAATAGTTTTTTGAGCTATAATTAATCACAAAAACCTTATTTTTAATGTTTTTAAAATTATTTTCTTTGATTTTTCCACTGCTTGCACAAGCACTATGTGAGCGTTACATAAGCATTTAATGTAATTATATAATCACTAAAAATTAAAAATGAATTAACATGATAAAAATAATTTATTTATGATAAAAATTACCTTTAATATTAATTCCCAACTTATTTTTATCCACCTGTTAACATTTGATATAAATTTAAAGGCAAGAGAGTGACATTTTCTATTTTTATTTACTTAAAATAACATAAATGTCATTATCAAAGTAAAATGACACAAAAATTCCATTTATTAGATGTTAATATGGATATGGTAGAATTTATATCATAAAATTAAATAAATTCAAGTGTTGGATAGATTTTTATTTCCTTATCACATTGTTTTTAACTTTAATTATTTGATTTACCCTTTACTAAAGTGATAAATATTACTATGATTACAATTCATAATACCTAAAAAAGGTAAATATATACCAAATTTTAACCTCTTAATTAAAAATATTGAATCTATTTTATAAAATTCAAATCCTATAAGTTTTAAAAATTAATTTTAAAATAAACTCACAAAAATGTGATGAAAAAAGATTTTCCAAAAAAGGGTTTTTAAGCCTAAAAATTGACTTATATAAAATTAATGTAAAATTAAGATCCTAATGGAATTAATTAAATTATTTTAAACTAAATCTATATTATAAAAATTTAATAAAAAATCAAAAATATAATTATACTTCTAAAATTTCTCCATTTAAATAAAAGAGATGATAGTTTTACATAAATCGATATTTTCGTAATTCATTGAAAACTAAATATTTTTAGAAAAACTCTAAAAATTTAAATATAAAATAATATTAACATAATAAATTTTAAAATTAAACATTTTCACATAATAATATTTCATTTTTTCTAGGTTCTTTCAAACTCGTTGTTGTATATATGTAATGCTATTAAAGAAACATGAATTATTTAAAGAGAAATATATCATAAAATCTCAAGGAGATACAAATTAAATTCTATTTTAGGTCATTTGAAAACATGGGTGTGAAGATGTAGAAATATAGGGATAAATCTATTATAATGAAAACATAATTAATATACCATGATTATTTAACCAAATAATTTTTGTAAGAATTTTTAATCGAAGTAGTATCCAATAAGAATTAAGGAAACCAAAGGAACCAAAGCTCAAAAAACATTCCGTAGGAGGGACAAATTTAGAGGAGGGAAAGGGAGTTATGTGGACTAGTATATACACTAGTATATACCAATTTTTTTTAAACCCATTGGTATATCCTACCAAAAACAAACTTATACCAATGGTTAGTTAAAACTATTGTTATTTCCCATAAAAACCAACCCATGCCAATGGTTAGTTAAAACCATTGGTATAGCCCATAAAAACTATATTATACCAATGGTTAGTTAAACTTTTTAATATAAGATACCCAAATGAATGGTTATATAAAACTATTTGTATAGTTCCATGGATAAAAAATAAAATTCTAGTAGTATTTTAAGTTTCTAAGAGGTTTCTACCTGAAACTTAGTGAATGTATAATTTTTCTCTCGGTACATGGTTTATATAAATTGTTTAGTGGAAGTTGTGTGCATACATTTATGTAGGGACTTTTCCATATTTTATTATATGCACTGTTGTACTGTACAGGTAGTGTATAGTTTGAACTAAACCATTTGAGGCATAGTGTAAGTCTTGTGAGTCATCTTTGTATCTAGGTATTGGATCATGCTTGAGAATGTTTAAAGGAAATCATGTGGAAAACATGTGAGAAAGTATGTAGTTTTGACAGAGTGGTTTTTCATAGTTGGCAGTGGGTTTCTAAAACATGTGGCTAAACCATGTGTGATTTTTTATTATAGGCAATGGCCACTACATATTTTGCACATGGTCTAGAAAACCATGTTGAAAAACTATGCGTCCTACCAAAAATCTATAAAAACTGTGAAGTTTCATTCTTACCCCTTGATATTTTAAGGCTTATCCTCCTTTTATTTTCCTCTTATTTGGTCAAAGAATAGTTCACATGAGTTAAATTTATTCCCTCTTCCTCATTTTGTTTAAATATTTTTTCTTCTTGATTTCAAGTAGGTAAGTCCCTCTTTATTCCCCTTTTCATTGCTTAATTGTGTGTTTATCATTGAAGGTGACCAGTTTTGGATTATTTTACACGAAATAAGGTAGGTTTTTCTATGAAATCCCATTATAATTATTATTATAAATTTATTTTCTGTTTTATTATGATTTTAAAATAATTTTATAATATTTTTTAGGCTATAAATTATTTTCAACTGGATTTTATGCTTGGAATAGGCATGTTTCATGCCAAGAACTTGTGAAAATGCTCGAGTGGCTCCTTTAAAATTGTTCAAGTATTTTGAATTGGTTTATTATGGAATTTTATTATAAAAAATCATTTCTAGTTTTTAAATGACTTTCATTTGGTTTAAAGTCTTGGAATGGGCCTATGTTTCATGCTATGTGTTTACTAAAATTCTTAGGCGGGGTTTTATAATGGAATTTAAATGTTTTTAAAGGGGTATTTAGAATTGGTTTTTTCATTAAAGTGTTTTTCATGTTTCAAAGGGATGATTTAGAAATCAAATTTAGTTTACCTTCTTTCTCATTAAATGGTTTTGGGACCTTGGGATCTCATAGTGGATTTAAATGCTTTTGTATTAGGGTTATGGTTTAGTAAAAGGGTTTTTATCACCAATTTTATTCCTTTTTAAAAATGGGAGGTATTTCCTTCCAAATTTATTTTATGGAAAAGTTTTGGTTTAAAAGATGTATTTAAATGTGTAGTTTGATAAATGGTTTTCAAAGGAATTTAAAAAGTGGTTTTTAATTATTATGAAAGTATATTATCTTCCCAATCACTTTTTTGAAATCCTAGTTAGCACTTTAAGATAAGTGGTTTTATAAATCTATGATACCCTCATTAAATACTTGTGTGAATATTTTTATTCCCAATGTGTCTTGAGATCCCTTAAGGGGTTTTTTATATTATTTTATTTGTATATTCTTTTTGTTCATGTATTGGAAATAAAGGGGGTTATTTCTTGAGAGGGTGTAGGAGGTGAGGTGTGTGCTATTTTAAGACATTTTATACATTATATGTGTGATAATTTATTTATTTTCATATATGTTTGAATTTTCATGCGAATATGAGGAATATATTTTTGGTTATGGGCACAAAAGAGGTGATATCTGGGACTGATCTCAACTCAGAAAATGTCAAATTTGACATATCACTCACATATTGTACAACACATAAACATCATGACTAATGAAATTTTTCCAATAGAATATTTACAATAAAAGATTTTAAAACAAAGAAAATATATTTTTCAAGTTATAGTTAGAATTAATTTAAGTAAATCAGAAGAAATATTACCTTATTATTGATATATTTATTCATAGTAGATATTGAACATACGAAACCATTTTCAGTAATTTATCATTGCGCTTGTAGGATCTAAGTGTAGAACCCCTCTATAAGTGATTCATATGTGCTCTTATGATATATGAATGACATTGATGAATCATCAAGTGAAAGCACAGTCAATTGATATTCTTAAATTGTTCAACTTGATCATTTCATGTTTCTTTAATCTTGAAGATATTATCTTGATCTTCTAATTCTTGAGAGGATGTGAGAAGGAAGAGTAGGATTCTAGTGTGCAATATGTTTTTCAAAAAAATTATTAATTATACTCTCTTAGAATTTATTAGTGGTATGTTTATAGATTCAAGGCTATCATCATAGTGGAGAACTATTATTCCCTTTTCAATGAAACATATACTATTTGACATTATTATATTAAATTCATGTAGAATAATGAACTATATTTAATAATATGTTTAATTAATATTCACTTATTTAAATATACATGTTTTCAAAAGTACAAAAAATTTCTTCTAGAACACTAAATCCAATAGACTCCCACTTGGACTAATGATAACTTCCTATGACATTCATCCTTATAGATATCACATGATGATCATGTTTCTTCTGAGTTAAGTCTTTAGTCAAGTAGTCCACCATGTTGTCTTTTGTGGAGACTCTACTCACTATGAATTCACCTATCAAAGAATAATCCCTAAAAATATTATATTTCTAAATTATTTTCTTCATTATTTGATGTGATATTGGATCCTTTTCATAGTCCACTACTATATCATTATAACAATAGAGTGCCATGAGATCTTTACTACTAGAAATAACATCAATCACTTAGAAAACTTTTCATATCAAAACTACTTCTTCATCTTCATTAGAAGCCAAAATATACTCAATATCTGTTATAGAATCTATGACCATGGATTTCTATGAGCTCTTACAACTCACATCACCTCTATTAAGAGTGAATATGTATCCCATATATGATTTCATATCCTCTTTATATTTTTAGAAAATATAATTTTCATATCCTTTGATGACTAGTTCCGTATCTCCACTATAGACTAGCAATTTATCCTTAGTTCATCTAAAATACTTATGGATAGTATTGAATTCCATCTAATGGTGGTCACCTAGGTTATCTTGATATCAACCTACATTACTAAAGTTGAAAGAGAAATCTATCCTAGTACATAGCATAGCATACATGACTGACTCAATCACTGGCATGTATTGAATCCTTTTCACCTCTATCTTTCCTCATGTGTCTGAGGATACATTTTCTTAGAAAAATGAATTCCATGTAACACTAGAAACAATCCCCTTTTGTATTATTCATTATTTATTATCTTTAACATCTTTTCAATGTATGTACTTTGACTTAGACCATGTAGTCTCTTGGATCTATCACAATGGATCATGATCCCAAGAATATATTCTACCTTACCTAAGTCCCCCATAGAGAAGCATGTGTTAAACCAATCTTTAACACACTATAACGCTTGTTTCTCATTTACAATAAGTCATATTTCATTAATATAAAAAATTAACAAAATGACTACACTCTCACTAAACCATTTATAGACAAAAGGATTTCATTCATTCATTATGAACCCAAAATCCACTATGGATTAATCTAGAGGAATGTTCCATGACTTGGATTCTTGTTTTAATCCATAAATGGATCTATACAAAATTAATATATCAAAATCCTTTGGAGTCACAAACCCTTTGGTTTGTGTCATATAGACATCATCCTAAAGTTTCTTGCTATGAAAGGAAATTTTGAAATCTAATTTGAAAATCTCAAAGTCTTAGAAAGATTCTATTGACAGTAGAATTATAATGGATTTCATTATAGAAATTGGTGAAAATGTTACATCATATTCAATGCCTTGACATTGTCTAAATATTTTTTCAACCATTCATGCCTTATCATTACTAACTTGTCAATCCATGTCTAGTTTATTCTTTAATACCAATTTGTAACCAATGGGATTTATATCCACTAGATGATCTACTAAATATATACTTGGTTTTATTACATGGAATCAATTTTTAAGTTCATATATTATTTCCATTGTATAACATTTATTCCACTTATTGCTTCCTTGTAGGTTACAGGATCATTATTATTAACTTAAAATGAGTCACCATCCTCGATGACAAGAAAACCATATCATTCATGTTCTCTAACCTCTATTATAATCCTATGAAATATTTGGGTCTCTAGAACATTATTTTCCATAAGGTTTCATGGAATATGTTCTTGTGCTAACTCTTGTGTATCTTGATTCTAGAATCCATCCAATTATATCTAGTTTCCACTATCTATTTTAAATATATGATCCTTCTTATGGAATTTGGGGTTTCTTTCAACCACATCATTCTTATATGAAGGGTCTTATAGGCAGTATCCTCTTATTTCCTTGGGATAGCCCATAAAGACAATATTAGTGCCTGAGGGTGTAATTTTGCTGCCAAAAATAGCTTTAACAAATGATTTGTATCCTCTCACTCATACATGTGACAACATGCGTTTATTTATATACTAAATTTCATATGGAATTTCATTTTTTTCTTTAGTTGGTACTTGGTTTAGAATGCATGATGCAATTTTGTTGCCAAAAATATCCTTAACAAACGCTTCATATCCCCTCACTCATATAGGTGACAACCTGGGTTTATTTCCATACCAAAGTTCATATAGAATATCATTTACTCATTTAGTTGGTTCTTGGTTTAGAATGTGTGATTCAGTCTATAATGTGTATCCCCAAAATTATAATGGAAGAATCATATGACTCATCATTGATCTCACAATGTATAATAGTGTATAGTTCCTCCCTTCACTTACACTATTACATTGTGGTGTATAAGAAGTGATTTGGGATGGAATCCCAAACTCATATAAATAATCAATGAAAACTTGATTAATATATTCTCTATAGAGACTCGGGTTTTTCCCTGTAAGAATATAAAATATTTTAAAATATTTTTGAATCCAAAAGTTGAGTCGGCGTAAGAATCTGAGGCCCAGAGAGCCTTGGTGTGATGATATTAAAAATATTAAATATTTTGTTTTCATGCGTGAGAAGTTTTTATTGAAACGTGAATAACTACCAAGAAGATTTTCGGATCAGATTTTTGAGACCAAGGTTGAGTTCAGAAAATCATGTTTACCCTAGGCGTGACATAAACTTTGTCGGCATTGGGTGTCAGGTCAGAGGCAAGTCGGGTTCGGGGTGTTTAATAGAGGATATTGATTTATAAAAATTAAATCAATAACCCCTCTCCCCCACCCCTTTGGTGATCACTCTAGGAGGACCGATCCCCCTCTCCCCCTCTTACTCTCCCTTCAATCAACGAATGAACCATAGAGAGGAGGTGCCGCCATATCCCCTTTTTGACGTCGATTGTCTCCATATTAAGAATCAATGCATATTGGGGATCGTTCTACACCCAAAACTTCATCGTTTCTTCATCATGGTAGGAATTTTTAGTTTTAAGTCTTGATTCCATTGTTTATGCATTGTTTTAAGATTTTAGATCCCTTAGACTTTTTCTAGGGACCCCTCAAGTGTCGATTTGTGTGTTTTGGGGTGAATGGGGGTGATTTGGGATGATCATAGGGAATTTTAGATGGTTTCTACCATATATGTAGAGACCCGAAGCTTAACGTACATAGACATTACATTACTTTTGCGGAATACTTAGTACATAACAAAAACACACACACAAGGACCGTAATAGTTTAGTGTCTTTGGAAACTCGGAATATAATCTTCTAATCGTGGTGAAAGATCTTCAACATCTCCCATAAAGATCTTCTTCTTTTTTTAAACCTAAATCCTTTCTTTATATCCTGGGGAAAAGAAAACATAAAAGGGTGAGCTCAAATTCTCAGTAAGGGTAAACAAAAGAAATATCAATCACGTCATATTCATAAGAACATGTCTTTTGGAAATCTTAACATGCAAAAGAGATCATAATTTCATAACATGGGTTAAATCATAGTAGTGAAATGTAATCCCAATAATCATAACTTAAAACATGAAACTTTGTGGAATAAACACATAATCATACAGAATCATTTCTTATTAGTCAAGACTCATTACCAAGACTATCTTAGTGGACAAAGTCCCTTTCTGAACCGAGTTCACTCCTCGTTTCAGTCCTGTTTCACTGAACCGGTATAACCTACTGTTCCAGCCATGTCTATCTCATGAGATATAAAATCTTTACCCAATGCATTGGTGGGAGATATAGGTCCCACCCATCTCATAATGATACCATTCTTATGTGTACCACAAAATCATAAACCATACATCATAGCATAACCCATGTAATAAAAATGGGAATCTTAAACATCGTGACATCATAAAACAATTCATATAAGATAAAGGAATCCATAAAAATAATTCCATCACAACATAATCAAATCAAAGTAAAAATAGGTATGGAAACATAACCCTTTATTATCTTAGATGGAAAATAATTTTGATAAAACACTTGAACCCCATTCTTGAGGAAAATATCCTTTCTACTTAAAAAACATTTTCCTTTCTTAACATGTCATACAATTTTAAACTAAAAGAAGTTGATTAAAAATAAACTTGAAAACTTGTAAATTAATATTCTTGGAAATAATGTTTTAAAAATTCATTCATGTCGTATAAGTTAAAAAAACATTCTTCTCGTACTTTTTTCGTAAAAGTCAAAAAGTACCTCGTATGAAAAATGACAAAAGATTCCTTTCATATATTTTACTAAAAACTCACCGAAGGGAAAAATTGGATTTAAAAAATTTTAGGTGGATGGAATTAATATTACATATTGAGGAAACATGGATGTGGATGATAAAATACACCCCAGTAAATTTCAAAGTATAAACAATCTCGGATAAAAATGAGATTGTGATATTTCCCTTACCTTAGGTCCGATTTGCTTCTTATGTGTCCGAACTTCCTGTATAATGATTTAAATAATGTCATTGACTTATTCCAGAATCATACTCATTGTTATGATATCATATATGGTTCACTTATGGCATTATATTACCCGTTCTTTTGTAAATTCCATGTTAAAGAGCGTTTTGGGTAAAATCGTTTCATTTGTCGTCCGTGTTTTGACTTGTAATTATTCATATGATTACTTAGATCATGATTACTTAATTCCAGAATATAAAACATGATTTATATATAATATATATTCATAATATATATATATATATATAATATATCAGTAAATGGAAATAAATACAACGTTCATGGAGACGGTAGACCGTACATACGCATGAACGCTGTTTTATTTTCCTTATTGAGTTGAATGGAATTAAGTAGATGACATACATATATATACACATAAATCCAGAATCATTATTATGTCATATATTTAATTATTACTTATTATATATACTTTATAATCATTCATGAATGGTTAACGTGGAGAATGAATCTCATCGCGTCGTGGAGACGGTAGTCCGTACGTACGCACGAGCGATGATATCGTTCTCATGATCGTGGAATTGTATTAGAGTGTATGTATACTATTTCAGAATCAATATCACTTTACAATAATCAAATATAGTTATTATTTACACCATTATACCCATCCAAGTAAGGTGGTGGTGGAAAATAGATTACACCACGGCGTGGAGACAGTATTCCGTACGTACGCACGCGCGGTGATTTCTTTTTCCGTATGATGGATAGATGGTGAAATAGGGTTGTTTAATACTTATAATATCATATCAGTATATGAGTTATACTTATGTTATTACTTCATAAGGAAACAACTAAATAAGAAGAAGTGGAAGAAGAAATAAAGATGAAAGAATCGGTAACGGACATTACCTCTTCTTTGAAGTGCTTCTTTGAGACCTCCTTTTAGGGAACTAAAATAGGTCTTTGAAGAAGAACAGAACCTCTAGGATGTTTCTAGGGAAGTGGAGAGAAGAACTTTTTAGGGGTTGGCCGAGCTTTAAGGCTCAAAGTGGTGTGAGGAAGAGGGGGAGGAGGTGCCCTTTTATAAGGGAGGAGAGGGGCTCCTTTGGAAAAACTAAAAATATTATTTTATTATAAAGTCAAGTTCGGTTTTAAATAGCTCCAAATTGATTTATTTCAAAGATAAGGTTGGTATGGGTCGAAATAATCTCATCCAATAGAATTTAGACAATTTTAGGTTCCTATTTTAACCTTATCATTTAGATTTAACATTAAGTTAAATAATTTTACTTTTATCGTGTCTTCTTGTGTTCTTATACTATAAGGTTAATAAACTAACTATAAGCATCCAAACGAACCCCAAGTTGTTTATTATTAATATATATAACCTTATCTAAGTCATTTGGCCAAACCTTAGATTTTTATGAATAAAATAACAATTACTAATATAATATTTGTTTTAAAAACTATTTTATGTCAATTTTGACACTATTTAGTAATTAATTTTTGTGAAAATCATAACAGAAGTATTAGTTTGAAAAAAGTTAATTAAATCAATACTAACATGTCATATTAATCTATAAAATTAGTTTAATTCATAAAAAGTCTCAAATTACATTTATTTTGGTGTTTATAACATCAATTATGTCAATATTTCATTAATAAGATAATTACTGCATCATCATTGTGTCATAAATAAATTAAATTATTTAATGTCTAAAAATTACAAATAAAATACCATTATTTAATAAATTGTTTTAGATTTCTAATGAATATTTATAGTCGAATTTATATTATGTATAACCCCATATTAAAAATGATTTACTTATTAAACATTGATTTTAACTATTTTAACCCTTCTTTAAATAAATTAATAATAAATGTCCTAATCTAATCCAAGTGGGCCTAAATGGTCATATTTTATTCCTAATGTTGTTTTTGGTAGAATTACACTTGTCCAATAGAATTAGGACATGTTTTAGGGTAACAATAATATCATTTTTACCCTTAATTACCCTATTTACTTTTAACCGTGGTAAAAAAAGTAAAAAGTTACTATTCACCAAAAAATATTTTCATCTCATTGAACCACATTTTACTTACTGTCATCAACCGTGTCTCTCGGATTTTTGAAATTCCACTCACAGAAGCGGTAAAATTAAGTTTTATGAAAAATTCATTTTTTTTAACTACCACTTAGTGCTTTCACTATTCATCAAAAAATGAAAGTTTCCAGAAAAATACCAAAAATTAGGCCTAAGCTATATTTGATATTATGAATTCAAAAATGATGTCTATTTTACCAAATTTAAAACATATCAGTTGCATTAATTAATTTAAAAATTAATTCTCGTCGTCAAAATAAATAGCGTGTTCTTAAGAGATAATAACTATCAAAAGATTGACAGTTGTTTATGTCTGGTTTAAATGTGAAATTACATCCAATAACCAACATTGTATTAAATTGTAAAAATATATTCTAAATATACTTTAAAACCAATCAAATTAATAATTTATCACTATTAATTATTTTTATTAAAAAAGTTTTTTTAATTAAAATTTAGTAATCAGAATATGAAAGTTATCTGAAACGTACGAAAATTTCACCCTAAGCTAATTTCGATATTCCGAATCCAGAAATGAAGTCCATTTTGAAAAATAAAATTTACAAAATTTCAAAAAGTGGTTATTACTTTTCATAATGGCTAGTTTTAATAATATTTTAATAGCATATCATTGTTTAGTGAAACTCGGTATTGCGTACTACACACGCTATCGAGGAAGGTCGTGATTGCGTGTAATGCAAGGCAAGTCAAGGATGTGTGTTATGCAAGCTCCTTTTGGTGTAGCGTACAACACAAGACATTAATGAAATTAAAAAGAATATTTTTCATAAAATCTCGGGGTGTTACATTCTACCCCCCTTAAAATGAATTTCGCCCTCGAAATTTGTCGGGGTTATAAATGGTATACTATTTGAAAGTTTCTTTAATAGAAATCCACATTGTAAAAAGGAATACCAAAACCAATCTTTAAAAACAAAAGTATGAAACGTAACAGTTACCCAAATAAACTAATCACTGGGTTTCCACATAGGTGAAAATATGGATATGGAAGAGAAATCTAACCATCATGTTCTGATGGAGAGTGGTAGAGAACATGGCTATGGAAAAGCCAGCAATCACAAAGCCATAAATTTGTGACGATCTAAGGTACCGTCTGATTCATCAGATATAAGAGCACTAGGACAACATTTTTGGTTTTCAAGATCATTTCCCTAAAGTTGATGAAATTGGAATTAGAAGAAATACTTTCATGATTTTGGTATAGTCTCACCGTTTGTTGTTCTTTGGACAATTTCCACTTCATCGCTTAAATAAATTAAGTTGAATTTGTCATTCGTGATGTGTTAGTAGATCATGTGATAGAATGATGGGTTATTCCATCTGTTTCAAATAAAAGGTTAGGAAAAATTATCAAATATACATAAGTCCATCTATGGTAAGATTAATCATATATGGATCCTAAAATGGACTTATACTTCATATATCATACTACTTAATATAATAAAACTAGTTTCTACTAAACAATGACTTCCTGTAGGCTAGTGGTATGTGATAAAGGTCAGTCTCACTTCGGTTGTGGGTTCGATTCCCACAGCCTTGTCCGACGCGATGGGCTGTCTCTCATCCGGCAGGTTATCCTTATTCTAAAACTACATTACATAAATAATATCAAAAAAAGTTCTATCCTTAAACAATACTAACTTATGGTTTACATAATCCATTCCAATCTTTAGGCTTATCTAAAATACTTCGGTCCAAGCTCATAGTATAAAGAAAACGATTACTTGAAATGTCGTCAACCAATCATGTGAATACCATTATTTGTCCCCCATATATCTTGTTAGTCACATTCCAATCATGTGAATACCTTAATCATGTATTCTCTTGAAAAATGAATACCCATTAAACCTTAGTGAAAACTTGAATGTTGTCAAAAGTTAACTCTTTCCACATACCAAAATCCAAAAATTCTATATACTCAAGCCATGATATAACCTTCTCCTTATATCAGTCATGAGCTCATGAATACTATCAAACATTTAATTTTCTCCTTATCCATTCATTATGCGCATATCATCTACATTCCAAAAATATCTGAATAACCTTTCATGGATACTGGTAACATTAATCATACACGTTCAAAACTCAAGGAAAGACAACAGTGTAACAATCCTTAGATGTCTCTTTATTCCATAGTACCATGAGATTACTTATACAACATTACACATGATAAACATGTAATCATTCCACTACATTCTTAAACCATTGACCGAGCTTCAATAATTCTTTCATCTCATATATCATTTGTAGTCTCTTCATCATCATCCACATAAATACTACCCATACGACCATACTGATTCTCTTCATGAAACTTTCCCTTAGGGAATTGGTTTTCATAATGCCCGTACATTCCACATTTAAAACATTTAACCATTGTTGATGTCGTAGAAATACCATTATCCTCATCCCTGGTGTTAACTGAACCTTTTCCTTTGCACTTACTGGCTTTGTGTCCTTCTTTTCCACACCCAAAGCATCTTCCAGTTCCTTTGAAACATTCTCCTTGATGCCTCTTCCCACATGATTTACATAGGGGAAATTGAACTTTCTTTCCTCTATGATCATCATGAAACTCCATCTTTCTCTTATTAGCCGAGTCAGGAAACTTACCAAATTTTACTTTATTGATCAAATTATGAGATTGCTGATTCTGAATAATAATGATGTTTGGACTTAAAAATCCCATTTCATTTGGTTGCTCATGAATAATATCATTCCATTATCCATCATATCCTCCATTGTCGTGAATCATCTTGTTTCCAGCCATTTTCTAAAACCCAAAAAGAATAGTGTGAGAGGAAAAAATCATTATAAAGGGGGAGTAACTTCAATATCTAACATCTTTGGTTTAATCTAATATCATTAACATAGTTCTAGGACTATATCCTATACGTATACTTATCCGTAGGGACATCCCTAGACATACCTTAGAAATATCTCTAGGGATCTCACTAACGTTTTCGCATCCTAGTTTCCAAAGGTTGACTAAACGTTTCCTCTGATACCAACTGTAGAGACCTGAAGCTTAACGTGCATAGACATTACATTACTTTGCGGAATACTTAGTACATAACAAAAACACACACACAAGGACCGTAATAGTTTAGTGTCTTTGGAAACTCGGAATATAATCTTCTAATCGGGGTGAAAGATCTTCAACATCTCCCATAAAGATCTTCTTTTTTTTAACCTAAATCCTTTGTTTATATCCTGGGGAAAAGAAAACATAAAAGGGTGAGCTCAAATGCTCAGTAAGGGTAAACAAAAGAAATATAAATCACTTCATATTCATAAGAACATATCTTTTGGAAATCTTAACCTGCAAAAGAGATCATAATTTCATAACATGGGATAAATCATAGTAGTGAAATGTAATCCCAATAATCATAACTTAAAACATGAAACTTTGTGGCATACACACATAATCATAGAGAATCATTTCTTATTATTCAAGACTCATTTCCAAGACTATCTTAGTGGACAAAGTCCCTTTCTGAACCGAGTCCACTCCTCGTTTTAGTCCTTTTTCACTGAACCGGTATAACCTACCATTCCATCCATGTCTATCTCATGAGATATAAAATCTTTACCCAATTCATTGGAGGTAGATATAGGTCCCACCCATCTCATAATGATACCATTCTTATGTGTACCACAAAATCATAAACCATACATCATAGCATAACCCATGTAATAAAAATGGGAATCTTAAACATCATGACATCATAAAACAATTCATATAAGATAAAGGAATCCATAAAAATAATTCCATCACAACATAATAAAATCAATGTAAAAATAGGGATGGAAACATAACCCTTTATTATCTTAGATGGAAAATAATTTTGATAAAACACTTGAACCCCATTCTTGAGGAAAATATCCTTTCTACTTCAAAAAAATTTTCCTTTCTTAACATGTCATACAATTTTAAACTAAAAGAAGTTGATTAAAAATAAACTTGAAAAATTGTAGATTAAGCTTCTTGGAAATAAAGTTTTAAAAATCCATTCATGTCGTATAAGTTAAAAAAACATTCTTCTCGTACTTTTGTCGGAAAAGTCAAAAAGTACCTCGTACGAAAAATGACAAAAGATTCCTTTCATATCTTTTACCAAAAACTCACCGAAGGGTAAAATTGGATTAAAACAATTTTAGGTGGATGGAATTAATATTACATATTGAGGAAACATGGATGTGGATGATAAAATACACCCCAGTAAATTTCAAAGTATAAACAATCTCGGATAAAAATGAGATTGTGATATTTCCCTTACCTTAGGTCCGATTTGCTTCGTATGTGTCTGAACTTCCTGTATAATGATTTAAATAATGTCATTGACTTATTCCAGAATCATACTCATTGTTATGATATCATATATGGTTCACTTATGGCATTATATTACCCGTTCTTTTGTAAATTCCATGTTAAAGAGCGTTTTGGGTAAAATCGTTTCATTTGTCGTCCGTGTTTTGACTTGTAATTATTCATATGATTACTTAGATCATGATTACTTAATTCCAGAATATAAAACATGATTTATATATAATATATATTCAAAATATATATATATATATATATATATATAATAGATCAGTAAATGGAAATAAATACAACGTTCATGGAGACGGTAGACCGTACGTACGCATGAACGCTGTTTTATTTTCCTTATTGAGTTGAATGGAATTAAGTAGATGACATACATATATATACACATAAATCCAGAATCATTATTATGTCATATATTTAATTATTACTTATTATATATACTTTGTAATCATTCATGAATGGTTAACATGGAGAATGAATCTCATCGCGTCGTGGAGACGGTAGTCCGTACGTACGCACGAGTGATGACATCGTTCTCATGATCGTGGAATTGTATTAGAGTGTATGTATACTATTTCAGAATCAATATCACTTTACAATAATCATATATAGTTATTATGTACACCATTATACCCATCCAAGTAAGGTGGTGGTGGAAAATAGATTACACCATGGCGTGGAGACGGTATTCCGTACGTACGCATGCGCGGTGATTTCTTTTTCCGTATGATGGATAGATGGTGAAATAGGGTTGTTTAATACTTATAATATCATATAAGTATATGATTTATACTGTTGTTATTACTTCATAATGAAACAACTAAATAAGAAGAAGTGGAAGAAGAAATAAAGATGAAAGAATCGGTAATGGACATTACCTCTTCTTTGAAGTGCTTCTTTGAGACCTCCTTTTAGGGCACTAAAATAGGTCTTTGAAGAACACCAGAACCTCTAGGATGTTTCTAGGGAAGTGGAGAGAAGAAATTTACAGGGTTTGGCCGATCTTGAAGGCTCAAAGTGGTTTGAGGAAGAGGGGGAGGAGGTGCCCTTTTATAAGGGAGGAGAGGGGCTCCTTTGGAAAAACTAAAAATATTATTTTATTATAAAGTCAATTTTGGTTTTAAATAGCTCCAAATTGATTTATTTCGAAGATAAGGTGGTGATGGGTCGAAATCATCTCATCCAATAGAATTTAGACAAGTTTAGGTTCCTATTTTAACCTTATCATTTAGATTTAACATTAAGTTAAATAATTTTACTTTTACCGTGTCTTCTTGTGTTCTTATACTATAAGGTTAATAAACTTACTATAAGCAGCCAAACGAACACCAAGTTGTTTATTATTAATATATATAACCTTATATAAGTCATTTGGCCGAAACATAGATTTTTAGGAATAAAATAAAAATTACTAATATAATATTTGTTTTAAAAACTATTTTATGTCAATTTTGAGACTATTTAGTTATTAATTTTTGTGAAAATTATAACAGAATTATTAGTTCTAAAAAAGTTAATTAAATAAATAATAACATGTCATATTAATCTATAAAATTAGTTTAATTCATAAAAAGTCTCAAATTACATTTATTTTTGTGTTTATAACATCAATTATGTCAATATTTCATTAATAAGATAATTATTGCATCATCTTTGTGTCATAAATAAATTAAATTATTTAATGTCTAAAAATTACAAATAAAATACCATTATGTAAGAAAGCTTTTTATCTTTCTAATTATTATTTATAGTCGAATTTATCTTATGTATAACCACATATTAAAAATGATTTACTTATTAAACATTGATTTTAACTATTTTAACCCTTCTTTAAATAAATTAATAATAAATGTCCTAATCTAATCCAAGTGGGCCTAAATGGTCATATTTTATTCCTAAGGTTGTTTTTGGTAGAATTACACTTGTCCAATAGAATTAGGACATGTGTTAGGGTAATAATAATATCATTTTTACACTTAATTACCCTATTTACTTTTAACCGTGGTAAAAAAAGTAAAAAGTTACTATTCACTAAAAATTATTTTCATCTCATTGAACCACATTTTACTTACTGACATCAACCGTGTGTCTCGGATTTTTGAAATTCCACTCACAGAAGCGGTAAAATTAAGTTTTATGAAAAATTCATTTTTTAACTACCACTTAGTAATTTCACTATTCATCGAAAAATGAAAGTTTCCAGAAAAATACCAAAAATTAGGCCTAAGCTATATTTGATATTATGAATTCAAAAATGATGTCTATTTTACCAAATTCAAAACATATCAGTTGCATTAATTAATTTAAAAATTAATTCTCGTCGTCAAAACAAGTAGCGTGTTCTTAAGAGATAATAACTATCAAAAGATTGACAGTTGTTTATGTCTGGTTTAAATGTGAAATTACATCCAATAACCAACATTGTATTAAATTTTAAAAATATATTCTAAATATACTTTAAAACCAATCAAATTAATAATTTATCACTATTAATTATTTTGATTAAAAAAGTTGTTTTTAATTAAAATTTAGTAATCAGAATATGAAAGTTATCTGAAACGTACCAAAATTTCACCCTAAGCTAATTTCGATATTCTGAATCCAGAAATGAAGTCCATTTTAAAAAAATAAAATTTACAAAATTTCAAAAAGTGGTTATTACTATTCATAATGGCTAGTTTTAATAATATTTTAATAGCATATCATTGTTTAGTGAAACTCGGTGTTGCATACTACACACTCTATCGAGGAAGGTCGTGATTGCGTGTAATGAAAGGCAAGTCAAGGATGTGTGTTGTTCACGCTCCTTTTGGTGTAGCGTACAACACAAGACATTAATGAAATTAAAAAGAATATTTTTCATAAAATCTCGAGGTGTTACAATATACACGGCATGTAGACTAGAGGGACACACTGTGTGCTTCCCATTCAAGGAAGATGGATTTTGGGGACTATATGCTATGTAATGAGGTTACATGTTGTGTAGTGTCCCCATGTCATGTGTTCAGAGGGCATGGATAGGGAATTCATGTGGCATACATGGTCATGTAAAAGTACATATCTAGATTACACAAACACGGGGTGCCATACATGGTAATGGGAAAGAGACACAACCAAGGGGCCATGTGGTTGGGACACACCATGTTCTAGAGGGGTATACACCATGTGGTGAACACAGATGGTTGGGTAATGTGAAGGAAATACATGGTTGGGGCCTGGGTGAGGTGAGACACATCGTGTACCATCAGTACACACCATGTGGTACCACATGGCTATCCAATCTGTGTGATTAGAGGACATGACCACTTGTTCAGGTGGGGTCACATGTCATGTAGACACCCTTACACACCGTGTGGTCTCCTCTATGAGTATTTTTTTCCAGTGTACCTCCTTTTTTGGGGCTAAGGCTTGGACTTGCGACTATCCTATCCTGAGCAATTTTATATATAGAACCCAATGTTAGAAACGGTTTGGGCCTAGGTGATGTGGTGTGCATGTGATGTTGTGTGGGTCACTTGGGTTAGCAATACCTTGACCAGTATTTTTTAGTGGGTACCCCTAGTCCTTCTATTAGTGACGTTTGGACCATTAGTGTTGAGTGGGTCCCCATGGTAATTTTTCTATGAGTGTTTTGGCATCAAAGAATCTTCACTGGATTGTGAACCCTCTTTGGTTACTTTATGTATGTGCAGTGTGGGTGTGTTCCCACTTTCTAGAGTGAGTCATCTCAGTTCGCTTCGACTACATACTCTGTGGATTTGGAGCACGTATCACTCCAAGAGGCATGGCGTGATCCTCATGTCCCTTCATGTTTCCCTGGTAGATTTATTGGAATTAGCATGACCAATATTTACCTAGTAATTGATCCTATACCTTCGAGTTTGTTCCAGAAGGGGATGGAGCACCCAGTGGGCTCTGGGTGCAGACCCTCTAGCTGTATATTGAGATTTAATCTTTCCTTCTGAAATTATCATGACATTTTCCCTAGGAGACATTTTTGGAATTGGTGTGACCAACTCTACATGAGCACTAATCCTATGCTAGGTGAGTTCTTCTGCATCTAGGTTGTTACGTGTTACCCATTTTCTATGTTCGTTTTTCTAGCTAGGGTTTTTAGTGTCCCCTAACAGATCCTGGGTGGGATCCCCTACCTAAGGTTTGGAGTTTGACTTGGTCACTGGGTGACCTTCTACCATGGACCTTTCCGTCGACCGTTCTCTCATGGATAGACACCAAGAATGGATGGAAGGTCTATGTCATTAGTTCATCATTCCTGATTGAATGACATCTCTCAGTTGAGTTCCATATAGGACAGCGAGGTTGGCTCATTGGCTACAAGTTTTTGATGTGTGTCCCCTCTCATTATGTGTGCCATAATGGATGGATAGGATCATGGAGTGTGTTCTCTAAAGTGGGTTTTTACCTTCAATCCTCGAGTGGTAACTTGTTACTATCTATGAGGATGGAACCTTATGAGATTGTTTCAAGCATTATGTTGAGACCAAGAGTTAGTTGTTGTGGATGGTATATAGTCGAGACCCTGAGACTTGGGAGTCTATTGTGAGTATATCTGGGTTTTTTCTTGGAATCCCTATGGTATGTGTCATTTTTTTGACATTTCAGGGGTGTTGAGCTTACTAGTCAATTATAGATGAGGATGGTTCAGGATGGAGTTTCTCTTTTGATTGGGTTCCCTCTGGATAGGTCGATTTAATTGATTCTTATCAGTTAATCCATTTTGTTTGGGTTTTTGGGGTGCCTAATGAGTAATCTTATACTCACCCATTCACAATATTTTCCCAAAAATTTCATGTCTTTTGTAGAACACAAGCCTTTTGACGGAGTCCTAGGAGGACCTGAAGCAGGCGGAGATTAGTTCGTTGGACCAATGGAGGTGTTTACCAGAGCTTGATCATAGGGCTTATTGAAGATCACATTTGACAATGATCCCCTCCTTTAGTTCAAGTTGGATTCTTTTATAGTTTTCTTTTTTTGGGTTTGTATTTTCCATTTTTTATATCAGTTTTACTCTGGTTTGGGATGGATGTATGCATGAATTTATTTTCAGTTTTATATATCTCTACACGGTTTTATGGAGGTGTATATGGGTGCATGCATACAGGTATATTAGGATACATCCTCCCATGTGTGTGATATCTTACTTGGTTCTAGACTTCATCCCTTGGCCTATATAGGTGGGATTGGGGAGTTGAGGCTTGATCCCCATTCGTTAAATACCCTCCAACGCCTAAAATAGACCAATTCCCCATCCACTAGTTCCCTAATCTAGGCCTAGACCACCTGGGGGTAGTGGTGGTGGAAATAGATCAATGTTCCACCCACATAACTATGATCCAGCTCCAACTTCTCATATGCTTCTCGAAAAAACTCATTAAAACTACTACCACTGCTAAGGTGGCCCGTCGATTGGCACTCCCTCAATAGCACAGCAGGTCGGAAAATCTCTCACAAAAGTTCCTTAGTCATCATAATCATATAATCACCTCTCTCGATGCTGATCAGAACCCTAGTGTGGATCTTGCACTACAAACCCACATTCCTAAGTTTAGACAAGGTTATGACTTCAAAAATGATGATGCCTCTTGTATTTCATGCAAGCTTCATATAGTTCCTACTTGACCTGGACCTCTGGTAAACTCTATCTTTGAATATCTTGGTACATGATAAACCCCAACACATCATTTTCCCATTCCAACAGAGCCATCCATAGCTCATTCTGATATACCTAATCCACCTGAACCCTTGGAGGTTGGTCTATGCACTGCTCAACAGGTGTTGGTTCCACCGGATTTACAACTGAAGGTGAATCTACCTTATAACCAAACCACTTCAAAGTGACTTTATCACTCATTAAGTCATACTCCAAACCCATTTGTTGGAACATAAAAGGCTTTCATCATTGAAATATCCTAAAACAATGTAGATATGCATCATGATCAAAGAGTATATCTAGGGAGCTAACTTAATAAGGATAGGAAAAAAACCAAAACCCAATCAAATATGATGCATGTACCATAATTTCCCTACGACCAGTGTCCAATCTAGGGATTCATGGCGCGTGCCCCATTGGGTCAGGTCGTGACATTCTATTCCATGGCCTGAGTATATTTTCTTAATCTTCTTACCATGATGGTTCTTAAATTAATTATTATATACCATGAATCTATCAAAGGAATATGAATTATACCTTATTAAGTCTACATATTCATATCTACTAAATTCATTTGTAAAAGTTATGAAGTTTAAGTACCCACCCCTTGCTTAAAATGGAAATGGTCCAAACACATTAGTATAACCAACTCAAGAAGTATATTATCCCTTTAAACAATTCCATTAAATGGATCTTTGGTCGTTTTCCTTGTAAACATGCATGAATACATCAAGTATAATTATTTTAAAGGAATATACATAGTGACCTGAATTTTTCTTACATAT
Source organism: Viscum album (assembly GCA_963277665.1). Taxonomy (NCBI): domain Eukaryota; kingdom Viridiplantae; phylum Streptophyta; class Magnoliopsida; order Santalales; family Viscaceae; genus Viscum; species Viscum album. The sequence continues at coordinate 1,687,216,323 of OY728160.1, forward strand.
CTATTACATCATTTTTAAGATAAAAAACATCATATAATTACAATCTAGGATCCAAAGGTTTAGTTTAATGGAAAAAGTAGGATCATACATCACATATGAAAAATAAAAAATAAACATTTATTTAAATACTTATTCTTTATCCTTATAAAATCTCATGTTCTTCTTAGTACATGTAATCATCTGAGGATATACATCAATGAAAGGGTGAGTTATAACCCAATAAGAGGATGAATAAGGGACATTAATCAATATAACATGGGTGACCATAATCATCATCATTTTATCATAAGAATAGGATCATCATAAACATCATTAGTAAAACATGTGATAAAGGTATGGAATGTGTAAATTCATAAAAATGAAACCTCATGTCATTGTGGTTAAATATCACACATAGTTGTGAACAAAGATAACATTATGTGCATGCATAAAATATGTGAATAATCATAACATCATCATTGTGATAAAATATAGAACTATGTTCATGTATATTACACATAATCTCATGAGATACATCACATTACCCAATGTATTGGAGTTCTATATAACTTTTAACCCACTCGTCACATCATAATATTTACATAATCATGCAAGCCACATAGAATGTACAACAATCATAGTCATCAAATAACCCATGGAAAGGAATGGGTTTCACATGGATTTCATAAATCATAAAATACTATAAAAATTTACATCATAATTTGGAATAAAATATCATTTTTATTTAAATAATAAAAAAACACATGTGGAGTCGAAGATTTGTTTTGCAAAGAAAATTCATTTTGTAAAATCATAATACTTGGCTTAAAAATCAAGGTGGAAACATGTATATACCTAAAAAAGGGAAGAATAATGAAATAATTTTTAATTAATATTGAATGAATATCTATTCAAAATTGTTTTGAAAGAGGGAAAACAAAGAAAGGGAGTTGGTTTTGAAAATCCCCTTACCTTAATTCATGCTTTATTTCGCCGCTTTTGTGCCTCCTAAAAAATAAACTTAGATTTATTATAACATTGATAAATAAGTTAATTATTGTATTTTTAACCACCATTTATCAATTATATTCATTTGATTATATTTCCCAATTTCCTTGGTTATAGGGTAGTCATTTTGATACCATGTTTTGATTAAATATTTCTCATTTTGCCTTGATTTCGCTATTTTGTTAAATGTAATTTATACATTAGTATAATTAATTTCAAAAGACAATAATTAATGTAATTAAATTTGTATATATTATATATAATTCATAATATCCTTAAATTATTATGGTTATAAGTGTTTATATAGAATTTTCTATGTAGGTGGTTAACCGGCCTTTGACCGGATAGTGTCGAAAGAGTGGGAAAGAGAATTTTTAAATTTATATATATAGTAAATATGATACTTACAAAATATTAACATAATTTATATAATGTTAAATTAATGTATAATTCATTATTATATTGTTTTTTTTAATGGTTGTTGAAAAAAGAAATAGAAGAAGAATAAGAAATAATAAAAGAGAAGAGTTGGTCAAAACTTACTTAATCATTAGTGTTGCTTCTCTTGTACGACACTAAAACTCCCTTGATTCTTGGAGTATAATTACTATATAATGTCCCTAGGGATTATAAGGGGATTGAGATGAATGATTTTGGTAGATTTTGGGATTTTTCAAGTGGGATAACAGTGGTTTTCGAAGGAGAGGGACAGTGGTTATTTATACATGAGGAGATGGGTATTTTTGGAATAAAATATTAAATAAAATAACATATTAAAGGTAAAAAAACTTAATAGTGATTTTTTGACAATATAAATCATATATAAATATAATATAATGGTTTTTAATACATTAAACCTCTTTATAATTATAATTAATTAGTTTATTAAAAATGAAGGTAGAAAGAAAGAAAAATTGTTATTTTAAGTAATCATTATTGACTTTAGGTTTTGGAAAATGATTTTTAGGTTCAAAATTTCAGTTCATGTTATTTTATTTACTGATTTATAGAATTAAATATATCATGCAATAACCTAAAGTTTTATAAATTATTATTTCATTATTAAACCATGAATTATGTAATTTAAGATACACCGATTATGTGAAAAACTGTATTTTTACTATTCACCTGAAAATTAAAGTATTTCAAAAAATTATTAAAAAATAACCCTTGGAAAATTTTGACATGATTATTTAAAAAATGATATTCATTTTATCAAAATAAATTTCTAACATAGGTAATTTTAATTTTTAATATAAAAATTATGATTTTTACAAAATAATTTAAAATACAATTTGTTAAAAATGTGCTTATATTTTATTGGAGTTTGTTAATCATGATATTTATTTTTTTTAATTATAATATTTATATTTATATAAATTAACCAAGATAAATATTATTTATATCACAATTTATAATTTTGAGGTAAAATTACAATTCCAAGGGTAACGTTATTATTCCCAATGGTCAGGTTACTATTCTCAATGGTCAGGTTATTATTCTAATGGTCACATTACTATTCCAACAATCACATTAAATCCTATAAATATCACTTAATTATTTCACCCAATATTCTCTAAAATACCTCCTAAGGTTATATATTTTCATTTTCTAATATATTTATTGGTTTTATAATATTTTGCTTATTTTTAATAGTGTTTGTAGTGGGGGAGATGATTCTAGTAGATTAGAACAATCCATATTTTCTCATTTTAGATTTTCTATTTTATATTTTTTCCCAATTGTAATTATTTTAATTTTAATTAGTTTTATTTCTGATTAATGTAAAAGTATTTATTAATGGAGTAAATTATTTTTGGTTTCTTTATGTGTTTAATAAATTATAGTATATTTTAACACCCATTTATTTCAAGAGACAAATATAATTTATAAACTCTTAGTTGTTACATTCTTCCCATCTTTATAAATTTCATCCCTAGAATTTCCACTCTTATTCTTAGTTGAGAATAGATGAGGGTACTTTTTTTAATTGTTTCCTCTAGTTCCCATGTCCCCTCTTCAAACTAATGGTTCCTTCGCAACACATTAATAAGGTGGGCTATCTTATTGCATAGAACTTTTTCTCTATGGTCTATTATCTTCACTAGATTATCTTCATATGAAAGGTCATTCTCTAGTTGTACCACCTTTGGATTCATTACATTTCCAGGATCAGGTATGTACTACCTTAGAAGTGAGATGTGGAACACATCGTTAATTTTATCTATACTTAGTTTAAGTGTAAGTCGATAGGCTACTGATCCTATGTGATCAACTATCTCAAAGAGGCTAATGTACCTTGGGCTAGGATTTCCCTCTTTTCTATATCATGTGACTCTCTTTCATAGTGATATTTAAAGGGAAAAAATTTCTTCCACGTCAAACTCCAATTCCCTTAGATTATTTTCATTATATATCTTTTTATAACTCTGAGTAGCTTTTATATGTTGTTGGATAGATTAAACCATATTTGTCCTCTCTTTCACAAGATGAGGTCCTAGTAGATGTTGTTCCCCAATATCGTCCCCACAAGTTGGAGTTCTACATCGCTTCCAATACAGAGGTTCATATGAATACTTGAGTGTAAGTTATTTTTATATGATAACTCAACCAATGAAATATGTTGATCCCATCCTCCTTTTAATTCCATTTAGTAGGATCTTAGCATATTCTCAAGTATCTGAATAGTCCTTTTAGATTGGACCTTGGTTTGGGGGTGATAGGTTGTGTTGAAATTAAATTCAGTACTCAAGGAATTTTGAAGACTTATCCAGAATTTAGATGTGAATCTTAGATCATGATCATATATGATCAAAAGTGGTACCCCATGTAGCCTCACCACTTCCTTTACATATATCTTCTCAAATTTGTTCAAATGAGAAATCTTATCAAATAGTAATTAATTAGGTAGTCTTGGTGAGATGATCCACCACAACCCATATCGTATTACTTTATTTAGATGTGTTCAAGAGACTAGTGAAAAAGTCTATAGTGACATTCTCCCATTTTCACATGGGAGTAGAAAATGGTTTCATCATCCCTTTAAAATTATATAACTCTTATTTAACTTGATGACATTCCAAACATCGTGATATATACTCCACAATCTCCTTTTTCATGTTGTCCCACCAATAGAATTCTTAAACATCATGGTACATCTTGGTACATACAAGATATATAGATAAATATGAGTTGTGTTCATTGTCCTATACCTTCATTATCTTAGGTGATGAAGGAACACAAGCCTCATTCCAAACTGAATCACACCATCATCATTGATGTGGAATTCATGTAGCTTCCCTTCCTTAACTATTGTTACCTTCTTTTGAAGCTTTATATCATCATTTTGTTCATCCTTGGTTTTACCACAGATAAATTGTTGGAAATAATTTGGTAAATGTAGGATATATTCCATATTATTATTATTTCCAAATCCATCCTTATCATATCCATGAAGAAAGGATTTTTCTCAATTCGAATCATGGAAAAAGTATTAGGTTATTTTCTACTGAGAAAATTAGCTACCGTGTATATATTTCCCAGATAGTAGTTAATAGAGAAATTATAGTCCTTAATTATCTATAACCATCTTCATTGACACATGTTGAGATCCTTATATGTGAATATATACTTTATACTCTTATGATCAGTATATATTTCACACTTTTCACCATAGAGGTAGTGTCGCCAAATCTTCAAGGTGAAGATCATAGATGTTAACTCTATATCATGTGTTGGGAAGTTTTTCTCATGGATATTCAACTATAATAAGGCATAGTCTATCACTTTATCTTTAGGTATGAGTACACAATCCAATACTTTATTCAAAGCATCATTGTATATCACAAACCCTTCTCTATTTATTGGTAGTGTGAGTACAGGTGTGGTGATTAGTCTCTTATTGAGCCCATTAAATCTTTCCTCATATTATTCTATCTATACATACTTTACTCCATTATATTTTAACATAGTGTGATATAAAATCATGGTAAATTTCTTACAAAACATCAGTGGTACCCATCTAATCCAAGAAAACTACTAATTTTCATGACACTAGTGTGTTTGGGTCATTCCTCAATTGCCTTTTTCTTTGAAGGGTCTATAGAAATTCCCTCACTTGTGATCATGTTCTCCAAGAATGAAAATTTTTACATCCAAAATCCACACATACTAAACTTAACATATATTTTATCCTTCCATAATTTCACTGGAATAATCCTTAGATTCTCTTCATGTTCCACTTTTCTCTTGTAGTAAATAAGAATATCATTGATATATACTTCTAAAATTTGTTGAGGTAGCCTATAAAGATTATATTCATAAAATACATGAATATTTGATGTTATTAATATTTTAATGACTTATTATATACTCCCTTTACTGATTTTATATGAAATGTGCATAATTTTTGTGAAATATTAATGTTTTAATATTAAGTATAATTTTTGAGCATTTTTAGAAGTAGTCCAATTGAGTCAGTTTACTATTTTAATATTAATTATCACTATACTGATTAAAATTGTGTGGTTTTTGTTTTGTAGTATTATCATTTCAATATAAAACATTTCATTAGAAGGTACCATGAGCCAATTCTGCCATTTGAAGGGTCATATGGTCCTCACAAACAAGACCAAAGAATCTGTGAAGAAACTGGACTATTCATGAAGATTGATTTACTGGGCTAAATACAGAAGTTCAAATTCCATTATTCTCCACCATAGTTCTGGTGAAAATTTAAGGAGTCCAGGATAAAAATTTCAAGGCCTAATAATAACAAAAAGGGGCCCAAAATATGCATTGAAGTCCAGCCCACCATTCTGGACGAGAAATAAAAGAAGAACACAAATATTAACATTTCTCCTGATGTGGACATCCATTCAATCTGAGATTTTGCAGTGTGAAAGAGGAGATATGTACGGAAAAAGCTTTCAAGTAAATTATTTTTATTTTAGGTCATATTACTATGAAAAAACCCATTCACATTTCGGCCATTGGAAAGTCTGGATTGAAATAGACAGAATGACATTATTTATTAAAACCTTTATAACTTTGGTTAAAAAAGTCTATTGGCGGCAAAATTTTGGGGGTGGACAGAAAACATCAATATCTACATCTTTAAAGAATACACCAGCTCGTGATTCATCTGTATAGATTGGTAAATCTATGGTTCAAGTGGAGGGACAGTTTTGGAATGTAAACAGTCCACTCCTTGGGCTATAAATACTCTCCCCTTCTCTCCTTGAGAGGGGTTGGCACTTCAGAACTTAAGGGGGAGGTTTTGAATTACTAGAGTCTTTACAAGGTTCTAGGAGGATATTCTTTGATCTTTTTTCAACAATAGATACCTCTCCTACACTTCCCATTCATGTTTGTGTATGTTTTCTTTCAATTGTAATTGTGTAACTTTGTTTTCATTTCAATCAAATTTTAGTGATTGTTTATTATTCAATACCTATTATTCTTCTCCACCTTATGTAGTATAATATTAATGGTCTTAAAATAGTTTGAATCATTTTAAATTATAGTCCCTTATTTTTCTTCCTCATTCAATCAAAATTCCATTTTTGATTCTCAAAATCTTTCGCGTGTGTGTTCGGCACACTACTCTTTTCTTATCCCTTTATTTTTCTAATCTTTTTAAATCTTCACCATAAACATTAAACCAAGATTATAAAAAATCCTAATGGATGATTAAATCTACCATTGGGGTTAGTTATAATTCAGGGATGTTAAGTGATTGAGAGTTTTGCTTGATGAGTATTCTTTAAATTAATATTGTGTATGTTAAACTTAATATGTCATGGATTAATGATATGTTTTGTTTAACGAGTGGTTTCCATGGATTATTGGAACCATAAATACACTACCATAAATAAGTTTTGATTGATATTAGAACCCTAAGTTAAGTTAAGGCTTGGATTAAAGCCTTAACACTTAGGAATTACAATCAACGTCAACTTATGACATGGGTGTTAATTTAATGTAATACAAAGCAAGGCTCAAGGATATCACAAGTTTAACTCCCCAATAATGAACTCACCCCAATCATTATCAATTTGTTAAATAAATCATAATAAATTATTCATTTCAATTAAACTCTACGAACAAACCCCCCAATCAGAATACAGTCAACTAAAAACAAATGACTATTTCAAAGTATCATCACCGTTGATTCTACCTGAGTGCTGCTATACACATTAGCAAAGCACCGGAACTTTGACCGGTCAATAGGCGACAATCGGCCGTGCATTTCAAATGGCGCCATTACCAAGGAATGGTGATTTAAGTAGTCATCAGTTTCTGGTTATTGTAATAAAAAACAAAAAAACAAAATTTAAAAAAAATTGAAAAAAAACACAAAGAAAAACGAGTCTTCTCATAAAAATCATAAACTGAAAAAAAATACAAAGAAAAGCTCATCTTACTCTTTCTTCCAAAATTTATCTGAATGCCCCGTAGCCTTCCAAAAAATCCCTCTGATTTTTTTAACCCTGAAATTGAGCGAACACTTCGCCAACTTAGGAGGAACATAAGAGATAATCAAATAATTCAAGAACCAGTCCTTGTCCAACCAGTTGAATTAGAAATGGCCAATCCTAGGGAACAAATCCTTAAAGAACTTGTTTCCCCTAATATGAATTACCAACCTCTTGGTATTCAATATCCAAACATAGAGGCTGACTTTGAACTCAAATCAGGTTTGATTCATCTGCTTCCTCATTTCCACGGGCTAGCCGGTGAGGATCCACATCTCAACCTTAAAGAGTTCCAAGTGGTGTGCTCTACCATGAAGCCTCAAGGGGTTTCTGAGGAACAAATCGAACTTCAAGAATTCCCTTTCTCCCTAGCTGACACTGCTAAGTTATGGATTTACTACCATCCTCCTGGTTCCATAAACACATGGAATGACATGAAGCGACTCTTCTTAGAGAAATTCTTTCCTTCTTCTTGTATTGGTTCTATCCGAAAGGAAATAAGTGGTATCCATCAGTTCCCAAGTGAATCACTCCATGAATACTGGGAGAGGTTAAAAAAACTTTTTGCAACCTGCCCACACCACCAAATTCCTGACCAAATCTTGATCCAATACTTCTATGAGGGGTTATTGGCTATAGAGAGAACTCTCATTGATGTCGCAAGTGGCGGTGCTCTTGTTGATAAAATTCCCGTAGCTGCAAGAGATCTCATAAGTAACATGGATGCAAACACACATCAATTACATACTCGAGCACATGCCCAATTCAAACAAGCCCAATATAATCAATCAATTGATCCGAACAAGATGATCGAGTGGATTAGTGAACTTACAGGTCTTTTGTGACAACTAGTTGTGGCTAAAAAATCTCCAACATCGTCTTCTCCATAATCAATGTTTCCTATACCTGTCAAAAATTGTGGAATCTGCAACTCTCCATCCCATCCAACTAACACATGTCCATAACTACAATCGGACCAATCGGATTCATCTAGAGCAATGGAGCTCAATGCAGCATATGCTCAGCGGAACATCAACCCTAAACTATCAGGTCAGTTTGTTATAAACTTCAACCAACCTCACTCTAAGCCCTTCTCTTTTTCCTATAACCAAGGCCTTAGGTATGGTAATCCCATATCTCATCCCCCTCAATTACCTCCTCAAAACCCAAACCAATTCCAATATGGTCAAGGTGTTGGTAACTTCCAACAACCTTACCCTTTTGTTCCTCAACCTCAAAGGAACAATCCTCCTCCTGGATTTCATTATCCTATTGAGCCTTCCCAATTCCAAAACCAATACAATCGCTTTCCCAAGAACCAAAATCCAGGTAATCCCAATCCGGGACAAGCCTCTTCTTCCAAGCAACCATGGGAAAGTGCAGTGGAAGATCTTTCCTCCTTCACCCATTCAAGCCTCAAGATAAGTCCTCCAACACTCCTTTAAATGTTGACCTAGAAAATGAAAAGAAAAAGAAACTTGAAAAGGAACCTGAATCCATTCCCTCACCTCCTTCCATTCCACTTAGGAACCCAATTCCTTTTCCTCAAGCTTTTTCTAAGCCAAAGAAGTCCTTCGAACCTGATCCTAAAATGCTCAACATGTTTAGACGTTTTGGAGTCAACATTCCCCTCTTAGATTCCATAAAACAAATTCCTAAGTATTCCAAGTTTCTCAAGGAGTTGTGTACCCACAATAGGCAACTTAGGACCTTCAAAAATGTTGCAACCCAAGAGTCCATACACATTAAGTGCAAAGATCCAGGGACCTTTACGGTTCCATGCCAAATTGGAAGTTCCAACTTTGATGATACACTCATAGACCTAGGAGCCTCAATTAATGTCATGCCCAAATCAATATTCTCCAACCTTGGTTTAGGTCCCTTACATCCAACGGGTGTTGTTATTCAGTTAGCCAATCGAAGCACAGCCAGTCCAGAGGGAATAATTGAGGATGTCCTTGTCTGAGTAAATGATATTATCTTCCCTGCTAATTTCTATGTTCTTGACATGGAAGTTGAGATGAACTCTTCTCAATCTCCCCTAATTATAGGAAGACCATTCCTCATGACTGTGAGAACTAATATTGATGTCCATTCAGGCATCATATACATGGAATTCGGTGACCAAATGGTCAAGTTCAACATTTTCCAAGCCATGTGATACCCATCTGAGGATCACTCTGCATTCTCAATCCATGCTTCTGAGTACACTTCTAAGAGTCAATAGAACCCCAAAACACCATGTTCTTCATGTTCTAATGACAAAGGATCTTGTGAAATCTGCACCATGATTAACAAAGTCATAAATGGTGAAGTTGATGTGGACCTCTCATTCATAGACTCCATCAATCTAGAGGAACTTGAAAACTCTCTTGAATCCCACATCAACTCTGATCTCTACTGCTCCACCTTGGACAGTATTAAGGAAAATTAATTTGAAGCAACTGAAGTCCTTTCATCCATTCCTGAGATGTCTAACCCAAAAATGAGAGATGAGACTGATCTAAAACCTCTTCCTAAACACCTGAAATATGAATTCCTATTCCATGATCACTCTTATCCTGTCATTATCTCTTCTTCACTTACTGAAACTGAGGAGTCCAAACTTGTTCAAGTGCTAGAGGAAAACAAAAAGGCATTATGGTGGACCCTATATGACATACCAGGAATCAACCCTACCCTTTTCATGTATCACATCCATCTTGAGGAATCATCCAAACCAATTAAACAACCACAAAGAAGACTCAATCCACTCATACTTGAGGTAGTTAGGGAAGAGATCACCAGGCTTCTTCAAGCTGGTATTATCTACCAAATTTCTGATAGTGAATGGGTTAGTCCAATTCAAGTTATACCTATGAAGGGTGGGATAACTATTGTCACAAATGAACATGGTGAGGTAGTCACAACTTGAGTGAAAAACAAATGGCGTGTGTGCATCGACTATAGGAAATTGAATGTTGAAACAAGAAAAAATCACTACCCTCTTCCATTCCTTGATCAAATGCTGGAACGATTAGCCGAAAAGTCACACTATTGCTTTCTTGATGGATACACTGGCTACATCCAAATCCCAATCGCACCTCAGGACCAAGAAAAGACTACTTTCACATGCCCCTTTGGAACATATGCATATAGAAGAATGTATTTTGGCCTTTTCAATGCTCCTGCAACATTCCAGAGGTGTATGATGAGTATCTTTTCCAAATTCATTGAGCACTGCATGGAAGTATTCATGGAAGACTTCACCATTTATGGTGAGTCATTTGATTCGTTCTTGCATTCACTCTCTCTAGTCCTTCAAAAGCGTGTCAAGTGTAACCATGTGTTAAATTTTTAAAAATGTCACTTCATGGTTGAAAATGGGATTGTTCTAGGGAACATAGTTTCAAAAGATGGTATTGAAGTCAATCCTGACAAAATTGAAGTGATTCAATCACTTCTTGAACCCACTTCTGTTCGAGACATCCGTTCATTTCTCGGTCATGCCGGTTTCTATCGGAGATTCATCCATAACTTCAGTAGGATTGCCCTCCCACTCACTCGGTTGCTCCAAAATGATGTCACTTTCCATTTCAATGATGTTTTCAAGAGATCCTTCATTGAACTCAAAACATATCTTACATCTGCTCTGATAATCCAACCCCCAGATTGGTCTTTACCCTTTGAATTGATGTGTGATGCTTCTGATAGAGCTGTTGGGGCTGTTCTTGGTCAAAGAAGAGAAAATATTCCTCATGTTATCTATTATGCCTCAAAAACATTGGATGAAACTCAATATCACTACACTGTTACTGAAAAAGAACTTTTAGCAGTGGTTTTTTCCTTAGATAAATTATGGTCCAATCTCTTAGGTGCCAAAATCATCATCTTCACAGACCATTCTTCTATAAAGTTCTTACTCAAGAAAAGTGATTCCAAACCGAGTCTAATAAGATGTATCCTAATGCTCCAAGAGTTTGACCTTGAAATAAAAGATAGACCAGGAAAAGAAAACCATGTGGCTGATCACTTGAGTAGAATTTCTAATTCTTCTCATTCTGAAATCATTGATCCTGAATTCCCCACTGAGCACCTTTCATCTCTTACTCAAAAGTTACCAGGGTATGCCCCAATTTTAAATTACTTGGTTTCTGGTGTTTTTCCTGAAATTTTTTCAAATGAACAGAAAATGAAGTTGAAAAGTGATTCAAAATACTATTTTTGGGAAGAAAATAAACTTTGGAAAACTAGGACAGACATGGTAATTAGGAGATGTGTTGATGAAGATGAACATTCCTCTATCTTAGAATTCTATCACTCAATGCCTGGTGGTGGCCACTTTGGACCACAAAGGACCTCCCAAAAGGTCCTAGACTCTAGATTCTTCTGGCCTTCACTCTTCAAGGACTCACATGAGTTCTATCAATCATGTCCCACTTTCCAAAAGTTTTGCACAATTTCAAAGAGAAATGAAATTCCCCAAAAGCCTTTAATTTTCTGTGAGATCTTTGATGTTTGGGGTATCTATTTCATGGGACCATTTCCCCCTTCCAATGGATTCTCATACATCCTTATTTCAGTTGATTATGTTTCCAGGTGGTTCGAGGCTAAACCCACTAGAAAAGACGATTCATATACTGTTACTGAGTTCCTAAAGACATAAATCTTAGATAGATTTGGCATGCCTCGTGCCTTGATCAGTGAATTCGGAGCCCATTTCTGTAATAGAACCATGGAATCTCTTCTGAAAAAGAATGGGGTTATACATAAAACTTCAACTGCATGTCACCCCCAAACAAATGGCATGGCTGAACTTTCTAATAAATAAGTGAAAAGATTTCTTGATAGAATTTTAAAACCCACTAGAAAAGACTGGCCTAAAAGACTTGGTGAAACACTTTGGGCTTATTGAACTTCCTATAAAACACCCATTGAGAGGTCTCCTTTTAGGATATTTTTTGGTAAAGCATGTCATTTTCCAGTTGAAATCCAACATAAGTCATTTTGGGCAGTGAAAACTTGTAATTTTGATCTTGAAAAATCTATTGAAGAAATATTGTTGCAATTGGTTGAACTGGAGGAGCTTCGACTTGAATCCTATGAGAATTCCAATCTGTACAAAGAAAATGCTAAGGTACTCCATGACAAACACATCTTGAGAAAGGTATTTCATGAAGGTGAAAAGGTAATGCTCTTCAATTCTTGATTTCGGCTTCACCCAGGTAAGCTTAATTCTCGTTGGGAAGGGTCTTTTATTATTACTAATGTTTACCCATTTGGTGCAGTGCAAGTCCAAGACCCCTCTTCCAAAAGGATATTCACGGTTAATGGACATCGGTTAAAGAATCACCATGAGAGGATGCACAATCCTAGATCCACATCAACTTCCATTGGATCCCCACCTTCTGTAGTCGACCTACAACTAGATGGAGATGGCATCCCGCCAAATCCAAACCAGGGGGCACCTCTTTCCCTTTAACTCTCTCTCTATCTCTTCCTCTCTCTACCTATTTCTTCCTATTCCTCTCTCTTTCATTTTTTTACCACTTTATTCATCAAACCGTTTCTTTTTATCTTTCTTGTGTGGGTTTGTATTTTAAAAAAACCTTAGAAACTAAAAAAAACACAATCACTTAAAAAAATACAAAAAAAATAGTCATGATTACTCACCATCAAGTTTTGAAATTTTGTCCAACCATTTTGGGGATTTAACAGACATGGTTTCATCTCAAAAATTTTGTGTTTTCATCATGACTATGGATAATGAATTTTGTGTCAAAATTAACAAATTTTGAATGCTCAATTTTTGATTTGGAAAATTCTTTTATCGAACCATGAGGAACAACATTTTCTTTCATTCCAAGGCCACCTATGGCCATCTTTTCAAAATGTGTGTTTTCACCCCCATTTTTGAGTCTTGAGTTTGTGGACCTTAGAGCTGAATTTCCTACTTTAGTGTGCATTAATATGATAGAGGAATTTTCTGAACCACATGAGAATCATAATAGCCAAATAGCCTCCCATTAACCATACATTAATCCTCCTTTTGAAAGACCCTTAGACCCTATTAAAACCTTTTCCTTGATAGCCACATTACAATCCCAATACATTTCCCCACCCAATATCAACATGGATTTTCATTGCATAATTTTTTAAAATTTAAGTGTGGGGGGGGAATGGATTCCATTGTTTGGGTACCCTATTATTGATTTTCAACGAGTTATCATCTGTTTGAGGGCAAGCATCCATTTTAGTGTGGGGGATAGGTTTTCATTCAGTGTGTTTTGGGTAATGTGATGTACTTCCATTTATGTAATTTTGTAAATCTTATTGACAAGTTTTTAAAAAAAATTCAAAAATGATGAAAAAAAATCAAGAAAAAATTGAAAAAATGGGTTGTGTCTTGGGTAGGTCAAAAATCACTCTTCCTCAACCTTTGATCTTGTTATAACTATTACAATTAGTTTCGTGAGGAGATCAAACATGGGTTGGGATATGAGTGTGAGATATGTTTCAAGGTCAACTTTCAAAAAAACAATGAAAAAAAAGAAAAGAAAAAAAAGAACACTTACATTATATTCTTATTAGAAGAAGTTTTGTGGTTTGTAAATATTTCATCTTCTCATCCCCTTCAAATTTTCTTCCTCCATTGTGTCTTTCTTCACACAATCATTCTCTTGTAAATATGTGTTTTCATTTCCTTCCATGTTTTATTTTTAAAAAATGTGCATTGCTTTTTCTATGTTGGTGTTTTAACCCTCTTATTCTCTCTCTTGGACATTATACTCCTACTATCCCATAGCTATAGAAAAACCATTTAAAAACACCTCTTGATTCTTGTGAACTTTGGATAGGTATTGGAAGCTGAGATCTCTTTTCAAACTCTAAGATTTTCACTTTTGGTTGGTGAAAGAGTGAACCTCCACAAATGAATTATATCATCTTGAGAGGTGTGAGTTTTGAGTATCCACATTTTCCATTTCTAAATTTGAGCATGAAAAAATGAATTAGTTTTGAAACATTGTTTCTGTAACAACTTGTGGTGGAATTCAAAATGGATGAGTGAAATAGTCTAAACCTCCCCTGATTGGAGAAAACAAAATTTTAATATCTGTTGGTGACTGAAAATGATTTTGTTATGGTTTTATATTTGTTGCACATGAGGACATAAAAAAATCTAAGTGTGGGGGAGTTGATGTTATTAATATTTTCATGACTTATTATATACTCCCTTTAGTTATTTTATATGAAATGTGCATAATTTGTGTGAAATATTAATGTTTTAATATTAAGTATAATTTTTGAGCATTTTTAGAAGTAGTCCAATTGAGTCAGTTTACTGTTATAATAATAACTATCACTATACTGATCCAAATTGGGTGGTTCTTCTTTTTTAGGATTATATTTTCAATATAAAACATTTAATTAGAAGGCACCATGATCCAATTCTACCATTTGAAGGGTCATATGGTCCTCACAAACAAGACCAAAGAATCTGTGAAGAAACTAAACTATTCATGAAGATTGATTTACTGGGATAAATACAGAAGTTCAAATTTCATTATTATCCACCATATTTTGGGGGACAATATAAGTAGTCTAGGATAAAAATTTAAAGGCCTAATAATAACAACAAGGGGGGCCAAAATATGCATTGAAGTCCAGCCCACCATTCTGGCCGAGAAATAAAAGCAGTACACAAATATTAACATTTCACCTGATGTGTACATCCATTCGAGCTGATCTTTTTCAGTGTGAAATAGGATATATTTCTGGACAACTCTTTTGAAGAAATTATTTTTATTTTAGGGCATCTTACTATGCAAAAACCCATTCACATTTCGGCCATTGGAAAGTATGGATTGAAATAGACAAAATGACATTATTTATTAAAAACGACATAAATTTGGATAAAAAAGTCTATTGGAGGCCAAATTTTGAGGGTGGATAGAAGACATAAATATCTACATCTTTTAAGAAGACACCATCTCGTGATTCATCTTTATAGATTGTTAAATCTACGGTTCAAGTGGAGGGACATTTTTGGAATGCAAACAGTCCACTCCTTGGGATATAAATACTCTCCCCTTCTCTCCTTGAGAAGGGTTGGCACTTCAGAACTTAAGGAGGAGGTTTGTAATTACTAGAGATTTGACAAGGTCCTGGGAGGATATTATTTGATCTTGTTTCAACAAGCGATACCTCTCCTCCACTTCTCTTTCATGTTTGTGTATGTTTGCTTTCAATTGTAATTGTGTAACTTTGTTTTCATTTCAATCAAATTTTAGTGTTTCTTTATTCTTCAATACCTCTTATTCTTCTAAACCTTATGTATTATAATATTAATGGTCTTAAAATAGTTTGAATCATTTTAAATTACAGTCCCTTATTTTGCTTCCTCATTCAATCAAAAATCTATTTTTGATTCTCAAAATCTTTTGTGTGTGTGTTCGACACACTACTCTTTTCTTGTCCCTTTCTTTTTCTAATCTTTTTAAATAGTCACCATAAACATTAAACCTAGATTATCAAAAATCCTAATGGCTGAGTAAATATACCATTGGGGTGAGTTATAATTTGGGGATGTTAATTTATTGAGAGTTTTTCTCGATGAGTATTCTTTAAATTAATATTGTGTATGTTAAACTTAATATGTCATGGATTAATGATATGTTTTGTTTAACGAGTGGTTTCCATGGATTATTGGAACCATAAATACACTACCATAAATAATTTTTTATTGAGATTAGAACCCTAAGTTAAGTTAAGTCTTGGATTAAAGCCTTAACACTTAGGAATTACAATCAACGTCAACTTATGACATGGGTGTTAATTTAATGCAATACAAAGCAGGGCTCAAGGATATCACAAGCTTAACTCCCCAATAATGAACTCACCCCAATCATTATCAATTTTTTAAATCAATCATAATAAATTATTCATTTCAATTAAGCTCTGCAAACAACCCCCCCCCCCCCCAATTAGAATACAATCAACTAAAGACAAACGACTATTTCAAAGTATCATCACCGAGGATTCGACCTGAGTGCTGCTATACACATTAGCAGAGCACCGGAACATTGACCGGTCGATAGGCGAAAATCGTCTGTGCATTTCAATATTATAGGGGAATTAATAAGTCTAAATTGCATGATCATGAACTCATAGTGCCCGTACATTATAAGAAATGTTGTCTTATTAATATCTTCCTTCTTTACCTTCAACTGATGATATCTAGAATGAAGATCCACTTTTGAGAAGTATTGAGATCCTCGTAGTTAATCAAACAATTCATCAATCATTGAAAGAGAATAATTTTTCTTTATGGTGATCTTGTTGAGCTCCTGATAATCATTACACAGCTGCATTGAACCATCCTTATTCTTGAAAAAGAGCACTAACGCACCCCAAGCTGATGCACTATGTTGTATAAACCCTTTGTCCAAATTCTCTTGCAGCTATATCTATAACTCCTCTACTTTGATTTGGGCCATACTGTAGGGGAATTTTGAGATAGAAGTGTCTCCATGTATAAGATATATTGATAACTCTACCTCATGATCTGGGGGAAGTCCAGGTAACTCTTTGGGAAATACATCAGTGTATTCCCTAACAATGGGAATTCCCTCTAGTTGGATACCTTCCTTTGACTCAACTATTTGGGAAAGGTATGATTATTCATAGGGTGTCAACACCCACACCATTGATGGATTTTCCAAAGGAGATTCATTATTTTCCTTGCACTTTTATAGGATCATTGGATTTTTAGGAATATAAAATGATATTTCCTTTTCCATAAATTTGGTATGTTCTCTATATAATGAGATCCAATCCACACCCAGTATAGTGTTAAATTCCACTAAGGGGGTATTATGAGATTCACTAGAAGAATATTCCAATAGACGCTTATAGGATAAGAGGCTGACACTTGGGTAGAAATGATTACAACATTGTGTGTTTTTACAGATATCTCCACTTCAAGGTATCAGGACATTGATTCAAAATTTCTCAAAAACTTGTCAGATATAAAGGAATACATATAACCAGAATTAAATAAAACATTTTCCATTCTTGATTGAATAGGAATTATACCTTATACGACTTCATTTTTATGCTCCACTTTAGCAGCAGTGATGGAATAATCCTTCCCTTTATTCTTTGGATTTGGTGATTGTCGGTATTGATTACCCTCAAGGACCTATAGTTTAGTGAATTGTCTTGTATAGTTACATTTCTTACTACAATTAAAGCATTGAATCAGGGGTGGTAAATTAATAGGATCCTATATTTCCTCCGTCATTTTTATTGGCTTATTCATGTATCTTTGACATTCATGAGCTTGGTGGCCTTTTCTCCCACACTTTAATAATTTACCCATTCCTTTGAAGAAATTACAATGATGTTTCTTCCCACATTTTTTATATGTGGGTAGTTGGATCCTCTTTAATCTTTTTTCATTTAACCCACCATCTTGAAAATATATTCTTCTATACTTATCTCCATATCCATGGGACCATTCTCTAAACCTTATTTATACTTTGAGAGCACATCTAATCACTTCTTCATAACTCCCAAAGTATCTAATAGCTGTAGAATTTAGAAGGTTTGGTTTTAAACCACTAATGAATCTATATATTTTTCTATAATTGTTAATAACGAAACCTAATACATATATTTCAAGCCTTGTGAAGTTTTATTTATAAGTTGTGATATATTCACCTACCTTTTTCTTTAACTCTATAAATTCTCTCTCCATATTTTTTCAAAGAGTTCAAGGAAAATACTTATTAAGAAATATTTTCTTAAAGTCTTCCCAATCCATATCTATTATTCCATCCTTCATCTTGGTGTTCTTTATCAATACCCGTTATTTATCGGCTTCTCCATTTAAATAATAAATGGAAACAGTCACCTTCTCCTTATCAAAATAATGGAGCATAGAAAAGATCTTCTCTATTTAATTAACCCGCTATTCTATGACTAGTGGATTGGAAGATACACTATATGTTGGTGTTCATTAACATATAAATGACTCAATGGATATTTGACCATTCTTCAATGAAGGAAAATACTTCACATAGTTCAAGTTATTTTACATATCCTAAGACAACTGGGTAAGCATTTCCATGAAGTTTTTAACTCCACGTCCTAAGACATTGGAGACGTCATTCGGTAAATCGTTGCATTGTCCCGCACATGGGTTGTTGGCCTGATTTCTATGGGTTCCCAACATTTTCTAAACTAGAAAATGTTTTAAAAAAATATAAGTCAACAAAGTGTGAATAAATATTTTATTCTTTTGAACAGTTAAATCTTAGTAATATAGTATGGTATCTTTAGGTTTATCCTTTTACTAAAACAATGTTTCTTGGATATTTACATATACATAGACATATCCTAAGGGTTTTTACTAAAATTATATAATTATAATTCCCAAATTAACTAAACCATTCTCTGATACCAACTATAGTGACCTAATTTTTTTTTACATGACCATTACATCATTTTTAAGATAAAAAACATAATAGAGTTACAAACTAGGATCCAAAGGTTTAGTTTCTTGGGAAAATTAAGATCATACATCACTTATACATAATAAAATATAAACATTTATTTTAATTCTTCTTATTTATCCTTATAAAAGCTCGTGTTCTCCTTAGTACATATAATTATCTAAGGATATACAGCAAAGAAATGGGTGAGTTAAAATCCTAATATGAGGATGAATAAGTGACGTGAATCAATATAATGTGTGTGAGAATGATCATAATCATAATATCATAATCGTAGGATCATCATCATCATTATGGAAACATGTGATAAAGGTATGGATATGGGAATGCATAAAAATGAAACATCATGTCATATTGGTCAAATACTGCACATAGTTATGAACAAATCTAATATCATGTTCACATATAACATATGTTCATAATAATAAAACAATCATTATGGACAAATATATCATATTTTTCATACATATTACACATTATCTCATGAAATACATCACATTATTCAATGTATTAGAGGGATATATAATTTTAGTCCCACCTATCACATCATAATATTTACATAATCATGCATGTCACGTGGACCTTATAAAATATTAGTCATGAAATAACCCATGGAAATGAATTTATTTCATAAGTATTTAATAAATCATACATTCCCAAAAAAATATACCATGCTTTTTAATAAAATATCATTTTTCTTTGGATAAGAAACAACACATGAGGAGTCAAAGATTTTTTTTGGAAAGAAAAGTCATTTTAGGAAATCATAGTATTTGGCTTAATCAAGGTGGAAACATGTATATCCCAAAAAGGAAAGGGAATAATATTGAAATTATATTTAATTAAAATTAAATTAATTTCCAAACTAAAATTGGTTTTAAATAGGTAGAACCCAAAGAAAGGTAGTTGGGTTAGAGAATCCCCTTACCTTAATTCCCACTTTATTTTATTTCTTTTAATCCTCTGGAATAATAATCATAGATTTATTAAAATATTGATTAAAAATTAAATTATTATAATTTTTACCAATATTTATCAATTTTAATCATTTGACTATATTTCTAAATTTCTTTGGTTATAGGGTAGTCATTTTGATATCATGTTTTACTTAAAAATTTCTCGTTTTCCCTTGATTTTTCTATTTAGTTAAATGTAGTTAATACATTAGTATAATTAATTAAAGAATAATATAATACATAAAATTAAATTTTTATATATTATATATAATTCATAATATACATCCATGATGATGGTTGTATTTTTTAACATGGAAATGTATCTATAGGTGGTTAACCAGACTTTGACGGGATATTGTCAAAAGAGGAGGAAAGAGAATTTTTTAATTTATATATATATAGTAAATATGATAATTAAATTAGGCTAAAATAATTAATATAATTTTAAATTTCTGCATAATTAATTTTTATAAGGTTTGGTAGTGAATGTGGTGGTGAAAAAAAAAGAAAGATAAGTATAATAAGAAATAAAAAAAGGGAAGAGTTGATCGAAACTTACTTAATCTGACACTAAAACTTCCTTGATTTTTGGAGTTGTATTACTCTATAATTTACCTAAGGACTATAAGGGTATTTATATGAAAGATTTTGGTAGATATTAGGCTTTTTAAAGTGGGGTTGGGGTTATTTATATTTGAGGATTGGGTATTTTTAGAATAAAATATTAAATAAAATAATATATCAAAGGTAAAACTTGTAATAGTGAATTTTTTAAAATAAAAATAATATATAAATATAATATAATGATTTTGAATAATTTAAACCTATTTATAATTCTAATTAATTATTTTACTAAAAATTAAAGTGGAATGAAAGAAAAAATATTATTTTAAGGAATCACTTTTGACTTTAGGTTTTGTAAAATGATTTTTAGGTTTGGAATTTAAGTTTATTTTATTTTCATGAATCATTTGTGAAATTAAATATATCATGTCCAAAACACAAGTTATATAAAGTATTGGTTCATTATTACATCATGAATGATGTAATTTAAGATACACTGGTTATGTGAAAAAACTGTATTTTTACTATTCACCCAAGAATTGAAGTATTTCCAAAAAATACCAAAAAAATAACCCTTAGATAATTTCGACATGATGATTTAAAAAATTATATTAATTTTATCAAAATAAATCTCTAACATAGGTAATATTAATCTTTAATATAAAAATTATAATTTTTATAAAATAATTTAAAATACATTTTATAAAAAATATGCTTATATTTTCTTTGAGTTTTTTAATCATGATAAATTTTTTTGGAATTATATTATTTATATTTACATAAATAAATTAGCATAAATATTATTTATATCACAATTTATTATTTTGAGGTAAAATTACTATTCCAGTGGTAAGGTTATTATTCCCAACAATCATGTTACTATTCTCAACAGTTATGTTTCTATTCCAATTGTCACATTATTATTTCAATGGTTATATTACCTCTTATGAATTCCACTTAATTATTTCACTAAATATTCACCAAAATTCATCTCAAGGTTATATATTTTTATTTTCTAATATATTGATTGGTTTACTAATATTATGTTTCTTTTCTATAGTGTTGATAGTGGGAGCAATGATTCAAATGGATTAGGGTGATCCACACTTTCCCATTTTAGATTTTCTGTTTTATGTTTTTTTTAATTGTAATGTTTGTAATTTTAATTGGTTTCATTACTGATTAATGTAATAGTATTTATTCATGAAATAAATTATTTTCGGTTTCTTTATGTTTATAATATTATAAAGTGTATTTTAACACTCATTTATTTCAAGAGAAAAATATGATTTATAAACTTTGGTTTGTTACAATATAAATATCCATCTTGGATTAATATGGTTAAATTTTTTTGTTTACATTCCCTAGTTAGTGATTCCATAGTTGGGTGTCATATAAAATCATGTGAACTATTCTTGTTATCAATTTTCATTACTTAGTTTGGTTAATGAAGCACATAAAGACCGTTAATTAAATATATATTACCATAAAAATTAATTTATTTATAAAAGATGCAACACTTATTCCCAAATTTTAAAATAAATCCATATCTATCAAGTTTAGATACAGATATAATGTTTTTGGTAATTTATGGCACATAATAACAATAATTCATAACCAAGATCATTCTCATCAATAACATGAGGTGGTAGTCCCAAATAAACATTGAAACAAGTCTATCTCTATTGGATGCTTGTAGATCTACCTCCCCTTAGGTTATTTTACATAATCTTCTTTTATCCTATATTTGAATAGATATTTAGTAGCTATATTTTGTATCTAACACCCAATTAGTAAACATAGATAAATTTCACTTGATAACGAATTCACATGAAGTTTCCCCTTACTTATTTTTCTAGGTTCAGTTTTTCTTCTACTATCCCTTCTTTCCCCATGTGAAACAACTGCATCATGTTCCCTTTATTACACCTTTATCTTTCTCTTCTTTGAAGGATGTTTTGAAGAATATTTGTAACTAGATATCTTCACTAGGCCTTTCATTTTATTCACCATAATTATGGAATAATTTTCATGATTTATATACTTTTCAACTTGGTGAGGTAGATTGAAAATATCTGAGAGATACTTATCTATGTTTTTCATATTAAAATAAATAAAAATAGTGAAGAAACTCTAAGGGAGTGATGAAAGAACGATATTGGTGTGTATTTCATTAGGTGTCATAAACCCTAGAACCTCTAGGTGATCAATATAGCCAATGAGTTTGACTATATAAGGCCCATATAGCACACCTTTTCTTGGTTTTCTCTAAAAGAGTACCTTGGATATCTCAAATCATTCCTATATAGCTCTCTCCAGATATAGACTCTCGAGATGTTGTAGCATGCTATAAACATCCATGTCTTCATGTGACTCCATGAGTTTATTATACATGGATGAAAGCATTAAACATTGAATGTAGACCCCCTTTATCTAGTGTTTATCATAAACAAAAAAAACTTCATATCAATTGCCTCCTTATTAGGAATATTAGGTATTGATTATTCTATTACATAATATTTCCATTCATGGAACAACACTACCTATAGGAATCTAAACCATTCCAAGAAGTTAATTCTAGTAAGAAGATAGTCTTTCACCAAAATTGATCATATGGATATTGTGGTTAATGAACTTTACATTATTCTACAATTATAAAATATCATATTATTAGTACTGCACTTAATTACATTTTATTTCAGACTAATATTTTTCACTTTATTAGGTTTCCCACTATTTTATCAAGTCTCAACAGCCCTCTCCATTGAACTCAAAATATCTCATAAATATAGATATTCTAGTGGAAAGGATCCTTATTTCCCTTCTTATAATCTAGATAGAGTCCATGAAAATTATAAGAATGTAATTAGGTGGGTGTTCTTGCCAACTAAAAATTGGCTACTCCATGAACTGTTGAGAAGACTCCCCAATCCATAAATCTTGAAATTAATTTCATCAAAACTTTCCTATAAATTTGTATTGGATAGACGATGATCAATAAACCCAATAAAATTTTGGTTAATTTGGCCCACTATCTTAGTTCATACTTCCAGATAATTAAAGGTTCCCCTAATAGAGGCTGAACCAACACTTTAATTATGGGTTCATCTTAATTTAGATGATGGGAGGCTTAATAAATTAATATTAAATTGGGGGATTTTTTTATTTGGAGTAAATTTTTTAATTTTATCTTTAACATAAATTTTTAAAATAAATTTTATTCTACTTTAGGTATTAAGCATGTTCTGATAAAACATTTATTCATAATCCATTTAATTTAATTTCATCTTTAAATATTAGTTCATTTATTTATGTGATTATAGTCTTGAATCCATAAAATAAATCATGCATAATATGGAAACAAAATAAATAAATAAATTACATGATTATGATTTTATATAATGGTTGATTTATTGAGATGAAAATAAATTAACCTATGAACCTCGGGAAAAACTCCATGTACCAGTCTTGGTATGAGTTACAACATTCCTCATGTATACGTATATATATATCCCATGTTGGTTTGGTCTTAGTTCCATGTTGAACCACCACTTCCATGGCGCTTCCTTGACCTAACTCCATGAACCTTTGGATACTCCTTTTATTACATATGTATTATAACTCACTCACGGGTGAGGGGGGTCAAAGTATTAGTTAAGGGAAATTATATAAAATAATATTAGATATACAGGTCCTACATAATAAAAGAGGGAGGGATGACACATAATCCATCATATTTAATTTAATAATAAATAGTTGTAAACCCATGAAATAAAATAAATTAAATTAAAGAAACACATAAACATGTCTAGTCAAAGCTCGTGATCAATCATACACATGCAACGATTATGAATTTAATACAACTGGCTACTATTCCTTTCAATTTTTTATTCAATGAGATAAAATGAAAAAAAAATTAATACAATTAATTATATTATTAATAAATTAATTCAGTTTATCTTATTTCATACAATAATCTTGAAATTCCTATCTACTGTGATTTTAAATAAAATAATTTATTTTATTTTATTTAAAACATAATAAAATAAAATGCAGCTTTGTACTTGGGAAGAAACTCAATGATTTCCTATATGAACTACTTAGTATGGTTTAAATTTTAAAAAATATATTCATACAACATATTATGTACATGGAATTTGTTATAATTTCATGGTTTTTACTACCAATTTATTTTCACACAAAACACATGAAAATTGTGTATCCAGTATAACTTAATGTATTGATTCTTTAGTATACAATAACCACAAATGATTCATAGTTTCGAATATTTTATGGAATTAATTAAGTATTTAATTTAATATAAAACGTAATGACAGGAATGTACAATCAATTTAATGATCCACAGAACTTAGTCTGATGATTTTTATTAGATAAATTGATCAATTTTAATATTTTCTAATAAATAGGTAAAGTAAACAGTGTGTACAATCCAGTCACATTGTGTGTACTTCTCTCTACCAGATATCTATAGTACACTCCTAAAGTCTTGACATGTAATTATCATAGACATTTATGAATTACATGATCAATAGAAAGAATACATAGTGTGTACTTCAAGTTACACACCTTCCCATTTATACCTATTGTGTATTGAATACACATAGTGTATTCATTACACAATGTGGTTTCACCCTGTGTTTTCAAACATGAAAACATGTCGACTACATAATGTATAGTTAATATATATGGTGTGCAGTCAATTTATATGGTGTGTACTCTTGAAAATACATGTGCCACCCTAGATGGTCAATATGCAGTGCATTTATTTCACGTGGCATATACTAATTACACGACCACCCAGAATCCATGTCGGAATCCTTATTCATTGAATAAGGATACACGATATATAACAAAGAAGTACATGTCGTGTAGCCTTGTATTATCCAAATAGAATTATTTTACCTCTATATAAGTTATTAAGATGTGATCTTCATTACTTATTAACTGATCTTGGTAATATGAGTGAGAAATGGAGAAGAGGATGAAGATATTTCAATTATGGATCAATAAAGAATTAAAACATGAAATGAAATTTTTCTTTTAAATATGTAATGATCAAAAATTAATTATTTAAATATAAATTTGAATGTGACCCCCTTAATACCACTTGATGGTTTTGAGCACAGTGAAATCGCTTATTCAGGGCTGATCCGAACTTATAAAATGTGAAATTCAATGGATAATTCTCATATTATACATGATTTAAACATCATGGCCAAAAAAATCCAATTGACTATTGATAAGAATTAATTCTGAAACTAAGAGAAGATATTTTTCATGT
Source organism: Viscum album (assembly GCA_963277665.1). Classification (NCBI taxonomy): domain Eukaryota; kingdom Viridiplantae; phylum Streptophyta; class Magnoliopsida; order Santalales; family Viscaceae; genus Viscum; species Viscum album. Next base: position 1,687,242,103 of record OY728160.1, read on the forward strand.
TAAATTTTATAATTTATTTAATTGAATCATAAGAAATATTACCTCAATATTTATATCTTTATTTATAGTGTATGTTGATTTTATGAAACTCTTTTTGGTAATCTACCATTATGATTATAGGATAAAAGTATAGAGTCCCTCTAATGGTGATCCACACATACTCATATGATCTCTGAATAACACCAATGAATCATCATGTGTTTTTGTGATCGATTAATCATCATGCAATGTTTTTCTTGACCGCTTTACATATATTTGGTCTTGAATAAATTATCTTGATATCCTCATTATTTAGAGGATGTGAGATGGAAGGGGATAATTATAGATGAAAATATCTTGTGCACAATTATTCTTAATTAACATCTTTTAAAATGTATTAGTGGATTATTTATAAGCCAAGGGTTGGTATTTATAATTTAACTAATTTCACAAGTGACCTTAATAAAATGTTAAACCTATGTCTAACCCCATGCCATGTATTAAAATAATAATATTATTTTTATTCAATGGCATGCGCTAACTGGTGAAATGATAAATATTATTTCACCAAATTTCAAATTAATATTCATCATTAGACTCAATATTGGTCTATTAGTCCTCCTCAACATTTATTTGATTCCTGGATAAATTAAATATTTATTCATTTAAAAAATAAATAAATAAATAATATATATCTGTTTAATTTAAAAATTTCCTTGATAATAAATATTTATATAATTTATGCAATCATTTATCCTTAAGAAAATTATTCCTCGGTCTTGATAATAATATTTATTCCAATAATTAAATTCAAATATAATTTAATTTAGATCAACAGAAGCACTTAGTGTGTGACCCTATATGATTTTTCTTGTTGTAATTAGGTATATTTTCCTAATGTCCAATATTATTTTCGAGAAATGGGTCAAGGAACCTAAGAGAAATATGTTAATGTTGCAATGTCATCAACCACACATGAGCACTCACTGTGTAATATAATATCATTGTTACAATATCTCTTGACTTGAAAGATAAAATTTTTATTAAAATCAATAATCCCAATAAAAGGAAAGAAGTCATGGGGGTCTAAAGTAATGCAACCCCAAAGCATCATTTTTGATAAAATTCAAACCTTCAGTAGGAAAGGACCCCAAAGATGAGAAGGAAGAAAGAGTATTGTTTGATGTTTTCGTAGATGCCATAAAGTCCTCCACCATGTTTCCCTCCCTCCAGGTATGAGAGATCTCCATACACACCCCTATAATAGCCTGACATTGCCAGACTATATAAATAATGCTCCATGGAATCTTGCCTCTATTTTGCAGCGCATTTAACAGCACCAAGGAATCGGTTTCCACTGAAGACACCACCAAATTCCTGCACACACACATCTAAAAACCATATTTCATCAAGTAGATTTTACACTTGTGTAATCAACCAATATTCTCTATACATATTTGTTTAACTATCAAAAATAAAACTCATCATTACACCATATCCATGGAATTTAATTTTATAGTTCTGTTTCAATCAAAGATCCAAGATATCAAATTTCATTAATACAGAAGAGAAAAATACTTATTTCGCTAATTCATTTATAACACATCATTTGTGACACACCCAATGTACCCAAATTCACCATGAAATTTTATCATCATGGTTTATGGAAATACATCTAATTGTTTTATTCATGGAATGTATTTATAAAAATATTAAATTCTAAGTACCATTACACATTCTTGCAAACAATAAGATCCAATGAAACATAAAAATGTGGAATTCTTACTGGTAGGTCTGTTCTCATAATCTAAAATCTTGAAGATTTATAAGTTTAAACTTCATGAGAAGAAGTCTCATCCACTTATGATAACTCTCACCTGATAGTCAACATGCTATGTTCCCTATCATTGAATTTCATCTCATCATGGAACTAGGTTTAAAAATATCATCATGGAATTTCAAGGTTCTAATCATAGTAGGTAACTATTATTCCCTTTTCAATGTGATAAATACTCTAATACATTATTACGTTAAATTCATATAGAATAATGAATAAGATGTTTAATTAATATTCACTTCTTTTAATATACATGTAATCCAAAGTATAAACAGTCGGTTCTAGAACACCAACTCCAATATATAATAGGTGACCTACATTAGGTAAATCTATAGTGTATATAGTGAATCAAATAGGATTTTTTATTAGACTACACTAATATGGTTATACCATATGGTGTAATAGGTAATGGGATCTTGAAACTTTCTTTTTATTCCCATGGTAGAGAAGGAGCTCTAGGGATGTTAATTTCTGGATATTCTAACGAGACTACTCATGACATTGATAGATTCAGTAGTGTTGAACAATGTTACTTGTTTTTGGAAATAAATATGTTGATCAAACAATTTATCAATAATTTTTCATTTATTTTTATGCATAAAAACACTTTTATAATAATTATTTTATTTGTAAGCGTTTTATTAGATCATTATTTTCAAGAGAAAGATTTTCTAAAAAGTATTCTAGTTGTTTTAAAGAGTTCTAGAATCATTGTTTAAAAATTTATGTCGTAACCTAATGTTGGTATCCAAACTTATATTTATAAATCCACATTTGAGCTGAATTTTATGATCAGGAACCTAAATTTTCTGAAGGAAAATCATGTTTATATATATAATATTTAGTATGTACCTAACATAAGAAACCCATGTTGGTATCATAATATATGATCTATAAGTATATGTTTTGAATAAAATAAACACTAGAAACCATACATTTTTTATTATACTAATTCTGGTCAACCCTACGTTGAATTAGTCATATGTGGGTTTTTAATTTGGAATTATTAATAAGATTTATATTATGATTTTGCAGAATTAAATCTCTCAATAAAGAATATCAAGGGTCTTTTCAAAGGATCTTTGACAACATATTAATTTATTTTGTTTTATAATGGAATTTATGATTTTTAGTGGATGATTAAATTCAATTTTTAAATATGTTGATTTTTTTAAGATATTTATTTATCTTCTAGGATTTTCATATTTATTTGATTAGAATTAAAATAGGTTGATTATTTAATTCTCAAAAAGATATATCTATATGATAGTTTACCTTTTTCAATTATGATCTATTTTCTATAATTCTCAAGGAAAATATTAATCTCGTACTCTAATTTAACATTGGATATTTCGTATTATAGAAGAGATTATCATTTATGTTATAACTGCTTCTATTCAAATCTATTATTCTTATGTTTCAACTCATTAAATATTTTATAGGCTATACTTTGGAGACATGCATGTTATATTCATTATTGTGTGTATGACCCACTACTACAAAAATTGTTCTAACTACTAAGGTTTTATCTAAAAATATTCTCTAAAACAAGTTTGAATATTCTTTATAAGCAATGTGCTTTAAAATTATTCATATATTCCTCTGGAGATCACTTTATCTGTATGGTTCATCATTTCAATTTTAATGGTTTCAAAGTGAATTTCTCCAACCAAGGTAAATCTCTTTTGGTTTTGAACACTTTGGTGTTGAATGTTTTTAGGGATTCTATTAGACTAGTTTTAAATCCTTTTAAAATTTGTTATAACAAGTTGTAGTTTCTTTCACTTGACTGTCAAGATCCCTTAGAAAAGGATCTACTATTGAAATTCACCAGGCTCATGTAAATATGATTGGTGGAGTGTAATGGGGGGATATTTTGACCCAAACCAATATAAAACTATTATTTATTCTTCATTTAATTTTTTCTACATATTCTGTTAAATAAAATGGAACAATATTTATTATCAAATGAGGATAATTTCTAAAATATTAAAGTGCTTTTTAAAGGTCACAATTCACCCCTCCCCCCTCTTATGTCTTCATCATTATTCCAACCTAACAATTGGTCTAACATAAGTGTTCTATTGAATATTTTTTGTGATCTAGAATGATTGAGTTAAATATATAGACAAACAAAGATGTCAATGGATTAAATTAAACAATGTATGTCTATGATTATGGATTCATATTTAAATGGTGAAAATTATAGGTTTTTTAAAGATTGAATGGTTATATTTTTGAATAATCATGGTTTGAAATTTTATTTTCAAGGATATCATTCCATATGAAATTCCTAATGATGGACCAAAAAAATGGGATTCTTCTAAAGAATTGGAATATGATCTAAATTCAAGAGAAATGAATGAAATTATATGAAGACTTGTTCAATATGAGTTTAATTATATTTCTTATTATTCTAATACTTATAAAATGTTTTATACAATTTATATTAATTATGAAGGGACTATAAATGTTAGGCAATTAAGATAAAACTCTTTTAAATTGAAGTTTAATAATTTTATAATGTATAATGGCGGAAGTTTTACTTATTTTAATGGAATATTGATTGAAATATTCAATGTTTTTACTACTATTGAAACACTTGTTCCTGAACGAGACCAATCTTTGAAAGTTTTTATAGTTTTATCTATTGATGTAATGGTATTTATAATATAATTAGATAGTAAAATCCTATAAAAGAATTAGTGTTGATGGAATTTATTGGAACTCTTGTGATATATGAAACCAAATTAAATCTAAGGCTAAGGATCATATAATGATAAAAAAGGAAAACAAAACTCTCAAAGTTTCTATTCTCAAAGGTGAATATAAGTCAAAATAGGATGATATATTCTCTCATGATTCAAGTTGTTCAAATTAAAGAGAGGAACTTTCTTAAACAACTAAAAGATTCAACAGGTTTTATAAAAAGATAAAAGTGTTTAATAAACCTTTCAATGACTAAATTAAATGTGGTTACGAACTAAAATAAATTAGAATCTATGAATTTAATATGTTGGGATATATCAAACTTGATTTCCTATAGCTAAAGGAAATGATAAAAATAGAGAATAAGGAAAATAGACTTCAAATAAAATATGAGTATGAAAGAAAAGGTAATAAGGATATGAAGGATACCTAGAGTTTATCTAAAGATTATATAATTTCATCAAGTTATTAATATAAATAAGAATAATCAAATCAGAAATAAAATATGTTCTTTATGACTAAATAAGTTTAGGTACAATCTTATTATTCTTCTATTTCTAATTATAAAAATTTCTCCAGTGATAAATTGGTGTAATATTATTCTATTCAAGATTAATAATATGAATATATAAATAAAAAAGAATAATTATCTTAAGAATATTCATAATATTTTCCTAATTGATAAATTTATTATGCTAAAATAGCACTTATAATTGAAAAAAATATACAAATTTGCTTCAAACTATGTTGAACATGAAAGTAAAATTAAATAATTACTTGTTTAAGTAGAATCCTGAAAAATTGATTCTAGTTTTTTTACTATATAATAAGATAATTTAAATAAAATAATTGGAAAAAATTTCATATAAAAGAAAAATATTTAATTTGTAGTAACGGTGAAAAACCTAAACTGTACGAAAATTATTTTTTCTTAGTTCAAAAAATCATAGCATGTCTAATGTTACTTATTTTTATTATTTCATTAATGGTCACTATATTAATAATGTTTTCTTGATGGATCCTTGAACTAGAATTGTAAATAAAGATTATATTTCTAAATAATTTTCTACAGTTAATTCTGGAGTTTCTAGTAAAATTAAACAAATCTAGTTACCGAGATCATTTCATGTTGAAACTACAGGACTGAAATACATTTGGGTACCAAAATAAATTCTTATTTGATATTTTTTTAGGTCAAAATCCATAGGGACAAGAATTTTATATGGTATATGGATAGTGATTGTTCATATACTATGGGTAGAGAATTTTCTAACTTTTATACACTATATAAAGTTAAGGGAAGTTTAGTTCCCTTTTATGAGAATGATAAAGGGAAGATTATTAGAGTTGGTTTAGTTGGGGATCCAAAATCTATACTGATCAACAAGGGTTTATATGTTCAAGGGTTGGATCATAATCTAATTAGTATATCTCAACTCTATACTGATGGTTTTAAAATTTATTTCTCTAATGATGTTTGTTATTTTGTTGAGACTAAATTGCTTATGTTTGGAGTTCCTAGATTAGAAAATGTTTATACTTTAGACCTTAATTTCATGTGTGAAAAAAATGTGAATTTTTTAAATACTGAAGTAATTGAATCCAGGATATGGAATATAAGTATTTTTCATTACAATATATTTTTTCGATATAAATTATCTAAGAATAATCTAGTTTCTTATCTTCCTTGTCATAAGTTAAATGTGAAAATACTTAGTGATACATGCCAAATAGGAAAGTAAGATAATCCATATTTCAAATTAATCAATATAATTACTATATATAAACCTTTAAAATTATCTACATGGATTTTTTTAGACCTTCAAGAGTAGTAAGATTATATTTAATATTCTTTATATATGTTCAGTTAATTATTTTTTTAGATTTACTTAGGTTTAATTTTTTAAGTTTAAATGTAAATATTTTTTAGTATTTATGATTTTTTATAAGTTGGTTCAAATGAAAAATATTTTAAAATAATATCATTGAGAATTGATCATGGAGGAGAATTTTAGAATCTATAATTTAATTATTTTGGCTCAAATACGGATATTAAATGTACTTTTTTCTCCAAGAACACCTTGAAAATGGTATTTTTGAAAGTATAAATAGAATCATTCATGAAATGGATAGAACTATGTTTAATGGGTATATTTTACTTACTTATTTTTTGGAATAAATTGTTAATACATCAAGTCATATTATTAGTATAATTTTAATGAGACCTCTTCTTAAAAATACACCTTATGTGATATAGAATAATAGAAAATCTAAAGTTGTATACTTTAAATTTTTTTAATTCATGGTGAATATCTTTAATAATAATGAAAATCTAGGTAAGTTTGATCCAAAAGTAGATAAAGGAATCTTTCTTGGGTATTCTGCTACTTGTAAAGCTTTTAGAGGGTTTAATAAAAACTCAAGGATATTTGAAGAATTTTTCATGTGAAGTTTGATGAGGGTGGTCAATTTAGTCTTAATAAAATAAAAATACATTAAGTAATTGATTATTCAAATAACTTGAGGCTTGATTATTTGAATGATAAGTTTTAAAGTAAATTAGACCATGATCATGATCAATCCAATTTGGAAAAAAATGAAATTTAGGAACCTGAATGTGTATTACCTAGGTAAACTAGGAATTTGAAGGACCATCATTTAAATATTATTATAGGAGATCTATATTAAGTAGTTAGGACTTCGAGGAATATCGGAAACCAATAATATTTATCTAACTTTGTATCCCAATTTGCACCCAAGTCTGTAAAATAATCTTTAAATGATGAGAGTTAGATGTTGGATATACAAGAAGATATAATTCAGTTTAAGAAAAAAAATTGGAATTAGTTGATAGACCCTCAGTCTGTAAGAACCCCGGTTTTGAGCCAGTAAGACATTGAAATTCTCTTGATATGATTCCAGAGCAGGGCGTTCTGACGGTGTGCGATTTCGATCCCTGGTGTAGCCAGAATTGATTTTGGCATGCGTTCACACTGGGTGAGCTAAATAAATAGAATAACTCATGAAAGGTATCTCGGACGGGAAAACTAAGGGTACCGTTGAGTCCAGAACGTGCCGTTTACCCTAGGATGGGTATAATTTTCGCGGGCACGGGCCAACTGTGAAAAATGCCCCCAGGGGCATTTTCGTAATTTGACATTCGCGGGCGTCGAATTTTATAACTCTTGAACAAAGGATTGAATTAAAATTTTGAGGCTTCCACTGCGCTCAGGGCATGGTGTTTACCCTAAGGGAGGCTTAATCTTGGCCCCGAAGAAAGTTCGGGTACGGGCCGACGAGCGGGTGGTTAAGTGTGTTTTTTTTATTTAAACACACCACACACCCTATTCACCCCTCCTTGGAAATTCTTCTCTGGCACAAGGGCTCTCAACAAGCATCCACCCTCTCCTCCATCACTCTGGAAAGGTGCGGCGACTTCGGCATCCCGATCGTGAAGCATCGGGTAAAGCCCCTTGAGGTAGGCTCGTGTTTATCTTTTTTTTATTACCATAATCTTAAATTTAATTTAGTCGCGTTTAATTGTTGTCCAATTTTCGATCGAAGCCCCTGGTTTCTTAGGGCTCGATTTTATCTTTACAACGATTCTTTCGGATCAATTTTTGGAGTCCTGGGGTGCCTGGGGTGGCCCCGAGAAGATTTCTGGCCAAATACCCAATTTTTCCGGTGGATCCAGGGTGGTCCGGCGACTCATGGTGGCGGCGGAAAGCTTCGGCATGGTGGCGGAGGTGGCGGCTCTGACTCCAAGTGTTGGCGCAACTCGCAGGCGGCGGGCTCCAGCTCCAGGCGGCGGCACGACTTGCAAGCGGCGGCGCGGTGCTTCGAACAGGCGGCGGCGGTCATCCGGTTAGACTGGGGTCGCGGCGCGACCCCTCAGTGGGGAACGAGACTCGCTGGAAGCGGGTCTCCGCGTAGACCAAGGACCGGCCATGAGGGCCGGTTGGCTGAAGCGGGGATCGCGGGTCCGCGGTCGGCCCGCGCGGCAAAGCTGCGGGCCGGCGCAACGAGCCGGGCCGGTCCAGCCCAAGGGGCTTTTCCCCTCTTGCTTCGGACACCCATAAATATCACTACGGGTGTCCGTTTTACATGCCATCTGTGGCAGGGTAATCCTAGTCTCGAGGAGTATGTTTTGAGGTGGTTTAGGGGATTTTTAAATCCTAGAACAGGAGCTCGGTGGTGCGTCACGCGCGTTAAGTGCTACGCTGGGATTCTTGTTTTGGTTGGCGCTGACGCATCCGATGTCCAATTTGAGCACTGTCAACGGCGGTGCGACCCTAGAGTCGAGATGTAGACTTCCTGTATGGTTTAGGTAATTGAAGTGGGAGTTGATATGTGGGACCTACAGGCCGTCTTTGTGATGTGTGTTGCATTTTTGCACCTTTTTCACCAGATTTCCGTTCGGGCGTATCAGTAGTCGTTTCTGTGTGTTTTGCCGAGACCATCGCGATGGCGCAGTTCGCCCGATGAGTATCAGAGCCGGGGTGCGGGCCCACACAATCTGACTATAGTGAATAATACCATATTCACCAGTTGTCTATTTCGGGCGAGTAAGTAGTCTATCTCGCATGTTTTCATGCGATAAATAAAATGGTGCAACCCGTTTGGGCATGTGGAGCCTCCTTTGAGATCATGTTAGCGTGGGGTGGAGATATTATTTTTATGCACTCCGAAACAATGCACGGTGGCGTTGATAGTGACACCTAGTGATATCAGTAGCAATGTGGAGCTAACAGGATGATTCTGGGTCTACCCTCCAGCAGGGCTGGGCAGTGGGTCGTCTGTCGACGTGTTCCAGGTCTACCCTCCAGCAGGGCTGAGCAGTGGGTCGCATGTCGACGTGTTTCGGGTTTACCCTCCAGTAGGGCTGGGCAGTGGGTCACCCATCATCTTGTTCTAGGTCTACCCTCTAGCAGGGCTGGGTAGTGGGTCGCCTGTCAACGTGTTCCAGGTCTACCCTCCAGCAGGGCTGGGCAGTGGGTCGCATGTCGACGTGTTCCGGGTTTACCCCCCAGTAGGGCTGGGCAGTGGGACACCCGTCTATTTATTCCAGGTCTACCCTCCAGCTGGGCTGGGCAGTGGGTCGCCTGATGATGTACTAGGGTTTACCCTCCAGTGGGGCAGGGCAGTGGGTCACCCGCTGATGTTTCAGACTCATCCCTTCTCATGCGGCTAGTCGGTGACTTTTTCCTCCATGACTACCAGAGCAAGACCTTGATTGTGTGGATCAGTGGAGTGTCAGATTTTAACATTACCTAACGACCCATGAGGAAGAGGGGTACTTTTCCCACTAAGACGCATCCTTGATACGTGACTTAAAACCGTTCGGGCGAGTCAGTGCCGCCCAAAGCGGATAGTATTGAAGTGTGGTGATTGAACCCCTCTGACTTGGGTTTCCAAGGGGGACGAGACGAGATGTTGGGCTGTGAGGATGGATTTACATGGAACTGATGGCAACTTATCCTGGGCTGATCTTGGAGATGGAGATCCCCCTTACACACTATTTGGGTTTCTTGTTGATCATATATATATATATATATATATATATTTATATATATAATTGGACCCTACTTTCGTTCCCACTCCCAGGGTTCCATTCCTACGTATCTTTGTCGGGTGGAGCTATACTCTCTTTACTAAAATTTTCTATTGTTCTTGTTAGTCTAGTGCTTACCTCTTTAGTGGCTTCTTTGTTTCTCCCTCAAGATTTCAGGGCATTCTACTGAGTATCCTTATACTCACCCCTGCTTGGTCTTTTCCCGTACCTGGTGTTCCCTTGCAGACGACGGACAGGTCGATCATGACTACGGAGGAGCGTAGAGGTCATAGTAGTTGGAGCAGTGTATTGCGGTCATGCTAGAGTATTCAGGTGGGATACTATCCAGTCGTCTTCTTTTTTTCACCTGTTTCCGGGTTGTGGCATCTTTTTGGTTGGGCGCGTGTTTTCCCTTTTTACTTTTCAGTCTACTTGTCAGTACTTCCAACACTTTACTTACTCTTTTTAGTTGTTGATGCATGACTGTGGTTGGGGTATAACTTCCTGTCTTTTGGATTCCTTTTTACTCTACACTACTGTGTTGTGTGGGTTGTGAGTGCGTGAGTACAAGTACTTAGGCGAAGGCCTCCCTGAGATTTTTACGCCTTCGGCACTGGTCTCCAGCCTCTAGCCTATGGAGGCGGGCTTGAGGTAGTTGGGTCTCGGGACCAGTAGGGTCGGGTAATGACAAAGTGGTATCAGAGGTGGTTCGTTCCTTGGGGCACTGTTCGGACGTCCCTAAAAAGGAATTGTTTGGGTTTTAGGGCAATGATGTTGACGTGTCTTGAGAGCAGATCTCAGGCCAGGGAGTCCAGTAATGGTATGGGCGGCTGACGTATCCATTCACCAGGACCCTGATAACCTGCTTTTTGACTCGGAATGCTGAGACTTGTTTCAGGGAATTTTGAAACATGAATCCCATAGGAATGAGTCTTTGACCATCTTTTTTTGAGTCAGCTCCCCTTTGTTATTACTGTTATGTATATATATGCTCATCTGATCGTGGTATCACTTGATGATTTTCAGGATTCCCCCATGACGACAGCCAGCCAGGTTACCCTCTCCAGCTCGTGACGACGATCTGGCTAGTGAAGAGGCGTCAGTTTAGGGACCCTCACGTGATCCCCTTCCACCCAGTGCTTCAGCAGTATCCCCTGCACCTGAGGATCGGCAGTTAGTATCGGCAGCTCAGGATGAGGTTGCGCACAGACTGAGCGCGCTTCGAGACTTCCAGCGTCAGAGGCCGACGAGGTTCCACGGGGACCCGGATCCCCAGGTGGAGGAGGATTGGCTTGAGTTAGTGGCATGACTCTTCAGGCTGGTACAGACCCCAGCAGACCAGATGGTGGCCCTAACCTCCAGTCTTTTCCTTGGGACAGCCGGGCGATGGTGGGATCTGGTGACGCAGACCCATGACGAGTCGTCCCTCACATGGGGTGGCTTCCAGCTACTTTTTTGGGAGGAGTACTCCCCCTCAATTTTGCGCTCCATTCGGATCCAAGAGCTTATGGAGATAAAGCAGGGAGGGATTTCCGTTGCCCAGTACTCAGCCCGGTTCACTGATCTTACGCACTACTCGCAGGACATGATCCTCAACAGCTACTTCCGGGTGCGGAAGTTTGAGCAGGGTCTTCGCAGGGATATCTGAGCTAGTGTGGTGCCCTTGTGCATACCCACTTACGCCGGGGTGTTGGAGAGGGCGCTTGTGACTGAGATCTTCCTGGCCGAGGGGCGCCAGATAGCAGGACCTAGCAATGGTTGTTTTAGAGCATAGTCTTCGGCAGGCAGACGACAGAGGGCTGGGCCTCAGCCAAGGAGGTCCTTCTGTGAGCAGACCGAGGGCCAGGGCCGCACACCGTAGTGGTGTCGTAGGGCACCGGGGCAGACAGGGGAGAGCCGATGCTATGCTTGTGACGGACTGGGTCACCTAGCATGGGATTGCCCGACCAGGCGTACAGATCAGTCGTGGTAGGAAGTGGGCGCACCGCAGAGGCAGAGGCAGCGCCGTGACCACGGGTCACCTAGGCGAGGACCCGGCGGTCCTGAGGGAGGCGGCGCAGGCAGAGCGGCAGAACCAGGAGGTGGGGGATGACGTTTCGAGTTTCCCCCACTGCCACCACCGGGCAGCCCACGCCAGGCTCAGGGAGTTGGTGGTAGGGGTCGCGGGCAGCTTCAGGCCATGGGTGTTCGAGACCCTCCAGCACATGAGATGGTTCGAGGTATGCTTTGTGTTTACTCCACACTTGCTTTAGTACTAGTAGACACAGGCGCCAACCATTCCTTTATATCACTGTTGTTGGTATGAGAGTTGGGGATTCCAGTAGAGGCGCTGACACCTGCACTTAGCCTTGAGGTTCTTACGGGAAGTGCCTCATTGGTGACTTTTATCTGCAGACAGTGCGAACTGTCGTTCGGGGGAGGGAGTTTCATGTGGGACCTTCTCGTTATCACGATGGAACCTTACGACATCATCCTGGGAATGGATTGGCTTTCTATGGTTCACGCTCAAATCGACTGCCGTCACAGACGAGTCAGAGTCGAGTTTTCTGATGGGATGAGGTTCACCATCCTTGGTGAACAAGACCTCGTGGTAGAGTAGATGGGTACTCTGAGTAGGAGACCCCGACCTTTTTCGCACCAGCTGGAGAGCATGGCCCTCGGAGCAGCGGATGCTACAGACACCTGGATCCCTACCGTGGTAGAGGAATACATGGACGTCTTTCCCGAGGATGTTTCAGGACTACCTCCGAGGCGAGAGATGGAGTTCTTCATTGACTTGCAGCCGGGGACTGCTCTGATATCTTGTGCAGCATATCGGATGGCACCCATAGAGCTTCGAGAGCTACGACTTCAGTTGGATGACCTTCGTGAGAAGGGATTCATCAGACCCAGTGTGTCCCCCTAGGCAGCTCTAGTTCTATTTGTGAAAAATCCAGATGGGAGTCTACGGCTTTGTGTGGATTATCGTTGCCTGAATCATGCCACGATAAAGAACAAGTGCCCTTTTCCGACGATCGACGACCTCTTTGACCAGTTGCGAGGTGCGAAGTGGTTCTCGAAGATCGATCTTCGATCTGGCTACCACCAGTTGCGGGTTTGTGAGGATGATATTCCGAAGCTGGCCTTCTGTTGTCGATATGGGCACTATGATTTTATGGTGATTCCCTTTGGTGTGACAAATTCCCATGCCGTCTTCATAGCTTTGATGAACCAGATTTTCCAGCCGTACTTGGACCGGTTTTTGGTTGTCTTTATTGACGACATACTCATTTACTCGGAGACAGAGTAGGAGCACGTGGTGCATTTTATGATGGTCCTAGATTTACTTCGATAGCACTAGCTATACGGGAAGCTCTCGAAGTTCTAGTTCTGGATTCACAAGATTCACTTTTTGGGGCACGTCATTACAGAACATGGTTTGGTTGTAGATCCCTCAAAGATAAAAGCAGTGCTTTCTTGGGAGCCACCCAAGAATGCGTCTGAGGTGCGGAGTTTCCTTGGGTTGGCAGGGTACTACATGAGGTTTGTGGAGGACTTCTCTAGGATTGCTTCCCCTTTGACCGCATTGACACGGAAGGGGCGACCGTTTACCTGGACTGATCAGTGCAAGCAGGACTTCGAGGAGTTGAGGCAGAGGCTGATTAGTGCACCAGTGTTGAGGCTGCCATAGGAGGGTGTTGAATGTTCGTATATTGCGACGCTTCAGGAGCTGGGCTTGGGTGCGTGCTGATACAGCAGCGGGCAGTGATTGCATATGGGTCGAGGTAGTTGAGGCCCCATGAGCAGAATTATGCGACTCACGATTTGGATCTGGAATCGGTAGTCTTCACTTTGAGGCTATGGAGACACTACCTTTTGGGTGAAATTTTTTTGGTCTACTCAGATCACCAGAGCCTCAAGTATATCTTCACTCAGAGGGATTTGAACCTGATGCAGAGGCACTGGATGGAGTTTCTGTAGGACTATGATTTCGAGATAGTCTACACTCTAGGGAAGGGAAACGTAGTAGCAGATGCCCTTAGCAGTAAGTCCCAGGCTCACCTAGTGTGGGAAGCTTCAGAGCAGTTGGCTTCCCTTCGGCTGACCTTGGTGGAGCAGGAGGGTAAAGCTTTTCTACAGTCGATAGTGTTGACTTCTTTGCTCCTTGAGCGTGTGAGAGAGTCGTAGCTGGGAGATGTTGATAGCGAGGTACTTCATGATCAGATATCCACGGGAAACGCACCCGATGGGTATTCTGAAGGAGGGAATCATGAGATCTCGTTTCAGGGGTGAGTTGTAGTATCGGTGGAGATGCAAGAGGAGGTGATGCGGGAGTTCCACACTTATCCCTTGTCCGTACATCCCAGTGTGGGGAAGATGTACAGAGACCTTCAGCGGCATTTTTGGTGGTCTGGCGTGAAGCGAAGCGTAGCCGAGTTCATTTCTCGGTGTCTTACCTGTCAGCAGGTGAAGGCAGAGCACCAGGTTCCAGCAGGGTTGTTGCAGCCCCTTGATATCCCAGAGTGGAAGTGGGACGGCGTATCTATCGATTTCGTCATAGGGATTCCGTGCACAGCGAAGGGCCATGACTCCATTTGGGTGATAGTGGACCGACTCACGAATTTGGCGCACTTCCTTGCTATCAGGGAGAAGAGCTCAATGAATAGTATAGGATAGTTATATGTTTGGGAGATAGTCCGTCTTCATGGAGTACCCTCAACGTTCGTCTCCGACCGTGATGTGCAGTTTACATCACGGTTATGGAGAGGCCTGCAGGAGGCATTCGGGACTCAGTTACGGATGAGTACATCTTTTCACCCCCAGACTGATGGGCATACCGAGCGCACTATCCAATTGTTGGAGGATATGTTCAGGGCGTGCGTGTTAGACTTTGGCCAGAGCTGGGAGGATCACCTTCCCTTGGTATAGTTTTCATATAAAAACAGTTACCACTCTACTATTGGAATGGAACCTTTCGAGGCCCTCTACGGGAGACCCTACAGGTCACCCTTGTGCTGGACAGAGTTTGGGGAGACCTCCCTCATGGTCCAAGAGTCGGTACAGGTGATGACGGAGAAGCTGCAGGTCATTCGTGTGCGGATGAGGACGGCTCAGAGCAGACAGAAGTCCTATGCAGACCGGCGTCGCAGGCCCTTGGAGTTTGAGCAGGGAGACTATGTCTTTTTGAGAGTCTCCCCATGGCGTGGAACATGGAGGTTCGGTCGGGGAGGCAAGCAGTCCCCGAGGATCATTGGGCCCTTTGAGATCGTGCACTGGGTTAGTGAGGTCACCTACCGTCTCGCTCTACCCCCGCAGCTGGAGAGAGTACATGACGTCTTCCACGTGTCGCAGCTGAGGAAATACGTGCACGACCCCATGCACTTCATCGACTGGGGAGAGCTGGACATTGAGTATGGAGCCACCTTTTTGGAGCACTCGGTGGCGATTGAGGACCGGTAGTAGCGTACTCTGCGCGGATGGGTCATTCCTCTAGTTCGTGTGTTGTGGCAGCATGGGAGGGTGCAGGAGAGCACCCGGGAGCGAGAGAGCCAGATGTGGGCTTAGTACCCCAAGCTGTTTTTGTTGTTTTGTTTTTCAGGGATGAAAAACGTGAAGGAGGGAATGATGTAAGAACCCCGGTTTTGAGCCTGTAAGACTTTGAAATTCTCTTGATATGATTCCAGAGCAGGGCGTTCTGACGGTGTGCGATTTCGAGCCCCGGTGTAGCCGGAATTGATTTTGGCATGCGTTCACACTGGGTGAGCTAAATAAATAGAATAACTCATGAACGGTAGCTCCTATGGGAAAACCGAGGGCATCGTTGAGTCTAGAACGTGTCGTTTACCCTAGGAGGGGTATAATTTTCGCGGGCGCGGGCCAACTGTGAAAAATACCCCCAGAGTCATTTTCGTAATTTGGAGGTCACGGGCGTCGAATTTTATAACTCTTGAATGAAGGCCCGGATTAAAATTTTGAGGCTTCCATTGCGCTCAGGGCATGGCATTTACCCTAAGGGAGGCTTAATCCCGGCCCCGACGAATGTTCGGGTACGGGCCGACAAGCGAGTGGTTAAGTGTGTTTTTTTTATTTAAACACACTACCCACCCTATTCACCCATCCATGAACATTCTTCCCAAGAACAAGGGCTCTCAACAAGCATCCACTCTCTCCTCCATCATTCCGGCAAGGCACGGAGGTTCCGGCATCCCGATCGTGAATCTTCGATCAAAGCCCCTTGAGGTAGGCTCGTGTTTATCTTTTTTTTATTCCCGCAATCTTCAATTTAATTTAGTCACATAAAATTGTTGTCCGATCATCGAGAGAAGCCCCTGGTTTCATAGGGCTCGATTTTATCTTCATAATGATCCTTTTGGATCAATTTTTGGAGTCCTGGGGTGCCCGGGGTGGCCCCGGGAAGTTTTCCGGCCAAATACCCCATATTTCCGGTGGATCCAGGGTGGTCCGGTGACTCATGGCGGCGGCGGAGAGCTCCGACATGGTGGCGCAGGTGGTGGCTCTGACTCCAGGCGATTTTGCGGCTCGTAGGTGGCAGTCTCCGGATCCAGGTGGTCGCGCGGCTTGCAGGCGGTGGCGTGGTGCTTCGAACGGGCGACGACGGTTGTCCGGGTAGATAGGGGTCGCGGCGCGACCCCTCGGTGGGGAACGAGGCCCGCTGGAAGCGGGTCTCCGCGTAGACCAAGAACCGGCCACGAGGGCCGGTCAGCTGAAGCGGGGACCGCGGGTCCGTGGCCGGCCCACGCTGCAAAGCCGCGGGCCGGCGCCGCGAGCCAGGCCGGCAAGCACGGGCCGGTCCAGCCCAAGGGGCTTGTCCCCTCTGGCTTCGGACACCCGTAAATATCACTACAGGTGTCCATTTTACACGACGTCTATGGAAGGGTAATCCTCGTCTTGAGGAGTATGTTTTGAGGTGGTTTTGGGGATTTTTAATTCCTGGAACAGGAGATCGGTGGTGCGTCACGCGCGTTAAGTGCTACGTCGAGATTCTTGTTTTGGTTGGCGCGGACAAATCCGATGTCCGATTTCAGCACTGTCAATGACGGTGTGACCCTGGCGTCAAGGCAGAGACTTCCATTATGGTTTTGGGCATTGAAGAGGGAGTTGAGACGTGGGCCCTACGGGTCATCTTTGTGATGCGTGGTGCGTTTTTTCTCCTTTTTCACCAGACGTCCGTTCGGGGCTTATGAGTAGTCGTTTCTCTATGTTTTGCCGAGAGCATTGCGATGGCGTAGTTCGCCCGACGAGTATCAGAGCCGGGGTGTGGGCCCACACAGGCCGGCTACGGTGAATAGTACCATATTCACCGGTTGTCCGTTTCGGGTGAGTAAGTAGTCTATCTCGCGTGTTTTTCCGCAATAAATGCAATAGTGCAACCCGTTTGGGCATGTGGATCCTCCTTTGAGATCATATTAGCGTGGGGTGGAGATATTCTTTTTACGCACTCCGAACCAATGCATGGTGGCATTGATAGTGACACCTGGTGATGTCAATAGCAATGCGGAGCTAACAGGATGATTCCAGGTCTACCCTCCAGCAGGGCTGGGCAGTGGGTCACTCGTCGTCTTCTTTCAGGGTCTACCCTTCAACAGGGCTGGGCAGTGGGTCTCATGTCGACGTGTTTCGGGTTTACCCTCCAGCAGGGCTGGGCAGTGGGTCACCCGTTGTCTTGTTCCAGGTCTACCCTCCAGTAGGGCTGGGCAGTGGGTCGCCTGTCAACGTGTTCCAGGTCTACCCTCCAGTAGGGTTGAGCAGTGGGTCACCCATAGATTTATTCTAGGTCTACCCTTCAGCCGCACTAGGAAGTGGGTTGCCTGATGATGTACTAGGGTTTTCCCTCCAGCGGGGCTGGTCAGTGGGTCACCCGTTGATGTTTCAGACTCATCCCTTCTCATGTGGCTAGTCAGTGACTTTTTCCTCCATGACTACCGGAGCGGGACCTTGATTGTGCATATCAGTGGAGTGTTAGTTTTTAACATTACCTAAGGACCCACGAAGAAGAGGGGTACTTTTCCCACTGAGACGCGTCCTTGAGACGCGACCTAAAACCGTGCGGGCGAGTCAGTGCCGCCCAAAGAGGATAGTATTGAAGTGCGGTGATTGAACCCCTCTAACATGGGTTTCCTATGGGGACGAGACGAGATATTGGGATTTGAGGATGGATTTACTTGGAACTGATGGTCACTTATCCTGGGCTAATCTTGGAGATGGAGATCACCCTTACACTCTTTGGGTCTCTTGTTGAGCATATATATATATATATATATCTATAATTGGACCCTACTTTCGTTCCCACTCCTTGGGGTCTGTGCCTACTTATCTCTGTCAGGTGGAGTTGTACTCTCTATACTAAACTTTTCTATTGTTCTTGTTAGTCTACTGATCATCTCTTTAGTTCTTTCTTTGTTGATCCCTTGAGATTTCGGGGCATCCTACTGAGTATCCTTATACTCACCCCTGCTTGGGATTTTCCGGTACCTGGTGTGCCCTTGCAGACGACGGACAGGTCAATCGTGACTACGGAGGAGCGTAGAGGTCACAGCAGTTGGAGCAGTGTACCGTGGTCATGCTAGAGTATTCAGGTGGGAGTCTATCCAGTCATCTTTTTTTGTTCACTTGTTTCCGGTTTGTGGCATCTTTGTGGTTGGGCGCGTGTTTTCCCTTTTTACTTTTCAGTCTACTTGTCAATACTTCCAACACTTTACTTAATCTTTTTAGTTTTTGATGCATGACTGTGGTTGGGCTATAGCTTCTTGTCTTTTGGTTTACTTTTTACTCTGCACTACTGTGTCGTGTGGGTTGTGTGTGCGTGAGTACAAGTACTTAGGCGAAGGCCTCCCCGAGATTGTTACACCTTCGGCGCTGGTCGCCAGTCTCTAGCCTATGGACGCGGGCTTGAGGTAGTTGCAACTCAGGACCGGTAGGGTCGGGTTGTGAAAAAGTGGTATCAGAGGTGGTTCGTTCCTTGGGGCACTGTTCGAACATCCCTAAAAATGAATTGGTTGGGTTTTAGGGAAATGATGTTGACGTGCCTCAAGAGCAGCTCTCAGGACAGGGAGTCCAGTAATGGTACGAGCGGCTGACGTATCCATTCACCAGGACCCTGATAACCTTCTTGTCGACTCGGCATGATGAGACTTGTTGCAGGGAATTTTGAAACATGAATCCCATAGGAATGAGTCGTTGACTATCTTTGTTTGAGTCAACTCCCCTTTTTTATTACTGTTATGTATATATATGCTCATTTGATCGTGGTATCCCTTGATGATTTTCAGGATTCCCCCACGACGGCAGCCATCCATGTTACCCTCTCCAACTCGTGACGACAATCTGGCTAGTGACGAGGCATCAGTTCTGGGACCCTCATGTGATCCCCTTCCGCCCAGTGCTTCAACAGTAGCCCCTGCACCTGAGGAGCGGTAGTTAGTACCGGCATCTCAGGCCGAGGTTGCGCACAGACTGAGCGCGCTTCGAGACTTCCAACGTCAGAGGTCGTGGAGGTTCCGTGGGGACCTAGATCCCCAGGTGGCGGAGGATTGGCTTGAGTCTATGGTATGAATCTTTAGGCTGGTACAGACCCCAGCAGACCAGATGGCGGCCTTGGCCTCCAATCTTTTCATTGGGACAGCCGGGCAACGGTGGGATCTGGTGATGTAGACCCATGACGATTCATCCCTCACATGGGATGGCTTCCAGCAGCTTTTTCGGGAGGAGTACTCCACCTTGTGTTTGCACTATGCTCAGATCCAGGAGATTATGGAGATGAATTAGGGAGGGATGTTCGTGTCCTAGTACTCAACCCGGTTCACTGGTCTTACGCGCTACTCGCAAGACATGATCCACGACAGCTACTTCCGGGCGCGGAAGTTCGAGCAGGGTCTTCGCAGGGAGATCTGAGCTAGTGTGGTGCCCTTGTGCATCCCCACTTACGTCGGGGTGTTGGAGACGGCAGTTGTTACCAAGAGATTCCTGGCCGTGGGGCGCCAGATAGCAGGACCTAGCAGTGGCCATTTTAGAGCAGAGTCTTTGGCAGGCAGATGACAGAGGGCTGGGCCTCAACCGAGGAGTTTCATCCGTGAGTAGACCCAGGGCCAGGGTCGCACACCACAGTGGCGTCGTAGGGAACCGGGGTAGACGGGGGAGAGACGATGTTATGCTTGTGACGGACTGGGTCACCTAGAACGGGATTGTCTGTCCAGGCGTACAGATCAGTTGTGGCAGGCAGCGGGCGCACCGCAGAGGCAGAGGCAGCGCCGTGACCAGGGGTCACCTAGGAGAGGACCCGGCGGTCCTCAGGGAGGCGGCGCAGGCAGATAAAAAGGACCAAGAGGTGGGGGACGATGTTTCGAGTTTCCCCCACCGCCACCACCGGGTGGCCCACACCAGGCTCAGGGAGCTGGTGGTAGGGGTTGTGGGCAGCTTCAGGCCATGGGTGTTCGAGACCCTCCAGCGCACGAGATGGTCTGAGGTACGCTTTATGTTTACTCCACACTTGCTTCAGTACTAGTAGACACGGGTGCCAGCCATTCCTTTATATCACTGTTGTTGGTACGAGAGTTGGGGATTCCAGTAGAGGCACTGACACCTGCACTTAGCCTTGAGGTTCTTATGGGAAGTGCCTCTTTGGTGACTTTTATCTGCAGACAGTGTGAACTATCGTTCATGGGAGGTAGTTTCACGTGGGACCTGCTCGTCATCACGATGGAACCTTACGACGTCATCCTGGACATGGATTGGCTTTCTATGGTTCACACTCAGATCGACTGTCGTCACAGACGAGTCAGAGGCGAGTTTTCTGATGGGACGAGGTTCACCATCCTTGGTGAACGAGACCTCATGGCAGAGCATATGGGTACTCTGAGCAGGATACCCCGACCTTTTTTGAACCATCTAGAGAGCATGTCCCTCGGAGCAGCGGATGCTACAGGCACCTGGATCCCTATCGTGGTAGAGGACTACATGGACGTCTTTCCCGAGGATTTTCCGGGACTACCTCCGAGGTGAGAGATGGAGTTCTGCATTGACTTGCAGTCGGGGACTGCTTTGATATCTTGTGCAGCATATCGGATGGCACCCAAAGAGCTTCGAGAGCTACGAATTCAGTTGGATGACCTTCGTGAGAAGGGATTCATCAGACCCAGTGTGTCCCCCTGGGCAGCTCCAGTTCTGTTTGTGAAAAAGGCATATGGGAGTCTATGGATTTGTGTGGATTATCGTCTCCTGAATCTGGACACGATAAAGAACAAGTACCCTTTGCCGAGGATTGACGACCTCTTTAACCAGTTTTGAGGTGTGAAGTGGTTCTCAAAGATCTATCTTCGATCTAGCTACCACTAGTTGCGGGTTCGTGAGGCTGATATTCCGAAGCTGGCCTTCCGTTCTCAATATGGGCACTACGAGTTTCTGGTGATGCCCTTTGGTGTGACAAATTCCCCTACTGTCTTCATGGATTTGATGAACCAGATTTTCCAGCCGTACATGGACAGGTTTTTGGTTGTCTTTATTGACGACATACTCATTTACTCGGCGACAGAGGAGGAGCACACGGAGCATTTGAGGATGGTCCTAGATTTACTTCGAGAGCACCAGTTGTACGGGAAGCTCTCGAAGTGCCAGTTCTGGATTCACGAGGTTCAATTTTTGGGGCACATCATTACGGAACATTTTTTGGATGTAGATCCCGAAAAGATAGAAGAAGTTATTGCTTGGGAGCCACCCAAGAATGCGTCTGAGGTGTGGATTTTCCTTGGGTTGGCAGGGTACTATAGGAGGTTTGTGGGGGACTTCTCCAGGATTGTTGCCCCTTTGACCGCATTGACACGGAATGGGCGACCGTTTACCTAGACTGATCAGTGCCAGAAGTCCTACAAGGAGTTGAGGCAGAGGCTGACTAGTGCACTAGTGTTGAGGCTGCCAGAGGAGGGTGTTGAATTTTAGGTATATTGCGACGCTTCAGGAGATGGGCTCGGGTGCGTGCTGATGCAGTAGAGGGAAGTGATTGCATATGGGTCGAGGCAGTTGAGGCCCCATGAGAAGAATTATGCGACTCACGATTTGGAGTTGGAAGCGGTAGACTTCTCCTTGAGGCTATGGAGACACTACCTTTTGGGTGAGCGTTTTGTGGTCTACTCAGATCACCAGAGCCTCAAGTATATCTTCACTCAGAGGGATTTGAACCTGAGACAGAGGCTCTGGCTGGAGTTTCTGTAGGAATATGATTTCGAGATAGTCTACACTCCAGGGAAGGGAAACTTAGTAGCAGATACCCTTAGCAGGAAGTCCCAGGCTCACCTAGTGCAGGAAGCATCAGGGCAGTTGGCTTCCCTTCGGCTGACCTTGGTGGAGCAGGAGGGTACAGATTTTCTACAGTAGATAGTGTTGACTCCTTTTCTCCTTGAGCGTGTGAGAGATTCGCAGCTGGGAGATGTTGATAGCGAGGTACTACGTGATCAGATATCCACAGGCAACGCACCCGATCGGTATTCTGAAGGAGGGAATCACAAGATCATGTTTCAAGGGAGAGTTGTAGTACCGGTGGAGATGCGAGAGGAGGTGATGCGGGAGTTCCACACTTCTCCCTTGGTCGTATATCCCGATGTGGGGAAGATGTACAGAGACCTTCGGCGGCAGTTTTGGTGGTCTGGCGTGAAGTAGAGTGTAGCCGAGTTCATTTCTCGGTGTCTTACCTGTCAGCAGGTGAAGGCAGAGCACCAGGTTCCGGCAGGGTTGTTGCTTCCCCTTGATATCGCAGAGTGGAAGTGGAACGGTATATCTATGGATTTCGTCACAGGGCATCCGTGCACAGCGAAGGGCCATGACTTCATTTGGGTGATAGTGGACCAACTCACGAAGTTGGCGCACTTCCTTACTCTCAAGGAGCAGAGCTCGTGGAGAGTCTAGGATAGTTATATGTTCGGGAGATCATCCATCTTCATGGAGTACCCTCAACGATCGTCTCCGATCGTGACGCACGGTTTACATCACGGTTATGGCGAGGACTACAGGAGGCATTTGGGACTCAGTTGTGGATGAGTACAGCTTTTCACCCCCAGAATGATGGGAAGACCGAGCGCACTATCTAGGTGTTGGAGGATATGCTCAGGGCGCGTGTTTTAGACTTTCGTCGGAGATGGGAGGATCACCTTCCCTTGGTAGAGTTTGCATATAACAACAGTTACCATGCTACTATTGGCATGGAACCTTTCAAGGCCCTCTACGGGAGACCCTGTAGTTCACCCTTGTGCTGGACAGAGGTTGGGGAGACCCCCCCTCATGGGCCCAGAGTTGGTACAAGTGATGACGGAGAAGGTGTAGGTCATTCATGAGCGGATGCGGATGGCTCAGAGCAGACAGAAGTCCTATCCAGACTGGCATCACAGGCCCTTGGAGTTTGAGCAGGGAGACCATGTATTTTTGAGAGTCTCCCCACAGCGTGGAACACGGAGGTTCGTCCAGGGAGGAAAGTTGTCCCCAAGGTTCATTGGTCCCTTTGAGATCGTGTGCTGGGTTGGTGTGGTCGCCTACCATCTCGCTCTACCCCCGCAGCTGGAGAGAGTACATGACGTCTTTCACGTGTCATAGCTAAGGAAATACGTGCACGACCCCACACACGTCATAGAATGGGGAGAGCTGGACATTGAGGATGGATCCACCTTTGTGGAGCACCCGGTGGCGATTGAGGACCGGAAGGAGCGGACTCTATGAGGACGGGTCATTCCTCTAGTTCGTGTGCTGTGGCAGTATGGGAGGGTGTAGGAGAGCACCTGGGAGCGGGAGAGCCAGATGCGGGCTCAGTACCCCAAGCTGTTTTTGTAGTTTTGTTTTTCGGGGATGAAAAACATGAAGGATGGAATGATGTAAGAACCCCGGTTTTGAGCCTGTAAGACTTTGAAATTCTCTTGATATGATTCCAGACCAGGGTGTTCTGACGGTGTGCGATTCTGAGCCCTGGTGTAGCCGGAATTGATTTTGGAGTGCGTTCACACTGGGAGAGCTAAATAAATAGAATAACTTCTGAACGGTAGCTCGGACGGGAAAACCGAGGGCATCGTTGAGTCCAGAACGTGTCGTTTACCCTAGGAGGGGTATAATTTTCACGGGCGTGGGCCAACTGTGAAACATTCCCCTAGGGGAATTTTTGTAATTTGGAAATCACGGGAGTCAAATTTTATAACTCTTCAACAAAGGATCGGATTAAAATTTTGAGGCTTCCATGTCGCTCAGGGCATGGCGTTTACCCTAAGGGAGGCTTAATCCCGGCCCTGAAGAAAGTTTGGGTACGGGCGGACGAGCGGGTGGTTAAGTGTGTTTTTTTTATTTAAACACACCACCCACCCTCTTCACCCCTCCTTGGACATTCTTCCCTGGAGCAAGGGCTCTCAACAAGCATCCACCCTCTCCTCCATCACTTCGGCAAGGCGCGGCGGCTTCGGCATCCCGATCGTGAAGCGTCGAGCAAAGCCCCTTGAGGTGGGCTCGTGTTTATCTTTTTTTTATTCCCGCAATCTTCAATTTAATTTAGTCGCATTGAATTTTTGTCTGATTGTCGATAAAATACCCTTTTTCATAAGGCTCAAGTTTATCTTCACAACGATCCATTCGGATCAATTTTTGGAGTCCCGGGGAGCCCGGGGTGGCCCCGGGAAGTTTTCCGACCAAATACCCCATATTTCTGGTGGATCCAGGGTGGTCCAGTGACTCATCACGGCGGCGGCGAGCTCTGTCACGGTGGCGCAGGTGGAGGCTACTACTCCAGGTGGTGGCGCGGCTCGCAGGCGGCGGGCTCCGGCTCCAAGCGGCGGCGCGGCTTGCAGGCGACGGCGTGGTGCTTCGAACGGGCGGCGGCAATCGTCCGGGTAGACCGGGGTCACGGCGCGACCCCTCGGTGGGGAACGAGACCCGCTAGAAGCGGGTCTCCGCATAGACCAAGGACCGGCCACGAGGGCCAGTTGGCTGAAGCGGGGACCGCGGGTCCGCGGCCGGCCGGCCCAGGCCGGGTGGACCGGCCGGCTAGGTCTGTCCAACCCAATGGACTTGTCCCCTCTGGATTCGGACACCCGTAAATATCACTACGGGTGTCCTTTTTACATGTCTTCTGCGGAAGATTAATCCTCGTCTCGAGGAGTATGTTTTGAGGTGGTTTCGGGGATTTTTAATTCCCGAAATGGGAGCTCGGTGGCGCGTCACGCGCGTTAAGTGCTACGGCGGGATTCTTGTCTTGGTTGGCGCGGACACATCCGATGTCCGATTTGAGCACCATCAGCAGCGGTGCGACCCTGGCGTCGAGGTGGAGACTTAGAGTATGGTTTCGGGTATTGAAGTGGGAGTTGACATGTGGGCCCTATGGGCCGTCTTTGTGATGCGTGCTGCGTTTTTGCGCCTTTTTCGCCAGACGTCCGTTCGGGGCGTATGAGTAGTCGTTTCTGTGTCTTTTGTTGAGATCATCGCGATGGCGCATTTCGCCTGACGAGTATCGGAGCCGACGTGCGGGCCCACACGGGCCGGCTACGGTGAATAGTACCATATTCACCGGTTGTCCGTTTTGAGCGAGTAATTAGTCCATCTCGCGTGTTTTTTCGCAATAAATGCAACGGTGCAACCCGTTTGGGCATGTGGAGCCTCCTTTGAGATAATGTTAGCGTGGGGTGGAGATCTTCTTTTTACGCACTCCGAACCAATGCACAGTGGCATTGATAGTGAAACCTGGTTATGTCAGAAGCAATTTGTAGCTAACATGATGACTCTGGGTCTACCCTCCAGCAGGGCTGGGTAGTGGGTCACCCGTCGTCTTGTTTCAGGGTCTACCCTTCAGCAGGGCTGGGCAGTGGGTCGCCTGTCGACGTGTTCTGGGTTTACCCTCCAGTAGGGTTGGGCAGTGGGTTACCCGTCGTCTTGTTCCAGGTCTACCCTCCAGTAGGGCTGGGCAGTGGGTCGTCTGTCGACGTGTTCCGGGTTTACCCTCCAGCAGGGATGGGGAGTGGGTCACCCGTTAATTTATTCCAGGTCTACCCACCAGTTGAGCTGGGCAGTGGGTCGCCTGATGATGTACTAGGGTTTACCCTCCAGCAGGGCTGGGCGGTGGGTCAGCCTCTGATTTTTAAACTCATCCCTTCTCATGCTGCTAGTCGGTGACTTTTTCCTCTATGACTACCGGAGAGGGACCTTGATTGTGCGGATCAGTGGAGTGTCAGTTTTTAACGTTACCTGAGGACCCACGAGGAAGAGGGGTACTTTTCCCACTGAGACACATCCTTGAGATGCGACCTAAAACCATGCAGGAGAGTCAGTACCACCCAATGCGGATAGTATTGAAGTGATGTGATTTAAACCCTATGACTTTGGTTTCCTAGGGGGATGAGACGAGATGTTGGGCTGTGAGGATGGATTTACTTGGAACTGATGGTGACTTATACTGGGCTGATCTTGGAGATGGATATCCCCCTTACACACTCTTTGGGTTTCTTGTTGAGCATATATATATATATATATATATAATTGGACCCTACTTTCGTTCCCACTCCCTGGGGTCCGTGCCTACTTATCTCTGTCGGGTGGAGCTGTACTCTCTTTACTAAACGTTTCTACTATTCTTGTTAGTCTACTGCTCACCTCTTTAGTTCCTTCTTTGTTGATCCCTCGAGCTTTTTGGGAATCCTACTGAGTATCCTTATACTCACCCCTGCTTGGGCTTTTCTCGTACCTGGTGTACCCTTGCAGACGACGGACAGGTCGATCGTGACTACGGAGGAGCGTAGAGGTCACAGCAGTTGGAGCAGCGTACCGCGGTTGTGCTAGAGTATTCAGGTGGGAGTTTATCCAGTCGTCTTCTTTTGTTAACCTATTTCCAGGTTTTGGCATCTTTGTGGTTGGGCGCGTGTTTTCCCTTTTTACTTTTTAGTCTACTTGTCAGTACTTCCATCACTTTACTTACTCTTTTTAGTTGTTGATGCATGACTGTGGTTGGGGTATAGCTTCCTGTCTTTTGGTTTCCTATTTATTCTGCACTACTGCGTCGTGTGGGTTGTGTGTGCGTGAGTACAGGTACTTAGGTGAAGGCCTCCCCGAGATTGTTACGCCTTCGGTGCTGGTCGCCAGCCTCTAGCCTATGGAGGCGGGCTTGAGGTAGTTGCAGCTCGGGACCGGTAGGGTCGGGTTGTGACACAGACCATATTAAAATAGAAAATAAATGGGATTTTAGGAAAAATAAATATGATCAAGGTTTAAGTACTAAGAATAAGTTTAGGCTAGTTTCTAAGGGTTACAATCAAGAGGAAGTTATTGATTTTGAGGAGACATTTTCCTATGTTTCTAGGCTTGAATAAATTATAATCCATTTATTCTATGCATCTCATGTGAATTTTTAATTATACCATATTGTTGTTAATTTTTTTTAAAAATGGTTATTTAATGGAGGAAGATTATATTGAAAAACTCTTTAGTTTTGAAAATCCTCATCTACCAAATTCTATTTTTAAACATACTAAAACCCTTTATGGTCTTAAACAAGCACCAAGGGCATGGTATGAGAGGTTGATATCTTTTATTTTAGAAAAAATATATTTTTTATGTATGGATAATCCTACTATTTTTTAATAAAAACACTTTTAATATTATATTAGTTAAAATTTATATAGATGGTGTTATTTTTAGTTCCACTATTCCAAATCTTTGTAATTATTTCTCAAAACATATGAAAAATTTGTTGAAAATGATTATTATTGGAGAATTAAATTTTTTTTCTTAGATTTCAAACCTATCCAAATGATTTTGGGAATGTTTTAAATAAAATTAAATACATTATTTATTAGTTCAAAAGGTTAGTTTTTGAAAATAGTAAACCATATATAACATCTATGTGCACTAATATAAAACCTAATTTGGATAAAGCTGGTAAACTAGTTGATAATAAGTTATATAGAGGTATTATTGGTAGTTTATTATATTATTATACTAATAGACTAGATATAATATTTTATGTTTTACTTTGTGTAATATTTCAATAAAATATTAAAGAGTCTCATTTAATTTATATTAAAAGGATTTTGATATATTTAAAGGTAATTATTTCCCAATCTTTTATTTATCCGAAAACTACTAGTTTTGATTTAGTTTCATATTTATACACTTATTTAGGATACAATAGGTTAGATAGAAAAATTACCTCAAAAACCTGTCACTTTTTAGGGAACATAACTTTTAATATTTTATTAATTAAAATTTATATATCTGATGTTATTTTTAGTTCTAGTAATCCAAATCTTTGTAATGATTTTTCAAAACTTATGAAAAAATTGGTTGAAATGAGTATTATGGGGGAATTAAAAAATTTTCTTAGATTTAAAATCTATTAAAATGATTTTGGAAATGTTTTAAATCAAATGAAATACATTATTTATTATTTCAAAAGATTTTTTCTTGAAAATTTTAAACCATATAAAACTTCTATGTGTACTAATATAAAACCTGATTTGGATGAAGCTGGTAAAACAGTTGACAAAAAGTTGCATAGAGGTATTATTGGTAGTTTATTATATATTTATACTAATAGACTAAATATAATATCTTCTATTTTCTTTTGTGTTATATTTTAGTCAAATCTAAAAGAGTCATTTAATTTCTATTAAAAGGATTTTGAGATATTTTAAGGGAACTATTTCTCTATCTTTTCTTTATCTAAAAACCACTAGTTTTGATTTATTTTCATATTTAGACACTGATTTATGATACTATAGTTTAGACAGAGAAATTACCTCAAGAATGTGTCACTTTTTTTCATTTGGGTATTTTATTTTCCAAAGTTATATTTTCATTTTAAAAAATTTTGAATTATTAAACTAAATAACCAGCTTTAGAAACTTAACTCTCACCTATAACCATAAGATTTATTTTCTTTTAATTTATCATACCTTTGAACTCTCAAAGATTAAATCTCCCAAAATCTACATCATTCAAACCCTGTCCTTTTTGAACCATAAACCCTCTATTACTTCTTATGATGGTGAATACTAAGAGGATCAATGAGGATAGTCCTGATGGCATGAATATAGAAATATTTTATAATATAGATCTTCAGGTGTTGTAGGGTAAATTTTTCAACTTTGAATGGTTGTTTTTGAATAATCTATTGTTGAATAAAGAATTAAGCCTAAAGAGACAGAGTTCATGTTTTATGAAGTAAATTTTGAATATTTTTTCATAAGATAAGTAAAGTAATTCTATGATAGTTCTTGGATTATATTTGTGATAGTGAATATTTCATTTCTTCAAAGGTGAACAATAAGGAATTTTTAGTTTTTAAAATGGAAATGGATTAGATTTTTAAAAATCCTCATGAATGGAATTTTAATTTTAGACTATGATCAATTGGAGATTTATTTCACATTTCATATTATATAATGTCATTTTTGGAACTTATTAAGTTAATAAGATGATAGTAAAGGATTTAGAAGCTAGCCAATAGATGCTAGTCAAGTTAATTCAGATAGAAGTTGTTCCAAGTATTGCTAAGTTTGAGAAGATTCTTTTTTTGGACATACATATCATGTTCTTAATATTTAGAGATATCTAGTTCAATAAAAGTCGATACATGTTACAATACATGAATCACTACTTCCAAAAGGATGTTGGGATATTATTCTATCCATATGGAAGGTTGTTGTCTCTTATTATTTATAATATGGGGTTGATTTGTGATAATAGGATTGGTTTAAGATGTCATCATAAGAATATTCTATTTTCTACAACCCTAAGAAAATTTAGTTTCTTTTAGATTACAACCAAGGGAAATATTATTCTTTTTGGTATAAAATTTTATGATCCATCATGTGCTCATGCAAAGTGGGAGAATATATATTTTAAGTAAGGTGGATATTCAAGTGTTGGTGTAGAGGAAATTGGATATTCTCAAGTGGAAAGTGCTATTGTTAGGCCATTGATAGCTGCAGTTTTGATGACTCTTATATCAGGGGAAAAATGTTTCTAAAATAACCAAAAGGAGGAAATTCATAGATGATAAAATTCTTAACTGAATTAGGGGAGTTCTTCAGTCTCATGTGTCTTATCAAGAATCTTCCATTGAAGATGACATTGGTGTTTTTCTTATTCAAATACCTCAGAGAAGAAAGGATAATTCACCTATTGATGAACAAAGAGATGAGAAATTTTTTCATGGGGAGGAAAAAATAGTCGAGGAAGTTTCTCACTCTCTAGTTTTGAAAATAATATAGAAGGCACATTTTGTAGAGTAATAGATTTCGCATGTTTCTACTAAAACTGAATTAATTGAGGATCAATTAGTTTCTAAACTTGAAAATTCCATATAAAGGCCTATTGAAGAATATAAAATATTTATAGATGTTCTTGGATATTTTACATATATGTCTAGTAAAGTCATTTAATTCTATTCACTTCAATTATTTGATATGGGAGAACCCTCAATAATGGTTGGGGTAGTGCCCTCGAAATCTAACGATGATTCCATTTTAGAATCTGATGCTCAAAATTTTATTAAAATCATTTTCCCAAAATTTTATATATTAATATATGAGGTTATAAATCTTAAAATAGAACTTGATATTTCTAGGAAGGTTGTTGAAGACATGATAAATGTGTCTATTTCCAAAATATAATATGAGTCTCTCCAATCTCAATATCCATGTTTGATGGAAATCTTGATTTATAGAAAATATATGGATTAATTTAAGAGGGATATCATTAACCATGTTGGAAATTTTATAAGTTATATGGTTTTAAAATTATATTTCAATGATCTTAATATTTTCTTCAAATTAGTTTGAGTCTGTAATAGTACCCAATTCAGATCAGGGAATAGTTTCCATGTCTATTGGAGCATATTTTGAAGATCTATTGAGAAGGATAGAGCTTCTCTCTGATAAAATTTATAAAATGGATGAAAATATTTAAAAGTTTTCAATATGATATTGTACCATGTACACTCTATGGGATATTCAAAAATAAATTATTCAGATAATTACTTCTACAAAACTAAGAGTTTATGTTTTACTCAACTGATTGGGAAGAATAATGGAATGGTATTTTAAATATTCTAATACTATCCAAAATTTTCTAAAGGATAATTTTATTGAATTTTGGATGGTTATTTAGGATTCAAGGAAAATTTTAAGTGAGTGGGAACATGGATGTTTATCCAAAAGAATATCATTTATTTTGATGCTCACAAACACCCTTATAATAATTATTTAATTTTCCTAGAATTCTGGAAGTCTTTTATTTTATCTTTATTTTTAGTTGAAATATTTTTTTGTAAATTATTATATATTTTTTATGGAATTATGGAATCATTTTTCAAAAATTGATGTTGTAACCTAATTTTTGTATCCAACCCTATGTTTAAAACCCCGCATTTTTGTTGAATGTTATGATCAAGAACATAAATTTTTTCAAGGAACATCACATTAGTATATGTAACATTTTGTATGTACATAACATAAGAAACCATGTATTGGTATCATACTTCACATTATATAACTCTGCATTTGGAATCAATTAAACTCTAGCCACCAGAATTTTAGAGTTATCCCTGAGTAGAAAACCCTATATTGAATCAATCATCTGTAGGT
The DNA here is from genome assembly GCA_963277665.1 of Viscum album. NCBI lineage: Eukaryota > Viridiplantae > Streptophyta > Magnoliopsida > Santalales > Viscaceae > Viscum > Viscum album. The sequence continues at coordinate 1,687,273,772 of OY728160.1, forward strand.
TTTAAATTTTGAATTATTTTAGAGATTTTTTGTATGATTTCCCTTCATCAAATCTCTAATTAAAGATACCAAAAGTAAATTTCATAGTATCTTCAACAAAAAATTATTTTATTCTATTTTGTATGATAATTTATGATTTTTAATGGATGATTAAATTAAATTTTAAAATATTCTGATCATTTTTAAGATGATTATTTTTCTGGTGACATTTTCATATCTATATAACCAAACTTAAATAGGTATTTTTATTTAATTATAAAATCGATATATCTATAGTGTAGTTGATATTTTTCACTTATGATCTATTTTCTCTAAACAAGATCAAAAATATAAACCTCTTACTCTGGTTTTACATTAGATCTTTCTTGTTACATAACATATTATCCTCTACATTATAACTATTATTGCTCAAATATTATATTCATCTATTTCAATTCAATAATTATTTTCAGGACAACACTTTGGAAACAGACATGTTATAGTTGTTTTAATGTTTTCATCCTAATACTTCAAAATTTGTTCTTATTACTGTTGTATTACCTGAAAATATTCTCTTTATAAGGTTTGAAGATTATTTAAAATGATATTTCTTTGAATTTATTCATATATTCCTCTATAGATCTCTTCATTTTCCAATTCCATCATTTTCATTTGAATTCTTTTAAAGATAATTTATCTAACCAAATACAATCACTTTTGGTTTTAAACACTCACATGTTGAGTGTTTCAGGGGATTCTAATAGTCCTGTATTAAATCCTTATAAAATCTATTGTAATAATTTTTTATTTTCTTACACTTAACTGTTAATATCCCTTAGAAAAGGATTTTCTTTTTAAAATCACCAATCTCACAGAGATAATTGGTGGAGTAGGGTAGGTGGCCTTTATGCTTCATAGCACTATAAATCTAGTGTGTCTTATTCTTTTAATTTCCACTATATATTATGTTAAACAAAAAGGAACAACATCACTTTCCAAAGGTGGATCGGTGATAAAAAATTAAAGTTTTTATAAAAGGTTACAATTCCCCCCCCCCCCTTGTGTCTTTATCATCATTCCAACCTAACAATTATCTCTAGTTTAAGTCTTTATTGCTAGATCCTTGGGATGATTCCCATGGAACAAATTCATTTTAAGCACACTTAATGGGATTTTTTCCATCATTTGATTGTCTACCACTAGTTTGTTTCACCATCATAACCATTTTTTTATTGTTTCTTAGATTGTATTTTATTTATTCTTGAGTTCCTATGTGTGATTTATGTAATTATTTGAGTGTATTTGTTTATTTTGAAATGGGTTATATTAAAAATATTTCAAAGTGTGTTTTAAAAGTAAAATTATTTGGTTATTTCTTAAATGGGTTTTAAGAAACATTTTTTCCTAGACATTGTTTATAAAGATTTGGTTTACATGAAAATTTTGGAAAGGGGTATTAAAAAGTGATTTTATTTGTTTTTATGGTTTTAGGCCCTCTTTAATTAGGTCAATTGCCTTATTAAAAAGTTTAACAATATAGTTTTTTTTTATTAAGAGTGGTTGTGTGTGTAAATGTGTAAGTGGCCTATGATTTCACTTATTTTATAAATCATGTGTAAAAATCATTTCTTTATCTTATGCTCAAAATTTTACTTTATTAACAATATTAATAAAGTGATTGACATAGTCTTGGTAGGTGGTGGTCTATTGGGTTGTTTAGCTCTGGATTATATATATATTTTATTGGTTTCTACTACCTATATTTGTTTTTAGTCTTTGTTTTTGGTTCATCCATGAATGGATGAGTAGGATATTATGAGTGAATGGGGGTCACTTGTGGTGTAGTTATAATTTTTCAGGTTTCATTTCCCTTTTGTTTTATTTTGTTAAGTTGTATCATATTTTCTTCCCTTGGGATGTTTTTTGTATCTTGTTCTACTTTTTATTTATTATGCTTTTACATTTAACCTTATTGGAATTTTAATATTCTATTTTGGTTGGTTGTTTTATTTGTTTCCACTACTGGTTTATTTTAAATTTCTACTGATGTTAAATCATTCCCAAATAGTATTCTAGATACCAAAGCACTAGTTTCAATCCCATGGGGATTGAGAATGGCCTTAAAGATAGTGGTGGACCAAGTCGGGTGTTAGTTCAGATAATAGCTTTGTCCGGTTCATTACATAGTACAAATCAGTAGGGAAACACCAATGTGATCTCATATATAACCAGTAAATTAATTTTTCACAATTGATTTACTTAGATAAATAATAATAATATAGTATAATAATTAAATAACCACTTTCAATTCATGGGTTATAATGTGACACCTGAGATTGGCTATACCTGCTTTAGCTATTGTTGGAGTGCCTCTAAGAATGTCATGTGATCATGAAAACCAATATCAAACACATGTAATATTCCTACAAGAAAATCCTAGGAAATTCAAATGTATCAGGATCAGTGGTCAGATCCTAAGATAAAGTCCTATGCATCCACAAGTATAATGATCACTCAGGGTAAATTGTGTTCCTCCTAGATCATCTCATGTATACATTCTATTATGGGGTAGTTCATACCTCCCAAAACATCTCATAGTATGACATTGGGGGGTAGTGCATCCCTCTCATCAATCTCATATATCACATCACAGGCAGGGTGTCCCTCTAGTCCATATTATGTATCATATCAGGGTTAGTGCATCCCTATCACCAATCTCATATATCATGTGTGATAGTTAGATCCAAGGAGAATATCTAAGAAATCCCATATATCTCAACACATCTCTATGGGTAGTGAATCCCACTCGAATAATCTTATACAACCATCTCATAAGGGTCGACCATCTACCTGGACCCAATGCACAATCTATGTTCAGCCTCTCAAGTGTGTGACCGATCACTGTCACAATCATAACAGGTTCACATCATCAATTCAGGTTCTAATTTTGATGCCCTCAATCATCACTACCCATTATTTTACACCCCTCTCTATGGTCACATATCACCAGGGAATCCAATGGGGTCCCCAGGATCACCTCATATATGAAAACCCTATATGGTCTCCTTAGTCTAAGGATCATCTCTTTAGTCAACACCCATCACTCATGGAGCATAGTATCCCTTAACATCCTCATAATCATATCACGGACTTGTTTGCCTCATAGTCATAGTCCCACAATGGTGATGGCATCAATCCCTTCTCCTTCCCAAGTCACCCTAGGTCGGTCCTCACACCCATACTATTCATTAATCTGTACAAGGCCTACCCACCCAGGTACTCACATACCAAAGGTGGAGAAACACTCACCTTACTCTTTGATCGGTTTCCCCAGTGTCACCTCATATATGGACACACTATATGGGCTCTTAAGTCTCAATATCATCTCTTAGTTAAACACCCATCACTTAGAGGGAATAGTGCCCCTTGAAATCCTCATAATCATATCATGGACTTGTTGGCCTCATAGTTATAGTCCTGCATTGGTGATGGCCTCAAGCCCTTCTCATTTCTAAGTCACCATATATTAGTCCTCAAACCCATACAATCCATTAATCTGTATAGGTTCTATCCACCCAGGTACTCATATACCAAAGGTGGAGAAACACTCACCACTCTCTTTTATCAGCTATCCCGATAGATCTATAGCTTCTCACAATTTCATAATGGCCTACCAAGTCTAATCATCTCAATCAAACACTCCCCTATAAGGAGTCATCTAAGGGCTTATATACTAGGGCCACAACATTACTTAATTCATTTAAATCTTAACCATCAAGGACCTTATATCATAGAAATATATAATATTAAATTCATATTACATTAGTGGTTGAGGCATCACACTAACACATAAGGGTCCATCATGTCCCTTAACACTTTGTTCAATTTATTCAAGCTTTTATTTTTAAATAATAACATTTCTTAAATTAGAAATAAAATTCACCCTCAGTGGTGAGTCTATATATCATATTAAAAACATATATAAACAAATGAAAAAGTCATATGGGTATGTTCTGGTGACTGCATAACTCAATTCTAGAGTTATCCCCTTTTAATCATAACCCAAAAACCCTCGCTCGAGCTCATCTAAGCCTCATCAATGCTTGCATCAACATCTACACCACTTATCTTAAGGGAAAAAACCCATAGAAATTAATTATAATCATTTATAATTGATCAAAAATATATAATTAAATTTTTTAACCCCCTAATATTTTATAATTTAGTACTCTAAAAATAAATTTTATTTCTTTAATATCTTCCTTTACATGCAACATTGAGTTTAAACAAACCATGTTATACTATTGAAATATTATTATTTATTATGAAATTTATCACCTAGATATTGATTTGGTGAGTATATATATGATTAACCACAATATGAAATATATATATAAAGGTCCAACTCAAAACAAATGTATTAATAACCACTTAATTTTTAGTAAAGTCATTTTATTCTTCAAAAATACAATTTCATCAAAAATGATTTTTTCCCTTTTTTGAAAGAATATTATAATTAATTTATATAACTTTTATAAAATTTATTTTATAAAAATTATATCTTTTTTAAAATCAATAAATCAAAATTATCTTTGGGTGAATTTTTGGGATTTTTTTGTAAAGATTGATTTTCAAATGAATTGTGAAAAATGCTAATTTTTATTGGAAAAAGTAATTCTATTTCAAGAATTTAAAATGTTACATTTTATTTTAAAATTAATTAAAATTAACATTAGTTCTATTATATTACCCAAATAATTTCACTGAAATTAGTTTTATGGTTTAATTTGGCATGAAAACATTTTTATACTTAAAAATCATTTTTCCAAAAAATTGTTTTTTATTGCATTTTATGATTTTACCTTAAATTAATTTATTCATACTATAGAAATTGAATCATGTAAAATGTATTAAATATTTTTAATTAGTCGTTCTATATTTTTTTAAATAGTTCCCTTTTATTTTTGGTCAATATGAATATTAACAAGACTAAATTTCTTATACCACAGTAAAGGTAAAATAGTTTTATGAGGGTTAAAACTAATGTGATAAGGCTTTAAATTCATAAAAAACATTCATTTATTGAATTGGATAAGTTTATTTCATCCATAATTATCAAAACTATGAAAATATTACATTTTTTCTAATTTTCATTGATTTTTACCTTTATAATATTTAAGTAAAAGATAAAGTCAAAAACTTCACTTTATTTATTTTAATATCTATAATATTTTATGAGAGGGATAAAAAACAAATGTTTAGTTATAAATGTTTATTTTAAAAATTAATTTATAGAATTTATCATGTTAATTTATTTTTAATATTTAGTGATTAAATAATTACCTTAAATACTTACGCAACACTAACACAATGCTTGTGCATGCAATAGAAAAATCAAGTAAATGATTTAAAAAAAAAAAATAAATTATTTTGAGTGATTTATAGTTTACCATGAATTTTAAAGGTAAATATAACATATTAAGGATGTTTAAAATGTTTATATTCTAATTCCTTTGTTTTCATGTTGTTTTCAAAGTCAAATTTAATGAATAGTTCCAAAAATGATATTAATGATATTTCATAATAAATAATATTTTATTAAATGATATAAAATTTAAAAAAAGTAATATATTTATCAATTTTAATTTTATATGGTTTTAAATATAAATCATGGTTCATTTAGGAGCCAATTTTCGTTTTATCTTAACATTATTAACACTTAAAGAGTATAAAACTTTAATATTTCGGTAATTGTCAAAATGGTAAATGGGGGTTAAAACAAAAAGATAAGGGAAAAAACATAACCAAAACTTGTTTAAATTTTATTTATGATATTATTTAGACTCATAATAAAATTATATTTTAATTATATCATTTTTTATCAATTTTTACATGATAATTAATTTATATTAATTTAATACTTTAAGTAATTTCAATAGTACCCCTCCCCTCACTTATAAAAGGGGACCTAATATCCTTTAATTATTCACAAAGTTTGATCCTTATATATAAGTAAATACCTACCATAATATCATAATATATTCCTTCACCATATTCTACATATTTTTTTCTTTCCAAAAGACCATCCTTTTAAGGCTTAAGGTGAAAACCAAAGAAGGTTTCTCAACAAAGAGGTATAACTCTTAACCAAGAGTTTTTAATTTTATTTATTATTATACCTCATAAAAATTTATGAAATACATTATAAAATAATTAATTCATTATATTAAATATAATTAATTTTTATTATGATGATGTAATAACCATTATCAACCTTCTTCCCATCCGTTGAAAAACGATAATATCGCTCGTACGTATGTGTGGACCACCACATCTATGAAGTGATGTGTTTCATTTTTCACTTTTGTTATACATGGATAGTAATAATGGATATTTAATTAATATATATGATATGTATGTTATAATAATGAATCTATAAAGGTGAACTATTATTCACCTTTCTTTTGTTTCATCTATCGAAAAGTGAAAATTGTGTTCATGTGTATGTACGGCTTACCATCTTCATGAATGGTGTAATTCATTTTTCTATATCTACATTTTATGGATTAATATATATATATATATAATGAATATATATAATATATATCATGATTAATATTTTGGATATTATGTAACTGTGATCAAATTTTAAGGATCAGGACTACCAAACCAAAACATGCATCAATTATCACCCAGAATAACGATTTTAATAAGAAATTATTAATAAATTGGTGATAATATATTATAACTAAATCACATATGGTGTGATATATTTTTTACTATGATTTTAGAATAAATTTTTAGTAAATATATATTTATTATATAGTATTTCTGAATACATATGAAGAAATATGAGACTTGAGGTAAGGTATTTACATCTTAATCCCATTTTATTCGAGATTGTGTATGTATGAATTTCCATTTAGGAAAATATATTATTATTATCTGATAAATCCCTTTCATTTTTATTAACCAATAGTTATTTTTAGGGAACACAATTTTTCCATTCATTTTCCTCACTTTAATAACTCAAGGTATCAAAAGAATTTTTTTAATGAAAATTAATTATCTTTCACTATTCAATCGGAAATATTTTTATTCTATGTCCATGTTTTACTTAAAATATTTTCAATAATTTTTTTGATTATTATATCATGTTTATTAAAATTAATTTTTACCCATTTTTTAATTTCTATAAAAAAAATCCAAAAAAAATATTCCTATCATTTTCTAAATGAGGTACCTTCAACTTTTTACATAAAATGTGAATGAAATTTTTGTTTTAACGTATATGGAATGAACATAATTTCTTGTTGTCATGACTACTCAATGTTTTTAATATTCCCATAAAATTTTCCTTGTTTATTTTGAAATAAAAAAATTTCCTTAATATTTTAGAAATATTTGTTTTATAAAAGTGTGATTTAAAAATGAAAAGGGTATTTTTCTCAAGAAATATCCAAATGAAATTTTAAAGGAATTATTATCTATGATAGAATATTTTGATGTTAATTATGATTTACTAGGGATATGATCCAATGATACAATACTTATTAATTAAATTGATGGTTTATATTATGAGATGTTTAAGAAAACCCGTTGATTTCCATGGTTTATTCTATGATTAATTTATGAAATTTTTATGAAAATAATTTTCTTTTCATGGGTTATGATCTGATGATAAGATGAATGTTCTATGATATTATAGTACACATATGTATAGTTTTCATTATGTGATGGGTGGTCCAAGAATTATATATCCCTCTAATGAATTGGGTAAATTTTTATATCTTATGAAATAATTATGGTAAACAAAATGATGTTCTTGATTTATTATGGGAAATAAGTATAGATACTTGATCCAATATGGGAAATAAGTGATGAATAATGGTCCATTATGATATAGGAAACATGTATTTATGCCTGATCCACCATGATTTTATGGTATCAATAGTTAAACTTAACATATGAAATGGTTTCTATACCTATGATGGTTACACACTTTTATTACATTATTATGATCTGGAATTATGGTTCATGATTGATTTATATTGTTTTCTCACTCTTATGATTCATGTATTTTGAAATTATAAGTTTTATTCAATTACTCATGTTTATAATCTTTTACATATTGGGTATGAAATTTTTAATTTATGGTCATGATCTCATAACCTTATTCTTATCTTGTGATTTTATATGACCATTGATTAGTATCTCCCATGTTTACCCTTACTGAGCATCTAATCTCACCCTTTCTTATGTTTCCTTTCCTCAGGTTATAAATAAGTATTTTAATTAGGGTATATCAAGAAGGATACAAAGTGTGAAGAACTTTATGATAGCTGATGAATAGTGTACCTAAATAAGATTTTTGTGTATCCAGTCTCTAAACACACTAATCCTATATCATTTTGGTATGGGTCACAATGTTATATATTGAATATTAATATAGAAATATGTAATATTTATGTATAAGAAGATTGGGTATTTATAGTAGGTATCAAATAAGATTTTAGATAATATTTTGAGGTTAGGGTTAGAAAAAGTTGGGGAAAACTCTAAGGATAAGTCTTATTATAGGATAAAATTCAAAAAATTTAGTAATAACCATGGATAACCTAGGTTAAAACTAAGGTTTCATAGATGGAAAATAAAGTGTCATGATTTTTAGATCCTATGAATGATATTTCATGATTCTATTATAGATCACTCTTATTAGTATAACATGACTCTTAAACATTACCTTTTGGTATTATTCAATTGATGGAACAAGAAGACACCATGTTAACAATGAATGTGATGAAAAATGAAATGATTTTCCACCTGAGAAACTAAATTCTAAGTATTATGGAATGTATAATATTGTTTCTATGATCACAAAAATTTATTAATACATGAATAATCTTAAGATTAAAAATGATTAAATGAGGGAACAATATAATATTCAGTCTTTTATATGGAAATATCCACCTTCTTTCAGTGGTTCTTTCGATCCACTAGTGGAGGAGTGGTGGATCAATACCATTGAGAAAATATTTTTTGTTCTCTAATTCTTGAAACATGAAAATGTTTTCCTATCCATTCTTTATTTTGGAGGATAATCATATCAATGGTGGAATGTTATTAAGAATATAGGGAAAGAGGAATAAATTAACTCCATGGAATTGGATGAGTTTATGAGAATATTTTTTAGTAATTACTTCCCTCATATTATATGTAAAAAATGGAGAAGGAATTATTTGACATTAAATATAAGGATTATGAAAACATTGGTACTTATGAAAAAAATTACAAGACATGAAAGGTATGATTCTAGTTTAATCATCGCACTTAAAAGAAAAATTGACCAATTTTTGTGGATTAAATCCAATTCTTTGAATGTAATTAGCTATAAGATACTTTTGTAGCTATGAATAAATCATTTTATGCGCACTCAAGGTTGAAATAGAAATTTTAGATTCTTACTATTCATATGTCTTTGATAAGAAAAGGAAGATAGATTCTAATGAAAACTCAAATAAATCACATGGTGGAAAGAAATTATAACCATCTACATGCCAAAAATGTGGGAAGAAACATCAATTAAATTGATTAAATGGAATTTGTAGGTGATTTAAATATGTAAAGGTGGGTCATAAAGCCCGTGAATGTCGAATGGTGATGAATAGGCCAGTTGAAATAATGAAGGAAATGAATATTCTTACTATTTCACCACCAAAACTCCAATTATTCAAATGCAAAGAGTATAGAAATTATATTGACCAATGCATGAATTTGAATGTTTAAAATTATTATTGGCATATAAAACTTCTTAATCCCAAATAAAAAGAGAAATCGCATGTGGTCATGACTACAGAAGCAGTTTATGAGAATGACATGGTGAAAGGTATGCTTATCATACATTCTATAATAGTTAATGTCTTATTTGATTATCAATCTTCCCACACTTTTATATCTAAGTAATTTGATAAGGGTGTGAAATTACCACCTCAATGATTAAATGTTAAGTTATTAGTGAAACTCCTAATGGTATAATGGTCACATATCAAATCTATAGTTCCTCTTTGATAGAAATTTATGGGAATACAATTCCTATAAATCTTTTGATTCTTCCCATAGTTAAATTTGATGTGATTCTAGGTATGGATTAGATTTCTTTATATGGAAGCCATATAAATTATCGATGAAGGGAAGTCACGTTTCATTTTCCAAATAAACCTATAATATTATATTGATTCTAGGATGAATATGAAATTATAATGGAAAATACTTATATATTACAGTTCTTAATTTGTATCCAAAAAGGGTATTTATCTAAAATTATTGGGGGAAAGCTCAAAATTAAGGATATACCTTTTATATGAGTTTTTTATGTCTTTCTAGAAGAGTTCCCCAGTATTACTCCAAATCATGAAGTTGAATTTAAAATTGAACTCATACCTAGTGTCACACTTATTTCAAATAATCCTTATAGTATGTCCCAAATTGAGTTATATGAATTGAATAAGAAATTATAAGAGAATAATGATATGGGATTCATTCATCCAAGCACATCACTTTGGGGTTCACCTGATCATTTGGTTAAAAAGAAATATGGATCAATGAGAATATAAATTAATTATCGAAAACATAACAACATCACAGTCAAGAATAAGTATCCTATACCCCATATTGATGATTTTTTTGATCAATTACGAGGATAAAAATATTTTTTTGAGATTGATCTTTTTTTTGGATACTATCAGTTTAGGGTTAAAAGTGAATATATACCCAAAATAATATTTTATATGAGGCATAGAAACTATGAATTTATAGTGATACTATTTGGTCTTTCTAATTCCCCTACTATATCCATAGATTTAATGAATAGATTATTTTGATATTACCTTGATCAGTTTGTGGTAGCCTTTATAAATTACATCATTATATATTCAAAAATTAAGGAAGAGCATAATGATAATTTGAGAATTTTGTTGAAGACCTTAGGGAAGGATAATTTTTATGAAATATTTATTAAGTGTGAATTTTGGCTTCATAATGTTTCATTATTGGGTCATATAATCACTAGTGAGAGTATATCAGTGGATCCTTTAAAGATGAAATGTAACACCCTGCCCTTGCCTCATTGTCTTGAGGAGGCGGTGAGGGTTACTTGGACTTAAATGACTTCCCAAGGCTCCAAAGGTTGGAAATAAATTCCTAGGGCTCTGAGAAAAATTTGGGGAACGATTTTACCTTAAGACAGAACCAACCAAACAATCCATTAACCACCACTATATGATGCATGTCAACAAAACACCCAAACATGCATTCCAAAAGACAACAAATTTGTGCCACAATACAACCCAAAAAACATACAACCAGACATTTCTACACCACATCAAAGTATAAGATGAAACCAAACAACAAACACCACGATCCATGACACCACCACATCTCCACACCCAGCTCCAAGCTCCAAGCTCCACCAAAACATCACAATGCACCACTAAAGGAGGGAGATGCCTTACCTTTTCCCACACCACGATACACTACATCTGCAAAGACACCAGAGTTCCAAATCAAGGGGTGAGTAATAAAACTCAGTATGATTTCCCAAAATGACTTCCCTACACATGACATGAGGATAAAACTGTTAGAACATTTATATAAAACAGTTTATATAAAATAAATCACAAGTGAAACCATTCTCATAATCCAAACACGACCTTACCAAGACATCACACCCAAACCAAGAAACAAAGGGAAATCCATCCAAACATGCCAAAATCCATTTCATCATTCACCCACTAGCACAACAATTTCCAACTTACAAAGCAATGAACAACAAACAACCAAAACAACCAAACGATGAAGCTTTTGTCCAACCCGTTCACCAATTCACACCTAGTGGCACTTCTCGTCCACTTATCCTTTGATGGTGTCCCTTCCGTCCACTATCCATCCCCTTTTTATAGTGGTACTTCTAACCACTTCAACAAAACATTCCAATCAATCCATAACCAAGCATATAACCTACCAAGGTCACAACAACATGCAATCAACCAATTCCATTGCATATCGATCCACTTTAATAAATCACCCATTTATTGAAAACCATTTTCCATGACCAAAGAATTTTCAATAAAACGACCTCTTTATTGAAAGCCATTTCCATTAATCATTTTCAAAAATAAACCATAGCATCCCATTTTAAAATCTCCATTTTAAAATCCACAACAATAGCATTTCACCATAAAATCCCCTTTTCCCAAAAATCCCCCAAAACATCACCCAAGGGATATCCAATCAATTTCGCACATCAAACCACAATTAATTCAAATCACAGCAAGTTAATTTTAACCAAAACCATTAGCTCTAACCAAGTGGAGTCGAGAGATAATCCACCTACCTTTAGGGTTCCCAAGAAATCGACCCACATGCAACTGCACCTCAAATCCGGCGAAAGGACCACCGAAACCTCTCTAGATCCCTTTCCTTAGCATTAAAAAGCCTTAAAATCAACATCCAAGGAAAACAAAACCCTAGATCTACATACAATGTGTGTAGATCTAGAAAACTGAGAGATATGGAGATGTATATCTAGAGGAAAATACAAAGAAACCAAGTGGAGAGACTTACCCGGGAGAAACCACCTTCAAAACACCTTGAAACCTCTTCGATTTGCTTCCAAAACGTGTGGGAGATCACCCTCAACCCCTGGGAACCCGAAATCCCAAGTGAGAATCGAGTGGGAGGAATTTTGGAGAGGAATGATGCAAGCCCAAGTGAGCCCGGATTTAGAAGCCCTACTTTTAAGTGGCTGCACGGTTAACCCACACGGTTTGACAAACCGTGCGCTAACCGTGTGCATGCTACTGTATCGAGAGGAGGGGTTCTCATGGTTTCCTCGCACGGTTTAGAAAACCGTGTGAAGCCTATTGTCTCCCCCTACACGGTTTCTTGGAGAATCCGGACGGTTTCCACTAACCGTGCTCAAACTGTGCTCCTTATCCAAACCCTCCAAACTCATTCAAAACCATTCCAAACTCTCCCAACCTCTTCCCAACTCATCCCATGCAATTTAAACACATAAAAATGCATAAAAAAGGCCATATAACTTAAACCGGGGGTACTACATTCTCCCCACCATTGGTCTTTCTATCCATGGAAAGTAGTGAACCCAACCTTTGACGAAAGAGTTCAGGCCATTGCTCGACCATCTCTTTCTCCCGCTCCCAAGTCTCCTCTTGAATCTGGCCATGCTACCACAAAACACAAACTTAATCGATGATTTTACCACATAATACTTTCTCCTGCCTATACATAACCCGCACTGGCACATGCACCAACAAAGCATCTGGTTCCATCTTAACATGATCCCATCGAATCACATGGTCACGATCCAGCTGATAATTTTTCAACTACGACACATGAAACACATTTTGCACCACACTGAACCTAGGTGGCAAAGCCAAACAATAAACCACATCACCAACCTTCTCAAGAATCTCAAAAGTTCCAATATACCTCAGAGATAACTTTCCCTGCTTCCCAAACCAACGATGTCCCAACCTAGGAGAGATCCTCAAGAAAACATGATCACTCACCTCGAACGACAACGGTCATCGACGATGATCCACATATGATTTCTGACAACTCTGAGCCATCTCCATTCTCTTCCTGATCAACTTGATCTTCTCCGTAGTATCCTGGACAAGTCTTGGTCCGACCATCCAGGACTCACCCGTTTCCACCCAACATAGTGGAGAACGACATGACCTCCCATACAATTCTTCAAATGGAGTCATATGTATGGATTCCTAATAACTATTATTGTACGAAAACTCAACCAACGACAAGTGATCCTCCCACGAGCCACCAAAATCCATGAAACAAGCCCGCAAAATATCCTCCAAAGTTTGTATCGTCCTCTCAAATTGACCATCCGTCTGAGGGTGATACACCGTGCTCATAGTCAACTGTGTCCCAAGGGATTACTGCAAGGATTTCCAGAAACAAGATGTAAACCTCGGATCTCTATCTGATACAATAGAAACTGGAACACCATGCCTCTTTACCACCTCCCGGATATAGATTTTGAACAAATCATCCACCGTATGAGATTCACGAATTGGGATGAAATGGGCCGACTTCGTTAGTCGATCCACTATCACCCAAATGGCATCATGCTTTCTGACCATTCTTGGGAGACTTGTGACAAAATCCATCACTATTTTCTCCCACTTCCAAATAGGGATTGCTAAAGACTACAACATTCCATCTGGCCTATAATGCTCTGCCTTGACATGCTGACAAGTCAAGCATCTCGAAAAAAACTCATCCACACTTCCTTTCATACCAGCCCACCAGAACTACGCTTTCAATTCTTTATACATTTTTTGAATTCCAGGATGAACAGCCCACCTGGAATGATAATACGCCCTAAGAGGATCCTCCTAACAAGAAACTGGTACAACCATCTGATTCCAAAAACACAAAACTGAATCTTCATTAAGTTGTCAACCCTCAATGGTCTCCCCACCATTGAGTCTTGACCTCATGGTCACACACTCAGAATCGGATATCTATGCCTCTTTAACTAGGCCAACCAAGTGAGGAATCAACAAAACCATAAAGAAGACCTCTCTATCGCCCTAGTCTTCACATTCCAATCGTATGTTAGCTATAACCGACATCAACTACCACTGGACCAATGCCTGTTTTACCACCTGAGCATATGATTTTTTACTTAATGAATCTGCCACCAAATTTCCATTACTAGGTGTGTACATAATGTCAAAATCAAACATCTGGAGATATTCCACCCATATCCTTTTCCTCAAATTTAAATCCCTTTGTGAGAAAATGTTCTTCAAGCTCTTATGATCTTTATATATTGTGAATTTCTCACTGAAGAGATAATGGCACCACACTTTCAAAGCATGGACCACTGCTTCCAATTCCAAATCATGAGTTGAGTATTTCTTCTCATGCACCCTCAACATCCATGATCCATACGCAACCACGTGATTCCCTTGCCTGAGAACGCACCCCAACCCTGATCCCGATGTAGCGCAATACACCACATACCCTTTTCCAGGTTCTAGAAAAACCAATATTGATGCTGATGTAAGGCAACCCTTTAGCTCTTCGAAATACTGCTGACACTGTCAATTCCACTATAATGGAACATTATTTCCTGTCAAAGCTGTCATCGGTGAAGACAAACGTGAAAAATCACAAACAAAACGCTGATAATACCCAGCTAGACCAAGGAAACTCCATACCTCAAACACATTCTTTGGAGATTTCCATGAGATAACAGCCTCTATCTTTTCCAGATCCACTAAAACACCTCTTTCAGAAATCACATGGCCAATAAAACGAACTTCATGTATCCAAAAGTCACACTTTGACAATTTGGAATACAACCGCTGATCCCTCAAGATCCCAAGCATTGTCGCCAAGTACTGCTCATGCTCCACCATTGTCTTTGAATACACTAGAATATTGTCTAAAAACACCACCAAAAATGGATCCAGATATCTCTGAAATATTCGATTCATAAATTCCATGAACACCATTGGCGCAGTTGTTAGACCAAAGGGCATAACCACATATTCATAACGGCCATATCTACTTCTGAAAGCTGTTTTAGGAATATCTTCCTTCCTCACCCGCAACTGATGATATCCAGACCTCAGGTCAGTCTTGGAGAACCATTGGGATTCCCTCAATTGGTCGAACAAATCATCAATTCATGGAAGTGGATATCAGTTCTTTATCGTAACTTGTTTAAGTCTACAATAATCAACAGGGAGCCTCAAAGTTCCATCCACATTTTTCACAAAAAACACTGACGCTGCCCACAGAGACGTGCTAGGCCGGATAAAACCTTTTCTTTCTAACTCTTCCAACTTGAATTTCGATTTCCGCAATTCAGTAGGTTCCATCCGGTAAGACGGAAGTGAGATAGGACTGTTCCCCGGAAGGAGATCAATCATAAACTCAATTTCTCTTATGGGAGGTAACCCAAAGAATTATTCAAGAAAAACATCCATGAACTGATCCACCACTGCTGTAAGAAAACTCTTCTCAACACCATCTACTGATTCCAACGACAACACCACCAATTGATATGATAACGTGCCCACTGCTGGTGCCAACAAACCTGTTGTACCCTACCTTTCATGCCTCTCTCCTCTAAAGAGATTTCTAACGCCATCGCGTGTCGTAAAAGCCACTGTCCGCGCATTACAGTCGATGTGGGACTTAAACGCCACTATCCAATCCATTCCCATGATTACATCATACCCATCCATCTCAAGCACTGAGAAATTCCAGGTTATCTCAACCTCACCCGCAATAATACTACATGATCTACACAAGAAGGCTCGACACTCTCTTCGACCAGAGGAGTTTGAAGTTTCAAAAACGAAGGCATCATTTCTACCCTTAAACCCATAAAATCAACCATGTGTGCAGCAATAAAATAGTGTGAAGCACCCATATCAAACATCACTTGCATCAAGGTAGAATTTAAAAGAATAGTACCTCACACCATGGATGGTCCCGACTGATCATCCATCACAACCTGCTCGGCTTCAAACAACGCCTTTATTGCCACACTCTGCTCTTTATTTCTTTTCTGAGGCATCATGGTATTCCAAGAATCACCATGACCCACTTTACTCTGCTTACGATGGGTGTGCTTCTGTCCCCATCTCGTCGAAGCATACGACGTCTGTAATCCTTGAGGAGTGTCACGTGCACCCGACCATGGAGCATTCTGACAATAACACTGCAGATGCCCCATCTTCTTACAATTATGACATGCTTGAGGTTGTTTCGTACAATCCCGTTTGATTTGGCTTATAAAACCATACTAAAAACATCCTGACTTGATCTGGGGCTTCGGAGGAAGATTTAACATTCCTGCCATCAGATTATATGTGATATTCCTGCCCTGGGAATAAGTGTATCTCCTTCTCTTGAACCCAGTGTTAGAGTTCCCACTATTCCCCATGGTTACCACCATGATTCCTCCACCCGGAGCTCCCAACAAATCCTGATCATCCACCGAGGATCTATTCATCATCTCTGTGTAATCATCTATACACAGCACCGCTATCTTGGAACAAATTTCCTTCCTCAAACCATCTTCAAAGATACGAGCTTTCAACGATGTACTCCCACCACCTTGGGTGAAAATCTCACTATGTTTATAAAAATAGCTACATACTCCATCATAGACATAAGATATTTCTTAAAACTGAAGAAATCAGTTTTGCACTTAATTCTGAACGTATGTGGGTAGAATTGTTTATTAAACAATTCCTCAAAACCTTCCCACGTCATACCCTGGTCCGTTCCAGCTTGAACCACCAACTCCCACCACTGAAGGGAAAGATCTTCCAACATATATGTGGAAAACTTCACTTTCAAATCTATCAGTGTTCCCAAGAACTCGGAGATCTTGTTCATTATATTCAACCATTCTTCCGCCCTCTCTATCTCTGAATCACCCCTGAAGATGGGTTGATTTTGCTTTTGAAACTGAACCGCATGATCCACATGCCTTGGTTCATCCACTTTTTTTCCACTTTCCACAGCTTGGAAAGCTTGTACTATACTCAGCACTAACTTCTGGTTCACCCACTACAACAAAAATGGCCTATATCAATGCTCAAAATGGGCTTTAATAGAACTAGAAAAGCATTTTAAAGCTCAACACTAATATAGGGGGTCCCTTTTATCAGAACCCCGAAAAGCACTAATAAAGGCCCCTTTTATCAGCACTAAAAAGTGTGGATAAAATACCCATTTATTAGCACTTTTTTTAGTGCTGATAAAAGGGACCTTTATCGGTGCTTTTAAAAAGCGCTGATAAAAGTCGAAAAAAATAAAAAAAATAAAAAATAATTGAATAATGCGAGGAGAGCTTTTATTGGTGCTTGACCCCCACCCCCACCCCCCATCAGCGCTTGGATGTCTCACGCACACTTCCCTTCCCGCACATCCTCACACACGCGCACCCCCTTTGCTTCCACCCGAACTTGAACCCACAACCTCCCCCTTTCGCGACTGCACCTTTACCACTAAGATATTTCATTTTTTTCTCTATTTAATGATATATCTGTTTATATATATATATAGTTATATTTATTCGTATATTGATATAAATTCATATTAATATAAATATATTTATTCATATATTAGTGTATATATATTCATTCGTATATTAATATATATTTATATTTAATTATTTATATATATATTTAGTTATAATTTTTTATCTATATATTTATTTTTATATTAATATATACTTATAATATTAGTTTTAAATACATTTATGAAAAAAATATGTTTTTATGTGTGTTTATAAATAAATAAATACATACATACATATATACATACAACACACAGACACAGACACAGACACAAACACACACACATATATATATTTATGAATAAATACATATATATGTGTATTTGAAAATTCATAGAATGTTAAAACAATCATAACCTATAATAGAGAAGCCCGTTTCAACTCCACAACCAGTAAAATTGAAGAAAATGAAATAATCTTCGATATGATATGTGTTATAGGCCTAATAGACATCCGGATCAGAAGTTATACTTGTTCGAATGTTAACAAATCAGGGTATCCTGACTAAAAACTCAGTTTTGGAGGCCTTATAAGCCTTTTTTGGCCTTGAAAAATGTTACAAAAGCTTCTCTTGGATCACTAGTGCGTAGAGCTCATCGTAGGACTCAATTTGACATGTTGTAGAGCTCAAATGGACACCCAGATCAAAAGTTATGGCTATTTGAAGTTTGAGTTACATTTACAACTTATTTTAGATCTTTTATTAATTTTTTGATTTTTTTTGTCTTAAAATTGTTATTAAATGATTTTTAATCGATAATAATTAGAAAATTATTAATTAATAATATTTTTTAAAAATATTTTAAAGCCATTTTCACTAAATTGATTATATATTAAATGTAATAGTCTATTTATACTTATCTAAAACATATTTAAAAAATAGATATTATATTTATATATGAATAAATATACGTATATAACAATAATTTATTTTTCATGAATTTTTTTTGAAATATAAATTTTGTCAGCGTTGATAAAGCCCCCCTTTATCAGTGCTACTAAAAGAAGCACTGATAAAGGGTACCCTTTATCAGCACTTTTTTTAGCACTGATAAAGGGGTCACTACTGGAAATCTCACCTTTCCCAACGCTTCTATACCAACGGTTTTTAAAAACTGTTGGTATAGGTCCCCTTTACCAATGTTTTGGCCAAACATTTGGCAAAGCACAATTTGAGGTCACTTTTCTCAACAGTTTTCCAAAACCGTTGGGAAAGGGTATGGTTTTCTCAACAGTTTGGAAAAACCTTTGGGAAAAGTCCACTTTGTGGCCACTTTTCCCAACAGTTTGGTCAAACTGTTCGGAAAGGGTAGGGATTTCCCAACGGTTTTCCCAAACCATTGGTAAAAGTCCAATTTGTGGCCACTTTTCCCAACGTTTTGGCCAAACCGTTGGGAAATGGTAATTTGTGGCCACTTTTCCCAATGGTTTGGCCAAACCGTTGGGAAACGTCCCCCATAGACAACCATTGGTATAGGTCTATACCAACGGTTTTGACAACTGTTGGTATAGGTCCTTTGATTTTTTATCAAATCTTCTTACCGAGAACATTATATAAATAAAAATTTAAAATAATTATGATAATATATATATATATATATATATATTTATGAAATTATGTTCACAAAAGTCATGTTAGGTTAGTGGTTAGGTCATTGAAAGATAAAATAGAGGTCCTTGGATCAAATCCCATTGAATGTGTTTTTTTTTTAAATACATATACCAACGGTTTTCAAAACTGTTGGTATAGGTCTATACCAATGGTTTTCCCAAAACTGTTGGTATAAACCTATCCCAATGGCTTACTTTCCCATGGTTCTCCAAACCGTTGGTATAGGCTATACCAACGGTTTGGAGGTCTATACCAATGGTTCCAAATTGTTGGTATAGGGTATTTTTCTAGTAGTGGGTAGCGCTGCCCTTGCCCGTTTTTATAGTAGTGACCTGAGGCTCAGGTGTAACCATGTTCTCATCAGCCACTTCCAGTTGGTCTCTACGACGCCTACCCAGTTCCATTTCTATAAAGAGAAAACAAAAAACCATGAGTTTCACTTCTGTAGACATCAATAATTCCAATTTCAGTTTTCATTACACAACACTATCACAACAAGGCCTTCCACCTTTTACAAATTTTCCATGTTTCACCATTTTTGAAAACCAAACCATTTTCAAAATACCACCAGTTTCCATGTTTCAAATCCTTCCATTTTGAAACCCAATTCAGATTTTCCAAAACCCACACATTCATATCACATCATAAATCATTATACCCCAATGAAATATGCATCCTAAAGGGAATTCATTTCTACCATTCATGCCATGTTCGTCTCATTGGCTACACCCATGACAATGAGATATCCAATTCCTATAAGTGTCTCCAAAACACTTATGTACCCAACTCCCTGGTAACTTAAATTTCATCATAAAAGGGTTAGCTACGTCCTTTTATACTATACATTCCAAGTTCCTACAATCCTACGCCTTGCTACCATCCCGACTCCAAGAATATACCACAATGAATGTCAACACCAAAACCAAGAATCAACTCCAAAGGACCGAACAAGCTAATACCACTTGTAACACCCCGCCCCTGCCTCATTGGCTTGAGGAGGTGGTGAGGGCTACATGGCCTTAAGCGATGTTCCCAAGGCGCCAAAGGCTGGAAATAAATGCTGAGGGCTCTGAGAACAATTTGGGTAATGATTTTCCCTTAAGATAGAACCAACCAAACAATCCACTAACCACCACAATATAATGCATGTCAACAAAACACCCAAACATGCATTCCAAAAGACAACTAAGTTGTGCCACAATACAACCCAAAAACAATATAACCAAACATGTCTACACCACATCAAAGTACAAGTGGAAACCAAACAACAAACACCACAAGCCATGACACCACCAAAGCTCCACACCTAGCTCCAAGCTCCAAGCTCCACCAAGACATCACAATGCACCACTAAAGGAGGGAGATGCCTTACCTTTTCCCACATCACGGTACACTACATCTGCAAAGACACCAAAGTTCCAAAGTAGGGGGTGAGTACTAAAACTCAGTAGGTTTTCCCCAAATTACTTCCCTACACATGCCACTAGGACAAAACTGTTATCACATTTATATAAAATAGTCTATATAAAATAAATCTCAAGTGAAACCATTTCCATAATCCAAAAACAGCCTCACCAAGCCATCACACCCAAACCAAGAAACCAAGGGAAAGCCATCCAAACATTCCATAAGCCATTTTATCATTCACCCACTAGCACAAAAATTTCCAACTTGCAAAGCAATGCACAACAAACAACCAAAACAACCAATCAGTGGAGCTTCCATCCAACCTGTTCACCCATTCACACCTAGTGGCACTTCCTGTCCAATTATACTTTGATGGAGTCCCTTCCGTCTACTATCCATCCCATTTTTATAGTGGTACTTATCTCCACTTCCACACAACATTTCAATCAAGCCATAACCAAGCATATAACCCACCAAGGTTATAACAAAATGCAATCAACCAATTCCATTGCATGTCAATCCACTTCAATAAATCACACATTTATTGAAAACTATTTTCCATGCCCAAAAACATTTCAATAAAGAAAAATATTTATTGAAAACCATTTCCATCAATAATTTTCACAAATCAACCATATCATCCCATTTTAAAATATCCATTTTAATATCCAAAACAATAGCATTTCACCATAAAACTCTCTTTTTCCCAAAAATCCCCTAAAACATCACCCAAGGGATATCCAATCAATTTCACACATCAAACCACAATGAATTCAAATAACAAAAAATTAATTGTAACCAAAACCATTAGCTCTAACCAAGTGGAGTCAGGAGAGAAGCCACCTACCTTTAGGGTTCCCGATAAATTGACTCACAAGCAACCGCACCTCAAATCCAGTGAACGCACCACAAAAACATCTCTAGATCACCTTACCTATAATTAAAAAGCCTTAAAATCAACATACAAGGAAAACACAACCCTATATCTACACACAACAGGTGTAGATCTAGAAAACCGAGAGATAGAGAGATTTAGATCTAGAGGAAAACACAAAGAAACCAAGAGGAGAGACTTACCAGGGAGAAACCACTTTCAAAAAACCTTGAAACCACTTCGATTTGCTTCTAAAATGTGTGGGAGATCACCCTCAACCCCTGAGAACCTGAAATCCCAATTGAGGATTGAGTGGGAGGAAGTTTGGAGAGGAATGAGGCAAGCCTGAGGGAGCCCGGATTTAAAAACCCTACTTTTAAGTGGCCGCATGGTTAACCCGCACAGTTTGACAAACTGTGCGCTAACTATGTGCACGCTATTGTCTCGAGAGGAGGGGTCTGCATGGTTTCGTCATGCGGTTTGGAAAACCATTCACAGGCCATGCGAATTCTACTATCTCCCCCTATACAGTTTCCTGGAGAATATGCATGGTTTCCACTAACCGTGCTCAAACCGTGCTCCCTATGCAAAGCCTCCAAACTCATTCAAAACCATTACAAACTCTCCCAACCACTTCCCAACTCATCCCATGCACTTTAAACACATAAAAATGCATAAAAAATAGCCAAATACCTCAAACCGGGGGTACTACATGAAAGTAATTAAGAAATGTCCTAGACCAACCAAATTAATCAAAATATATAGTTTTCTTGGGTTGTATGGATATTTTCTAATGCTTTGTGATATATTTATCATGAATATTTAATCTACTTATCAATTTGACCTGGAAGGGGGTTAAGTTTCTGTGAATAGATAAATGTGAAGATAATTTCAAGTATCTAAAGAGAAGGTTGGTTAGTGTACTTATAATCACACTACCCTATAGTAGAGAAGGGTTTGTGATCTATAGTGATATATCAAATAAGGGACTTGTATGTGTCCTTGTTCAGAATGATATGATGATAGCATATACCTCATCCCAATTGAAAATACATGAGAAAAATTACACAACTCATGATTTGGATCTAGAAATAGTAAATTTTGAATTGAAAATATGGAGGAATTATATTTATGGAGAAAGGTATGACATATATATATATATCATAAAATTTTAAAGTATATATTCACATAGAAAGAGTATAATATATGGCAGAGAAGATGGTTGGAATTGATTAAAGATTATGATTACTCAATACATTACCACCCTAGGAAGAAAAACAAGGTGGTTGATGATTTCAGTCATAAGGACTATACTAGTTTGTCTATGATAATAATTTAAATAGATCCAATACTTATGTATTTATAAAAGATGGTAAATAAAACCATGAGGAAAGGTGATAAATCCTATCTTTCACGGATTAATGTTCAACCATATATCTATATAAGCATTAAAGAGGCATAAAAAGAAGATGTGGAACTATAGAAGATGGTCAGAAATGTTCCTGGATTTAATCATGATTGTGGTGAAATAATAAGGCTCGATAACTGGGTATATTTCCCATTAATACCAGATATAAAGAAGGAGTTATTGGATGAATCTCATAGTCAATCATCCTCTATTCATCCTAAAATTATGAAGATATATAGACATATGAAAGCGTTTATGGTGGGAAAACATGAAAATAGTTATTGTAGAGAATGTATCTAGATGTTTGGTAAGTCAAAAAGTTAAGGTTAAGAGACAGAAGTCTAAGGTGGTTTTACAACCATTACCCATACCTGAATAGAAATGTGAAAATGTTAACATGGATTCCATAGTGGGACTCCCCAAAAAATCTAAAGGGTATAATTTTATTTGGGTTGTAATTGATCACCTTATAAATTCATAACACTTCATTTCCATCAATTAAGATTTCTCTCTTGATTAGTATGTCAGGTTATACATTAATTAAGTGGTGAGATTCATAGAGTACCACATTCTATTGTATCTGATTGGGATCTGGGGTTTACATAAAAATTATAGAGAATTATTTAGTAAGATTTGGATATATTGTAGAGTTTCAGTACTACTTATAATCCTTAGATAGATGTTCAATCTAATATAACCATTCAAACCCTAGAGGATATGTCAAGATCTAGTTATTTGGATTTTGAATTTTTTTGGGATCAACACCTTCCTCTAATCTGGTTTTCTTAAAATAATAAAATTAACTAGAGAATTCATAAAGATACATATGACACCCTTTATGGTAGTAATTTCATAACTCTAATTTTTTGAGATGAAGTTCAAGAAAGAAATCTATTGGGACCTGAGCTATCTCATGAAATAGAAAAAAAGTTTGATCTTTTCAGTAGAATATAAGGGCATCTCAGAGTCAACAAAAAAGTTATACTGATGATCATCGGTGATATCTAGAGTTCAAATTTGGGGAAAATTTATTCCTATGAATTTATACTTGAAATAATGTAATGATACTTGTAAAGAAGGTGAATTTTATCCCTAAATATATTGGTCTTATTGATATTATTAATTGCATCAGGATGGTATCTTATCATTTGTCACTTCCATCTAATCTCTCCCAAGTTCACAATGTGTTCTAGGTATCTCTCATAAGAAAGTACATGCCTAATATTTCACATGTATTAAACTTAAAGGTAATACCACTAGTGTAATATATCTCTTATGAGGAAAAACTAGTGGAGATTCTAGATCATAGAGAGAAACTTCTACGAAATAAGACCATTAACCTGGTCAAAGTTTTTGGGTGAAGCCATAAATTAGAAGAAGCTACTTGGGAACCTGAGGATGTGATTAAATATAAATATTCTAAAATTCTGTATCAGAGTAATAGAATTTTGGGGGATAAATTCATTTTATGGGTGTTAGAATGTAACACCCTGAGATTTTATAATATAGTTCTTTATAAATAAATTTTATTTCTTTGATAGCTTGCTTTATAGGAAACATTGGGTTTAAACAAACCATGTTATACTATTGAAATATTATTATTTAATATGGAAATTATCACCTATCTGTTTAATTGGAATATATTAATAGGAATAAAAATATTACGAAATATATATAAATTTCATACTCAATACAAATGTATTAACAAGCACTCAATTTTTAGTAAAGTCATTTTATTCTTCAAGAAAAGTTTTTGTTTCCTTTTATGAGTGAATATTTTAATTTATTTATGGAAATTCTAGAAATTTTATTTGATAAAATAGATTTCAGTTGTTATATATTTATATAAAAATTATCTTAGGGTGAGTTTTTGGATTTTTCTAAATAGATTTATTTTTTAGTGAATAATGAAAAATACTGATTTTTTAAAACTGTATTTTTTTAAAGCATTTAGAAATTTTCATTTTGTTTTAAAATGGTTTAAAAATAACAATATTTCCCATATATTATATGATTAAGTATATTTGAATCAATTTTATAGTTTAATTTCATATAAAAAAATTAATTAAAATGGTATCATTCTGTGAAACTACTTTTCATTGTGTTTTTCATTTTTATCTTAAGTTAATTTATGCCACTTCTATAAATTGTATTTTGAGAAATTATTTCATATTATTAATCAAGAGTTCCACATTTGGTAACTATATCTCTTTTATTTTTAGTCAATATGAATAGTAATCAGAGTAATTTTTTGTTACCATGGTAAAAATAAATTGGGTTAATTTTCATTAAAGTTAATGTGATAAGGATTAAAATTATTCCAAACAAATGAATTTATTTCATTAGATGAGTATATTTCATCAATAATCATCCAAAATTAAAAAATATAACATGTTTTCCATTAAACTTTGATTTTTACCTTTATAATATTTAAATAAAAGATAAAATAAAAAATGTTACTTTATTGTTTTTAATATATATAATATTTTTTATAGAGATATGAATAGATTATGTTCAGTTCAAAAATGGGTTTTGAACTATGAATGATTATTTTTATCATGGTAATTTATTTTCAATTTTTAGTGATGAAACAATTACCTTAAATTCTTACACAACACCAACAAATTTCTTGTGCAAGGAGAACAAAAAATCAAGTAAATTATTTTAAAAACATGAAAATTAATTTTTTTTAGTATGTAATGTCCCCAAACTAGTACTCCATCACAAGAGTAAAATGATTTCCCTACATGACCCCAGGCATGTGTCCCCATATTCTAGAGGATTCCAACTAGTAGCGAGGGTGTAAGGATTATAGTTGGGAGACTATACCTTATGGTACATAGTTACAGTAATAGTGAAAAATAAAAATAGAGTAGTGGAAATAGAAAAAAATATATAAATAAATAGAAAGGAAACTCAATAAGATATATGGACAAACCAGATGATACAAATAATAGTAAAATCATGTAATTTCAGGATAAATATAACGAATGATGTGTTGGAAGTCATCTAGATAAAAGACTAAAAAGAAATTGTAAAAGACTCAAAGGCCCTGGTCCCGAACCCCAAGTCAGTCTAGTCTCCAAAATCCAACCAATCCAACTAACAATACACAAATGTAGGGTTCCTTTACCTTATTTAGACCTAAATTAATGAAATTTTAACTGGTTCCAAATGGTGGCACAAATATGGTGTGATTTAAAATCAGTAGGCCAACACCCATGGTGTTTAAACAATCATGACTGAATATATAGTTCATGTAATAAAGTGATAAATAGGTATATTAATTTAATAAATTAATATTTTACATGAAATAAACCCTCTGACCCTCAGTATTAGGGATGACACCCTAGTTCAGGAAAACCTACTTCGACTCCATGCCGGAATCTATGTCAAGAGGTGTATCCTCATGTGTCAGCATAGATCACCCAAATCGCTAGTCAATACTTCTATATTAGGACGAATCTACAGTATCATGTCTCAAGTAACCAGCAGCCTCTATGTGTATTCACATTCTAGAGTCTCTTACATCTTTCCAAGTTTCACATTTCCAAGGGGTGAATCTTATCACATCTCATACTAGTCCCCATGGGAATTACCAGGCTAGAATCTCTTGAATATTCCCATTTGCACATCGCAAGGGGTGAATCTCATCTCATATAAAGTGGTGGACTCTCCTACATTTTTAAGAATCACTAGTGTCACATATTATATGGAAATAATCAATCCCTCAGGAATCATGTTAATAATATGAATGATAAACATCCAAACATACGATTTATCACATTTCACATATTATTTCAAGTTGGACAATTTTTCCAGTCATCGAGTAATAAGTAATTTATTCTCTATCATTATACCCTCCTATAGTATGATGGATCAATGCTATCCAAACATTCCAAGTTACCATTTTCTATAAATTATATGTTATACCAAAATCATGTTTCCAAGGTTGCCATTTCATTATAGGTTCAAGGGTAGGCTCACCTCTTAGGAGGATATAAGTCTAGTCTTAATGCCAATAGACTCAAATGGGTCCGATGGGAGGTTATTTAATAGTAATTTATCAATTTAGTTGGGTTATGCACATGGGGTGTCAGTGAGATTGGACATATTTCACATATTAAAAGGAAGAAATATAAATTTAGGGATTTTTTCTAGATCACCAACCAAAAAAGAATAGAATACATAGGTAATCCCTAGACATTTTTACAATAGTTGGGTTCCTCCTTCCTTTCAACAAAACTAAGAAGTTTACAATAAAGAACATAAAAACTTGATCTAGTTTAAGAATCCCAATCTAGGGTTATTTGAAAGGTAAAATATATGAGACAAGAATGAAAAGAGAGAAGTAAAAGGATCACCTTCAATCTCACAATACGGAACACCAAAACCCAAAGGAACGTTATTCTAAATAGAATAGAAAACTCGCAAACATTGAATACATAAGTTATGTAATGAAATAAGGGATGCACATTATCAAAATGCATGACATAGAACATTAGAGTGTTTAAAAAAATTGGCTCAGTGTGGCACATTCAAGATGTGAATAGGGGATTCATGTCATGAATTTTCTAATTCCCATATACATCAAAAAATCAATTACTTTTGATTAAAAATTGAATTAAACCAATTTCACATCATGAATAAATTATCTGAAGTGAATTTTAAATTCACAGGTTACCCAAAATCAATTCATTACATAAATAATTTTCAGGGGATTAGCCTCGAACCATTCATGCATTGTATAAATTTTATGGGGTCAACTTGAAAAGTTCACATTGTGAATTGGGATTTCATTCCCTGAATTCATTGTATATCCAGAAACCATATCTCATACAATTATACCTCTATATCACTTAATCCTACTAGATAAAATCTCAATTACCAAGGTTTAAACCAAAACTTAATGAGAGGCGTATCAAGAAAATATGGGATCTTACAACCTCCCCACCATAAAATAGCTTATCCTCAAGATGTGCTCCAAAGTGTCTTGGTGGGTATTAGCAAAGAAATTTTTTCACTATGTATGTATATCATATTCCCTCTCTCAGGTATCCTCTTTCACATTCCCATGATACAACTAAAGTTTCACTAGAGGTATGGTCTTCCCCAAGAGATTATTCCTACTACTATCCATGATAAGGATTAGATACTCCGCAAAGGATAAATCAACATCCAACTTAACATCATCAAAATGATGATTCCTATGAATCTGAGACACTTGAAACACAGTGTTCATGGAACTATAGAACCATGAAAGAGCTAAATGATATGCCACCATACTGACCCTTTCCATAGTCTTAAACGTCCTGACAAACTTGGGAACTAGCTTCCCCTATTTCATGATATGTTGTTTCCCCAACCTAGGTGACACTTGAAGGAAAACATGATGACCAACCTAAAACTCTAGAGGTCATCTATAATAGGAAATGTGTGATTTCTTATGGATCTATGTGGTTACTAGGCTCATCCTGATAAATTGAACCTTCTTAGACATCTCATGCACGAGACTACATCTAACAACCACAGAATCACCTACCTCTAACCGATAAAGATTTGAATGAAATATCCTTCCATACAAATCATTAAAATAATCCATTTGGATCAATTATTGGATGTTATTTTTATAATTGAACTACATGAGTGCTATATGTTTCTCTTAAGAACCACCAAATTCTAAAAAATGGGCTTCTAACATATCCTACAAAATCTAAATCATCTGTTTAGATTGGTCGCCAATCTAAGGATGATAGGTTGTAATTAAAAAAATTGATCCCAAAGACTTATGAATAAATTTCTAAAACAAATATGTAAAATGAGAATCTTAGTTTGAAACAATTCTCACTAGAACTATCATGACTCGATCCAATGGGGTCTACCTGGTTAGCAATATTCTGAGTGTGACTACCCCAAACCTGCCTCTAATGGGTTGGGGTAGGAAACTAGCACCGAGTAGTAATATCCCAAATATGGGAGGCATTATCCTAAGTACCTGTATGCAGACATACACATCTCCAATCTCATAAAATGCTAAGATGTAAAATAACACTACTAATACTAATGCACGCATACATCAAAATCCCACCATCAATATATGATAAGATGAAAGTGATATAAGGGGTCAAATAAAATCCCACCAAAACTAGGAATATATTATAACCTAATTGGAAGGAGGGGACTATTGTAAAATAAATAACTGGTAATAACCTCAGTCTGTCTAGCCCAAAACTAAGCTCCACCTACACCCTGTCCACCTAAGACTCCATCAAATGGTCTGTCTTCTACATAAGACATGACATGTGCAGAACAATCCCATGTAGAGGTGAGTATAAAAATACCTATTTAGACACCCCAAAATCACTAATCCTAAGGAATAAATATTATTTATCTCACCAATAAATAAGTATTCCAAAAAAGATATGAGACATAACAAAAAATAGATAAAAACCCTAATATACTCATAACAGACAACTGGTCTTGAAAGGGTCTCAACCAATACTTCCAACCATAGGATTAGGATCAAGGCTTAAAGGTAATTCTATTATGATATGTATCAATCCAAAATCCATGTTTGCTAAAATGAAACTCATTTGAGAGGTCATTCTCATATGAACTCTCCATGATCTACTCATTGGATCTCTGAATATCACACTGCCCAGATATGGGATCACACCCAGGTACGCATGAGGACACCACCAACCCTATTGTATTAAACTGGTAGATAGGGAATCTATGATCTATTCATGGTGGTCGCACCAATACCATGAACCCCACCTGGTAATGATATTATAGAGGATCACACCCCAGACCTTATGGAGGGTTACTATTAACTTTATCCAAAACAAAACTTGTATAGGGGATCAAAATCATATGCCAAGGATGTAATTCCACACTATACCCTCATAGGTATGGACCAAGGGATCACATTAAACTACACATATTATATACTAAAGAGATGGAGGGATATAGACCATCTCTAAGTAAGTACACAGTGTGTATAGAGGGTATACGGCGTGTACCTCTAATCAAGGATCTTCTTATATCTGTTCCTTTGTTCCTTTTCCCATGCCTATGTAATCCTATCCATGCTCATGTGGATATTCCCATGCCCATATACACCTATCCATACTCATTTAATTTGTTTGTTCCCATGTACTATGGGAATGCCTATGTACTTGGTCATGTCCAAGCACCAGGTTATTCCCGTGTACTCTACCCATGACCGTTTTCTTGGTTGTGTCTATTTCCTGTATCCTTTAGGATAAATGAAAAACTACTAACATAGGTTTACATGGAATTTGACAAAATTTACATGGTGTGTGATATTTTATTTTTAGTGAAACCCTAACACCAAAACTAGGGACCCCACATGGGATGCATTATTCAGGTAAACATTGTGTAACATAGAATTTTCTAGATTCTTGGGCTCTTCAAATGTTCTTCCAATTTCATCATATCTTCTGAAAACCAAGATCAGATATTGTGGATCTAGGGTTGATCAATATTTCCATCATCACTGGTCATATTATGGCCTTCAATCCACTCAAAAATCGACCACCAGTGCATCACATCAGTGTCGCGTACGTCAAATCAGGAAGAACAAAAATAAATAGTCTGATATGATCCACATATGATCTTCCTATTTCATCACACCTCAATCCCATCCTTTATCATGAACCTCACCCATATTATCAATATTTTTTTAGAATAAAAATTGTGAAATGATCAAATATATGGTATACATCGAACCACTATCCAAATAAATTGACAATAATGATCCATGCTAACAAACAAGGGAGAAAATATCAAATCAAAAAATAAGGAATAAACCCCATGCATTGTTTGGGGTGGCCTCGATTAATTTCCATAAGAATGGGTAACTAAGAGTAAACATATAATATAAATTACCTTAAATCATAGGAAGAAATAAACCCAAACCCAAAATCATGATTGACTCGCGAATCAAAATTTTTGAAGAATAGATTCATGTTCATCATGTGATAAAAAACAAGGAAATAAACAATATAAATCAATACCCTACATCAAGTTGGTTTGTTCACTGGTAATGAATGAATTTTCATCATCATCATTGGTGAGATACTTGAATTATACTGGTAAGAATGATCCTAGGTCTATTGTCGTTGTTTGTTAAGTCTTCCTCTAATGCTCTTCTCTAAATTCTCAGGGTTATACGGCTAACCCTATGAATTTTACATAATAGTGTATTTATAGAAGATATCTAGGTTAGGATTTTTAATTAAAATAATTAAATAAATATTTCAATTTATTTAATTATTTCACCTATGATGGAACACAGTCCCAACACCCAGTGCCGACGAATATCATGTCTCACTTATAGTAAATCTCATGTTCTGGACTCAACTGTGGTCTAATAGATTCTATCTAAGTCTCCGTTTAGAAGTTATTCCACTATTTAAGAAAAACTAAACACTCATGATATTAATATATTAAATATTTTTATAATATCAGTATCAGGATAACCGAGCCTTAGAATCTCATGATGTCTTAGTTTCTAGATCTAAAAATATTATTATATATATTATAAAGTTTTACATAGAAAAAAGAGACGTTACATTCTCCCCACCTTATGGATTTTTTTATATATAAGCAAAATAGTACTCAAAAAGTTGTGGTTACTAAACTCACATATAGGTATCCCACTCCCAGGTGCTCTCTTAAAGATCCTTTTTCAACCAATGGACACACACCAAGGGTATCACTCACCCATGGAGGATCATATCTTGTCAATCCTTCATATCTATTGGGTACTCAACAAAGGAAGTTGTATCCTAAATGTCCATCACTCCCCAATTGATAACATGTGATGGGTTATGAATATACCTCCTTAGTTGTGACATGTAGAAGACTTTGTGTACCCAAACCAGCTGCAGTGGTAGGGCCAGGAATTATTCCACCTCTCTAACCCTATTCAGTATCTGAAAAGGGTCAATGAATCTTAGAGATAACTTTCTTCCCTGGCCAAATATCTGTAATTTACATTAATTTGAGACCCAAAAGAACACATGGTCCCCCTCCTCAAACTCATAAGGCGTATTTTATCGATCCTTATAGGATTTATGATGGCTCTATGAAGTCATCATCTACTCCTGAGTGATCCATAACTTTTTTTTCATAGCTCACACTAACTTTTGGCCCATGAATGCTGACTCACCTAGATCAGTCCAACATAGTGGTGACCTACAGGGTCTCTCGTAAAAAGCATGAAATGGTGCCATACCAATGGTAGAATGGTATTTTTTGTGTGCGTAAACTCTGCTAAGTGAAGGTGATCCTCCCAACTATGACCAAATTCTAACACAAAGGCCCAAAGAATATCCTCCATGACCTAAATGATCTGCTCAGTATGATCTCCAATATGGTGGTGAAACACCATGATCAAATGAAACTAATCCCAAAAGTACCCATACAATACTCTCCATAATCACAATGTTAATTGAGAATCATGGTATAAAATAGTCATTAAGGGAACTCCATTGAGCTAAACTATCATATGCTTGTAAAGGTATCTCAATCTCTCAACTGAACTCTACTCTCTAATATCTAGGAAATGCGCTGACATAGTGATTTGGTCTATGATCACACAGATTTCATTGTGTCCTCTATACATCCATGGAATCCCCTTTATGAATTCCATAGATATCACATCAAACTTCTACTCTGGAACCTCAAGGGGTTGATCTAAACCTGCTGGAACCTAGTTCTCATCTTTCACCAGCTAACAAGTGAGGCATTGAGAGGAAAACTAGGCCAATAAATTCTTTATAAATGGCCTCCAAAATTGATGTAGGAGGTCTTGGTACATATTTTTCACACCTGGATGTACTTCCAAATGGGATATATGAAACTCCCTCAACACCTCCTCACACAAAGTCACTGGTACCATCATTCATCCTCTAAAAAGGACGATGTTCTCCCCACCTCCTGAAAACCCACCAAGAGCACATCCGATGGATATTTGAGTACACAAGGTCTCATAGTTTACATCTCCAATATGATCCTCCCCAATATGTTGTATAAGCATTGGGGTAACAACCATTAATGATAGATATACTACACCATCCTTTTCTACTAAATACAAATTCAATGATGTTAACTTCTCCAAAGCCTCGGTAAAAACTATGAAAAAGGTATCCTACTGAGTGTATCTACTACTATATTCCCCTTCCCAATAGTTTAGAATATCTCAAAGTCATAATAATATATGAACTTTAGACATCACTTATATATTAATTTAATATCATTATGAGATAAGATATACTTGATACTCTTATGGTTAGGGTAGATGACAAAACACTCACCCATGAGGTAGTTTCACCACATATTAATGGTGAACACTACCACTACCAACTCTAGATCATGAGTTTTATAGTTTTTCTAATTTGGTCTCAACTATCAGGACCCATATATGATCACAACCTGCCTCTACATCAGAACACAACTAAGTCTGATCCCTGATGCATCATAGAGGACTACATACCTGATACCCTCCTATAGAAATCTCAAGATGGGATCACTCATTAACCTATTCCAAAATTCATAAAAATTCAAACTTCACCTCTCCATCTAAAAAAATCTAACCCTTATGAGTCAAATCAGTCAAAGGTACTAATATTTGGGAGAAATAAAGCATGAATCTCATGTAGTATCCTATCAACTGAAGGAAG
This sequence comes from Viscum album, assembly GCA_963277665.1. Classification (NCBI taxonomy): domain Eukaryota; kingdom Viridiplantae; phylum Streptophyta; class Magnoliopsida; order Santalales; family Viscaceae; genus Viscum; species Viscum album. Next base: position 1,687,307,912 of record OY728160.1, read on the forward strand.
ATGGAACACCCCAACTTTTTATAAACCTTTTTTAAAAATAAATTAAATTTATTTGATGTATTTATTTTCATTATAAACCAAGTTAATCTTTCATTATATGCTACAACAAGTTAATTTTTCATTACACGCAACACTGAGTTTTCACAAAACAATATTTTAATATTATTATTTAAATGAGAAAGTTATAACATAGTTTTTAAACTTTTTAATAAGAATAGTAATAAATTATTTTTAAATATTATTTATAATTATTTTATATAAAAAACATATTGACAATAAAACATATAATATTTTGGTAATTCTTTATATGTTTGAAAATTCTACTTTCTCAAATAACCTGTTTTTTATGTCCTTCTATGAATAAGAATTAAATTAATTTTAGAAACTTTTAAAAATTTAATTTTATAAAATAAAAATAATTTATGAATTCATAAGTTAAAAATTATCTTAGTGTTATTTTTAGATATTTTTCTAAAAAACTTCTTTTTTTGATGAATAGTGAAAAATAATGAATTTTAATTCAAAACTGCTTTTTCATCTAATTTATTTATATGGTTAAATTATATTTTAATTTAGTTTTAAATTTTAATTTGATAAATTTAACATAAATTAATTCAATTTAGGTCATTATGACTAATTTCTCAATGAAATTGTATATAAAAACATTTCAAACCTTTAAACATTTTCACTTAAAAATCCCACTATCATGACACGTCTGCGGGATTAATTTTAGAGTAATTTCTGCCACTTATGTTATTATAAATTGTAAAAAATGATTACATAATTGGGATTAGAATAATTTATAATGTCTAGAAACTTCAAATTAGTTTTAACCAAATATATTAGTGAAAGTAATTAAAATTAATTACAGTGATTAAGGTGAAAATAAGATTACTTAGTGGTTGAACTTTAACTTAAGTGGACAAATAACCAAGACACATATAAATAATACATTGGATGAAAACATTTAGACAAATTACCTTATTTTATTTAAAATTTAAAATTCTTTGAGGCACATTATGTAAGTGATACCTCTCAATATTTTTTTCCTTTTTATATTTACAAGAATTTCACTCCTCCACTATAAAAGGGCACTCAACCCCCCCCCCCACTTCACCACACCTATATAGCCATTTTGGTCTACCAAAACCTACCCAAATATCCTCCCAAATCACCTCCTTTCATCCTATAATCCTCTCTTTGGGCATAAATCCAACCAAGGAAGCCCTTTGGTGCACACCAAAAGGAGTTACCCAAAAAAGAGGTAGCATTCGTCCATAAGCTATTTTGATTTATTTTCATTCTCCACCCCCTTAACTATTATTATTCCATTATTAGATAATAATATTAGTATCATAGATATACTTTGATTTTTTTTATTATAATTTTTTTACTTACACATACACACACTTTCATCAAATGGGTAACAAACTCATCGTTCGTGTGTACAGCGGACTACCACCTCACGAAACGATGTTGTTCATTTTTTCATTTCCACTACTCATGGTTATGAATTGTGATGGATATAATATTTTTATATAATATATATTATATTAAAAAATTATTTATTATTAATTAATTATTATACAGCACAAACCTTCATGATTTCCATTTTTGGTAATACGATAACTTCGTTTGTGGACATGTGGACTACCGCCTCCTCAAAGTGATGTGATTCATTCACACATTACATGGAATTTATTAAGTATGGTTTTAGTGAATGTATATGATATATATGAAATAATAATTCTAATTAAATTATAATATATATATATATATACATATATTTTATTTACTTTTTTTCTTTCAATACAATAATAAAATGGAAACAGTGCTCATGCATACGCATGGCCTACCATCTCCATGAACGATGTATTTCATTTTCTATTTTTATATTTTATAGGTTATTATAAATACATATATAATGAATACATATATTATTTATATCATGGTTTTAATTATGGATAATATGAAATTATAATATAAGTAAGAGGACCAAAAATATAATAAATCAAAACACATGAAAAAGAAAACGCAGTTATTACCCGAAACATAACTTTAACTTGAAATTGTTAATAAATAGGTAATATAAGGTTATAATTAAATAATATATGGTATGATATAATTGAATATGGTTCATTAATATATTTATAATAAACTTATATTTATTATATAGGATTATTAAACAAGTACAAAGAGATTCAAGACATAATGTAAGGGGATTTATAGTCTTACTTTTATTTATGTGATACTTATACCATATCCACCACTCATTTATTGTAGTGTATATAATTCCCATGAATTTATTAAATTATTATTATAATTAAATTTGTGGGTATTTACATATCCATTTTATTATCTCAATCTCATGGGTTTCATTTTTCAAAAGTTACCAAATCGGTATGGTAGTTTTGTCTCAAATTGCCTTCTTTGAGACTCATGTTTTTCTATACACCGATATTTTTTTATGAGGTGTATATACTATCCATTTGAAATTTTATATCAAGAATATTATTGTTTTAATGGTATTATAACCTTAATTTAATGTTATTATCTCTTTGGGATTTATTATTTAATGTTACCAAAGTGGTAAAGGTTTATTACTATAATCTCATTGTTTATCGGGATTGTTTTTTATTATGCTACAATTGATGAAATATTATAATCCATATCCCAATAACTCAAATGAATTTTCTTCTCCTATATTTATTCATGATATCTTAATGTAATGGTACCATTTTTCCACTCTTTGGTACTTAAGATGATTAATAAAATGTCCTTCTGAAAACCAGGCCTTATTTCTCTCTTCAGTTGGAAATTTGTTTTATTATAAAAAGCCATGTTTTATATAAATGTTTTCAAAATTGATTTTAAATTATATTTTAAACATATTTTGAAATAAAATGATTTCAATATTTTTAAATCTTCTTTTATATGTTTTAAAAAATATTTTCAAATAAATGGTTTTTAAAATGTTTGCATGCTTCCATTATAAGTTTTCAAAGAAAACGTTTTCAAAAAAAATCAAGATTCCATTATATGTTTTCAATCGTATTTTTAAAGAAAATGTTTTTCAAAAGGTTTGATGTTTGAAAAACCATTTTTTAAATAAGAATATATATTTTCCTCAAGAAATGTTTTTAAAATATATTTCAAAATTAATTACCATCCATGATGACATCTATTGGTGTTACTCATTCCTTTCTGGGGATATAATCCAAGGGTTCCATTCATATTTTTTCTATGAATAGTTTATGTTTTGATGGAATGATGGTTATGAAACCTGTTTCTATTTCATGGTTTATATGTTTTTGAACCCTGTTTCTTTTCCACAGGTTATATGCTTTTGAAACCCGCTTCTATTCATGGGTTATGATTTGATGAAATGATTATGAAATTTGTGTCTTTTCCACAGGCTATAATATAATGGATTGTTTATGATACCCATTTAATTTCATGGGTTATTATATGATTTTCATGAAACTAATATCTTTTTATGGGTCATTATATGGTGAGTTTTTATGATATTTTAGAACACATTTGTCTGATTTTATTTTGTGATGGGTGGGACCTATATCTCCCTCCAATACATTGGGTAAAGATTTGTATCTCATGATATAATGATGGGAATCAAGTTGATGGGATTGATACACTATGGGAAGAAGGGTAAACCCAATCCACTATGGGAATAAGTGGGAAATTGATTCACTATGGGAAGATAGGGAAACCTAATCCCTTATAAGGAAAAAACTACAACTGGGGATAGTGGTGTGTCCCATCCAGTAGGTGTAGTCCCCATGAAGTTCCCTAATAAAATTATTCAATGTTCTTGGACTTATAGGGAATGATATTACATTTTTATGTGTCTTACATAATTATATGTCTTATTCCTATATTATGAGTTCATGTATTATTATCTGTATTCCCACATGATTCATGTCTTATATACTACCAATATTTGTTTCATGACTCATGTATATGATCTTTGATATGTAGGGTATGATATTATAATGTTGTTCTCATATTCTCATACCCTTATGTTCATGATTATACTTATATATCTACCTTTTTATCCTTAATTATCAATTGAGATCACCCTTTCCTATGTTAACTTTCCCCAGGTTATGAAGATATGTATTATGTATGATGTGTCTAAGAAGGGTTTTAGACATGGATAACCTAGTGGGAGATAATTTATCTCACTTATGTAATAGTGTTTATGTTTCTATGTTTCCAATGGAACTAAACTAATATGGTATTTGGGAATCTTTTTGTGTAATGTATTAATTATTCTGCAAAAATTATGTAATGTTAATGTATGTTAATAGAGGGTCTTTATAGTTGGTATCAGAGAAAAAGTTTAGTTGACCTTTAGAAACTAGGATGAGCATAAAATTATTGTCTCAACACCAATGAACCCAACAGGATCAATTAGGAGGTTATTAAATAGTTATTTATCCATTTGGGTAGGTCATGCACATGGGGTATTAGTGCGATTGCACATATTTCACATACTAATGAGAAGAAATAGACATTTAGGGATTTGTTATAGATCACCAACCTCAAATGAAAAGGAGACATAGGAAACCCCTCATTTTTCGTTATTTTATTTATTTTCGTATTTATTTCTTTCATATTTTATTTATTTATTCATATTTATTTTATTTATTTATTCATATTTATTTTATTTATTTATTTATTATTTATTTATTTATTTCGTATTTTATTTATTTATTTCGTATTTTATTTATTTATTTCCTATTTTATTTATTTATTTCCTATTTTATTTATTTATTTCGTATTTTATTTATTTATTTCGTATTTTATTTATTTATTTCATATTTTATTTATTTATTTCGTTTTTTATTTATTTATTTCGTATTTTATTTAATTATTTCATTTAATTCGCATTTTATTTATTTCGTATTTTATTTAGTTATTTCATATTTTTTTTTATTTATTTCGTATTTTATTTATTTATTTCATTTAATTCGCATTACTTTATTTACTTTATCCATGCATGCATGCTCATCCCCATGCACATGCCCATGCACATGCCCATGCAATATAAAGAAATATTGTGTTTGGTGAGATTTGAACCCCTAACCTCTTGCATATTTTCCAAAGACTTTACCACTCCAGCAACCTCGTCATGTGGTTAATAAATAGAATGTAATATACTTATATATAATAATTGGAAAAACAAATAATACATAACTAATAGATATAAAATAATAAAATAATAAAATAATAAAATTATGAAATTGAAAGAATAAATAATAAATAATAAATAATAAATAATAAATAATAAATAATAAATAAATAATAAATAATAAATAATAAATAATAATAAATAAGAAACAATAATTAATAATAAATAATAAATAATAAATAAATAATAATAAATAATAAATTAGAAATAATAAATAATAAATAATAAATAACAAGTAATAAATATTAATAAATAATAAATAATAAATAATAAATAATAAATAATAATAAATAATAAATAAAAATAAATAATAAATTATAATGAACAAATAATAGATAATAAATAATAAGTAATAAATAATAAATAATAAATAATAAATAACAAATAATAAATAATAAATAATAAATAATAAATAATAAATAATAAATAATAAATAATAATAAATAATAAATAATAAATAATAAATAATAAATAATAAATAATAAATAATAAATAATAATAAATAATAATAATAATAAATAATAATAATAATAAATAATAATAAATAATAATAAATAATAAATAATAAATAATAAATAAAAAATAACAAATAACAAATAACAAATAATAAATAATAAATAACAAATAATAAATAATAAATAATAAATAACAAAGAAAAATAATAACTGATAAATAATAAATAATAATAAATAATAATAATAATAAATAATAATAACAAATAATAATAATAAATAATAAATATTAAATATTAAATAATAATAATAAATAAATAACACATAATTAATAATTATAAATAAATAAATAATAAATAATAAATAATAAATAATAAACAACGAATAATAAATAATAAAAAATTAATAATAATAAATAAATAATAATATATAATATATAATATATAATATATAATAAATAAAATAATAATAATAATAAATAATATGTAATAAATAATATATAATAAATAATAAATAACGAGTAATGAATATTATTATTAATAATAATAAATAATAAATAATAAATAATAAATAATAAATAATAAATAACAAATAATAAATAGCAAATAATAAATAAATATAAATATGAAATAAATATAAATATTAAATAAATATAAATAATAAATAAGAAATAACCAGTAATAAATAATAGATAATAAATAAATTAAAGTATATTATAAATAATAAATAATAAATAATAAATAATAAATTAAACACATGAAAAAGTACAAAAAGGCGTGATAAGGGATGAAAAATTATGAAAACGCATGAAAACAGATGGAGAAGCATGAAGAATGAAGCATTAGAAAGCATGAGAACGCGTGAAAACTCATGAAAACTCTGGAAAACCCCTTAAGAATTCAAAATAATCATCATAATAACCCACAAAAAACCATTGATAAAGATAACAAGTCATGGAAACCCAAATAAATAGTAATAAATGGAGTAACCGTTAAAACTCGTCAAAACGGTCATAAAGTGACAAAAACATTAGACTCACAATAACAGAGATAACTTAGGATCCGAGAGTCCATTCCAGATCCACGACTAGTCAAATCAAAGATCCTAAAATGATCTTCGAGCTGATAGTTGAAAGAGGCCGAATGGACCGGCGGATCGGAAGTTACGACCATTTAAAAAAACTGACGGGGAACGGGTGCTAGAAACGAGGCATCGAAAAACATAACTAACCTGATACCCACTAAAAAGGCCATAACTTATTATCCATGAGTCCATGTGGGCACCGCGACCAGTCAAATTGAATCTCATGGAACGAACTACGATCTGGAAGGCGGAGGAGTCCGAACTGACACGCGGATCGAAAGTTAGGTCCGTTTGAAGAAAAGTTTGACGGGACACCGGTGACGGAAACGGGGTTTTGGAGGGCTTTTTAGGGGTTTTGGGGATGAAAACATGACACAAGTTAACTTATGTTAAATTAGTTCATAGCTCTCTTCGCTGGCTTCGATTTGATATATGGTAGATCCCAAACGGACATCCGGAGAAAAAGTTATGGTCATTTAAAGTTGGAGAAATTTTTTCAACTTTCTTATAACGGTGATATCTTCTGCACCTTAGACAATCTCATGGTTTTGATTATACGTGCCTCTAGATATCTTCATGAGCTTCAATTTGACTAGTCGTGGCGCTCCAACGAACGCTCGGATCAATAGTTATGGTCATTTAAGTGATTTCGGGGTTTCTCATGTTTTTTTATTTTTTTCTTTTCATTTCGCGGTGGTTTTACCCAAACCGCCGCTATTTCGTGGCGGTTTTTTAAAAAATCGCTGCTAATCCTCGAAAAAAAAAATTACACATTTCGCGGCGGTTTTAAAAACCGCCGCGAAAAAACTGCCTTGAAACGCAAGTTTTTCTGTAGTGATGGTTTACCCTCAATCTCATGATCTAGAACACCAAGACCCAATATAACATTCTTCTAGATAAAATATAAAACTCTCAGATTTCATCCATGGAATTTTTTCAATGATAAAAGGGTTGTGCATTATCAGAACACATGACATAGGTTGTTGGAGGGTTTTAAAACTGGTTGAGTGCAGAGAATTCACGACTTTAATAGTGTATTTACATCATGAATTTATTGATTAATATATGTTCTAAAAAATATATTGTCTCAGCTTAAAAAATGAATTAAACATATGTCACATCATGAATACATTACAAGATGTGAATTAATGATTCATATCTTGCCCAGAATTAGTTCATAACGTGAATAAGTTTCATGCAGTCATCCCTAAACCATTTACACCTTGTATGGATTTCATGGTGTCATCTTGAAAAGATCACATCTTGGATTTAGAATTCATGGAATGGATTTTTTCTAAAACCATAAACTATATCTCTTCCTATTATGCCTCTACAACACATAATCATACTAGATCAAAGCTCGATTACCAAGGTTTAAACCAAAACTTAAAGAGAGGTGTACCAGGAAAAAATGGGATATTATAGGGTAATATTGTTCCATAAATTTTAAAGATAAATATAAAATATTAGGTATATGTAAAAGTTTTATATTTAAATTATTTTTTTCATGTTGTTTTCAATTTCAAATTAAATTAATAGTTCCTGAAATTGAATTAATGATATTTTATAATAAATGAAATTTTATTAAATAATTAAAAATTAATAAAAATCATATCATCATATGATTAAATGGTATATGGTTTAAAATATCAATCGTGGCCTATTTATGAGTCACTTTTACTTTTATGGTAACATTCTTAACCCCTAAAGAGTAAAACACTTTGATATTTTGATAATTTTTAAAAGGGTTGACGGGGGTTAAAACTAAGAAATAAGGCTAAAAACATAACCAAAACTTGTTAAAATTTTATTAGATGTGAATATTTTGAATCATTCTAATATTATTCTTTAATTATATCAAATTGTATCTATTTTCCATGAAAAATAATTTATATTAATTAAATACTTTAAGTAATTTTAAGAGTGCCCCTCCCCTCACTTATAAAATTTCACATCCTATCCTTCATTATTCATAATTATTGAGACTTTTCTCTTAGAAAATACCTACCATAATATCATCCTAGATTCATTAACCACATCATAGATCTTCTGGTCATTCCAAAATACCATTCTTTTTAAGGATTAATGTGTAATCCAAATAAGGTTTCTCTACGAAGAGGTATAACTCTTAACCGAGCATTGTCAATTTTATTTCTTATTATACCTCCTATAAATATATAGTAACCATTATAAAATAATTAATTAAGTATATTACATATAATTAATTATAATTAAGATGATTTAATAACCATTATCATCCTTCTTCTCATCCATTGGAAAATTATAGTGTCACTTATGCATATGTGTGGACTACCACCTCCATGAAATGATGTGATTCATTTTTCAATTTTGAATTACATGAATGGTAATAAGTATAAATTTAATTAATATATATGATATATATGATCTAATAATTATTCGATAAAGGATAATTATTATTTAAATTTTGTCTCTTTCATCCATCAAAAAGTGAAAAATGTGTTCATGTGTACGTACATCCTACCGTCTCCATGAACGGTGTAATTAATTTTTATTTATCAAACTTTAATGAATAAGTATAAATATACATATAATGAATATATTTTATATATATATATAATTATTAACATTTTTTAGGTGATGGAACCAGGATCAAATCATAAATAATGGGATTGCATAACCGAAACATGCTTGAAAATTTAAGTACTTATCACCCAAAACGGTGATTTTAATAACAAATTATTAATAAATAGGTGATAAGATGTTATTTTAGTAAATAATATATTGAATTATAAGTATTGTTAAAATTATATAATACATTTATAATAATTATATATTTATTATACAATATTTTTTATTGTGTGTGAATAAATAAGTGACTAGAGGTAATGGATTTACATCTCAATCCCATTTTATTTGAGATTGTTTTTGTTTGGATTTCCATTGAGGAAATTATTTTATCATTATCTGATAAATAATTTTAATTTTAATTAAACTCTGTTTATTTCTAGGGAATACATTTTTTCCTTTCATTTTCCTAACTTTAAGAACTCAAGAGACTGAAAGAATTCTTTTAAGGAAAACTGACTATGTTTTACTATTCGATCGGGAATTTTTTCCTTCCATGTCTATTTTTTAATTAGAATGTTTTCAAGAATGTTTTTTTATTATCCAAATATTGTTAAAATTAATTTTTATGCATGTTTTACTTTCTATAATAATGTTTCAAAGGAATTGGCCTATCATTTTCAAAAAGAGATACTTTTCAATTTTTTACTGAAAATGTGAATGGAATATATGTTTTAATGTACAATGCATGAAAAACATTTATTGCCATCATGAAAACTCAATGTTTTGAATCTTTACATATATGTTCCCATGGTTATTTTCAAAGAAAATTTTTTTCATAATATTTTAGAAATATTTTTATTTTAAATAAGTTATTTCAAAATAAAAAAGGTTATTTTCCTCAATAAATGTTCTAGTAATATTTTAAAGGATTTTTCATATATGATAACATCCTTTAATATTAATTATGATTTACTAGGTCTATTATCAAATGATACCATCATTTTTCTTTCTATGGATAGTTTATGATTATTATGATGAGATGTTCACAAAACCCATTTATTTTCCATGGGTTTTAATATGATGAATTTATGAAATGTTAATGAAACTCATTTTCTTTTCATGAGTTATGATATGATGATAAGATAAATAATTTATGATATTGTGGAACACATATTTATGGTTTTAATTATGTGATGGGTGGGATTCAAATTATATATCCCTCCAATTAATTAGGTAAATTTTTATATCTCATGAGATAATGATGGGAAACAAGTCGATGTGCTTGATCCACTATAGGAAATAGGTAGGGATGCCTAATCCACTATAAAAAATAGGTTATGATTACTAATCTATTATGATATGGGAAATAGGTATTGATTCCTGATCCACTATGATCTGACGGTTTCAGTAGTTAACCATGACATATGAAATAGTTTCTATACCGATGAGGGTTCCATACTTTTATGACATGATTATGATTTGGATTTATGGTTCATGATTGATTTATGATGTTTTCTTACTACTATGATTCATGTATTTTGAAATGATAAAGTTTTACTCCATTAATATTGTTTATGATATTTGATATATTGGGCATAAACTTTTTAAGTTATGGTCCTGATCTCATACCGTTATTCATATCTTATTATTTCATATGATCATCTGTTGATATTTCTTATGTTTACCCTTAATGGTCATATAAGATAACCCTTTATTATGTTTCTTTTCCTTAGGTTATGAAGAAATATTTTAAGTAGGGTATGTTAAGAAAGGTATAAAGGGAGAATAAGTTTATTATATATGATGAAAAATTTACCTAAATAAGATGTTTGTGTATCTAGTATCCAAAAACACTAGACCTTTAAAATTATAGCATGGATTGTAATGTTATTCATTGAATATTTATCTAAAAATATGTAATATTTATGTATCAAATTCTTGGTACACCTCAAATATCCTATTTAATTTAAATACGAATAAATTTCTAATTACCCACTAAGAAACCTCGTCATATTGAAACTATAACCAACCACCTATGAAAGGTTCACAACATCCTCCTAACACCATATTGGGAAAAATACCTAACACAAAACACTGATTCGATCACCAAATAAATTTAACTTGTTTAAAAACTACAAAAAAAATCAGACAGTGACATACTTGTATCACAATTTCATGCAACAAAATTCAATTATTACCACATAACATCATTTACCCATCACACACAAAATCCCCCATCATATCAGGATGATTCCACTATAATCCATTAGAATTTTCATCAAAACCCTAAACCAAGTCACATGAATTAGTAAAAATCACAAGAAAATAACAAGGAGGGAGTATAAATAAAGTCTCACCTCAAAATGATGAATAAATTACATCATTGACACCCAAACCCATTAGGGGATCAAAGGAACCAAAGGGGGACCTCCCATTGTTTGGTTATGCATGTGAGAGAGAAGAAAAGAGGGTGGGGGATTTAAAACTGATGGGGGGAATTTCCTAAATATTTTAAAATTCACTGGTGTGTCATGTCTTGAACCATAGCTCATGATACACCATGGTGTGCTCTAGTCATCCCCCCAAGAGTCCGACATGCCTAAGACCAAAATCAGTCTCTCACTTTACAAGTCATTTCAAAAGGAGAAAAACTAAATCTTATCAAAATCATGCCACTCAAAATGAACACAACCATAGTGTAGAGGTACCTGTAGCCATAGAAAAATTCCTAGTGATAAGGGGTTATGTTGTGGTGGACTCATTATTTTTTACCACGCATGCACACCCCAAGACACCTCCACGAGCATCCAAAATTCCTAACCATGGTATTTTCTTAAACTGTTTCACATCGATGCTACCCCTAGAACCATAGGGATCTTTATAATGTGGAGCTTCCCATGTACAATTGAAACAGCCATACTAGGGACACCACAGCATATCCTATGTCATGGTGAGCCTTCAAAATCCATACACTCACATAATATTACCCTAATTTCCACTCGATTTCCCTTAACACTCCTCATGCCTCTTTCTACATCCAAAAACATGTCTAAAAGGGTTTCTAATACTTTAAACCTTGATCTAAACCTTGATTTTCAAACCAAACCTTGCTCCATAGCCAAAATCTCAAATTTAATCTCAAATTCATAACTCATAAAGGAGTGGGAATTTAAAATCATACCACCATAAAACTTCTCATCCTTGAGAAGTCTAAATTTACTTTTAAACATTTACCTCAACTTATTTATATTATCAATTCATTACTGACTTTTTTCATTCTACATTGGAATGAAAACTGAGATTTCATTATTTAACTCCCAACATGATTAAAACTATTCATTAAAGCATGATTATTCACTTGTAAACTTCACTAAATCACTGATATAGTGATACATGATACTCATCTATCCTAATGCACTATAGTGTCATTAATAGGTTCATTTCTAGGCTTACAGTACTCCCCTCCATAAGCATTTTCTCACAAAGGTCGATCTTCGATCCATGGTGCACCTTTCCATCAGAAATTCCAATTAAAACACAATTATAATGATCCAAATAACTACTCACTATACTATTCACATCACTAAACCCAATTACTTGAAGAAGAAAAATTAGTCAAAACCTAGTACCACTCCTCATCTTTAATTCTGAATTAAATCATACAAGCCTCCATTGTCTAATAAATAAGCTTAGATATGCCATATTTTCCTTGAAAATCCCTGACTAATCCTCGAAACACATTAATCATATCTAAAATTTCATACCTAATTCATTTTATAACCCACCAGATCTAATTTCATGAGAAACCATTGGTATAAAATTATCTAGTTGTCATTTTCCAAAAACACTAAGTCACAAATGATGATACTCGATCAAACCACCTAATCATTTGATCACGATACCTTAACCCTAAAAGTAATCTTGATAACATATAAACCTAAAACCAAAGTCTGAAACTAAAACTCAGTTTAATTACATGGTTATGTTGCCTCATCCAATGAAATCCACCATCATACTTCACTCAGGAGCATGGACACATCTCTGATCTGACTCGCACTCAAATCACATCAAGTCCACCCCAAGCCTAATGCCAACATACATACTCCATCCAATACCACATATAAATATCAAATCTTACATTTTACATGAGATAAGATAGATTGGATTCACCATCTCACCAACATCCAATAGTCACCATGACCATCCAATGCCCGGTGTTACTCATCCACAACCCTACCCATGTGGGTTCATTCCACCAAACCACGTGATTTTTCTATTACTACATATATTGAATGGATGTTATTTTCCCCCTCATACATAAGTTCCAACCCAAATTGTCAAACTTCATCCATTCCTAACTCATTAAGAATTTCACCCTCTTCTCTCTCTATGTTTCCATATGAAACATGGTCCACACCCTCCAATAGCCTATGGTTCACTCCCCACCATATGGATTCTCTTATGAAACTCCTAGAGTGAAACCTCAAAAGGTTCCATCATCACATACAAGTTTATATTCTCAATACATTATGATCCATTTTATCAATACTAACACCATATATCCATGACATAATTTTCATCACATAGGAGACACTCCCCATTAACATCAAAGCTTCAAGAAACTATGCCCACAATCATTCCATCAAAACCACCATCCCTCATTATATCCATGACCAATCACCTATTCACAAGTCAAATGAAACCACACATAATCATTTTTTATCATCTCAATCTCAATTATACCCAATTAGCATATGCTCCTACACCACTTGATCGTAGAATCTAACTCACACTACCATAAGTCGTGTCTCATCAAACCTAGGCTCACATGACTAATTAGTGAATATGATACACTCACATGTCAATTGTATCTATATAGAAGCACCTTTAGTGCTCCTATTTAAAATAAATCATTTCATTTCATGTCCCAGTTTGAGGTAAATTCATTTTTGAGATTTGAGTTGATTCATTTCAGGATCAAGAAGCATTGGGAATGGCTTGGTATCTTTGATAATGGAATTCTCTTTTATTTATTAGAATTTTTGTGTGGTAGTTTTAATATAAAATGGATTTACCCTTTATATTTAATAAATAAAGGTTTATTTCAAATAATCATTGATTTTTTTAAGAAAAGTAAATTTAAAATCTTAGTTTTGATGTGAGAAAGGTTTATGGAATGTTTTCTTTAATTATGATAAGCCATTTTGAAATATTTTGAAAAGCACAGCACATGGTAGATTTGGGCACTTGTAAAGGGTTAGGTATCAAAACTTTTCGATGATTAGTTGTAATGACATGATCTTTTATAAATTAAAGTCCCATTTTTAATGAATAATACATTATTAATTAATATAGCTATAGAAAACACATGTATTAACTTGGTTATTTTATCCCTTTATAAGTTATATCCTATAAAATTTAAAAGACTTTTAATCATCATAAATGTTGATAGTATAACTATTAAACAGTGATCTTATTATTAGTATATATTAAGGGTTATGATCAATTCCAATTGATGCAGACAAAGAAAATGATAGCCTCTACTGGTAGGATCATACCCTATGAAGCTTATTTATCAGAGCTTCTAAGGGGAATAGCATCATTGGGTTCTCCCCTTGATCAATCTCAAGCTAATATTCAATAAATAAAGAATAAAAAACCATTTATGAGATAATTTAAACCTCATGAATATCAAAACCCAAATCGTGTATATCAAACCACCCCAAGAAAATCTCACCATCACACTCCATACCTTTATGTCATTTTATGGTGTAATAAATGGAAATGTATCTAGAACCTAATAGTATGAATTTATATATATTTTTATTTTTAATAAAATAGGGATTATATATATCCTTTATTATTATTATTTCTTTTTAATTTATTAGATAGTGAGTTTGATAAAAATTAGATTTTGATATGATGAAACACAAATTTTATTTCTAGGAAATGTATAGTTTCAATCAAGACACTTTATTTTATTGAATTCAATAATTTTTGAAATAAATGATATTTTAATAAAATATTATTATTAAATAGTTTTTATTAAATATAAATTATAATATGATTTTATGAAGTCAAAATTAATTTTTATAATGGTTAGAAAACAATTTTGAAAAAAATTGAATTGTTTAACTATTGATATAAATGAATTATAAATTTGGTATAGGAGACTTAGACACTATAATGTATTTTCTCTATACAAATTATAAAATAAACAATTAGTTTCTAATTTCATCATTATTAATTTTATAAATAAGTATTTTTTGATGTATGCCAAATAGGAAATCAGCATAAATCGTCCTTCAAATCTATTAACAAAATTTCTACATCTAAACATTTATAACTTATCCACGCCAATTTTTTTGGACCATCAAGAGTGGTAGGATTGTCCAATAGATCCTTTTTTATTTATTATTTTTCTAGATTTACTTGGTTTTATTTCCTAAAATTTAAAAGTGAGGTTTTCTCTATTTTTGTAATATTTTGTTAAAATTTTCAAAATAGAAATGATTTTAAAATAATTCCATTGAGAATTGATCATGGTAGAGGGTTTTAGAATCAAGAATTTAATTCTTTTTACTCATAAATAGGTACTAAACATACCTTTTGTGCTCTAATAATTCCTTAATAAAATGGAATTATAGAAATAAAAAATAGTAATATTCAAGAAATAGAAAGAGCTATGTTAAATAAATATAGTCTTCCTAAATATATTTTGGCTGAAGTTATCAACACAAATTTCCATGTCATGAATAGATTTTTAATAAGACCCTTTTAAAAAAGACACCCTATGAGTTATGGAATATCAAAAAACCTAAAGTTGGATACTTTAGAGTTTTTAGATACAAGGTATATATCTTTAATAATAAGGAAAAAATTGGAAAAAAAATTATCCAAAGGATGATAAAGGAATATTTCTAGGATATTCTACTAATTCTAAATATTATAGTGTATAATAAAAATTCAAGGTTAGTTGAATCAAGTTACCAATTCTTTAAATAACTTGAGACTTGAATATCCTAATGATGATTTTGAAAATAAATTAGAATATGATGAAATTTAGTCTGGTTTAGAATAACATAAAACTAGTGAACTTGAAAACATATTACCTAGATAATCTATAACCTTAAATGATGATCCTTTAGAAAATGTTATTATAGATATAGATATAGGAGTTAAGACTAGGAGTAATTTAGGAAATGTAGCTGAATTCTCTACCTTAATATCTCAATTATAAACTAAAACCATAGAAAAATCATTAAAAGATGAAAGTTGGTTAGTAGTTATGAAAGAAGAACTTAACTAGTTCAAGAGAAATAAAATTTGGGAATTAGTTGATGGGCCATCAAATCATCCAATAATAGGAACCAAATTGGTTTTTAGAAATAAGCAATATGACCAAGGTATAATTACAAGAAATAAAGATATATTAGTAGATAAATGATATAATCGTGAATAAAGGATATAATATGATGAAACATTTTCCCCTCTTTCTATATTAGAATCCATTAGAATCCTTTTAGAATATGAATCTTATATGAATTTTTAATTATATCATATAGATGTTAAAACTACATTTTAAAATGGATATTTAGTGGAATAAGTATATATTTAACAACCTCCAGGTTTTGAAAATTCTCATCTAAAAAAATTTGTTTTCAAACTTACTAAATTTTTTTATGGCCTTAAATAAGCACTAATAGCTTGGTATGGAAGTTTAAGTTCTTATCTTTTGAAATATGGTTTTTCTATAGGGTTGTAAGATCCTACTCTCATTAAGAAAATTGTTTTTATGATATTTTATTAGAATAAATTTATGTAGATTATTTTATATTTGTTTTAAATAATAAAAACTTTATAATTATTTTTCAAAACTTATACCAAAAGAATGTAAAATGAGTAAGATGTGAGAATTAAATTTCTTGCTTAGATTTAAAATATATCAATAATATTATAAGAATGTTTTAAATCAAAGTAAATATTTTATTTATTTATTGAAATAGTTTGGACTTTAAAATAATAAGTATTATACAATACCCATGTGTACTAATATAATACTTGATTTATATGAAGTTGGAAAACCAGTTAAAAGAAAGTTATATAGAGGTATGATTAGTAGTTTATTATATATTACTGTTAGTAGACTAGATATAATGTTTTATGTTTTTATTTTTTAAATATTTCAATCAAACCCAAAATAATCTAATCTTACTGTTGTTAAAATGATTTTTAGATATTTAAAAGAAACTATTTTTCTATCTTTTCTTTATCCAAAAATATAGGATTTTAATTTAATTTCTTATTCAGAATTTTATTTTGGAGGTTTTGGGTTATATATAAAGAGTAATTAGGGAACCTGTAACTTTTTAGGAAATTCCCCTATTTCTTTGTCTAGTAAGAAATAAAATTCAGTTGCATTGTCAATAGTTGAGGTGGAATATATTTATTCTAGTAGTTTCTATACACACAATTGTTGTGGATGAAACACAAACTTCTGTACTTTGGGATAAATTTTAATAATATTCCTATTTTATGTGACAATACAAGTGTAGTTATTATTTTGAAAAATCATATTATTCAATCAAGTACTAAGCATATTAATATAAGGCTTCATTTTTAAAGATATCATGTCTTAAAAGGGTATATATATTGGGAATTTCCCAATACTGAATATCAATTTGTTGATGTTTCCACTAAACCACTTCTCACTTCTAGTTTTGAATTTATTAATGGGGGTTAGGTATACTTAATTTTAAATGAAATTTTTATTTTCTTTAATCTTTTTAAAAATTTAAAATTTTACCTTAAAATTTTTATTTATTTTATTGATTATTTTTGTTTTAATTTATAAGTTTTGAATTCAAGTTAAGATGTTGATTGTTTATTTAATATTAGTTGTTTAATAAATTTTGGATTTTTTACTCTTCTTTAAAAAGTTTCTTTTTGAAATTAATTTCTCAAATGATTACTCTGACTATTTTTATTAATAATATAAACTAATGTTAAGAAAATAATCCTAGATTACCCCTCTTTCCTCTACCCTCAATCTCACCCCCTTTCCACCTTCAGAGCTCTCTATTTCTCTTTAAAACCTAAAATCAGACCCTCAAACATTCATATTTTCTATAATGGAGAAGACAAATAGAATGGAAGAAGGAGGTTTGAGAGAATCTAAGTGCCAGTGATCTTTAGGACCTGAAATAAGATCTTTTAAGGAATGGTCATCAATTTTGAGTGGTTTTTCTATACAAATATAATGTTAAATAAATCATTGGATTTTCAAGGTTTGGAATTTATTTTCAATAGTGATGATATAGTGTACGTTTTTGACAGAGTATCGAAATATTTTTATGAAAACACCCAAATTTGATTTGGTGATAATGAGGATTTAGTATCCTTAAAGGTAAACAATGTGTATTTTTTGGTTTCTTCTATGGAAATAACTCTGAGTTTTTATTATCCTTATGAAGGGGTTTTTCAATTAAATCTTTAAATAATTAGAGAGGAAGATCATAATTTTGAGGATATTGTGTCTTTTCTTTTTGGATCTACCCTTGTGATGAAGATGCTTGTGAAAGATCTTGAAGTTAACTAGAAGTTTTTAGTCAAGTTTATTCAATCTACTATCATTCCCAAGATATTTGAGATTAATAAAATCCTTTTTCCTGAAATTTATATCATGTTTTTTATGTTAATTGAAATTAAGTTTAATTTATATCATTATATGCTTAGGTATAATCGTCAATGTTGTTAAAATGGGGATATAATGTACTTTTATACATATTGACAGCTTATTTATCTACTTCTATATAAAATTAATTAGATTTGTGATGTTCATATAACTTTCAGATGTCACCATAGAAACATTATTTCTTCTGGAAACTTGAGAAAATTTGGTTTCATTTAGATAACTATAAATTGAAAGCTAGTACCTATAGGTTCTGATTATCAAGAAGAATTTGATGCTCATGCTCAAGAGGAGTACATAATCTATAATTATGTTGGATCAGTATGGTTTCAAGCTAAAGAAATTAGTGAATCATGAATAGAATAAGTTTATGAGGTAATTAGAAGAAAACTAAGAGTTGATGTGAGTGATACAACTGGTGAAATAGGTTTTCATCATTCTTTAGAATAACCCTTAGGATAAAATAGTGGTTTTTCCTTTGTTACCATATCTAGAAGAAGAGAAGGGCATGTGGTTTGAGCAGAAGAAGATAAGGATGGAGAAGTTGAACAACCAGTTTTTATAGGTGTTTTAGTTACTTTTGTGGACATAAAAATTTGAATTCAAGGTGAGAAAGAGTATCATGTAGAAGAATAGGTTGAAAATAATTCTCAATATGGTGAGAAGGTACACACACCTTTAGTTGAAACAACTAAGTTGATTAAAAATAAATCAATTTCTATTGGTGAAGAATCCTTGAAGAATACTGTTAGTAAATCTGTTGAGGAGACAAAGGTTCTTGATAATTTTTCATCCTCATAGAGTGAAAGAATTGAATAATAATTCATTCCCTTATTTGAATAAATGAAACCCTCTAGAAATCCATAATAGTAATATCAAAATTCTCTTAGTTCCAACATTTAATATTTGGTTTTAAAATTCAATTAGTTGAAATAATTCAATACTAATTATAAGGTGAGCTAGAATTTTCTAGAAAATATTTTGAAAATTTAAGAAGTTCAACTATTACTTGATCTGAATTAGAATCAGTACAAGATAAGCTATAAATACTGAGAGAAAATTCAATTTATAGAAGATATTTTTATTATTTTCTGAGAGAAATGAATGACTAAATTTGAAAAATCATAGTATAATATATTTTAAAGTCTGATTTTTTAGAATTAAGGAAGTATATATAAATTCAATTTGAATATTTTAGAAGCATTTCAATTAAAACAAGGGATTATACTTATAGTAATCCAGTTTATCTAGATTTAATAAGGATATTTGAATCTATTATAGCTATTTTATCCAAAATAAGTGATCATATTCAAAATATATAATGTTGTAGTGTTCTTTTACACACTCTGTTGGATAATCAAAAATATCTTGTTGAAATATTGACATCTAATGAGATGAATATTCAAAACCTTTTCGATCAGTTGGATAATATTATGGAGAAGTTTTTGTAGTCAATAAAGACTATCAAAAAGTTTATAAAAGATAATTTTGTTGAAAATATGAAAATGATTCAGGATTCAAATTTTTTGATGAATTAATGGATAGGAACCTTGAATCATAATTTTGGGATGTTAATAGTGGAGCTCAAGGCTATTCATTAGACTACTTGTGATTATTTCACATTATAATCCTCATTTGAACTAAATCTTTCACCCTCATCCAATCCTACCCCATAACATTTTTAATCCAAATATATCTTGTAACCATGAACAAAATTTAATGAAATTTTTCTTAAATTTTATTTTGTTTGTTTATTTCTTGTTTATCTATCCAAACTTATTGATTGTACTGGAAACATTTTTTCTTTCATAAAAAAACATTCACAGCCAGTCTTATGAAATATTAATTGTGTTGTATTCTATTTTTCATACTTTCTTTTTTATATCACAAAAATGGGGAGAAACTTTATTAAACATTACATTCTTATAAAATTATTATGACTATGATACTAAATGGGGAAAATTTAGAAATTTGAGAAATTTAGATATATAAATATCTTTATTTTTGAAATCAAAACTTTTATATAATATTATTTGTTTATTTTCAGTTTATAAATCATTAAATGATAAATATGATTTTAGTTATATCTCATAAAACTTTATTTTATTTACATTTATTATATTTTCTATATATTTTTTATATGTGTTTTGTGATTATCAAAAAAGGGATAAATTCTTGGGCAGGTTTTGTTCTAAAAATATTCCTTAAATCGTCATTGATTTTGATGCTCACAAATACCCTTGTTATTTTTACTAATTAAACTATTTTAAGTGTTTTTTAGGATTATATTTATTGAGAAATTTATCTTGTTCTAATGTTATTTTAAGGTTAAAATTTTATCTAAAGTATTATAGACTTTTTTTTGATAAGTCTGGAAGCACTATTAATACCTTACATTTTAAGTGGAACATATGGTGTTTGAACACTACTTTTGGTTAGGAACTATACTTTCATATTCTATGTTTGGAATGAATTTAAGGATTAGTTACCCTATGTTGCGATAGAATTATGGATCAGGAACCATAATTTTTTAATTAACCCTACAATTTAGGAACTAATGTATCATTCATTAACCCAACATTTTGAAGACAACATTACATTTTCAACTATAATTTTGAATTCTACCCTATGTTTGACTCAGAAAACAATGGAGTTTAAATTTTAAGATATTTTTCATGATTTCTTCAACAATTTCATTGTAATTAATATATCTTTAAACCAATTTAATGAGCAATTAAAAGGACCTTTTTAATGGATTAAATTATTCATATTTATAATGGAATTTATGATTTTCTCTAGGTGTTCAAATTCAAATTAAAATCTTGTTGAGTGGTTTTATTATCACAATTTATCTAGTGATATTTCAGGATCTATTTAACCTAAAGTAAATCAAGCATCTTGATAAATACAAAGAAGTTTATTCTTCTTAGGTGGTGTGATTTTTTAAAATAATATTGTAACACCGTCTCTAGTTCTTTAAAAAGATAAACTTTTGATACATACATGGTTTGACCCTTTTCATTTCAATGAGCTACTACTACTTCTATATATCTTTGTTGATATTTTTCAATAACTCAAAAACAAATCTATTAGAGTTTCACTTTGAAGACATACATGTTCTTCATCTATTGTGTGTTTGTTATATTGTTCTTAAAGGGTTTATCTTTCTGTTGTTGTATTTATTTTAAGACCATATACAACTAGGATCTCTTCAAAGATTATCTTTCTTTATGACTTTTATCTATGAAGAATAAGTTCCATTATCTATCATTTTCTACAACAACTATGAGCTGAATTTATTTCTCAACAAATCAACAAATCCAGTTTCTTAGAGTATCGACTTCTCATACTCTATCATGGTGGGGTGTCATCTTCTCATACTAATTTTTTGTTTGAGATATTCCCTATAAAATAGACTTCCTTTTTGTAATCTTTTAATTACCTGTACTCAATTTTGGAGGTCTTATGATAAGAGGACCTATTTAGGTAAAATCATCAAGCTCACTGAGAGAGTATTGGTGGAGTGTCCAAGGGGATATTTATGCCCCAAACCACTATAAAAATTGTTATGTTCTTCTTATATTTTTTTCCAATGCATATATCATTTAAATAAAATAAAAATTAATATATTTTCAATATATATAGAGGGATAAAATTTTATTCTATCAATATTTTAAAAATGACACAATTCATCCCCCCCACCTTATGTGTCTTCATATTATTCGAACCTAACACTACTTTGGTTATTTTAGATCATTATAAGTTATATCACAATGAATTTAAAAGACTTTTAGTCATAAAAACTAATGATTTTATAGTTTTTTATAGTGATATTATGATTTTTATATATTAACGTTTATGATAAAGTCTAATTGTCACGGATAAAGGAAGCGATGGCCTCAACTAGTAGGATTATACCCTATGAATCCAATTTATCAGAGCTTCCAAGGGAGATAGAATCATTAGGCTTTGCACTTGATCAAGCCCAGACCAATATTCAATAACTAAATAAATAATAAAACCATTTATGGGAGAAGTTCAAGCTCATTTAAATCATAGCCCGATCCATGTACGCCAAACCACACCATGAAAATCTCACCATAACACACATTACCCTTAGGGGATTTTCTAGTGTAATAAAGGATTATGCATCTAAAACCTAACATAATGAATTTTCATATTTTATTATTTTTAATAAAATAATGATTATATTTATACTTTATTATTATTATTACTTTTTAAATGATTCAATAATGAGTTTGATAAAAATTAAATTTTGATAGGATGAAACACTAGTTAGATTTTTGGGAAATGTATGGTTTCAATCAAGACACTCTATTTTAATGAATTCAATATTTTTTTGAAATAAAATATATTTTAATAAAATATTATTATTAAATAGTTTTTATTAATTATAAATGATAATATGATTTTAAAAAGTCAAAAATAATTTTTATAAGGGTCAAAAAATGTTATTATCAGAAAAAAAAATAGTATTTATCAATAAATGTAGATTTTTTATTTAAAAGTGTAAATCATAGTACTTAGAAAATTATTTGGATAAAATAAATATTATATTTGAAATAATCATATCAAAATTATCCAACGCTGATTTTTTTATAATTTTTAGAGACAGTCGAATTTTTTGGGTCAAAATTATATATGGTATAAATATATGGTGTGTAATATGACATCATAATGACCCAAAAGTGATGTAATATATTCCATAAAAGGTATCCATAAAAAAATATATATTTAACCTTTAAAATGTGTTTTTGATGTTATTTTATCAATTTTATAAACCCTTAATGAATCCTAGAAAACATATATTATATTTTAATGTTTTAAAATAATTTCTTTGTAAACATGACTCACTTCCACATCACCAAGGGTATTATTTTAATGATGTCTATTATTAAACTTGAAAAATAATTAAAAACAACTTTAATTTAGTAGAAACCATTAGAAAACCATGGGATTGTTTTTGTTCTTGAATACTTTATCATATAGAGTCCAAAACCCAAGTTTAGAAATTAATAAATAATTCTCTTATATTTTTCTATATAAACCCACCCAAAATATCATTACTCTTCACTAAAAAATCGTGTATCATGATATTAATCTTCCATTCACTCTCTATCTCCCTCAAAATGTTCCCTTAAGCTCTCAATAATCTCCTCCCAAGCTTTTAGAAGCACCCTCTCATGGTAAGGGATCCTCTCCTTACCCTATTTATTCAAGAACCTCCTTTATATTATCCATTTTTATTTTGAATTGATCATGTTGGAATATGTTTTCACACATCCCTATTATTGTATTTATGGTTTAAAAGTTATGAGAGATCATCACTCTCATTCACCCCTTATATAAACCTTTATTTATATATGCTATGTTGCCTAAACTATTCTATGATTTTCCATACCAAAACATTTATGTAGTGAATACCCATATTCATTTCAACTCAAGGGTATTCACCAAGTTGTAATTATACTTCATTAATTGGGTATTTACATGTATTTAACCCACAATACTTAGTCTTGGGGTTAAAATTGATTAAATACATCCTTATGCTGTATGATATATGTTTCATGTACATGATATGAAAGTGACTAGTGGGCCCATAATTATATATCCCTCTAATGCATTGAGTGATGTTTTAATCCCATTATATGTCATTTATGGTGCATGCGAGGTTATCCTAAGTGCACTATGTTATGTTTTCTTTGTGGTTATACTTGAATTATATTTATAATTCCATGTTTTATGTTGTTTCCATGTTCCCTGTTGCCTTTATGCTATCATGTTATATCATGTATCATTGCTTGAGATTATGATTATCACCCCTCTTATATTACCTTGATATGCCTCTTGGATCACATGTACTATTTTACCTTATGGTATTCTTTGTTTATTCCCTTACAGATCTTTATAGATCAACCCTTTCTTATGTGTATCTCTAGGTTATCCCATGCAGTTTTAGAAGAAAAATAGAATTTTAAGATAATTTTAAGGAAGTTTTTGATAATGTCATTATATTTATATTACAAGTTGTTATTTTATGTAGATAGATTCTCAAATACACTAGGCATCATGATATTTTGGGATTGTATTATGTGTACCTTAATGTAATAAATTATGAAATAAGGTTTATTAGAATATGGGTTGTAAAATTAGTTGGCAGAATTACACATCATGGTATTTCTAATATCCTTTGGTGGGAGTTTTTGGGACTGGTTTACCTGACATAGTAGGGGGTTCTATAGTTAGGTATTTCTCTAATCCTTTGGCAGGCATGTCGGGGAGATGTTTAGTGAACATTGGTTTTGATTAATCATTGTATGAGAAACCCATCTAGTATGGACCTATATTATCCATGGGATACATTCAATTGTTCTTTGGTTTTAATATGGATATATGATGCATGCTTTGATAAATGTAAAATGGTTTATTTGATGTTTTTTTCAAAAACAATTATATTAAATTGTTTTTTATCTAATAAAATGAGGTGATTTCCAAGATTTTTATATAAATTGATAAATTTCTCATCATTCCATGTTTACTTTAAATATGATTATGTCTATATTTATCTAACAAAGACTTCTTATAGAACACATGGTGGGGTAACATTGGGATTGTTGTGCTCACACCCTTCATATACCCTCAGGAGCTAGTAGACCTTGTTTTTTCTGATGTAGGAAAGGGAAATGAACTGCAATGAGTTAGTGGGTTTCATGAATATATTTTCTTAGATATCTGGTGGTGATATAGTGGGGTGTTACCCACTCAACCCATGGAGATAGTGGTCATTATCTTTTATAATTTGGGTTTTTTCCAAGATCATGTACTTAAGTTTTGGATTTTTATACTTTTTCATTGTTATTGTTGTATAAATATGTTTATGAAATTTTTTTAAGTTCGTTATTTCCTAATATATGTCATGTTGGTTATTACTTCTATTTGAGAAAAATAATTCCCAAAGTTTTTTTATTTATTTGTGCTTTTCTCCGGCCCATGGGGATCAGTAACATCCTTAAATTCTTATTATGAATCAGTTCAGAGCCTTGTTTGATGGTTCATTTGGGTTGGTTTAGGAAAAATTAGTATCAAAGGGATGTTTTTGCTCAAGTTTACTTATCTTGGGTTGTTTGGTAGATAGGATGTGGGATTTTCAGGACTTAATGGGTATGTGACGAGTGAGTTTATAACCAACACTCATCACAATGAGCCTTAAGTTACCATGGGATGTTGGAAAGTGTGACTCTTATATTGAGTTTTGTCTGTATCTCAGTTATTTATTTATGTTCTCTTAATTTAAATAGAGATTTATTCCTTTTTTGATGCTCTCATTTTATTCTTTAATATAGTATCATTCCCCCCGAAAGACTTTATAATATTCCCCAATAGGGCGTTGTAGATGATAATCTATGAGGAAACCCTCCAATTGATCAGAACCTTGTTGAGGCTATAGTTAAGTAGTTCATATAGTATAACAACAAGTACCCACTGTTGAAACTCAAGCTACGAAATCACAAGCTGGAGCTGGTGGAGATAAATATTGAGCTCATCAATTCCTTATCTAAAAGTATATATACTTCCAAGGGATGAAGGGACCTTATTACAAAGATGAATTATTAGAAATTATTGATGAGATATTTTACTTCTTAGAGGCTCCATAATTTTTAAGGTGAAGTGTTCTGCCTTTAAGCTTGAGGGACCAAGTAAGAGCTGGTGGGACACAGTGGTTTAGGAAAAGAAACATGAGGTGTTTTATTGGAAAGATTTCAAGACCATCTTATTTTAGTATTTATACCTATAATAAATTACTATAGTGAATTCTATATATTTCTCTCTATTCAGAAGGTTTATCACTCGATGACATAGTATACAAATCATTTTATTAAATTGATCTGTTCTTACATCCCGGTTGTGAAAAAAGACAAGAAAAAATATCAAAGATTCTAGATAGGTTTGTGACCAAACATGAATTCCTTAGTCTTCATGAAATATCTTGTCACCTATATAGAGGTAGTGGATAGTGAATTGGTGTAAGAGATGGATCTAGTAGGCAAGTTGGGTTTGGTTAGACTTCTTACTCTACCCAATGAAAAATTTAGTAGCTTTCATGGGAAGAATAGGAAGTGGGATAAGACTCATAGATGTGGTGGGGGTATCTTAAAATAGTGATCATCCTCCAAACCATTGGTAGTATCTAGAATGTTCCTTTTAATTGCTTCCAATTTGGTAACATAGGGTGAACTGAGTTTTACTGTTCTTCACCTCCAAAGACATATAGTTTTTGTGGTCAATCAGGTTATTTGAATAGGTTCTATCAAACTCTATATATACCTTATTATGTCTTAGGTTCAACTGCTCCAAAGGGAACCATATCACAATCATAATTTTATAATATTATGGGAATCTAGCCAGAATCCACTTTAGTGAACTAGTTTCACATGGTAAATGATTTTCCAGTGGAAATTAATGCTAGTCTAGTAATAGTGAGAGGTATGATCTTTATTACATCATCTATAGAGACTACCATATTTTTTATAGGTTCCTCTCATTAATTTATATCAGCCAGTTTTTTTGGACCTTTTTAAAATTCCAATGGAACTTAGGATGGTCGTTATGAAAATAGAGATGCCTATTAGGAAGAAAAGGGAGTAGGGTTTTTGATGCCACGCATGTTTTTTTTATCTCTAACATTGTGATAATTTTTAATTTTTAGGTTCTCAATCTGTGTCACTTTTACATGATCATTAGGAAGGATTGGTTAGTTTCTCATTGATTTGAGAATGATTATTATCGTTGGATAGTTTCCTTTACTACTCCTTATGGGATCTCTCAGGTTTTTTATGGTGAATGGGGTCTATGGTATCGATGAATGAGACTTCTTCATTTAGAATCAAGGATTATGTTATCCAATTTTGTTGTTGATTTTGGGGATGAATCCTCTAATTGTGGTCTTACTTTGGTTTTCAGGTATTTCACTGAAGTATTCCATAATGTCTTCTCTAGTCTTCCTCTGGTAATAGTGTTGGAGTTTTCTATCAACCCAGTTCCTGAGACTCATCCAATTTCTATTGCATCGTATCATATAGAACTAGCTGAGTTAAAGGAGTTGAAGGTTCAATTGGATGATATAAAATCAAATGGATTTATGCATCCTAGTATATCACTATGGTAGGATCTTGTGCTTTTTTCCCAGAATATTGATGGAACTCTTTGTCTTTGTGTTTATTATTTAAATATTAATTGGGTAATTATTAGGAATAAATATGATTTTATTTTTATTGATGACCATTTGATTAGTTAAAGGGTGAAAAGTGGTTCTCAAATATCAACCTTCAGTATGGTTATCATCATCTTAGAGTTAAGGAGTTTTATATCATGAATACCACTTTCAGGAGTAGGTATGGCCACTTTTAATGACATGTGATGTCATTTGGACTAACTAATTATCCTATAGTTTTTAATAATTTGATGAACTAGATGTTTCATCGGTATCTTGAAACCTTTGTTGAAGTTTTTTTGGATGATATCCTAATTTATTCAAAATATGAGGAGGACCATGATCTTCATTTGAAAATGGTTTTGGGAACTTTGAAGAAGCATTGTATTTAGGAAAAATAATCAAAATGTGATTTTTGGATTTGGGAAGTGAAGTTTCTAAGACATGTAATATCGAAACATGGTATATTAGTTGATACTAAGAAGGTGAAGGTTTTATTTTCATGTGAACTGACACATAATGTTTTTAAAATATGGATATTCTTGGGTTTAGTTTGTTATTATCAACAGTTTATAAAAGGCTTCTAAAAACTTTCACCGTTGTTGACATATATTACTAAGGGTTGAAATTATTTAGGGTTGCGAAATGTCATAAATCCTTTTATGAATTAAAAGTATGTTTAACCTTAGATCCTATCTTGATATTACAAGTAGATGGTCAATGATATATGTTGTATTGTGATGCTTAATGTTCAAGTCTGTGTTGTGAGCTTATGTAGGGAGATTATATAGTGTAATATTATTATTTTCAACATCAATCACATGAAAATAACTATATCACTCATGATATTGAAATTGTTAAAGTTATCTAAGATCTTAAGTTTTAGTGACACTACCTTTTGGGGGAGAGGATCATTATCTATTCTGATCATAGGAGTCTGGGATATATCTTCTTATAGAAGGACTTGAAACTTTGGTAGAGGTGATGGGTAGAATACCTGTAGACATTTTAATTTGACATCACCTATACCCTATAAATGATAATGTTGTTACCTATACCCTTATTTGGAAATTTCCTTCTCAAGATATCTTGGAATCTAAGGAGGAATTGAATCTCATGGGACTTTTTTCTTAGATGCACCTAGAGGTGATGGAGTATCATATAGGTATGATTCTAGCCATTTCTTAGTTGAAATAATCTGTCCTCAAGTCAATTATCTAAATGAAACAATAGGGTGATGAGTTTGGAGAAATGAGGGAATCCTTGTATGGTGGGGTGACTATTTTTGGTTGGTCACTCTCTCCAGAGGGGCTCATTTGCTTCAGGATTTAGTTTATCATCCAAGTATTAGTTAGGAAGACTATGATGTAGGATTTTCATAGTTCCTCATGGTCTATTCACCCTAGTACTAAGAAGATGTATTATGACCTGAATCATTAGTTATGGTGTCCAAGAATGAAGTGTGGCATCACTATCTGTGTGTATCATTGCTATACCTACCAACAGATTAAGGCTGAGTACCAAAATCCTTTTGGTATGCTTCAACCTCTTCATGTTCTAGTTTGTAAATGGGATGAGGTATCTATGGATTTTATCATTAGATTACCATGGAATCCCTAGGTGTAAAAATTTATCTAGGTGGTGATCGATCGGTTAACTAAGTCAACACACTTTATTCATATCTGAGACACTATTAAATTTATGGATTTGGATAAGTTGTACATATAGTATATTATAAGGTTGCATGAGGAGTTATCTATTATCGTCTCAGTCAATCATCCTATATTTACTTCCCAATTCTGGAAGGCTCTCCATGAGGAGATAGGTACTTAGGTCAGGTTGGGTATGGCTTACCATCCCTAGAAAAATGTCTATATAGAGTGTTCTATCTATATCCTAGAGGATATGATTTGTACTTATGTTCTTGTTTTTAGAGGATTTTTGGAGATCCATCTCGGACTAGTTGGGTTCACTTATAACAATAGTTACCATTCATCTATCATAATGAATCCTTTTGAAGTCCTATATAGCCACCCTTTTAAATATCCTATTTATTGGTTGTAGGTAGGAAAATATTCTCTTGTGGGACCTAGAATTATCTAGGATACATTGAAAAATACATCAATGATTAGTGATGGGCCAGATTCGACATGAGTCTTACATAGAACGTCGATGTTATCCTTTGTATTTATAAATTTGAGACCAATTTTTCTTGAATGTATCACCCCATTTGGTTCACCGTCAACTAGGAAAGCAAGGTAAATTAGATTTAATATATATTATACCATTTGATATTATTGATCATATTAGAAAGTTAGAATATCAATTAGTGTAACCATATCAATTAACTATTATTCATGATGTGTTCCACATATCTCAACTTAAGAAATATCATTCTAATTATTCTCATTTCTTGAGTTGGGAATAGATTTCTCTGGAGCCGGATGTGTCTATAGTTGAGGAACCAGTACCTATTTTTTATTATCATGAAAAGTTCTTTCATAGGATGTCTATTTTATTTATCAAAGTGTTATGGTGGCACAAGAAATATTATCATGATACTTGGGAACAAGAATCAATGATGAGGGAATAATGGACTCACCTCTTTGTGGATCAATATTCTTTGAATTAACTTTTTGGGGATATAAAGTTCCATGGTGGGATAATTTTCACATCCAAGTTTTATGTATGTTCCTTTTTGAGCTTTGAGTTGATTTGTTTTGAGTTCGGGAAGAATTGGTAATTTTATGGTAGCTTTAAATGGGTTTTTTGGACATTTTGGTGCAACACTGGTAGGATCACAGTCATGGTGTAGGTCATTGTGTGCTTGTGGGCCTCATTTTTATAATTATAAGAACCAACACACTCAGAGCTAAGAGTGGTCTTCATCATGGAGCGTGGGGAGTCCTATTGTGCACCATGACCAGTCATCCTCTACCACATCATAGTGTAGGTCATGGTTCATCCAAAATGGTCAACTCTTTTACACAATGTAGTGGTCATTCTGAGTTTCAGGCTCCAGGGTGAGTGTGATCAATGCCACCATAATCATGGTAAACTCTCACTATGACATGGTGATGGTGGTTTTAGAATTTTGAAATGGATGATTCAGCTACCTATTTTTTGAGGAAGGCGTATGCCTATTTATGGAAATATACAAGATCATTATGAGTATATTTTTAATAAAATATTGACTTGGTTTTCCATCTATTAAGCCTATTTTTTCATTTCATTTATAGGGTTTTCATTCTATATGATAATAAAGGATAGATTTATATGATCCTTATAAATTAAAACTATAGTGATAGGTGATTTGGTTCCTCTCAACTTAGTTATTCTTATTCCTTGTTGGGAGATCAGTGTAAGGGAGGTAGAGGTTTTATTTCCTTGGTTGTTGTGAATGAATCATCATGGTATGTAATTTTATTTATCTCCTTTGATATTGAGGATGTTGAATTCTAGTTTGGTGGTATGAAATCATTGGTTTAGGACCTCATCTTTCTATTTTTGGATCCCTATTTCTTGTTGGTTGTGGATCCCATTTAGTTGGTTGGAAAATTCCAAGTGTTTTGAGGTGGGAGGCTTCATCTAAAGTATTTTTTTATAAACTATACATGATCTCTCATTTTCTAAACTTGATTTTAAAAATTGTTACATCCATGATCTATGATTTATTGAAATTTGGGTAAGATTTTTTTGATATAAAATTTTTTCCCATTTTTATTTTTCAAGTAAAGTTTAATTTCAAAGCATTGTTGATTTGTTTAAGAAAATTTAATTTTAGATAATGGTTTTTATGTGATAAAGGGTTGTGGAATTATTTCTTGAATTGTGATGATCACTTTTGAAATTTTTTGATAATTTTAGCACATGTGGAACTTGGATACTTTATAAATATTTTGTATCAGTACTTGGTGTTGATTAGTAAGGGGTTACAAATTCGGGTATTCCTATTCTCCTTTGGTGATCATGCTAGGGAAAAGTTTACATGATATCATAGGGTGGAATTACACATCGGGGTATTTCTCTACTCCTTTGGAAGGAATGTTAGGGACAGGTTTAGATCACACTAGTCATGTGTGATCATTGTATAAGATACCTAGCTAGCCTAAACCTATATTATCCTCAAGGTACTTTCCATTATGCTTTGGTTTTGATATGGATATATGATTCATGCTTTTATAAATGTAAAAAAAATTATTAAAAAACTGTTTATATAGAATTATTTTTTATCTAATAAAAAGGGATAATTTTCATGACTTTGATATTAATTAATAATTTTTTCATCATTCCATGTTTTCTTTAGATCTAAGTATATCTAGATTTATTTAACAAAGATTGCTTATGGAACACAATGTGGGTTCCCACTGGACTTGTTGTGCCCACACCCTTCACATACCCTTGGGTGTGTGTGTATCTTGTTTTATTTGATGCAAGAAAGGGAAAAGAGCCACAATGAGGTAATGGGTTTCATATTTAGTTGGGATCGGGTATCTAGTGGTGAGACAGTTGGGTGTTACCCACTCAAAATGTGGAGACAGTAGTCATTATTTTTTATACTTTGGGTTTATTTATGGATTTTGTACTTTGATTCTGGATTTTTTAGCCTTTGTTGTATCACTTTCACTATCTGAATTTTTTTATGGAATATTATTATGTTCGTTATTTTGTATATATGCCATGTTTGTTGTTTTATCTAGTTGGGATAAATTATTCTATAAGGTTTTTTTGATTCCTGGGTTCTTGTCATCAGTCCATGGGGATTGGGAATACCATTTGGGTCTTGTTGTAAATCATTTTAGAGAATTTTTTGATGGGTTATCTGGGTCGGTTTGTGTCATTTTACTTATTCTATAGTATACCACATGACCACCCACTAACCTGAAAATTATTCTGAAAAAATAATCATCTTCCCATGTTTTGTACATAATATATCCAACCATCTAGGATAACAATTCACCATCTCATCGTGAACCACACCTGAAATCTCTAGGGTCAAGTGCCCTATTGATCCTACCCTTTAAAAATCACCATGATACTAAAAGAACTAGCACTCAAGGTGATTTTCTCATGAAACTTAAAGGAATATAACATGCCTACATAACAAACTCGGTAGTATCCCATGTGCACCGATCTCATGATCCGAAGCATCCACCCATGATTCATGTCTCTAAAGCACTTTCTATCCAAGGCTAACTCATCCCTCAGGTTACCCTCATATATATCACTCATCTCACTAGTATCATGAGACACATATCATAACACTAGGCTCTCCCACATACCCACAAATCACATATAATATAAGTTACAACTCATGGTAAGCACTTCCATATTCTTATCTTACCTTTATAAAGAAAATAATAACCAAAACACACCCACACTTGAGTTCTCACATATACACAACTGACATCACATGATAAAACACCATCCTACTCATGAGAACTGATCCTTTTCAGGAATTTTCATATGAGAACACCCCCTTAATAATCTCATTCATAGACTAATCCTCATCAAACCTCAACATATGAGGGCCACCCCCTCGAGGATCACATTCCCATTTGTCAACATTGATTTGTTTGTATGTAAAGGCATTACCATATATGATCCATATCAAGTTCTCATAGTTATTGAGTTCGATTAAGTAGAATTCCACCATCAAGATATATGAGAAAACACCATATAGGTTGTTGTTGAAAATTCAAAAAACCAACCCTATTTTCTTTCAAAACCATAATAAAAGTATCAAATTTATAAACTGACCCACTGGAGCCACTATACATCTCTTACATAGAGGGACTGTATAGTCATCATCAAGGGGAATCCCTCTGTAGAATCCTCATGAAATATCATAAAAATAAAATATATTATGGTCTAGTTTATTAGAATTACACAAATAATTTATATGGTAAAACATCATATAAGTTGTTGTTGACCCTTTAAATAGCTTAACCCTCATCTTCAGTAATATCAAACACACATAAACACATGTATGTCATGTGAATCCTATATGATGAATATGATGCATGAAGACAAGACTCTTACCAATTATTTGGGATCCAAAACCCATAAATAATAAATCCATGAAAACTCAAGTGTGTCTCATAAGGTGAAAACATAAAACTATAAAAATGGAAACCAAGCAAAGCAATATCATGCCCTAGTATCCTAGACTTCCCATCAAGAAAGGTGTTCATGGTGAACCAGTCTAAGGTCTATCACAATCCCAGATACATTCCTATATCACCTATCTACCATATTTTAAATGATTCATGATAAAAATATCTTTATTTTACATCATTTACATAATTTTCACAATAAATATCATAATAATCTCACATGGATTAGAGAACCTTTTGGTTTAGTATCTTTGAGGACCAGTTACATAAGAAATTTTTTTTACAAAACTTGTGAACGTTTCTCCATATTTGAACTCTTTTATATCCCCCACTATAATTCTCATAATTTATACTTATATTAATAACCTATGGAAGGGAAACATAAGAAATGGGTGGTCTCAAATGCTTAGTAATGGAAAACTTATCAACATGTCATCAAGGGTTGGATCAAAATAATATGAAAAAATAAGAGTATAGAGAATTTTCTTATTAAAATAACATGGAACAATAAGAGTTTTCCATAAATAATGAAGTAGGTAAATGTACTATCAAAATAACAAACATGTACCATGAAATGAGAGTATGTGATAAGCATCTAAAATATGGTATAAATAAATGATATCATAAGATCACAAAACCTTAAACATGTTGCATCAAAATAAAGTATAACATCATAAGCATAGGTCAAGGTTCACTCCCAAGACCATCATCACATAGTGTAAAAAGTTCCATAGTAGATTATTTTCACTCTCTAATCCCATAAATAACATATCATGAGATAAAAAAACTTTACCCAATGCATTGGATGGATATATAATTTTTGACCCACCTGTCACGTAACATAATGTTCTTAGGCTAACCGCCCATGTACCAAAAATGGTATCTTATGAGATAAAAACATTTACCTATTCATTATAGGGATATATAATTTTAATATCACCCATAATATAATTAAAATTATAATATTTACATATATATGTGTTTTGCATGAGGAAAATAATAAAGCATAAGTATGATAAAACTCATGAGAAGGAAGTGGGTTTCATAATCTTATCTCAAAGCATAACTGAATGATATATAATAAGTATTACCAAGAGAAGAAGGAATTAAATCATTTTTGATGTTCATATTTTAATAAATAAACATGTATCTTTTAACTTCAGGTTCAATTATAGTGAAAATCATGAAAAGGGTCAAGGAGAAGTAAGAATAAAAACTAACTGCATATGTGAGGATTTTTAAAATGAGGAAAGGGTATTTTAATGAAGGAAAGGACTTATTATTTACCATTAATCCATAATTAAACTGGTAGGGTTCTCCATAAAATAATTATGGTTTTTATGAATCTATTCTTGGTTAAGAAAATTATGACAGTGGTACTTGGCATAAAATGAAAAAGAAAAGTTCCATTAAATCATGTTTTACATAAAAGAAGAAATGGAAGAGTAGTATTAAACATGTATTATCCCAAATAAATAAAAGTGATGTAAAATATTTATATATGTAAGGAATATATATAAAATATATGGATGAAATTAATGATAATAAAATAGAGAGAGGGAGAAAATGATATAAAATGTGTAATATGAAAGTAATAAAGGTGGCATGTGTTGATACCAAGTGTTGTATTTGTTATCAATGTTGTGTAAATATGTGTTTAATTTATTAATGGTGAAGTTTTTATGATTATATAATTATCATAGATTCATATTCTGGAATTTTATGTCATGTTTAGACAATTCTACTTGTTAATTGTGATGATTGATTGAACTGGTCTTCAATGCCAAAGACATGTGAAATAAGAATTTAATAAAGTGTTAAATGTTTAAAAAAAGTTAAATACCATGAAAATATTTATTTTTATGATTATTTAAATATTTCCATGAAAAAAAGAAATTAATTTCATGAATATGAGTTAAATAAGGTGATTTAATATATATATTTTTTCATGAAGAATAATCTTGAGATTTTGGTTTGAAGTTGTAAGAAATTGGTAACTCTTTCTTATAGGAGTATAATAAAAATATTTCCAACTGCCTAATCTATCCAAAGGGATATCAAACCACTACTTATGTGGGTATATCAACCTCCATCCATCAAGGAAGTGGATGAGTGAGATCCTCTATGGATAGGCTGAGGAGTGTGAGTGGGCACATAGTGCCCATAGGAGTACGTACAGGGTGCACATGGAGGTGGTAGAGTGGACCATATAGGTAAGGTATGGCCCGAATAGGGAATGGGTGTAGAGTTTTATGGGTTCTAAACCCCACTTACAACATGAGTATTTTTTGGAATAAAATCACTTATTAAGTGCTCCTCAACAGCATGGAGATCTGATGTGGGATGAAGTCGCATGCTACAATGTCCACCCATATTAAAGAATAAATAAATTTATCTAACCATATGATTAAATCATTCTGAGCTGTTTGATCTTGCATAATGATCATCCTCTTCCTCCAAACAATTTAGGGTTTATCTGTGTTTGGTTCTTCCACCATTTATGAGTTACAGCAATCATGTTGAACCATGAGTAGTGAACCAAAAGTCCTTTTCAACATAAATAAAGGGAAAGTTGACCTATTAAGATCTAGGAGACTCTAAAATACATGTTTTATATGATATTCATGAATTTTAAAAGCATAAAAATAATTATACTGAGTGATTATATCATTGGATGAAGTATAGCCTTAGGATAAAGTAAATGCATAAGGTACATCTAAGATAAATGCACATGCATGCAGTTACACTTTTCATGTACATAAGATAAAAAATAAAATTCAATGAGGATCATTTACACTTTAAGTATAAAGGAATCCCAATCCCTTAGGTATATTAATTTATAGTGGGAATAATTCAATATTCATGAATTCTTTGTGAAATGATAAGGTCATGCGATGCTTGAATATCTGTATGAAGAAAAGAAATATAAGTTGATCCATGGGTATTTACTTATGTTGTGTGAATAATGAAGAGTCAAAACTTCCAGAATATAAGTGTTTTATTTATTTATGTGAATATATGAGATGCATAATTAAGAGGGACTGATTCTTTGAGCATTTATTTACATCATTCTATGCATATGTTACATGAGTTTGAGCTTCTCATCAACTGCACTATGTGGTTTATCCCTTCCCTGAAGAAGCTCCATGATGATGATTTTTCCACACCAAAGTCTTATCATTTCAATGTGGAATCCTAAAATTTAACAAAAGTGAGTAATTAGAGCAATAGTGTGCAACACCATGGTATATAATATTTCACCACAATCAAATATTTGTGATTTGCAGTTCTGTAAAATGAGAGGGTGTTATATCATGGAATAAGTATTGTGTTGTAAGGGCTACTATGATACACTGTGGAAAATATGTTTATGCCATAGTATCCATACAAAATAAATGAGGAGTAATAATACCCAAAGTATTTTTGGGTATTAAAGAGTTGGGAAATGAATACTTAATTCCCAGTGTGTATTCAAATTTAAATGAGGGAGATTAGAAGTGTTATGTATAATACATTTAAATCATCTAATAAATGAGTTGTTATCACATGCATTATTTTTGTACTATTTTTGGATAAATTGTACATGAAAGTGATGAATAATTTGAGTGAGAATAATATTACAAGATATTTTTGAAAACCTAATACACCAAAGTATCTAAGAAATAGTTTAAATTCGGGAGCCTTTGAAGAAGAAGCAATCTATGTTCCCAAGTATTAAAATATTTTGGATAATCCATATCACACCAAATCTAGAAGAAGCCTTGATACTAGTATTTCTGAAGTTATTGAGGAAGTACATAAGAAAGTTAGATCCAACAATCTTGTTTAGGAAGATCGAAAGATCATCCTATAATGGATCATTGAGGAGAAGAAAGAGCTTGTGGCTGGTGGGTATAACTAGTTATTGAAAAGGCTTGAGGATAATAAGATGGATGGGGGTATAACCAATCGAGATGGAAGGGTTGAATATTTTGGGGTATAAATAGGATTAAATGGAGGATTAACTATTGGGGTGTATAACCAGTTTCTACCCGAATTGTTGTAATTGATGATAAGATTATAGTGAATAATCCATGTTGGGGGTATAACCAACATGAAAATGAGTAGATATTTGAACATAACCTTGTAAATATTGTTTGATTATCTTCTAATATTACCATTGTGCATGATGAGATATTATAGATAATCACTGAGTGGATCAAGAACCTGAAAAAAGTTCAAGAGGTTAAATTAAAAGAATAATTCATAAACTAGGTGTACCACTAATTCCCCCAACCCCTCTTGGTGGTTCCTAACTGGTCCTTGTAATATATAATTGGTATCAGAGGGAGGTTACCATTAAATATCAAATGATTTTTTAAGATGGAATATGAAAAATATTTCAATGATAACATTAATATTATTTTAAGAAAATACAAAAAGGGTAAAGTAAAAGATTAATGAAATAGAAAGAAGAAAGTTGATTCATCCTTTCCATCATAATTTAGTGATGAAATAAATATACCTACCTTTCATGAGAAAAAGAAGAATAATCCATCCCATAATTTGTGCTCTCAATTTGAGGTAAAATCTTAACCTAATTTTATATATGATTTTAATCCTCTTGTGGATAAAGGATGTGAAATTTCAGACTCCCTCTTAGAGTTTAAAAGGAAAAGTGACTCTGGTAATGAAGAGAAGATAACATCAAGTTACTATTCCAAGAAATTATAATTCTATAATAAATAATACCAATGGAGAATAATACATGAATTATACTATTCAATGGTAAAATACATTTCCTTGAAAAACAAAAGATTGAGAAGAGAAGAAGTGGACATGAATCTCAACATAAAGAAAATGGGAACTAAGATGAAGGAGTAAAATGATATGATTTAAGATTATTCCCAATATATTCTAAATAAAATGGACATGGATAAGAAGATAAAGTTTATAATCATATCTCTTAAAACCCAACTTGAAAAAAAGAGATAATCGGATATGAATTTTTATTCAAATATTCAAGTTTTGGTTACTCAATTAAAAGATAAATATGTGAAAATAATAGATCTTGAGGAAAATATAAATGAAACTAAAGAGAAAAAAGAATATCCCCTCAAAATATATGAGGAACCTGTATCTGAAATATAGAAGTAAAGAGTTTTCCCATGAAAAATATAGAATTATGGTCCCATAAAATATGAAAGCACCAAAGTGTTTTTATTTTGTAAAATTTGGGCACGTCATGAGTGGATGTTTTAAAGCCAAAAATACCAAATATGTCATAATAACTCCAACAGTTCCAACATCTCAATCAAGGAGAGACCAAATGAGGCATGAATTTTATGGTAAATCTTTCATTTATTCTAACCTCAATTATATGACAAGAAATTTCACTTGGAGGAATGCATGGATAGGTAAATAATCCATATGGAGATACTCTAATAATATGACTTACAAGGAAATTCTTTATCCTATAAAAATAATTATTAAGATAGAAAATAGGGTCAATGTTTTGGAGGATAAAAGGGCATCTCAAAAAAGGGTGTATCATGCACCAAAACCTGATCACTCGGAACAATAATCTTGGAAGAAAAGAATATAAATTTGGAAGAAAAAAACAATAGGTTGTTCTAACTATAAAGGATATGGAAAAAGGTATTCCAAAAATAGTAAATTCATGGGAAGAATATATTTTCAAAATCTATGAATCATTTTAACAAAAAGGAAAGTGCATCCCATAATGATTTTGGAAAGAAGAAGAAAGAAAGGATGAGAGAAACCTCTCACATTAAATGTTTCCTATTATGAAACAAGTGGTTCCTTCTTATTCCCTATTATTTTATGTTTTTTGAGCTAAAATGAAGGTAATTGAAGGGAAAAAAAATTCATCATGGAATTTTTCAACTTCCATGTTTATGAATGAGTGAATCCCTTAAGGGGGAGCTTACATGAAGTTTGAGGCATTCCAATCACATCATCCTGCCTCATTATTAAATGTATTTATTAAAGGGTAGTGCTTAGTTGATGAAAAATATTATATAAAGGGTAATTTATTCTTATGAACCTGAAATTTATGATGTGTTTATTGAAGTGTGTGCTGGATTTTTTATTTCTTTGATAAATCAGATTATTTACCCCTTATCTCGAGAATTGAGAAATATATGAGCATGGTATAACATGTGAGTAATTTTTATGTACAACTTATAAAATCTTGGTTATATATCTCTTTTTTATACAATGTTTTATCCTACAAAGACTTATAGTTGATTAACTAAATGAATTTTTCTAATTATCATGTGATATCATTCCTTCCTTAAAATAGGGAAGAAGATGTTTTTGAAAAACAATGAGATGAGAAGGCTCCACTTACCCTTTAGATTTGATTGTCAATAATTGGGAGAATAATTGGAGCCCACATATTTGATTTTATGATGTGAAGAGATATTGAAAATAACAAAACAAAGGGGGGTTATTGAGATCAAGTTTTTCATTTGTTGTTAATGTTGTTTCAATATGTGTTTGATGTGTTGATGGTGAAGTGGTGATGCTTATAGAATTGTTATGGATTTAAATTTTGTCGTTGGATGAAATTATTGGGAAATTATCCTTGTTAATTATGAAGATTTATTGAACTAGTCTTCAGTTCCAAATACATGTGAATTATGAATTTTATGAAGTGCATAATCTTTACAACAAGTTGAAGAAGACCATGAAAATATTTATTTTCATAATGATTTAAATATTTCCATTAAAAACAAAGTAATTTCATGAAGGGGAGTTGAAGAAGTTCATGAAATATATATATATATATATATATCATGAAAAAGAAGCTTGATTTTTTGGCTTCAAGTTGTAAGATTTTGGAAATTCATTCTTATGGGAGAATACTAAAAATATTTCCAACAACCTAAGCTAGATAAAGGGATTTGTAGACACTACTTAGGTGGTTTAATCAAACTCTATATAGAAAGGTAGTTGCTATGTGTGCACCTTCATAGATACATATAGTAGTGTGGGTGTGTGCATAGCACCTGTAGGAGCATGAATAGGTCACACATGGAGGTGCTTAGGTGGACGGAATAGGTGAGTCGTGGCCCAATGAGGCTGTGGGTGCAGAGTATTGAGGGTGTTGAACCCTGTTACTAGCTCGATCAGTCAGTGACACGACATCGCTTATTAATAACTCCTCAATAGTGTAGATATACGATATGGGATGAAGTCATGTGTTGTATAGTTCACCTATATTAAAACATACAGACATTTCTATAGCTGTTAGATTTTATCATTCTGAAACATCTGATCATGTGTTGCAATCATCTGCTTCCTCTATATGATATAGGGTTCTATTATTCATGGTTCTTACACTATTTACAAGATGTAGAAATCATATTTAATTTCAAGAAGTGAACTAAAAGGCCTCTTTGACATAAATAAAGGCCATGTTGACCCCCCAAGATCAAGGTGACTCTGAAATACACGTTTCATGTGATATTCACACATCGACCATGTATAAAAATAAGGATATTGGGTAGTGATATCTCTAAATGAAGTAGAGCATTTGGATAAAGTAAATCCATGAGGTATGTTTGAGATAAATGGATATGCATGTGGTTACACTTTTCATTCATGTAATATTGAAGAATAAAATTTTAATGAGGATCATTTCCATGTGAAGTATGAAGGAAACCCGATCCTTCTGGTATATTCATTTATATAGGGAACCATGCAAGATTCATGCATGTTTTTTGAAATTATAAGGTTGTGTGATGCTTTAATATACACATGAAGAAAATAAATATAAGGTTATCCATGGGTATTTACTTATGTCACATGAAGAATGAAGAGCTCGAGATTTCAAGAGATGAGTGTGGTATTTATCCATGTAAACAGAAGAGTTGTATAATAAAGAGGGCCTAAGTCTTTGGGAATTTATTTACAGCATGTTATGTATGTGTTTCATGAGTTTGAGCTTCTCATCAGCTACATCATAGGGATTATCCCATCATCAAAGAAGCTCTATAATGATGAGGTGGCCACATTGAAACCTTTATATTGCACTATGGAATCCATGAATTTAATATAAGTAATTAATTAAAACAATATTGGGATAAGCCATGGAATTTAATATTGCACCACTGTTAAATATTTTATATTTTAAATTCTAGAAAATGTGAGGGTGTTTCACCATGGAAGAATCACTACACCATAAGGGTTACTATGACTCACCATGGAAAATATGGTTACACTGTAGTATCCATGAAAAATAAATGAATACCCACAATATTTTTTGGTATTAAAGAGTGAGTAAATAAATACCCAATAGTGTAAAGACCCGTATCTTATCGTACATGGACATTACATTACTTTTGCGGAATACTTAGTACATAACAAAAACACACACACAAGGATCGTAATAGTTTAGTGTCTTTGGAAACTCGGAACGTAATCTTCTAATCGTGGTGAAAGATCTTCAATATCTCCCATAAAGATCTTCCCTTTTTTTTTACCTATAAACCTTTCTTTATATCCTGGGGAAAAGAAAACATAAAAGTGTGAGCTCAAATGCTCAGTAAGGGTAAACAAAAGAAATAT
Organism: Viscum album; assembly: GCA_963277665.1. Classification (NCBI taxonomy): domain Eukaryota; kingdom Viridiplantae; phylum Streptophyta; class Magnoliopsida; order Santalales; family Viscaceae; genus Viscum; species Viscum album. The sequence goes on from OY728160.1 coordinate 1,687,350,822, forward strand.
CAATCACATCATATACAAAAGAACATAGCTTTTTTGGAAATCTTAACCTGCAAAAGAGCTCATAATATCATAACATGGGATAAATCATAGAAGTGAAAATGAAATCATAACTTAAAACATTACTCATTGTGGCATACACACATAATCATAGAGAATCATTTCTTGTTAGTCAAGACTCATTGCCAAGACTATCTTAGTGGACAAAGTCCCTTTCTGAATCGAGTAATCCTCGTTTCAGTCCTGTTTCACTGAACCGGTATAACCTACCATTCCAGCCATGTCTATCTCATGAGATATAAAATCTTTACCCAATGCATTGGAGGGAGATATAGTTCCCACCCATCTCTTAATGAATCCTTTCTTATGTGTGCCACAAAATCATAAATCATACATCATTTCATAACCCATATAATAAAAATGGGATTCTTAAACAACATGACATCATAAAACCATTCATATAAGATAAAGGAATTCATAAACATAATTCCATCACAACATAGTCAAATCAATGTAAAAATATGGATAGAAACAGAACCCTTTATTGTCTTATATGGAAAATAATTTTGATAAAACACTTGAATTGAATTCTTGAGGAAAATATCCTTTCTTCTTCAAAATCAATTTCTTTTCACAAAACATCATGCAATTTTAAAAGAAAGAGATTTTATTGAAAATAGTCATGAAATCTTTTAGAGGAAGCTTCATGAAAATAAGGCTTTATAAAACAGTAGAAATCTGTTCGTGCCGTATAAGTTAAAAAAAACATTCTTCGTACTTTTGTCGGAAAAGTCAAAAAGTACCTCGTACGGAAAAACGACAAAAGATTCCTTTCATATTCTTTACTAAAAACTCACCTAAGGGTAAAATTGGATTTAAACTATTGCAAGTGGATGGAAACAATATTTCATATTGAGGGAACATGGATGTGGATGATAAAATACACCCCAGTAAATACTTACGAATAAACAATCTCGGATAAAAATGAGATTGTGATATTTCCCTTACCTTAGGTCCAATTTGCTTCGTATGTGTCCGAACCTCCTGTATAATGATTTAAATAATGTCATTGACTTATTACAGAATCATATTCATTGTTATGATATCATATATGGTTCACTTATGACATTATATTACCCGTTCTTTTGTAAATTCCATGTTAAAGAAGCGTTTTGGGTAAAATCGTTTCATTTATCGTAGGTGTTTTGACTTGTTGTTCTTGACATCATTATTACTTATATCATGATTTACTTACTTCCAGAATATAAAATATGATTTATATATCATATATATTCAGTATATATATATATATAATAGATAGATAAATAAAATGAAAAACACCGTTCATGGAGACGGTAGTCCGTACGTACGCATGAACGCTGTTTTTCTTTCCTTATTGTCTTGAAATGGAAGTAAGTAGATGACATACATATGTATATATATATACATAAATCCAGTAGCTTTATAATGTCATGTATTTCATTATTATTTCTTATATATACATTATAATCATTCTTAAATGGTTAACATGGAGAATGAATCTCATCGCGTCGTGGAGACGGTATTCCGTACGTACGCACGAGCGATGATATCATTTCTATAAATATTGAATTGAATTGGAGTGGATTATAAAATATATCAGAATCATTATGATGTTGTAATAACTATGTATAGTTATTCTTTACACCATTATACCCATCCATGTAAGGTGGTGGTGGAAAATAGATTACACCACGGCGTGGAGACGGTATTCCGTACGTACGCACGCGCGGTGATTTCTTTTTCCGTAGGATGGATAGATGGTGAAATAGGGTTGTTTCGTACTTATAATAACATATCAGTATATGAGTGATACTGATGTTATTACTTCATAATGAAACAACCTAAGAAGAAGAAGTGGAAGAAGAAATAAAGATGAAAGAATTGGTAACGGTAATTACCTCTTCTTTGAAGTGCCTCTTTGAGACCTCCTCTTAGGGCACTAGAATTGGTCTTTGAGGAAGACCAGAACCTCTAGGATGTTGCTAGGGAAGTGGAGAAGGGATTTTGGCAGGGGTTGGCCGAGCTTGAGTGCTCAAATTGGTGTGAGGAGGAGGGGGAGGAGGTGTCCTTTTATAAGGGAGGAGAGGGGCACCTTAGGAATTCTTAAAAATATTAATTTATAATAAATATAACCCCACTTAAAAACCTCCAAAAATGACTCATATTCGAAGCTTAGATGAGATAGGGTTGTAATCTCATCAACCAATCAAATTTATACATGTTTGGATATTATTTTAAACCTTATCAATTAGATTTAACTCTAAGTTAAATAATTTAACTTTTACCGTGTCTTTTTGTTTTCTTTCACTATATGGTTAATACACTTACTATAACATGCCAAACGAACCCCAAATTGTATATTATTAATACATATATCCTTATCTAAGTCATTTGGCCGAACCTTAGATTTTTAGGAATAAAATAACAATTAATAATATAATATTTGATTTAAAAACTATTTTGTGTCAATTTTGACACTATTTGATATATGATTTTTTTGAAAGTCATAACAGAATTATATATTCGAACCAAGTTGATTAAATCAACACTAATATATCATAGTAACCTAGAAAATTAGTGGAATTCATAAAAAGTCTTAAATTACATTTATTTTGGTATTTATATTATCAATTATGTCAATATTTCATTAATAAGATAATTACTGCATCATCTTTGTGTCATAAATAAATTATATTATATGCTGTCTAAAAATTACAAATAAAATACCATCATGTAGGAAATCTTTTTAGCTTTCTAATGAATATTTATAGTAGAATTTAGCTTATGTATAACCCCATATTAAAAATGATTTACTTATTAAACTTTGATTTTAACTATTTTAACCCTTCTTTAAATAAATTAATAATAAATGTCCTAATCTAATCCAAGTGGGCCTAAATGGTCATATTTTATTCCTAAGTTTGTTTTTGGTCGAATTACACTTGTCCAATAGAATTAGGACATGTGTTAGGGTAATATTAATATCATATTTACCCTTAGTTACCCTATTTACTATTAACCGTGGTAAAAAAAGTAAAAAGTTACTATTCACCAAAAAATTATTTTCATCTCATTGAACCACATTTTAGTCCTTGATATTAACCGTGTCTCTCGGATTTTCGAAATTCCATTCACAGAAGCGGTAAAATTAAGTTTTATGCAAAATTCCGTTTTTAACCTACCACTTAGTGGTTTCACTATTCATCAAAAATTGAAAGTTTTCAGAAAAATGCCAAAATTTCATCCTAAGCTATATTTCATATTCCGAATTCAAAAATGAATTCTATTTTACCAAATTCATAACATAGAAGTTGCATTAATTAATTTTATAATTAAATCCCGCTGTTAAAACAAATAGCGTGTTTTTTAAGAAACAAAATCTATCAAAAGATTGACACTTGATTATGTCTGGTTTAAATGTGAAATTACAAACAATGACCAACATTGTATTAAATTGTAAAAATATATTCTAAATATACTTTAAAACCACTCAAATTAATAATTTATCACTATTAATTATTTCGATTTAAAAAGTTGTTTTTAATTATAATTTAGTAATTTCACTATTCATCAGAATATGAAAGTTATCCGAAAAGTACCAAAATTTCACCTTAGGCTAAATTCGATACTCCGAATCCAAAAATAAAGTTCATTTTGAAAAATAAGATTTACTGGATTTCAAAAAGTGGTTATTACTATTCATAACGGCTAGTTTTAATAATATTTTTATAGCATATCGTTGTTTAGTGAAACTCGGTATTGCGTACTACACACGCTATCGAGGAAGGTCGCGATTGTGTGTAATGCAAGTCAAGTCAAGGATGCGTATTGTGAAAGCTTCTTTTGTTGTAGCGTACAACACAAGACATTAATGAAATTAAAAAGAATATTTTTCATAAAATCTTGGGGCGTTACAAATAGTTATTGGGTACTCACATTTAAATGTGGGAGATTAAATGTGTTATTTATAATAGATTTAAATAATGTAATAAATGATTTATTATCACATGAACATTTATTATTTTATTTTGGATAAATTTTTTATACATATGATGAAGAATTTGAGTGAGAAGAATAATACAATATATTTTTGAGAACCCAATACACCAAATTATTGAAGAAAGAGTTTGAAGCTAAGACCCTTTGAAGATGGATCAACCTGTGTGCCTGAGTATTAAAAGATTAAGGAAAATATATATTACAACAAATATGGAATGAGTCACATGACCAGTATTGCTAAAGTTCTTGAGGAAGTACATGATAAAGTCAGATCCATCAAGATTATGGAGGAAGATCAAGAGATCCTTTTATAGTGGATCATCGAGAAGAATAAGTCACTTATGACTGGGAGATTATAACCAGTTTTTGAAAAGGCGTGAGTAGAAGAATACAGTTGGGGGTATAACCAACTAAGGAAAAAGAGTTGGATTGCTTTGAGGTATAATTAGGATCAATTTGAGGATCAACTACTAGGGTTTATAACAAATTGATTCCTAAACAACTGTAATTGATTATAATATTATATTTTAGAATTCATGTTGGGGTATATAACCAACATGGCAAGGAGTTGGTCTTTGTAATAAACCTTGTAAATACTATGTGCATCTCTCTCTTATATTACAACTACACATGAGGTGATATTAGAGATTATCATTGAGTGGATATATAACTTGAAAAAATTTAAATATGTTAAGTTAAAATAAGATTTCATAAAATGAGCATACCATTGATTCACACCCGCCCCCCAGTGGCACTTAACTGGTCCATGGATTCTAAAATTAAGAATATCTATTTTTAGGTTTTAGAATACATTTGTTAAAATATCACATTTTAAAAAGGATAATAAAATATTCTTTTGAAAATATTAGAAGGTAAATATGAATGTAACATTAGGTGACACATAATTAAGCTTCCAAAAAAATCATTGGCGGGAATTAAAATTATGGATAAGGAGGGAAAATAATTGTTTAAGATGGTGTAAATTATTATCAACAATGATATACTTTTTGAGTAATAATTTCATCAAGGTAAAATCTTTTAATTTAAAAATTCATTTTTCATAGAGAGGAAAATAAATTATCATGAAATAAAATTATAGGGTATAATTAACCAATCATATAGGTATGAATTTCAAGATGAAACATAATAACATAAAGAAAGGGCGTTTGAGTTAAACAAAACCCTTACAATGTTGTAGTCTTTTGAATTGAAAAAAAAATCAATAGAAGGTGGAACATGAGATGTAATTTTAAAATAACATAAATTTTATGATATTTATGAAAATAATAAATCTATTTTCAATACATATACCAAAAAAATAGACAAGTGGTGAATATGATTTATATCTCAATGAAACAAAATTGAGATCCAAAAACCCTTACCTTAGGTCCTGATTCATTCCGTGTGTGCACCTAAAGTCCTGGATAATCAAATTAATTTTATTAAAAAAATTATTAATATACTTATTAATATTTATTTCTCATGATAAGGTCCATTTATTATAATTTTTTATTTATTTTTAATATAATTTTTTCTTGTTTCGGTTACTTGGGGTTGTTTAGTTAATTTCTCTGTAACCCTTTCAATTTATAGACCATGGTCAAATATTTTGTAAAATAACGTCCTAAACTCTATAATTTTGGAGGTTTATGTTCTTTATAATTACATTAGCACAATATTTATGTAGTTTTATAGGTTATCCCAAAATGGATGCAAATTAATAAAGGTTCCTTGATTAATTCATTTAAGGTGGTTAAAGTTAAAATAATTGTTTATCATTAATATTACTTATATATTGTAAAATTTTATAATTAAATAATTTAAATTTTTTTATAAATATCACTTTTATACATTAGATACATTTTTAAAACATCAATTTTATGTGGTTATGGGAAAACATAATACATCATTTCGTAGAGGCGATAATCTGCACATACACTAACGATAATCTCATTTTTCATAGAATGGAAGGGGTATAAAATTAAAATGATTATAATTTAATAATATTAATCATGTTATAATTATTATATGTGTTCATTAAATAAATATTTTTGACCAACCATTTAAAAAAATTATGAAAAATAGAACCATTCGTTCATAGAAGCGATAATCCGCACAAACGCATGATGATGGTTTCATTTTTCTCAATGATTTTAGTGGAAGATGTAAAATGGATATTTAATTATTATAATAAAATTTAAATATATTAGAAAAATATTTAACCATACCCTCATTTGTAGAGTAATTTATGAGGTAGAGGAAGAAAAAAACTAGGAAATTTTGGTTGAGAGCATTACCTCTCTCTTTGGAGGGGTGACTCCTTAAGGATACTTAGCTTTGTCTTTTGGGAAAATCAAGGCTTCTAAGAAGTGTTAATAGGGATGATTAAAGGATAGGTTAGAGTTTTTTTTATATAAATATTTGGAATGGGTGGAGAAATTTTTTGGAAGTGATCCCCTTTTATAAGTGGGGGGAAATAAAATTTTTGTAAATGCTCATTAATTTTCAATGATATCATGAAACTACTCCAAGATAAAAGAGATTCAAAGTAGAAAATAATTGATATTGGATGATAATATTTCAATCCTCTCTCATCCAAATATTTTTTTTAATTTTTTAAGTCATGTTCCCCTTGATAACTACTTTTACCATTTAGATTTTTTCCAAGGTAATTAAATTTTAACCTCTTTAATTTATTTTTATGCCTAGAAATTAAATGAAAATTATTAAATAATTTAGATATAATGATTAAAAATATAAAGTTAATTTTATTTTACATAATTTACAAAGGTTTTAAAACTTAAAAAAATGTACTTGGCATCAAAAATAATTTTTCTGAAAATATCCATTTTTACACTTAAAACATAATTAGAATAAAATTAAGTATATTTTTTATTTCCATGAAATTAATTAGTTTATTTTTAAATAAATTAGTTTTTTGAAGCTTTTAAATCAATACAATAACAAATTTCATCTTTTAAATTCTTAATGATAAAAAATGACTTAAAATAGTTTTTATCTGAACAAAAGATTGCTTAAGTTTTAGAATGTTAAACATGGGTTTTCTAAATTCAACATAGTATTTTTAAATGTATAATATTTAAAACTTAAATATATTTTTTATAATAATAATTTTTTATAAATTTTTAAGTTGTGATTACTTCATGATAATGTTTTAAATATTACGGTATTAATAAAACAATATATTTTTACTATTCACCTAAAAATCAATTATCATATAAAAAACTCAAAATGAATACCGAGATAATTTTGATATGTTGAATTAAAAAATTAATTTAATTTTATTAAATTAAATTTCATAAATTTGAAAATTTTACTTTGAAATAAAATCATAAAATACAATGAAAACTGTATTTATAGGAAAATAACTTTTCAAATTATTAACTATTCGTATTGTTATTTTCTATCAATTACTAATAAAATTAGTATTAATGTATTATTCATATAAAAATAAATATTATTTATATAAATAATATAAATTATATATAATATATTTATTTTCTTAAAATAAAGTGTATAAAAATATGATTTTAGAAAAATTATTTTTAAGCATAAGGTGGGTGTATTAGTTATCTTGCTACACTAATTAAATTTTATCAATGAATCATTATTAAAAATGAACTTTATTGCTATATATATTTCATAAATTAGGTTGCCTCTATTTATATTTATCCAACTTTATGGTTATATTATAACTGATATATATTAATTTGTGGTTAGTTTTGGTTTGGTGTTTACATGTAAAGGAAGTTATTAAACATAGTATTTGTTTTAAAGGAAAAAAATTAAAACTAAATTATCAGGTAATTACATTATCCCCTCCTTAAATAAATTATGTCTTCATAATTTTAATTACTACTCAGTAATGAAGAGGTTAAGGATTTCCTTAAGATAGGCATGACATATGATTTGATTTCTAATGAGGTATGAACTTAGTATCTTGGGTAAGTTTAGGAAACTCATTTATTCCTTTATAATAGAAATATCACAATATGGGGTTTCTTCCTAAAAATATAAGCTAAATACTCATCATGATTGTGGTTAAGACCTATATAATGTAATTAATTTTCTTATAGGGTTCCTCATCAGTCGTGTAGTGATAAGTGTTCATAAGTTGATTTGAGATATGAGATATGATCTCTCTATTTAGTTATTATGGATTCTATGGGGATATAGTTAATCCATTCCTAAAATTACATCTAATTCATCTAAAGGAAGTATAATAAGACTTGGATGAATCATAATCCCATAATCCTTGAATAATATTTACATACCTTGGATTCAATAATGATACCACTAGGTGTTTTTATTTCAATAGGTAATAGTTCATGAAAACATACATCCATGGATATAGAGTGGTGGATAAGTGTAACTAGCACCACTTATTTATCACTATCCAATTAAATAGTAATTTATACATAAGATTTTATTTTTTTCCTATGGTATAAGATATTGTTGGTGATGATTTTCATCTTAATCCCTTGGATTAGTGCACTAGTTTTCATAGTTCCCAAATTCCTCACATCTAAAACATCAAATTGTTAGTGGATCCTTAGTGAGAACATTATTTTTCCTATCATGTTAACTGAAATCATTCTTTTTCCCCAGAATCATATTGATTTATTCCCTCTTTTACCATATATCAAGCATCTTTTAGTTCCTTTGAATTGTTCCCTTAAGTTCCTCTTCCCACATTTTTACACGAAGGAAATTGAAGCTTCATTACTTATTATCCCTGTTACCTTAACTTCCATGAAAATTTATCCTTATATTCTTTGGTGTGTTTGGGAATCCAACTATTTTCAGGTTTTAAATCAAAATTCATGATATTTGGTTTGAAATAATCATAATTTTTCTCAATCCAACTTCTATCTTGTTAGGTTTCTCATTGGGATAGTCTTCTCTATATCCATGTAACCCATCATTAACTTAGTTACTTCAGGATTCAACCATTAATAAAACCAAAAAAGGTTAACATGAATAATAAATAATTAATATCATAAGATAATTATCATAAATTATCTCATGAAAAACTCAACCCCAATTTGTCTTAATCTTTGAAACCATCACATTAGCTTTCAGTTCTATATATATTTCATTATATTGGGTTCCCTCATACTTCATAAATTATTCCTTAATATAATAAATCCTTCATAACAACTCATAAATAGAATATTATTGACCAAATAATGTCCCCTTTGTGCATCAAACTAGGTGTGAAGTTAGGCCTATTTATCATAAACTAGGTGGCGATTGAGTTAATACCCAATATTCTCCTTTCAGGGTTTCTACCCCTAGGTATATTTGTGTTAGAGCCTACATCCACTTGTAGCATCCATAAAAAGGTGTTATTTTCAGTAAAACCACACAATATTAACTTTACCAAAATTTCATGATATTATCCTATACTTAGACTTATCCCTTAGACTTATCCTTAGGTTTTTCACTAAATTTATCTTATCCTAATCCATAAAACAACTAAACTAATCCTCAAAAATAACTAAACTCTCCTCTGATACCAACTAAAATGACCCAATCTAAACATATTTTTATCTTATATCATTACTATAATTTAAACATTAAATCTCATAATAATCTCACATAGCTTGGAGAACCTTTTGGTTTAGTGTATTTTAGGACCAATTACACAGGTAACTTATTTTATACAACTTGTGAGGCTTTCTCTATAATCAAAATCTTTTAGACCCCCTTCTTGTCTTCTCATAAATTATACTTATCTTTGTAACCTATAGAAGGGAAACATAATAAATGGATGATCTCAAACACTCAATAAGGGAAAACTTACTAATATTTCATCATGGGTTAGATCATAACATATGAGAAAACATGAGTAGAGAGAAATTTATTAGTAAAATAACATAGAACAATAAGAGTTGTCTATAAATCAGGAAGGAAGGACATGTAATCTCAAAAGAACAAATATGCACCATGACATAAGAGTGTGAGAAATGTATAGAAACTTGTAATAAGTAAATGATATCATGTGATAATATAATCATAAATATGTGTCATCAACATAAAATATGACATCATAGGCATAGGTTAAATTTCACTCCCAAGACCATCATCACACAATGTAAAATGTCACATGGTGGATTAGGCTTACTTTTGAGACCAAGCACTAAGATGGCATGCGATTCTGAGGCATGGAGTGCCCAGAATGATCTGTCGAAAAATGTTAAGCTTTAAATAGTGTGCGTAAGTGGTTTTCCTAATAAAGTGAAATAACTATTAAATGGGTTCCTGGATTAGAAATATGAGGGCACCGTTGCATTAAAAATGGCAGGTTTACCCTAGGTGCGACTTAAGTTTAGTCAGCACAGGCCTCCAGTGAGAAAAGACAAAAATGTAATAACCGTAAATAAAATTATTAAATAAAATTATTTTATTTTTAAAAATCTTATAACTCATTAATGGTGACTCAGATTAAAAATACAAGACTACTGCTAAGCTCGTGATGGCATGCTTTCCTTAGGAATATCCTAACATTGGTCGGTGCGGGCCAACAGTGGAAGTTAGTTTTTGGATGTAAATAAAATAATTAATTAAAAATTATTTTATTTTCAAGTCCTTATAACTTTTAAATGGTAACTCGGATTAGAAATCTGAGAGTACCGTTGAGCTCGTGAGGTCGTGTTCCCCTTAGGCGGAACCTAACCTTGACCGGTGTGGGTCGAGGGTAAAAGATAATTTTTGAACTTTTTTAAGGTTCATTTAAATAAACATGTGAGTGGGTTTTTTTAACTTTTAAACCGGTGCTCGGATTTAAAATATGAGGGAACCTTTGAACTCAGGATGCTGGGATTCGCCTAAAAATAACTTAACTTCAGCAAGCAAGGGCTGAACAAAAACTTTAATTTTCATACTTTTCGAGAAAAATAATAAAATAACTTAAAAAGTTATTTTATTTATTTTGTCAATCGACAAGTGGTGGTACGGTAACGTTGTGGTGTAGTGATGAGGTAGCAATGAGGCGCATTAATGAGGCTCATTAATGGATCACATCATGCAGCGTAACGATGAGCGTAACATTGATGTTGTTTCATAAATGAAACAGCGTAACTGAAATGTTGCGACGTGTTTCCTTTTAATTTTTTGATGCATTGGTGGAACGAGGATTAAACCTTAGCAATTATCTAACAAACCTCCAATGACCTTACTCTCCAACGAAGAACAACGCACCAGAAGATCATCACCAACTTCAACACACCTCGAAGAACGGAGCCAGAAGCGATGAGCAACATCGATATCTTAAAACCTCGAGGACAAAATGTCATGTCTATGAATGTCAAAGAGGTAGTTGTTGTTTTATTTTGATGTTCTTACCTATTTTTTTCTAGAAATGATGAACGCGAATCAACCCACGAACAGGTTGAACAGTGATTCGTGCATTTAAGTGGGAGGGTAAATTTATTTAGAGATTTCTCTATCTAGGATTCAAACATAAATTGATATTATTGTACAACAATCCCTAAGCCTCCCCTCTATTTTAAACCTCTAACGAGGAGGGCGCGGACTAACATGAACAAGACCCAATCACCTCCACCATGTGCATTCTTTATGGTCGTACCCTCAAAATGGAGACCGTAGGCATAGGCAGTGCAAAGAAAGGACCACTGGAGCATGTCTGGTGGTTCGTTGAAGGTTTTGTTGGCACGTCGGTGCTGGAGTCGGTGATGGCGGCAGGGCATCATGTGGTGCCATTGGCTACGTGCCGAACGGCGGGGCAAGAGGATGTTGTTCATGCCAGTGGCTGGGAGGAGCGACGCACCGCGACGGCAAGAGGCCGCAACCAACTGGTCGTGGTGGTGAAAGGCGTGGTGGAAGGCACTGCACCAGGAAGGCGCCGCATGGAGGGATGGCTTGTGTCTGGGCAATCGGGCTAGCTATCGAGCTGTGGTTCATCGATCGCGACAGGAGATGTGACCCTGCATCCGCGAGGCCATCTGAGGCCGGACGCGGCAGTCGGCCGCATCCGGGCTAGACGGTGCACCACCAGCTGCACCGAGCAGCCAAGCTTTGGGCTAGTGGGCTGGTCCCAAGCCCAACAGTCCAGACCCACACCGGCTGGCCGAAATAGACTGGGTTGTCAGGCAACCCAGCAGGTTGGACCCTCAGCCAAACTGGGTCGAATCCACCAAGGCCCGTTGGGCCTGGCCCACTAGCCAGGCCAGACCATACCGACCCAGACCTAAACTGAGTCAATTTGAGTCATTCGGAACTAAACTGGGGTATGTGGGACCCCTGGACCAATTTGGTTGGGTCGGTCTGACCGAGTTGAACCGGACTGAGACGTAACTGATCCCTATTTAGTAAAATGCTAATAACTTACAAACTGAGAATCTGATTAATGCACTGTTAGTGTTATTGGAACCCTTGAGATGAGGTGGTCCTTTTGAGATACTCCACTTGAGTTTGGCAGAAGTTGGATTATGACCGAGTTGGATCAGACTTGAATCCAACTAGTCCCTTTTTACTAAAATGCCTATAACTTACAGACCGGGTGTCCGGTCGACGCGCCGTCTATTGTGTTGGGACCCTTACAAAGAGATGGTCCTTTGAGGTTACTCTATATGGGAATTCATGGTGGTTTAGGTATGACTGATGTATTTAGTAGTGGATCCTCCCATAATCAAGCGTGCTAAGTGTGGGAATCCAGTGGTTGGTTGTGACGTGAAGAACGAATAGCGGTCTTGTGTGGGTCAGCACCTAGAGATCATGTGTGGGTCAGAACCTAGTGATCATGTGTGGGTCAGGACCTTGCGATCCTGTGTGGGTCATCACCTAACGATCCTATGTGGGTCAGCACCTAGTGACCATGTGTGGATCAATAAGATATCCTCTCGATAGAATAAGATGATCTAGCTTTACAACTAATCATCTTCACTTTTGTACTTAAGTTATACCTCATGTGAGCTTTGTCTGTTACTTTGTGCTATGTGTTTGATATCCTGCTTGGTGGTATTACCTTTGTGGTATTCCCTTTATGGTGTTTTCCTTCATGGATTATTGAGAGGCCTTTTGGGGTCTCGGGGTCCCTACTGAGTATTGTTATACTCACCCCTACACGGGTTTCTCCCACAAATATTGTGTCTTGTGCAGATGATGGACAACTTTGACTGAGACTTTGGGGAGTCAGGATTATATGGTGCTCGGAGTTTGATCAATAGACGTGGTGTGATTTAGCGACACCTGATGAAGACCTGTACCTACCCTTCAGGTAGGATCCTCAGCGGACAACCCCCAGAGCTTGTTCTTATTTTGTTGTGCTTTCCTTTCATTTGGGCTTGTATTCTGGCCCCTTTACTTTCATTTTACACACTTCACTCTCAGTGGTGGTACTTTTTGGTGGTTTTATTACTTTTATTTCCTTATTGGTAAGATTTGTGAAATTTTCCTTATCTGTGTGTGTACATGTTTAAAGGAAATTCCTTCCCTTTTTAGGATATGCCTTTCTGGTGCTACTCACCATCCCTTGGCCTATGGAAGGCGAGCTTGGGGTAGTCATGAAATGAGCCCTAGGGGACGGGTCCTGACAGAGTGGTATCAGAGCATGTTCGTTTCTACCATAAGAACTAAGAGTCTATATTTTCAATGGGGTCAATAGTGTTAAGTGTATTGAGTTCAGATTTCAGTTTGGAGAGTCTAGTGTTGGTGCGGTGGTCGACGTATCCATACACCAGGGCCCTAAATTCTATTGTCCAACCCGATACATGAAAACATTGATTTCATGTGTTTTGGAAATGTTTTTTTTTTCTCTTGATCTCTTTTGAGTCAGCTCACCAGGTATAACTTGTTGATTGTGGTTCATCTTGATTCTCTTTCAAGATGCCTCCACGCAGACAGCCGACCAGGATTCCAGTGTGTGACCATAAGGATAGTCCACAGAGTGATGAGACTTCAGTACAAGGACCATTTTCTAAGATCATACCTTTGGGAGATGTCCCAGTAATACCATTTCCCATTGGTAAGCAGTTACTATCAGCGCTACCGGTAGAGGACACATGTGCCTTACATGAGTTTCAGTGACAGATACCCCTTAGGTTTCGAGGTGATACCGACTCGCAAGTGGCTAAGGACTATCTTGAGGTGGATACCAAGTTTCCATCTAGCTAGGGAACCATTAGATAAGATGGAGTTCATGGGAGTGAGCCTTCTACATGGCTCAGTCGGGTGATGGTAGGGTTTAGATTACCCTGATCTTACGATGAGGTGAATTTTTCATAGACAGGGATTAAGAACCTTTCTTATAGAAGGGGTCTCTTTCCATAAAAATCTAAGTGGTATGTGTTCCCAAGATCTTCTACATATTCAGAAGGATGACATGTCGGTATCTGAGTATTCATCGAGGCATACCGACCATTCCAGGTACTCAATGAATACATTACAACCAGTGCTTTAGGGCTCAGATCTCTAAGCGATATGTGTTTGTAGACATCTAAGCCAGTACTATTCCTCTATGTGTTCCTACTTATGTTAGGATTCTAGAGAGGAACTTTTTAGTTGAAAGTAATTTGGCTGAGTAGATATATCCAGTGAATGTCAGCAGTGGGAAAGCAGGAAACCGACATTAGTCTCAGAGACTTGGATGTGTAAAATGTTTCAGGAAGAGAAAGTGATAGGGACAGATGAATCTGCAGGGCAGTAGATGTGGAAGAGGATATAGGAGAGCAGTGGGAGGTGGTACACATTTCAACATGTTATAACCACCACCCCAATGTGGTCCCTACACTACCAAAAAACTAGGTTTCCGCAGCGCCACCCTTTATCAGTTCTTTTTTTAGCGTTGTTAAAGGGACCACCTTTATCAGCATTTTTTCAGTAGCACTAATAAAGGGGAGGATTTATCAGCGCTTTTTTCCTTAGCGTTGATAAAGGGTATATTTCAAAAAAAATCATAAAAAATAATATATTGATATATAAATATGTAAGTATATTTATATTTATATAAATATAATATATATTTTTTAAATATGTTTTAGATGAGTATAAATAAACATTTCCACTTAATATATAAGATATGTAGTGAAAATGGATTATAAAATATCTTAAAAAAATATTAATTAATATTTTTCTAATTATCATCGACTAATAATAATTTAATAACAATTTTAAGACACAAAAAATCAAAAAATTAATAAAAGATCTAAAATAAGTTGAAAATGTAACTCAAACTTAAAATGACCATAACTTTTGATCTGGGTGTCTGTTTGTGCTCTACAGCAAATCAAATCAAAGTATGCGATGATCTCTACATGCTAATGGCCTAAAAAAACCTTATGTCACATTTTTTTAGGCCAAAAAATGCCCAAAAGGCCTCCAAAACTGATTTTTTAGTCCGGATACCCAAATTTTTTAACATTCAATGGAATTTTAGCCTTGTTTCAGGGGGTCTTTTTGGCCTTTTTCACTGGGGACTGAATTTATTCTGAGGGGTTGCATTTATATTGATATTATGGCTTTGAAATTTTATAGTTTTTTACAATTTAATGTTACTTATAATCAATTATATAACAATATATACATATTTTTTATATATTCACCCATAAAATTTTAATTTTATAAATAAATAATTAATCTCATTTACGTATAAAGTATATTTCTCAATATATAAGGCCTATCTAAATAAAAAATTAATATCCATTTTATTTAAAATAAAAAAAAAATTATATTTATATACCTATATGATGTGTGTGTGTGTGTGTATATTTGTGTGCGTCTGTATTCACAAACTTATATATATTATCTATATATTCTAAACATATGTATAGACATATTAATATATAATATTTGTAAATATATATATAAATATGTATAATTATGCTTATAAATACACATATAATATGTGTGTGTGTGTGTGTGTTGTATATATGTATTTATTTATTTATAAACACACACAAAAAACATATTTTTTAAATGTATTTAAAACTAGTCTTATAAATATATATTAATATATGAATAAATATATTAATATATAGATATAACTATATATATATATTAATATACAGATATATATATATTAATATAACTATATATATATATATTAATATATATATATATTAATACATATATATATATATTAATATACGAGTAAATATAACTAAATATATATTTAAATAAATAGATATATTAATAAATTAAGAGAAAAACAATATGGTGGAGTGGTAAAGGCTTAGGCGCGCAGGCAACAGGTCCCAAGTTCGAATCCTGGGGGAAGCAGGTCGCGCCCGCGGGTGGGGAATAATGCCTAGTGCTGTTAAAGGGGGTGGGGCACTGTTAAAGGATAGGGGGTGGCCGGGTCATGTAGGTTGTGGTGGGTGGTGGGGCATTATTGAAGGGGGATTCAAGCACTGTTGAATCCCCCCCCCCCCAAATTACAGAAATATTTTTTTATTTTTTTTAATGTTTTTTAACTTTTATCAGTGATTTTATGAGCACTGATAAAAGGGACCCCCCCCCCAATCTTCTCCTCAATTAACAATGTTTTTCTAGAAATATTAATTCTCTTTTATAGCACTGATAAAGGCCATATTTGTAGTAGTTCCACTAGGCTCAGGGACCTAGAGGATAGGGGAAGGAAGTAGCTACATGCGGTCAAGGATTGTGACCCAAGGGCTCCATGAATGATTTGAGGTATAGTTTGTGTCTACTACTAGATTTCGTATTGATAGACATAGGTACTAATCATTTCTTCTTACCATAAATCTTTTTCAAGACCTAGATTTTCAAGTTAAACCGTTGACTTGATCCATATGTCTCGAGATACCTATGGGAGGAGACTCGATAATCACACTTATACCAACAGTGTGATCTGAACCTTAAGGTGAGCGTTTCAGTTAGAACCTCTTGGTGGCAGCATCGAGGAATTATGACGTTAGTCTGGGTATAGACTGATCATCCACATTTCATGCTTAGATTTACTATTTTAGAAAAAAGGATTTGGTATATCTACAGCATTGGAATGGGGTTTTCCTTGGTCAGTGAAAAAGGGAACTCAGGAAACATGAGATAAAATCATGCATAGGAGGGTGTAGCCAATCACTCTTGAGTCGGCCAGCCTTACCCTCATGGCTGCAGGTTTTTTGAGTTTTCAATTCCCAATAGTAGTAGCGGAGTGCGGGAACATACTTTCAAGATATGTTTCCAAGATTACCTCACCGTAGGGATAAGGACTTCTACATTGACTTGTACTTAGGGACAACACCTATATCTACACTTGCATATCAGATAGCTCCCACAGATCTCTGAGATCTGAGAGTACAGTTGGTGGACTTGCAGAGGAAGGTCTTAGTAAGACCTAGTGTTCAAGGTTATGTGTGTATTATCGGTACTTTAACCAAGTGGTCATGGAGAATGAGTACCCACTACCAAAGGGTCGATGGGAACATCAATCAGTTAAAAGGGATAGCCTTTCACATGGATATAAAGGTGTCTGTAGGATTTTCAGCAGTTGAGATAGTGGCGATGGCTAGATTTCCTCCAGGACTATGACTTTGAGATAGTCTATAATCTTGGGAAAGAGAACATGGTGGCTGACGCACTCAGTATGAGGTCTGGTTTGCAGCTGCTGAGTGAGGCAATAGAGCAACTAGCTGCGATGTAGATATCGTCTGTGGATAATCATGGAGCAGCTTACCTTCAGTCTATGACTGTCACTCCCCCACTCCTTCAGCGAGTTAGGGAGGTACAAATTGTGTATGTTGACTGCGAGGCCCGACATACTCAGATATCCTCAGGATAGGATCCTGATGGATTTTTTATAGGTGGGAAACACATCATCCTTTTCAGAGGATGCACCATGGTAACAGCGATGTTACGGGAGGATCTGTTGAGATAATTCCATACATCCCCTTTGACGGTACATCCTGGTATGGTGAAGATTTACCAGGACCTTTGATGTCAGTACTTCTTTCCATGGATGAAGAAAGCGGTGGCAGAGTTCGTTTCATGATGCCTCACTTGTTAGAAAGTGAAAGCTGAGAATCAGGTTCCAGCATGCTTGGAACATCCACTTGAGGTACCATAGTGGAAGTTGGATGGTATCTCAATGGACTTCTTAATGGGATTACCATTCACATCCATGGTCCATGATTCTATCTGGGTGATTGTAGACTGACTCACCAAGTCAGATCACTTCCTACCCATCTGGGACTAGGGATGGGTAGAGGACTTGGGATGCCTCTACATCTTGGAGATAGTGTGGCTTCCTGGGGTGCCTTCGACAATCATCTCAAACCGTGATTCACACTTTAAAACCTGATTTTGGAAGGGGTTGCAGGAGGCATTCAGGACTCAGCTGCGCTTGATCACATCTTTTTACCCCCAGACAGATGGTCAGACAGAGCAGACCATACAGACCGTGGAGTACATGCTTTGTGCTTGTGTCCTAGATTTTGGTCACAGTTGGTAGGATCACCTACCACTGGTGGATTTTGCATACAAAAATAGATATCAATCCACCACTGGCATGGAACCATTTGAGGCCTTATATGGGAGGCCATGTAGATCAACTCTATTCTGGATAGACCCACAAGAGTCAACACTTATTGGTCCAAAGTTGGTATGGGCTACCACTGAGAAGGTGTAGATCATCCAGGAGTATATGAGGGCTTCATAGAGTATATATAAATCTTATGTCGATAGGAGAAGTAGACCCTTAGAGTTCAAAGAGGGAGACCATATTTTCCTTTGGGTCTCACCCCGATGGGGATTGCGGAGATTTGGTCAGGGTGGTAAGCTATCTTTGAGGTTCATCGGACCCTTTTTAGATCCTCTACAAAGTTTGAGAGGTGGCATATCGCCTAGCTCTTCCCCCATAGATTCACCTGGTGTATGATGTTTTCCATGTGTCATCGTTGAGGAGGTACATGCATGATCCATCACACATCAACGACTAGGGTGAACTAGACATTGATTATGGGGTGATGTTTGCGGAGTTCCTAGTGGAGATAGAGGATCGATAGGAGCACGTCATTCATGTATGGTCGATTCCTCTGGTTCCCATTCGGTGGCAACACAAGAATCTTCATAAGAGAACATGGGAGTGGGAGGCTCAGATTCATGCTCAGTACCCCCACTTGTTTGATTAGCCTTTGTTTTGGCTTTTAGATATGTAAACCCATAAAGTGTAGAGAATTTAATGTCCCGTAATTTCCATATAACTTATTTTATTATATGGAATTATTTTGAGACTAGGCGCTGAGACGGCGTATGATTCCGAGGCCTAGAGTTCCCAGAATGATCTGTCGAAAAATATGAAGCTTTAAATAGTGTGTGTGAGTGTTTTTTCTGAAAAAGTGGAATAACTCTTAAATAGGTTTCCACATCAGAAATATGAGGGCACCATTGCATTCAGGATGGCGGGTTTACCCTAGGTGTGACTTAAGTTTAGTCAGTATAGGCCTCCAGTGAGAAAACCCAAAAATCACATATTTGTAAATAAAATTATTAAATAAAATTATTTTATTTTTCAAATGCTTATAATTCACGAATGATGAATCGGATTAAAAATCCAAGACCACTACTGAGTTCATGAGGATATGCTTTCATTAGGAAGATCCTAACATTGGTCGGTGCGGACCAACAGTGGAAGTTAGTTTTTGGCCGTAAATAAAATAATTAACTAAAAATTATTTTATTTTCAAGTCCTTATAAATCCTAAATGGTAACTTTGATTAGAAATCCAAGAGTACCATTGAGATCATGAGGGCGTGTTCCCCTTAGGTGGAGCCTAACCTTGAACAGTGCGGGTCGAGGGTGAAAGTTAATTTTTTAACTTTTTTTAAAGGTTCATTTAAATAAAAATGCGAGCATGTTTTCCTAAATTTTAAACTGGTACTTAGATTGAAAATCTGACGGCATCGTTGAACTCAGAATGCTTGCATTCACTTATAAAAGACTTAACTTTAGCCGACAAGGCCCGAACAAAAAAGTTAATTTTTGGACTTTTCGAGAAAAAAATAAAATAACTTAGAAAGTTATTTTATTTCTTTTGTCAACCGAAAAGAGGAGACACAACGACGTTAAGGTGTAGTGACAAGGCAGAAATGAGGTGAATTAATGAGGCTCATTAATAGACCATATCATTCAGCACGACGATGAAATAAAGGAAGTGTAATAGTGACATTGTTTCATAAATTAAACAATGTAACGACACGACGTTGCAACGTAACTGAAATGTTGTGACATGTTTCCTTTTAATTGTTTGAAACATTGGTGGAATGAGTATTAAACCTTGGTGATTCTCTAACGAACCTACAACAGTCTTCCTCTCCAATAAAGAATGACGCACCATCGGATCATCACCGACTTCAACACACCTTGAAGAACGGAGCCAGAAGCGACGAGCGACGTTGATATCTTGAAACCTGGAGAATGAAACACCATGGATACGAATGTCAAAGAGGTAGGGGTTGTTTTATTTTGATGTTCTTCCCCTTTATTTTCTAGAAATGATGAACGCAGATCAACCCACGAATAGGTTAACCTATGATTCCTGTGTTTAAGAGGGAGTGTAACTTTATTTGAGGATTTCTCTATATGGGATTCAAACATTACTTGATATGATTGAACAAAAATCCTCGAGACCCCCCCCCCACCTATTTTAAACCTCTAACATGGAGGTCACAGGCTGACACGAACAAGGCCTAAGAACCTCTTCCATGTGGGTTCTTTGTGGTCGTACCCTCAAAATGGAGACCGTAGGTACAAGTGGCGTAAAGAACGGACCACCGGAGCACATTTGGTGGTCCGACGAAGGTTCTGCCGGCACTGGTGGCAGCGGTGGCACCGGCCGCGTGCCAGATGGCAGGACAAGAGGTCGCCAGCTGTGTCGACGGCTGGGAGGAGCGATGTGCCCGTCGACGCACCGCGGCAGTAGGAGGCTGTGGCCAACTAGCTACTAAAGTGGAAGGAGTGGCACCAGGTGGGCACCACTTGGAAGGACGGCCCACGTTCGGGCCATCCAGGCGGCTAGCGAGCCGTGGTCCGTTGACTACGGAAGGAGGCAAGACCCTGTGTCTGTGGGGTTAGATAGGTCCAGATGTGGTATTCGTCCGCGTCCCGACTAGGAGGTGCACCACTGAATGCACCAAGTGGCCAAGCTTCGGGTTGGTGGGTCAGACCTATGCCATTCGGGTCGGGCCAGACTAGACCGGGTCGCCAGGAAACCCGGTGAGTTGGACCTTCGGCTAAACCGGGCCGGGTCCAGCAAGGCCTGTTGGGCCTAGCCAGACCGGACCGACCCAGACCCGAACCGGGTCAGTTCGAGTCAGTCATAACTAAACTGGGGTATGTGGGACCCCTGGGCTGAGTTGGTCAGTTCGGTCCGACCAGGTCGGACCGAACCCAGACGCAACTAGCCCCTATTTACTAAAACACTAATAACTTGTAAACTGGGCATCTGATTGACATATTATCAATGGAATTGAAACCCTTTTTACAATGAGGTTCTTTTGAGATACTCCACTTAAGTTTTGGCAGAAGTTGGAGTATAGATGGTTTGGATCGGACTCGAATCCAACTGGTCCCTTTTTACTAAAAAGCCTATAACTTATAGACTGGGTGTCTGATCGATGCATCGTCTATTGTGTTGGGACCCTTATGATGATACGGTCCTTTGGGGTTACTCTATGTGGGACTTCATAGAGATTGAGGGATGGTCTATGGATTGAGTAGCGGATCCTCCCGAAATCAAGCGTGCTAAGTGCAGGAATCCAGTGGTTAGTTGTGACGTGAAGAACGAATAGCGATCATGTGTGGGTCAGCACCTAGAGATCATGTTTGGGTCAGCACCTAGTGATCGTGTGTAGGTTAGTACCTTGCAATCCTATGTGGGTCAGTACCTAGTGATCCTTTGTGGGTCAACACCTAACAACCCTGTGTGGATCAGCAGAAGAGCCTCTCGACATAATAAGATGATCTAGCTTTATGACTAATCATATTTACTTCTATACTTAAGTTATACCTAGTGTGATCTATATCTTTTACTTTGTGGTATGTTTTTGATATCTTTCTTGGTGTTATTACCTCTATGGTATTAACTTTTTGGTGTTTTCCTTCATGGATTACTGAGAGACCTTCGGGGGTCTCAGGGTCCCTACTGAGTATTGTTATACTCACCCCTGCACGGGCTTCGTCTACACCTATTGTGTCTTGTGCAGACGATGGACAGATTTGACTAGGACTTTGGGGATTTAGGACTAGACAGTGCTCAGAGTTGGATTGATAGACGTGGTGTGCTACAGCGACATCCGACGGAGAGTTGTACCTACCCTTCAGGTAGGATCCTTAGCAGACGACCCCCAGAGTTTTTACTTCTTTTGTTGTACTTTCATTTTAGTTAGACTTGTATTCTGGCCCTTTTACATTCATTTTACACACATTACTCTTAGTATTGGTACCTTTTGGTAGTTTTATTACTTTCTTTTCCTTTGTGGTTAGCTTTGTGCAGTTTTCCCTGTATGTGTGTGAACTGGTTTAAAGGCAATGCCTTCCCTTTTAGGGATATGCCTTTCCAGTGCTAGTCACTAGCCCCTAGCCTATGGAACCACCCACCCCCAAGGTCTCATATTGTGACTAACACAATCCCACCATACATAGGCCAGTGGCTAGTAACTAGCACCAGAAAGGTATATCCCAAAAAGGGAAGGCATTTCCTTTAAACATGTACACACAGAGACAGAGCAAACTACACAAAGATAACCACAAAGGAAATAAAAGTAACGCAACCACCAAAAAATACTACCACTAAGAGTAAAGTGTGTAAACTAAAAGTAAATGGGATAGAATACATTCCCAACTAAAAGGAAATTATATTAAAAGAAGAACAAGCTCTGGAGGTCATCCGCCAAGTATCCTACCTAAGGGGTAGATACATATCTTCGTCAAATGTCACTATAGCACACTACATCTATTGATCCACCTCTGATCACTGTCTAGTCCTGGATCCCCAAAGTCCCAGTCAAATATTTCCATCATCTACACAAGACACAATAGGTGTGGGTGAGTCCTGTGTAGGGGTGAGTATAACAATACTCAGTGGGGACCTTGAGACCCCTGAAAGTCTCTCAATAATAAATGAAGTAAAACACTACAAAGGAAATATCATAGAGGTAATACCACCAATAAAGATCTCAAACACATTGCATAAAGTAAAAGATTCATCTCACACCATTTATAACTTAAGTAAATAAGTAAAGATGATTAGTCGTAAAGCTAGATCATCTTATTCTATCGAGATGCACTGTTGTTGATCCGCACAGGGTCTCTAGGTGTTGACCCACACATGATCGCTAGATGCTAACCTACACAAGATCTCTAGGTGTTGACCCACACATGATCTCTAGGTACTGACCCACACAGGATCTCTATGTGCTGACCCACATAGGATCATTATGTGTTGACCCACACAGGATCTCTATTCATTATTCACGTCATAGCCAGCCACTGGATTCCCGCACTTAGCGCGCTTGAGTTCCTAAGGTTATGCTCTTTAAGACATCGGTTGTATCTCAACCACCACAAATTCCCACATAGAGGTAACTAAAAGGAATTTCTTGTCGTAAGGGTTCCAACGCAATAAACGGCGCGTCGATCAGATGTCTGGTCTGTAATTTATGGTCTTTTTAGTAAAAAGGGATCAGTTAGATTTGAGTCTGATCCAACCCAGTCATACTCCAATTTATACCAAAACTCAAGTGGAGTATATCAGAAGGACCGCCCCATCGCAAGGGTCCCAAATTAACTGATGGCACATCAATCAAACGCGTTGTTTACAAGATACATGCGTTTTAGTAAACAAGAGGCCAATTGTGTCTGGGCCCAGTCCAACCTGACCAACCTGGCCCGGGGGTCCCCAAATAACCAAGTTCAATTAGACAGACTCGACCTGACCTGGTTTGGGTTAGGTTTGGTCTGGTCCAGCCTGGCCAGTGGGCTAGGCCCAACGGGCCTCGCTGGACCCGACCCGATTTGACTGAGGGTCCAGCCCGCCAGGTCTCCCGGCGACCCGGTCTCATCCAGCCCAGCCTGAAGGGTGTAAGTCTCGCCTTCCGGTGTGGGTCTAACCCGATGGGTGTAGGTTCGGCCTGATGGTTGGGGGTGTGTCCTGCCAGCCTGAGGCCCGACCTCAATGGTGGTCGGTGGTGCGTCGTCCAGCCAGGACGCAGCAGCCGTGCCGCGTCCAACCCTCACTATCCCCACGGACGCGGGGTCTCCTCCAGCCACGGTCGATGGACCATGGCTTGCCAGCCACTCGAATGGCCTGGACACAGGTCGTCTCTCCACGCAGTGCCCAGTGTTGCATCTCCTCACCACTGTGGCCATCTGGCCATGGATTCTTGCTGCTACCCTCCGCCCACAGCCACCACCGGCTACTGGCACATCGGTGGTGCCTTCGAAGGGCCACCGGATTCACTATAGTGGTCTGTTTTTTGAGTTGTTTGAACCTATGATCTCTGTAGGGTGCCACCATCATCGCGAATCCTTAGAATTCACCTTGCTGAAAAGCTGACCGGTCAAATTCAAATAATTCTCCAAGAATGACTATGGCGGAGGGACCGAGCCTTGTTCGGGTCGGCATTCACCCTCCACGTTAGATTTTAATCATGGGGATAAACATGATGATAACCATATATCTTGAAAAACCCCAAATCAAACCCCTCATAATATCCACTCGCAAGAACGAGCAATTCGCGGATCAACCTATTAGTCGGTTGATCTGCGTTCATCATTAATTTTCAATAACGAGGAAGAAATCATCAAATAATTAGAACACATAAACCCCTACCTTGTTGACATTCGATGCTGAAGCATTTGTCCTCGAGGTTTCAACATGTTGACGTCTCTTCCGACTATATTATTTTAGGCATGTCGATGACGATTAAGTCTCACCGGTGTTCATCATTATTTATTAGGGAGGAAGTTCATTGGAGGTTTATCATAGGATCCTCTCCGATTAATCCCCATCCCACCAACACATCAAAAAATTAAAAGGAAAACAAGTCGCAACGTTTTAGTTACACTGCAATGTCACGTCGTTATGTTGTTTCATTTATGAAACAGAATCTTTGTTACACTTCCTTTATTACATCGTTATGATGCATGATATGGGCCATTAATGAGCCTCATTAATGTGCCTCATCGCTGCATCACAGCATCGTTGTTCACCACTCAACGGTAAGAAAAGAAATAAAATAATTCCTTTAAATTATTTTATTATTTTTCTCAAAAAGTCTGAAAAATAACTTTTTTTCTCGGCCCTTAACAGCCAAAGTTAAGTAATTTATAGGAAAATCTAGGCGTTTTGAGTTCAATGGCTCCCTCATATTTTTGATCCGAGCACCAGTTAAAAAGTTAGAAAAACACACTCGCACTTTTACTAAACATACCTTAAAAAAAGTTCAAAATTCCATTCCGGGCTCACCAGGCCTTGGAATCATGTGTCGTCGGAGTATGTGGTCTCAGAATAATTCCATATAATTAAAAATATTACATGGAATTTCTGAGAAATTACATTCTCCCCACCTTAGGGATTTACACTCACCTGGAGATTCATGTGCCACCACCAAACTCGCACCAGAGGAATCGACCACCCACATTCGACCCACTCCTATCGATCCTCTATCTCCACCGGGAACTCCATAAATGTTTCCACTTATTCAATGTCCATATTTCCCTAGTTGATGGCATGTGATGGATCATGAACGTATCTCCTTAGTTGTGACACGTGGAAAACATTATGCACCTGGTGCATCTGTGGAGGAAGAGCGAGGTAGTACACCACCTTGCCAACTCTGCTCAGGATCTGAAAAGGTCTGATGAACCTCAAAGATAGATTTCCACCCCATCCAAATCTCTTCAATCCTCATTGGGGAGATACCCAAATGAATACATGATCACCCTCCTCAAAATCCAAGGGTCTTCATCTCCTGTCGGCATAAGACTTCTGCCTGCTCTGTGCAGTCCTCATCCGCTCCTGGATGATCTGCACCTTCTCGGTGGTAGCCTGTACCAACTCCATACCCATGAGTAACGACTCCCCTGGGATTATCTAGCATAGGTGTGATCTGTAAGTTCGGTCATACGAGGCCTCAAACAGTGTCATGTCAATGGTGTAGTGATATCTATTGTTGTATGCAAACTCCACCACTGGAAGGTGGTCCTCCCAACTATGACTAAAGTCTAGGACACAAGAATGAAGCATGTCCTCCAAGGTTTGTATGGTCTACTCCATCTGACCATCTGTCTAGGGATGAAAAGTTGTTCTCAAACGCAGTTGAGTCCCGAACACCTCATGAAACCCCTTCCACAACTGAGATGTAAAGTGTGCATCACGGTCTAAGATGATCGTCGAAGTCACCCCAGTGAGACACACTATATCCTAGACATAGAGGCATCCCAATACCTCTACTGGTCCCTTCTCTAAGATGGGTAGGAAGTGAGACGACTTGGTGAGTCGATCAATGATCACCTAGATGGAATCATGTCCCCTAGATGTACGTGTTAACCCCATCACAAAGTCCATTAAGATACCTTCCCATTTCAAATCTGGTACCTCAAGTGGCTAGGATAATCTTGCTGTAACCTGATGCTCGACCTTCAATTGCTGACAAGTGAGGCATCGTGAAACAAACTTAGCCATCACTTTCTTCATCCCTGGCCACCAATACTGACGTCAGAGGTCCTGGTACATCTTCACCACTCCAGGATGTACCACCAAAGTGGATGAATGTAACTCCCTCAACAAATCCTCCTGAAACATCACTGGTACTATGGTGCACCCTCTGAAAAGGATGACATGCTCCCCACCTATTAAAAATCCATCAGGAGCCCATCTTGAGGATAACTGAGCACGTCGGGCCTCGCAGCCATCATCCACCATCTGTGCCTCCCAAACTCACTATAAGAGTGTGTGAGTGAAAATCATGGATTGAAGGTAAGTTGCTCCATCACTATCCACAAAGGATATCTGTATCACGGCTATCTGATTCATCGCCTCACTCAAAAACTGCAAGACAAACCTCCTGCTGAGTGCATCTGCCACCACATTATCCTTCCCAGGAGTATAGATTATCTAAATGTCATAGTCCTGGAGTAACTCTATCCATCACTGATATATCAAGTTCAGGTCCTTCTGTGAGAAGATATACCTGAGAATATTGTGGTCGAAGTAGATGATAAATCATTCATCCATTAAGTAGTGTTGCCAAATATTCAAGGAAAATACCACTGCTACTAACTCCTAGTCATGGGTTGCGTAGTTCTTCTCATGATTCCTCAATTTCCATGATCCATAGGCGACCACTACTCACTCCTGTATCAGGACATAGCCCAGTCTAGTCCCTGATGCATTATAGTAGACTACATACCCAACACCCTCTTCTGGTAGTCTCAAGATGGGGTCACTCATTAGTCTCTACCTCAGCTCTTGGAAACTCTGTTGGCATCTCTCCATCCATACGAAGGGTTTTCCCTTCTTTGTTAAAGCTGAAAAAGGCGATGCTACTATAGAAAAGTCATGTATGAATCTTCGGTAGTACCCAACCAACCCTAGGAAACTCTACACCTTAGTCACACTCTGGGGTGGCTCCCAAGCAAGAACTGCCTCTATCTTCGTCGAATCCACTACAACTCTAGCCTCTGAGATGACGTGTCCCAGAAAGTGGACCTCCTGAATCCAGAACTGGAACTTTGAGAGCTTAGCATAGATCTAGTGCTCTCTGAGTGTATCCTGGACTATCTGCAGGTTTATAGCGTGATCCTCTTCAGATGTTGAGTACACCAAGATGTCATCAATTAATACACAACAAACTGGTCAAGGTAAGGCTGGAAGATCTTATTCATGAGTCCCATGAACACTACTGAGGCATTGGTCATGCCGAAGGGAATCACCAAGAACTCATAGTGGTTGTACCGGCATTTTAAGGTTGTCTTTGGTGTGTATTTATCCCGTACCCAAAGATAATGATAACCTAATCTGAGATCTATCTTCGAGAACCACCTCGCTCCCTTAAGCTGATCGAAGAGGTCATCAGTCCTAGGCAGTGGATACTTGTTCTTCACGGTCACCTAGTTCAGGCTCTGGAAGTCCACGTACAACCTCAAACTCCCATATGCCTTCTTGGAAAAAATCATCAAGGATGCCCATAGTGAAACATTGGGCCTTACGAACCCATTCTCCTACAATTCCTCCAGTTGTACCCTCAACTCACAAAGCTCTGTGGGAGCCATCCGATATGAAAGTGTAGATATTGGTGTCTTCCCTAGGTAAAATTCAATGTATAAGTATACCTCTCTGTTAGGAGGTAGTCCTGGGACATATTCTGGAATGACATCCTCATACTCGTCAACCACTATAGGAAATCTCAGACTCTCCTCATCCACCGTATCGAGGGTGAGGCTAGCCAACTGGTGAGTAATTGGCTACACCCTCCTCCAAGAAAGTCTATCATGTGCTGTAAAGGTTCCCTTATCACTGGTAAAGGAAAACCTGGTCCCATCCTCATAGACACACCGCACTTTTCACCTAAAATAGTCGATCTGAGCATGGACTGTGGATAACCGGTACATACCCAAGATGACATCGTAAGGCCTCAATGCTACTACAAGGAGACTCCAACCGAAACTCTCACCTCCTAGAGTAAGATCATACTTCCAACACCAGTGTGTAATCATCGAATCCCCTCCCATTGGAGTCTCTAATCATAAGGATCAAGCCAACAGCTCCATCGGAATCTCCGAGCCTCAAACAAGGTTTGTGGAAAAAAAAAAGAGTGACTAGAACCTATGTCTATGAGAACTATATCTAAGGTGGAGTAGACACAGATCATGCCTCTAATCATCTCTAGAGCGACGTGGTCGTAGGACTCCATCGCCTGAAGCTGGCCTCGCCCCTGTCCACTTGCTCCCGGAGCTCATGGTGGACATCTTGGGGGTGGTGGTGGTAGTACCTTGAACCATTGTCCACTGCCTACTGCTCGGATTGCTCCCCTACCATGTCTTCCACCCTATGGACCTCCTCACTCGAACCTCTATCGTTGTCTCAGTGGTCCCTTAACTTCCTACTGGTCATTCGTACTAGGAGTTGGGCAGTCACGAGCCATGTGCCCATATCCGCCGCAAGAGTAACAAACTCTAGTCCTCAGATAAAATTCTCTACCTTGCGAGATCTGCACCTATGACCCTACATCTTGGGGTTGTCCTCCAGAAGGTTTGGCTCGTTTGGGCCTCTACGTCAACTGCCTACTGCTTCAGATGAATCAGCCACCTGTCGTCCGCTGGTGGCTCTCACCATTGGTGCCTACTCGGCTAGGAAGATCTCTACTATTAGGGCTCTCTTTAGAACTCCAGCTTACGTTGGGATGCTGAGAGAAATCATCAATGCCCTAATCTCCCATAAAATTCCCTTCTCAGAGGTTCGGGCCCTGAAGAAAGGGTCTTGTACCATGTTGGTGGAGTAGTAGGAGAGGTCGGTAAACCTCACTGAGTACTGATCCATAGTCAGGATTCCCTACTGCAGGTGCAGTAACTCCTAAATATGCACTAAGCATAGTGTCACTATTACAAATTCCACCCTGAAGAGGCTCTCGAAGTTCAACCAGACAAGGGTTGTCTCCTCGTGCGTCTGGAGCACCAAGCTCCACCACCTCCCTGTCTTTCCCTAAAAAAGGCTAGCAGCTCGAACTACCATCTGGTCTGTCGTTGTCTCTAATAGGTGAAAACCCTGAGTAACTACATTCATCCAATCCCAGGATACCTAAGGATCTATCTCTCCTAAAAACCTTAGAGGCCTCTATCTCTGGAACTCATGCAGCATGATCAATTGGCGTGCATTGTCTGCTGGTGGGGCTAGTAGTGACTACAGCTCTCCAGGTGGTGGTGGTGTTGGTACACCACATGAAGGTGCTATCACTATAAGTGGTCCTTGAACCAACACCTCGTTACTCAGTGGACCATCGTTGTGATCCCTCACTAGAATCCTGGATGGCTGTCTTCATGGAGGCATCCTATAGAGAAACAGATGTGTCACAGTCAATAAGTTATACCTAGTGAGCTGACTCAAAAGAGATCTAGAGAAAAAAATTGCAAAACACATACAACCAATGTATTAGTGTATCAAGTTGAAAAATAGAATCTAGGGTCCTGGTATATGGATACATCGGCCACTGCACTAATACTGGACTCCCTAGACTGAAATCCAAACTTAAGACACTTAACACTATTGCCCCCATTGAAAATACAGACTCTTAGTTCTTATGGTAGAACCAACTGCACTCTAATACCACTTTGTCAGGACTCGTCCCCTGGGGCTCATTCTGTGATTACCCCAATCCTACCTTCCAAAGGCCAGGGGGTGGTGAGTAGAACCAGAAAGGCATATCCCAAAAAGGCAAGTCATTGCTTTTAAACTTGTACACACACAGACAGGGAAAATTATACAAAGCTAACCAAGAAAGAAAGAAATGTAATGAAACCACCACAAAGTTCCACCAATGAGAGTAAATTGTGTAAACTGAAAGTAAAGGGGCCAAAATAAAAGCCTAACTGAAAGTAAAGTACAAAAAAAGAAGCACAAGCTCTGTAGGTCGTCTGCCAAGGATCCTACTTGAGGGGTAGGTACAGATCTCCACCAGATGTCACTACAACACACCAAGTTTATTGATCCACCTCTAGGCACCATCTAGTCTTCGATCTCTAAGTCCTGGTCAAATTTTTCCATCATCTACACAAGACACAACAGGTGCGGGTGAATCCCATGTAGGGGTGAGTATAACAATACTCAGTAGGGACCCCAAGACCCCCGAAGGTCTCTTAGTAATCCACGAAGGAAAACACTATAAAGGAAATACCACAAAGGTAATACCACCAAGAAAGATTTCAAACACATATCACAAAGTAAAATATGCATCTCACACCAGGTATAACTTAAGTACAGAAGTAAAGATGATAGTCGTAAAGCTAGATCATCTTATTCTGTTGAGAGGCACTGTTGCTGATCCACACAGGGTTGCTAAGTACTAACCCACACAGGATCGCTAGATACTATCCCACAAATGATCTTTAGGTGATGACCCACACATGATCGCAAGGTGATGACCCACATAGGGTCGCTACGTGCTAACCCACATAGGATCTCTATTCATTCTTCACGTTACAACCAGACACCGGATTCCCACACTTAACACGATTAAGTTCTGAAGGTTCTTATCCTAAAACCATCTGTCATATATCAACCACCACAAAGTTCTATATAGAGGTAACCCAAAGGAACGTCTTTTCGTAAGGTTTCCAACATAATAGACGACGTGTCGATCAGACACCCGGTCTGTAAGTTATGGGATTTTTAGTAAAAAAATGTCTGGTTGGATTCGATTCTGATCCAACCCGGTCATACTCAAACTTCTACTAAAACTCAAGTGCAGTATATCAGAAGGATTTCCCCATCACAAGAGTCCCAACTCCACTAACGGTGCGTCAATCGGATGTGCGGTTTATAAGATACATGTGTTTTAGTAAATAGGGGGATGGTTGTGTCTGGGCCCGGTCCAACCCGACCAACCTGGCCTGGGGGTCCCCAAATACCCTGGTTTAATTAGAAGGACTCGACCTGACCCAGTTTGGGTTAGGTTCTGTCTGGTCTGGCCTGGACAGTGGGTCGGGCCTAACGGGCCTCACTGGACCTGGCCCGGTTTGGCTAAGGGTCCAGCCCGCGGGGTCGCCCAGTGACCCGGTCTCTTCTGACCTGGCCTAAAGGGTGTGGCTCTAGCCTATTGGCCTGCTGGGCATGGTAACGGCCCACCGATGCAGGACCGACCTGCTGGCTGGGGGCGCGGCCCGCCAGCCCGAGGCCTGGTCACAAGGGCAGTCAGTGGTGCGTCGTCCAGCCAGGACACGGCAACCGCTCTACATTCGGACCCCGCTGGCCTTATGGATGTGGGGCCTCCTCTAGCCACGGTCGATGGACCGCAGCTCTCTAGCTGCCCAAATGGCCTGTATATAGGTTGTCCCTCCACGTAGCGCCTGACGCCGCATCTCCTCGCCACTACAGTCGTCCGGTTGAGACTTCCTACCGCCACGGTGCGCCGACGGGCACGCCACCACCCTCTCCCTGCGGCCACCACCACAGGCTGATGGCATGCCGATGGTGCCTTTGATGGGCCATTGGAGTTGCTCCGGTGGTCCGTTTTTGGAGTCATCTATGCCTATGGTCTCTGTAGGGCACCACCATCACCACGAAGCCTTCGAATTCACCTTGTTGGCAAGTTGACTGATCGAATTTGAAGAACACACCAAGAACGACAGCAGAGGGACCAAGCCTTGTTTAGGTTGGCCTGTGCCCTCTGTGTTAGAGTTTAATCATGGGGATAAACATGATGATAACCAACAACTTGAAAACCCCCAAATCAAACCCCACACAATATCCACACAAAAGAACAAGTGATTTGTGGATCAACTCGTTAGTCGGTTGATCCGCGATCATCATTAATTTTCAAGAACAAGGAAGAAATCATCAAATACTTAGAACATATAAACTCCTACCTCATTGAAGTTCGATTCCAAAGTGTTTACCCTTAATGTTCCAAGATGTTGACGTCGCTTCTAGCTCCGTTATTCGAGGCACGTCGAAGACGATGAAGTCTCTTTGGCATTCACTATTCTTTGTTGGGGAGGAAGTTTATTAGAGGTTTTTTAGAGGATCCTCACTGATTAATCCTCATCCCACCAATGCATCAAATGATAAAAAGGAAAACACATCGCAGTGTTTTTGTTACGTTGTGACGTCGCGTCGTTATGCTGTTTCATTTATGAAACAGTGTTGCTGTTATGATTCATTTATTACATCGTTACATTGCATGGTACAAGACATTAATGAGCCTCATTAATGTGCCTCGTCACTACCTCATCGCTGCACCACAGTGTCTCCATCCTCCACTCAATGGTGAGAAAAGAAATAAAATAATTCCTTTAAATTATTTTATTATTTTTCTCGAAAAGTATGAAAAATATCTTTTCCGCTCGGCCCTTGATGACCAAAGTTAAGTCATTTCTAGGAGGATATCAGTGTTTTGAGTTCAACATTTCCCTAAAATTTTTTATTCGAGCACCAGTTCAAAATATATAAAAACCCGCTCGCACGTTAACTAAACGTACCTTAAAAAAAGTTCAAAATTTCATTCCAGTGGGCCTCGGAATCACGTGTCATTAGAGCATGTGGTCTCAGAATAATTCCATATAATTAAAAAAATACACAAAATTTCCAAGACATTACACTAATTAAATACACAACATATCAGGAGATAAAAATCTTTACCCAATTCATTAGATGGATATATAATTCTAGAACCACCCATCACATAACATTGCATTCTTAGGCTAGTCACTTGTGCCCCATAATTTGTATCTCATGAGATGAAAACATTACCCAATGAATTGTGGTGGATATATAATTCTAGTCCCACCATTCACATAATGAAAATCATAATATGTACATGCATATATGTTACACATGGGTAAAATAAACTATACATCAAGTATAAGCATGATGAAACCCATGAGAATGAAGTGGGTTTCATAATCTTCTCTCAAAGTATAATCGAAGGCTATGTCATAATTATTCACAAGAATGGAATGAATTAAATCATTTTGGATGTTTTTATTTTAATAAATAAACATATATATTTTAAAAATGGGTTCCAATGTAGCTAAAATCATGAAAAGAATCAAGACATGAGAATAAAAACTAAATCAATAGGTGATGCTTTTCGAAATGGGCAAAGGGCCTTTTAAAAAGAAAATGGATTATTATTTTACTTTAATATGGAATTGGAATATTAGGATTATGCCTAAAATAATGAGGGTTTTTAGAACCTATTTATGGTTAAAGACATTTTATGTAGGTGGTACTAAGTGTAAAATGAAAAAGTAAAGTTCCCTTAAATCGAGTTTTACTTAAAAGAGAAAATCATGGAGTAAGAATAAACATGTATTATCACCAACAAAGGAACATAATTTAAAATAGCTATACATGTAAGGAACATATATACAATATATGGATGAAATTAATGAGAATAAAATAGATAGATGAAGAGTGATAAAGATATATAGTGTATAATATGAAAGTAATGAGGGTGGTTATGAAGATCCCTTTTAGGATTTTAAATACCATATTTGAAATCCCACGTTATAAAAAGGATAATAAAACATTATTTTGAAAATAGGATAATTGAAATATTAAGGTAACATGTGATAATAAATAACTAGAATTCCAAAAAAAACACTGTTGAGAAGGGAAATTATGGACACGGAAGGGAAATCCTTGTTTTAGAGGATAAGAGTTATTCTCAACTATGATATGCTCTTTTATGAAGAATTTCATCAAGGTAAAAATTTTTAATTTAAAAATTAATTTTCCCAATATATAAAGATAAAGTACCATGAAATAAAATCTTAGGGTGGAAGTAACAAGTCATAGAATTATTAAGTTCAATACGGAACATAATAATTTAAAGAAAGGGGGTTTGAGTTTAACAAAACCCTTACAATGTCATTTTTTTATAATTGAGAAAAAATAAATGGAAGGTATAACATGAGATATAATTTTTAAATACCATAAATTTAATTAAATTTATTAAAATTAATAAATCCATTTCCTATACATATACCACAAAGAGAGAGAAGTGGTGAATACGATTCATATCTCAATGAAACAAAATTATGGTCCAAAAACTCTTACCTTAGGTACTGATTTGTTATATGCATCCACCAAACACCCTAGATAATAAAATTAAGTTAATTAAAAACTTTTTTAGGATCCTTATTTATCTATATTTAATATTCTAAGTTTCATTTATTATCATTTTTATTTATTTTTAATATAATTTTCTCTTACATCGGTTACATTGGGTTATTTGATTAATTTTTCTATAACCCTTTCGATTTGATGACCATGTTCTACGATTTTATAAAATAAATTCATGAACTCCTGAATATTTGAGGTTTATATACTTAATTATTAAATTATAATAATATTTATACCGTTTCATAGGTTATCCCAAAATGGACCCAAATTAAGAAAGGTTCCTTGATCAATTCATTTAAGGTGATTAAAGTTACTATAACCGTTTATAATTAATGTTACATATAGATTGTCAAAAATTGTCATTAAATAATATTTTAAGTGTCATAAATATCATTTTTATATATTAGATAAATTTTTAAAATCATCAATATTAGGTAGTTATTGAAAAAATGAAATACGTCATTCCATGGTGGCGGTAATCCACACGTACACAGACAATGCTCGTATTTTTCATAGAATAGGAAGGGGTATAAAAATAATGTAATCACTATTTAATAATCTAAATAATGTTATATTTGTTATATTTTCTCATTAAATAACTATTTTTTCACCATCCAGATAAATATTTTATGAAAAACAATACTTATTGTTCTTGGAGGCGAAAGTCCTCACAAACGTATGACGACGTTTTTGTTTTTCTAAATGATTTTGGAGGAAGGTATAAAATGGATATTACATTAGTATAATAACATTTCAGAATATTAAAAAATATTATGTTGTCATACCTACATGTATATAGGGTACTTGAGGGGGTATAAGAAGAAAATGACTAAGAAAGTTGTGTTGAGTGCATTACCTCTCCTATTGGAAGTTCTCCCTTGAGTGACTCATTAAGGATCATTAGCTTGGTATTTTGGGAAGAACAAGGATTATAGGAAGTGGGTTGTGGGTTTAGGAGATTCTAGGTAAGATTTTTGTTAGATTTAATTCTTTTTAATGGGTGGATAAATGTTTTGTAAGTGATCCCCTTTTATAATTGGGGGGAAATGACATTTTTTTAAATACTCGTTAATGTTTAATGATATCATGATAATATTCAAAGGTAAAAGGGATTAAATGTGGAAAATAAATGATAGGGTATGATCCTTGGTCAAGAAACTCTCATCCACATTTTTTGATGTTTTAATCACATGTTTTAAGTCCTTTACCCCTTGATAATTACTTTTACCATTTAGGTTTTTACTGAGGTAATTAAATTTTAAACTATGTAATTTATTTTTATGCCAAGAAATTAAATGAAAATTATTAAAAAAAAATTACATGAAGATTTAAAATATAAAATTAATTTTATTTTATTTTATTTATAAATTTAATAAAATTTTAAAAAAACAATAAATGTACTAGCTATTAAAAACATTTTTTTAAATATCCATTTTTACGCTTAAAAACATGCTTAGGATAAAATTATGAATATTTTTTATTTGAATTAAATTAATTATTTTATTATTAAAAAAATAGGGTTTTTAAGATTTCAAATCAATTTAATAATAAAATTTATCTTATGAATACTTAATTATAACAAAATACTAAAAATAATTTTTTATTTGAATAAAATATTGCTTAAGTTTTAGAATATTAAACAATTGATTTCTAAATTCAACATAGTTTTAAATGTATAATATTTACCTCTTAAATATATTTTTGGTATAATAAAAATGTGTATAAGTTTTTAGGTATTGATTACTTCATGATAATTTTTGTAAACATTACAGTATTATTAAAACAGTATGTTTTTACTATTCACCTAAAAAACAATTATCATAGAAAAACACCAAAAAACAATCCTAAGATAATTTTGAAATGTTGAATTTAAAAATTAATTTTATTTTATAAAATTAATGTTCTAAAATTTTAGAATTTATCTTTTAAATAAAATCATAAAATACAATGAAAAACAGTTTTTATATGAAAATAGATTTTCAATGTATTATCCATTCTTATTATTATTTTCTATAAATTACTAATAAAATTAGTGTTAATATTTTATTCATATAAATATATATATTATTAATGTCAATAGTATAACTTATATATAATATATTTATTTTCTTAAAATAAAGAGCATAAAAATATGATTTATGAAGAAAAAAATATTTTTAAGCTAAGGTGTTCTTATTATTTATCTAGCTACACTAATTGAATTTTATAAAATCACTAGTATTTAAAATGATGTTGATTTATACATATATTTCATAAATTAGTTACCTCTATTTATACCTGTAACAACCCAACTTTTTATGAATGTACAGATCATTTGTTTTTCATTTCAGACTACTTATTTTATCTTTGTAAATGTGCCCTATGGCCTAAGGAAGGTCTTGGGAGTTTATAGAGATTGTTCATAGCCCAGAGATCTGAGTTATTGAGTTAAAAGGCAAGGAATGTGGTTTTTATAAACCATGCACCTGAGCCCACATGATTTGGAAAAACCGTACAGTGTGCTCTAGATGGCTGTAAAGGGGCGCACAGTTAGACTAAACTGTTTGACCCAGGACGCATAGCTGTGTGAATTGTCTCAGACAAGGGATAGAGTTCACCCACATGGTTTTTTAATAGTTTTTCAAACCATACACTAGGCTTCATCCTTAGTTCCACTTAGGTAGTAACCCTGCATGGTTGGAGCACAGTTTTTCCAAACCGTGCTAGATAGCCATGTGAAGGGGGTGCTTTGGGCAGTGTTAGTCATAGTGTTGGAACACGGTTTAGAAAAATGTGTAGCCAAACCATTAAAATCAGTAATTTTTAATGAAATTAAGTTTTTTACCTCTAGACTTTTAAAGGGGATAACCCCTTTTTTGTTCCTCATGTTTCTAGCTGACCACATGCCAAGGAGCTCCCCCCCCCCCCTTCTCTTATAAGCTAGGCTTCAAGTAAGATTCTTCATCTAGCCTCTATTTTAAGTGTCATATATCATGTTGGATCACCAAAAATAATATATTTAATCCTCTTACTTCTTTAATTTGTTTATCTCACCATCTTTGGAACCATTTTGGTGCGTGCTAATAGGCCCTATTTTCAGGGTATTTGTCTATTATTCCATTTTATTTCATTATACTTAAAATATAAAGTCGATACTAGACAAGGAGTCATCCATAAGACTAAGGTAGGTGGTCTAGTAATTTTTCCTAAAATTTTAGGTGTTTTTATATCACTCACTGTTGTTCCACACACTGAACTCTTCCACGCGATGCCTAAAAATGTGTTTTACCTTTTAAAATTAATTGAACCAAGTTAAGAAACTCCCATAGTACCATGTTAAACTATTTTAGTATGTATATATTATTGGTTACCACCCATTTGGTTGTGTTGAATTTAATTCCCTCCTTGATGTAAATGTTTAATTGACCAAACCACCTCCTAAGTGGTTTGGCTTGAATTAAAATTGGATTTGTATTGATTTCTAAATTAAAGGGTTAAATTTAATTAAATGGAAGTGGGTGGAAAGACCATGTAATGTGTTATAAATAGATAATGAATTATATAACTTGTGGAACCCATGGTTATATTGTGTTAACTGAATGTAAATACTTAAAAATGAAATTCCTTGTGATTATTGTAAATAGACCATGGATATTGGTTGGTGGAAAATGGTCAAAGGACTTTTTTAGCATGGAATTTCATGCTCCTTTGCATTGGATATTGGGAATGGTGTCTCAAACTATTTACTTGGATGATGGGTGTGATGTTCCATGTTCCCTTGCATTGGGTGTTGGGTATGACGACTCACCCCACTATCTCAAGTGACAGGCATGATGTCGCACATTCCCATGAGATTCAGGGTCGGTACCCTTGTTAGAGACTATAGCTCATTTGACTATGCTTTGACGCCTGAGTTACACCCTGGGTCCTACTAGCACCTAGTATCTATGTATATGCCTATATATTTTCTTCCATATATAGTTTATATACATATATACATATTATATATAATTACTTAACAATTTATGTGTTGGGTAAACCAAGATCGGATATTTTTCTGACCTATGATGAAGAAGGTAGTGTTATCCAAGTATCCTCTAGGAACCTATTTGACTAGTTTATGGATTTTAGCATTGTTTAGTTTTTTTTTATAACTACGAACTTCTATTCTATACACACCGGCTGGATTATTATAGACATCGTTGGTGGTGGTCTACTGAGTTTATCTCACACGTTGTTTGGGCTACCAATTGGTACCTGGACAAACCTTATGGATGCAGGTTGGGAAAAGGGAAATCACCTATTCATGGATGCTTAATCTGATTTTCTTATAGCATGGGATCATAGGAGTAGAGTACTGAGTGTATTCTAGCGATGCTAGTTGATATGTCTTTTAGTCTTTTGTGCTTTTGTATATCATGTTGTATATGTGTGTGTTATGTATCCCCTAGATCCCCCATTTTGTACATCAGCGTGACATGACATAATTTTGTATATAACTCAACCTAATGGATATGTCTTTTAGTATTTTCGTGGTTTAAGTATATCGATCTCCTAGGATCGAGGTAGGTGGTTTGTTGCCCTACGTTGAATATCTTTGAGTTTTTGGTGAAAAAGTGTCAGATACCCATGTATCGGGTATCTCGGGTTAGGGTTTTGATTATGTATTGTTAACTGCCTTAGATTGAATATATTCTTGAGGTTATTAGATGATTAATAATTGCTTGTTAGCATGTTTGAGGATCACCCCATGGGTGTTTCCCCCGATTTTGGTTGTTTATCGTCGTTTGGCTTAGGTTGCCCGTGAGGCATACCGTGTTGCATTGTTTGTCTACCTTGATATAATTGATTGCATGTATTGCCTGCTATTTATATGATTTTGATGCATTGTATCTATTAGACAAGTAGTTTTTTGAGCTTACTTTGGGCTGCTAAAAGTCGATTACGCACGACTACACTACTCAGGGCTGTGGGAACCTGGTGTGGTAGACTAAAGAGGGAATTGACGATTAGGGCTTCCCTAGAGAGTCTGTTATAAATTAGTATCGTTCGCAGGACCTATTGGAATGGGACTTTTTTGCTTCCTTAGAGTGTCCTTAGTTACGTATCGAGAATATAGGGGGAATTAGATGTAAGTGCTTCCTCAGAGAGTCTATAGCTATCGTTGCAAGACTGTAGGGGAATTGACGGTGAGAGATTCCCAGAGTGTCTATGCCTTTGTATGTTTACTTGACTAGAGGGGTATGCCAGTGTGATCCACCCAGAGAGTCACTATGATTATTGTTGGTTGGTTTTGACGAGTCCACCAAGCCAAATAACAAGCTTGTGTTCTGTACTGCTTGCTATTTAGGTAGTCTGCTGAGATACCTGTTGTGTTACTTGCTTTGCCTTGGAAATATAGAGATGTTTGATAGATTACTTGGTTATTAATTAAATGATTGTATTAAATTAATAAATAAATGTGAATGGAGATTAGTGGTATTGTTTAATTTAGAGTACTCTTGTTTCTCTGCTGCTTTTATTTCCTTTACTTTTGTTATATTGCTCACTGACAGTAGGGCACAGATCTTGTGGTGATTGCCTACTGGGATTAGTCTCACACCCTGTTTGGGTGCTGATTTTCGGCCCAAACAGGTTATATGGTTGCAGGTGTGGATAGGGATTGTGGATATTCTAATTCAGGTACATGATTGTTGGTTGAATCTAGAGAGCATAGGACCGAGCCTAAGCTTGCGATGCTGCTGGAGTTTCTGTTTACTTTTAGTACCTTGTTCTCAGTTGTATTTCAGCACATTCTTGTGTTTTCTACTTTCCTAGATACTTGTACATGCTGTATCATTTTCATCATTTTTATATTATACATTGATTCTATTGTTTAGTTTCAGTTTTTGTATGTTGTTTACTACTTCCTCTATTGACTGTTATTTCATGTACCTTTTATACCTTACCAAATGAGGGCATAGTTTTCCCAATAACTTACCAAGGCACTCGCTACTAGTCGAAAGCCTTTAGCGTTTGGGGAAATGTTCTTGAGGTCATGTGGAGAACCGGGTATGGGGCACCAGTTGAGGGGCTCCAGATTCGGGTCATTACAAAGTTGTATCAGAGTGTAAGGAGCGGACATAAGAAGCCTCAGTGCCCAAGGGACCTAGTGGAGTGCCGATCTTGCGGCAAGATGGGTCATCTGTAGCATTTCTGCAAGGTTTCCCTTCCAACAGATAGTGAAGGAGGATCAGTTTTGACTCTGTATGCAGGAGCAGGATTACAAGTTCCGCAGCAGACTGGGGGCTGGAGTTCTTCAGGTCATTCAGGAGCAAGATCCTGAACCCTCTACAGTTCGATGTACAATCTTAGTAGCCTCAGTTTTATCTTCAACTCTTTTCGATACTGGTGTTTCTCATAGATTTATCTCTGTTGCTATCATGGAGAGCCTTGGGCTCTGTATCTTTTTGTTTGCTGACATGTTGATTATTAACACGCCCTTGGGAACGAGGACATCTAGCATACGTCAGTGCAAAGAGTTCCCTCTTGAGGTTGCAGGGTGTCACTTCTTATGGGACCTCTATATCCTAGAGATGACAGGATATGATGTCATTCTCGGGATGGACTGGTTGGTTCCCTTCCAGGCAGTCGTCGATTGCTATCGTCGCAGGGTGAGTTTCGTATCACCAGACGACGAGTCTTTTCTTCATAGAGGTGAGTGGGATGTCCAGGCAGGTAGAGTTGGACCTAAGAATCATGGTCTAGGCGGAGTTACAGCCTAGATTGCTAGTCTATATCTGGATGACCAGGGGACTTCTCAGATCAAATTTCCTCCAGTGGTTGATTGCTTTCCAAATGTCTTCCCAGAAGACTTTTCAGGTCTGCCTCCAGAGCATGAGGTAGACTTCTATATTGATCTTGTTCTAGGAGCAGTACCGGTGTCCATTCCTCCTTATAGGATGGCTACACCTGGGTTGCAGGAGCTCAAGAAGCAGTTGGAGGATTT
The DNA here is from genome assembly GCA_963277665.1 of Viscum album. Taxonomy (NCBI): domain Eukaryota; kingdom Viridiplantae; phylum Streptophyta; class Magnoliopsida; order Santalales; family Viscaceae; genus Viscum; species Viscum album. The sequence continues at coordinate 1,687,392,668 of OY728160.1, forward strand.
GCAGGCAAAGGGTTTCATCCGACCCAGTATTTCTCCATGGGGTTCACCTATTCTGTTTGCAAAGAAGGCAGATGGCACCCTTCGGCTTTGTGTGGATTATCGGAAGATGAACTAGTTGACGGTCAAGAACTGATATCCCTTTCCGAAAATTGATGACCTCTTTGACCAGCTTCAAGGAGCCAGGGTGTTCTTAAAGATCTACTTAAGGTCCAGTTATCATCAATTGTGCGTTAGACCATCAGATATACCTCTTAAAGCCTTCAGGAGTAGGTATGGTCTATATGAGTATACATTCATGTCATTCGGTCTCACAAACGCGCCAGCAGTCTTCATGGCGCTGATGAACATATTTTTCCATCCTTACTTGGATTCCTTCATGGTGGTTTTCATGGATGGCATCTTTGTGTACTCTCACACTCGACACGACCATGATACCCATCTTGAGATCATTTTGAGTACGATGAGGGAGCATCAGTTATATGTTATGCTCTCAAGTTCCACTTTTGGATGGATGAGATTCACTTCCTGGGTCATGTCATATCAGAGACAGGAGTATCAGTAGACCTAGAGAAGGTGAGAGTAGCAGTTACCTGGGAGCAGCTGAAGAATGTCTTCAAGGTACGGAGTTTCTTGGGGCTGGATGGTTACTACAGATGGTTTATACAGGACTTCTCACGCTTAGCAGTGCCGTTGAAGAGCTTGACTAAGAAGGGGGTGAAGTTTTTTTGTTAGAATCTTGTGATTCAGCCTTTCAGGAGATGAAGGGGAGATTGACTTCAGCACCGATTCTAGTTTTGGTAGAGCCGGGAAAGAGTTACACAGTTTTTTGTGATGCATCTGGCATCGGGCTTAGAGTAGTTCTTATGAAGGGGGATCATGTTGTTGCATATGGATCTCAGTAGTTGAGGAAACATGAGAGGAACTATCCTACGCACGACCTGGATTTAGCTGTAGTTGTCCATGCTTTGCGTTACTGGAGGCATTACCTTCTGGGAGAGCATTTTGTGGTATATACTAACCACAAGAGCCTAAAGTACATCTTCACATAGCATGACCTGAATCTGAGACATCAGAGGTGGGTTGAGTACCTGTAGTCTTTTGATTTTGAGCTTTCCTATATGCCTGGGAAAGGAAATGCAGTGGCTAATGCACTGAGCAGGAGGACTTAGATACAGGCAGTTCAGGAGGCCAGTAGTAAGTGGCAGCTTATGGCCATATTCTCTGAGATGCATTTGGAGGTGCACGACAGACAGGGGTAGACTTTCCTATCTTATGTAGTTGTTACCTCTACGCTTCTTGACCGAGTTCTAATGAGGAAGCTAGCAGATTCTTAAGGCCAAGTCCTACGAGAAAGCATTTCAGGAGAGGACCCTCTTCCTAGATGGACTGTTGGCGAGGATGAGATCTTACGTTTCCAAGGATGTGTATGGGTGCCATCAGATATACATGAGGAGCTGATGTGAGACTTTCATCCCTTAGTTTGAGAAGTTCGTCTTGGCATCACCAAGATGTATCGTGATCTACATCGCCAGTACTGGTGGCCAGGTATGAAGAGAGATGTGGCTGGTTTTTTTAGGAGGTGTTCCACCTATCAGCAGGTGAAGGCGGAACACCAGCGGCCAGCAGGGCTTTTGCAGTAGTTACCCATTCCTGAGTGGAAGTGGAATGATGTCGCGATGGACTTCGTGATAGGGTTACCGAGATTGTCGAGAGGGAACGACGCGGTATGGGTTGTCGTTGACAGGCTCATGAAGGTTGCTCACTTCTTACCGATAAAGGAGACCTACGGTGTCGATGAGTTTGGACGGTTGTACATCCGTGAGATTTTTCACTTGCATGGGGTTCCAAGTACTATCATTTCAGATAGGGACACCCACTTTACGTTGCATTTCTGGCAGGGGCTATAGAGGGCCTTGGGTACATAGGTACTTCTGAGTACAACTTACCATCCCCAGACAGATGGCCAGTCAGAGCGCACGATCCAGGTGCTTGAGGATATGCTCCGAGCTTTCATTCTAGACTTTGGCGGTTCTTGGGAGAAGCATATTCCTCTTGTGGAGTTTTCCTATAACAACAGTTTTCAGGAGACTATTCAGATGGCACCTTATGAGGCTTTGTATGGTAGGCCATGCTGATCACCTTTTTGCTAGCTGGAGGTAGGAGAGGCAGCTTTGTTGGGACCTCGTCTTGTTCAGGAGACCTTAGATCAGATAGAGTTGATTCAAAAGAGGATGGATACAGCGCAGTCTCAAAAAAAGTCTTGTACCGATCAGTGAAGACGACCTTTGGAGTTCGAGGTCAGAAATCAGGTTTTCTTACGTGTTACCCCGAGGTTGGGACACAAGAGGATCAGGAGATAGGGTTAGATCTCACTGAGATACGTCGGTCCATTTGAGGTTCTAGAGAGAGTCGGGTCGGTTGCTTATAGGTTGCAGTTACCTCAGAGATATCAGGATATGCACGACGTCTTCCATGTTTCTCAGCTTCGACACTATTTCTCAGACCCATATCATGTTTTTCGACCCGAAGAGGTTGAGATGGAGCAGGATGCATCATTCAAGGAGCATCCTATCAGGATTGTTGATCATAGTGCAAAGGTACTCCGTGGCCAGTCTGTTCCTCTGGTACGGGTGCTATGGCAGCACGGCCGTGTGCAGGACAAGACTTGGGAGAGGGAGGCCGATATGCGATCACAGTGGCCAGAGTTGTTCGAGGTTTCTTTATCACTACCTTGTTAGGGAAATTCGGGGATGAATTTCTTTAAGGGGGGAAGTTTGTAAGAACTCGGACCTTCTTTTTAGGTATGTTTTCCCTTTCTGGTCGTTTTTTGGAAAAAGAGGAGTTTCTGGGAATTTTTGAAGTACACGCCATGTACTTTGTGAGTACACGCTGTGTACTTTGTGAGTACACGCTGTGTACTCCTTTACCACTCAAGACCGTGTGTTGGCCGTGTCCGGACCACACACACGGTGTGTAGGAGTGATGTGGAGGCCGCTTAAAGTGGAGTACGGAAAATCCTAGTACACGCCGCGTACTCTAAAAGTACACGCCGTGTACTTTATTTTTTTTCATTAAATGGACCGGGGTCGCGACTTAACCCCGAATATGTCTTCTTCTCCAGATTCTTCGACCTAGAGCGAGGGTACGGCTGTGGATCTTCTCTGAGCCACTGATATGTCACCTGCTGTCTGAATTGAACATTGTCGATTACGTTGGAACCGCAGCGGTAAGCACTCTCTTCTCCTAGAGCTTTGTTTCCCAATTCCTCTTCTTTCTCAAGTTATCGGGGGTTGATAGTTTTGTGTGTTTTCATAGATATACGCCATTATAATGAGAAACAAGTCTCGTGGTTCAAGTATATCGATCTCCTAGGATCGAGGTAGGTGGTTTGTTTCCCTACGTTGAATGTCTTTGAGTTTTTGGTGCAAAAGTGTCGGATACCCATGTATCGGGTATCTAGGGTTAGGGTTTTGATTCTTTATTGTTATTTTCCTTAGATTGAATGTATGATTGAGGTTATTAGATGATTTATAATTTCTTGTTAGCATGTTTGAGGATCACCCCATGGGTGTTTCCCCCTGTTTTGGCTATTTATTGTCGTTTGGCTTAGGTTGCCCGTGAGGCATATCGTGTTTCATTGTTTATCTGCCTTGATATAATTGATTGCATGTATTCCCTACTATTTATATGATTTTGATGCATTGTAGCTATTATCCAAGTAGTTTTTTGAGCTTACTTTGGGATGCTAAAAGTCGATTACGCACGACTACACTACTCAGGGTTGTGGGAACCTGGTGTGGTAGACTAAAGAGGGAATTGACGATTAGGGCTTCCCTAGAGAGTATGTTATAAATTAGTATCATTCTTAGGACCTATGGGAATGGGAATTTGTGCTTCCTTAGAGTTTCCTTAGTTACGTATCGAGACTATAGGGGGAATTAGATGTAAGTGCTTCCTTAGAGAGTCTATAGCTATCGTTGCAAGACCTCAGGGGAATTGATGGTGAGAGCTTCCCAGAGTGTCTGTGCCTTTGTATGTTTACTTGACTAGAGGAGTATGCCAGTGTGATCCACCCAGAGAGTCACTATGATTATTGTTGGTTGGTTGTGACAAGTCCACCAAGCCAAAGAACAAGCTTGGGTTTTGTACTGCTTGCTGTTTAGATAGTCTGCTGAGATACCTGTTGTGTTACTTGCTTTGCCTTAGAAATATAGAGCTGTTTTCTAGATTCCTTGGTTAATAATTAAATTATTGTATTAAATTAATAAATAAATTTGAATGGAGAGTAGTAGGATTTTTTAATTTAGAGTACTCGTGTTTCTCTGCTGATTTTATTTCCTTTAATTTTTCTATATTGCTCGCTGATAGTAGAGCATAGATCTTGTGGTGATTGCCTACTGGGATTAGTCTCACACCCAGTTTGGGTCCTGCTTTTCGGCCCAAACAGGTTATATGGTTGTAGGTGTGGATAGGGATTGTGGCCCTTCTACTTCAGGTACATGATTGCTGGTTGGAACTAGAGAGCATAGGACCGAGCCTAGGCTTGCGATGCTGCTGGAGTTGCTGTTTACTTTTAGAACCTGGTTCTCAGTTTTATTTCAGTATGTTGTTGTGTTTTCTTATTTCCTTAGATACTTGTACCTGCTACATCATTTTCATCATTGTTATATTATACATTGCTTCCGAAATTTAGTTTTAGTTGTTGTATTTTGTTTACTGCTTCTGCTATTGACTGTTATTTCCTGTACCTTGTATACCTTACCAAATGAGGGCATAGTTTCCCCAATAACTTACCAAGGCCCTCACTGCTAGTCGGCAGCCTCTTCCGTTTAGGGAAATTCACTTGAGGTCATGTGGCGAACCGGGCACGGGGCACCAGTTGAGGGGCTCCGGATTCGGGTCGTTATAATGTATCCCTTAGATCCCTCATTTTGTACATCAGCATGACATGAAATAATTTTGTATATAACTCAACTTATGTCTTGATTATTTTTACTATTTATTAGATGTTTATATTCAACTGTTGATTATTGTACATGTTTTCATTGTGCTTTCAGTTATGTTGTTCTTCCTCTATTTTTTTATTCATTGTTATCATTGTGATACTCTAATAAAAAAGGGTATAGTCTCCCCATAATATCGCCATAGACCCTCATTATTAATCAAAATCCTCTGGAATATGGGGAGGCATGCTTGAGGCCATGTGAACCACCAGCTCAGGGAACCATTAGTGGCTCCTAGGTCGGGATTTTACAAAGTGTTATTAGAGGTTCTTTTCCCTTTGTATTACTATTTGGGTATTAGACATGTGACTAGGAATGTATTGAAATTTTGTAATGAGCCTATTCCGGGGAGTTGCTAACCCACATACAGAGGAAAACCAAATTACTTGGGATAGGATACTGTTGTTATTCGATTATGACTGTTACAGTTGTACTGATTTCACCATTAGGTGACACGCATTTTTTCAGCATTGTTATTAATATTATTAAAGATTTAGTTTACCCTTGGCTTGGTATGGAAATAATATAGTAGATTATGCATCATCATAGGCACTTTAGAAAGTATATTCCATGCATTTGTTGATTCCAAGTTTACTTACTACGTGCATTTCATACTACATATATTATGAGTGCCTCAATTATTATATATATATATATATGTAAATGTGCTAATTATTCTTGTAGGGATAGAATAATTGAATTAATTAAAGTGTTTTCATCAATATAAATGGTTTTTCCCATATAAATTGATTATAACACCTTAATTAACCAATTATACCATGTTTGAGTCATGGACCATTGGTTCCATGGGCTGAAACGTTGGTTGATTTGATTACTTAAATGTTAATAGTAATTTATGAATCATGTAATTCAATAAATTGGGAATTGTGATTAATTTAATCAAATAATTTTATATGACCTGTTACATCTTGATACTAGATATAAGTTCCAAGTCATGGTTACATGGTGTGCCAATTTTAATTTATAAGGAGTATAGATTTTATAAATTGGAAATGGTGATTCATATAACTAGATTGTGATACATATATATATATATAATAGTATAAAATTAAATAGATTTAAAACTTTTAAATGAAATGGTTACCATTAAATGGGGATTCAAATCTCAAATTAAAGATTGTTTTTTCTCTATAACTTTCAATTGACACTCCATATACTGAGACTGTAGACATGTGACACAAGACCTAGACCCAAACCCATCCTTAGTAGTGGGTAGTTGGTAGTGTCTCTTATGATCCTTGTGGCCTATCATGATCTCCCTTTATCACCTATACCTGGCTTTAGGAGTAGGAAAATAGGTGTTAGTCTACAAAAAGGAAGGCTTGAACCTATCATATTCGTCTATCTGTGATCTTTTCATATAGTGAATTATCTTTTGAGGCATGTGTTTAGCATTATATAATCATACTACCACAAAAACCTCAAGTCGTATACTAAGAAGATGGTGAAAACCATGATTCAGAGGTGGTGGTCCCTAATCCACTAGTGTTACCTCTCATAGTGCCACCACATGTTATTCTTTAATTGTGTATTGATGCCCATTTTTGAGAGGGTTTACTTTGTATGATTCATTCTATGCAAGGAGTTGCTTGACCTACCCTGTTAATGGTAGAGTTGATGTAGAAATTATAGTGGTAGAACCCACTTATGTCTTCAGGTTATGGTTTCCCTCGGGCTACTGATACATAGTTAGAGGCCATACTTTCTATATTCGAGCATCTGGAGATGCCTCTGAAAGGGAGAGTCAATCTCACAGCTTATATGTTACACAATTCTTCCAAGTGATGGTTGGATTTCATTACCCAAGTAAGCCGACATCATAATATGATCTAGAGGTACTTTCATATGGTCTTCTATGATTACATTTTTTCATATAAATTGAGGGATGACCGATCTAGAGAGTGCATGAACTTACAGTAAGGAGCTATGTTTGTGATGGAGTATTCTACCCATTTTACTGAGCTTTAGAGATTAAAACTGGATCTAGATGGGGATGAGATCATGGTTATGAGGTGATTTAAGGATGTTCATATATACATCATCTGATTAGTGGTTAATGTTATCCAGTTGACTAATATTTCTAGGATAGTCAACTAGGCCCTCATTACTGAGTGGAATTTAAGGGAAGTTGATGGTGTGATCCAGGGAGGTTTAGCACCCAGAATTAGCATTATTTTTTCTAATGGAAGGAAGAATCACTTTGATTCCTCTCGTGGGGATAGTGGTAGTCATACAACTCACACTAAAACTTTCATTGTATAACATCGGTATGAGAAGTTGGGGCACACGAAACCCTAATGCATCTGAGATACAGTTGAGTGTAGAGGATTCAAAAAGATGGGTCATATTTAGTACTTTTATAGGACCTTTCCACCAATTCCTAGTGAGAGAGGATCTATACTGACTCCATATTCTAGAGTGGGGATAGTAGTACCTCATTAGACAGGAAGCTAGAGGACCATCAGCCATTTAGGTTGAGGTGGTGGTTGAGGTAGAGGAACCAGACTTAGGATTCATAGCACCAGTAGAGTGGGCCTACTCATGGTAGTTAGTTTGTAACTCAAGCCCATGGTAAGGGATATTTTCATGTAGTGAAACCTATTCCAAAGGAGTAGAGCACTAGGCCTTCTATAGTTCAAGGTACTATTCTAGTGGCATATACCTTAGTGTATGCCTTATTTAACATAGGTTCATCACACATTTTTTATATTTACAGAAATTCTAGAGAGTATAGGCCTCGATATATAGTACTTATATGGTGTGATGAAACTCAATACCCTATTAGGTATCCAATGAAAAAGTGTTCTCTAATGTAAAGAATGTCCCCTTGAGATAGGCGGTTATCTATTTTTGTGGAATATTTTCATCCTCAACATGATAGGGTTTGATGTAATTTTTGGGATGGACTGGTTAGTTCCATATCAAGATAATATTTATTACTATCATCATAATGTGATTTTTAAATCACCATAGGGTGGTAGACATATTTACAAGGGAGAATGGGATGTCCATGAGACTCAACCTAAACCTGAACATTAGGGGCTTGGTAGAGTGACAACTCAGATCACTAGACTTTTCTTGGATGATTAGGTAATGTGACCTGCCAATTTCCCTAATATGGTGGATCATTTCATATATGTATTCCCTTATGACTTTTTTGGTCTACCACCAGTAAGAGAGGTATATTTCACCATTGAACTAGTGTCTGGAGTGGCACTAGTGTCCCTTCCTCCTTACAGGATGGAATCTATGGAGCTTATGGACCTCAAGAAGTAGTTGTAAGACCTAGAAACTAAGGGTTCTATCTGAACTAGTGTCACATAAATGAATTATTTTAAATTAATTTTCATTTAATTTCCATTCCTGATTTGTTTTGGGGGTTTACCACACATTTTGGTGGAAATGGTGGGTTTTTGAAATTTGGGCCAAACCATAATCCCATTTCCAAATTTAAAAATAAATTTTTGTTTCTTTTATAACTCCTTATTTTTTTTTAACATTTTACACCCATTCCACTTCCCAAATGGAATCCCCTGGTATATTAAAATCACCATATCAATTTTGTATCCATATGAATCCATAATAATGATGGATTTGGGTTTTTTATTAAGGTGTTGGGCCAGCCCAAATGCTCATTTCCTGCATTAAAAATATTTTTTAACTCTTTAATATCTCATTAAAATTTTAAGTTTTTTTCGTGATTAAAACTCCCACCAGAGCCCAATTACCCAAGTCACGATCCCATTCTCTCCTCCCCCTCTTTGAAGATAATTTGTATTAGTAATATATGTGAAAATTCTCTGGATTTCTCAAATATCCCATATTTGAAGAGGTAAATTGATTCCTTCATAACTCCTTCATTTCTCACTATTTCCCCCATTCCAATTCCTACATGATCTACACATACTTTTTAGAACCTACCTTGAATGTTTTGATATTTGAAAATTCAGATACTGGTGGATTTAGTGCGATTTTTCCAAGATTCCATCAAGTAAGTGTTCCTCCCTTCCATTTCTTCAATTTCCTTCGGGTTTCATCCCTCTTTCTTGATGTTCCAAAGTGTCCATAAGTTAGGGTTCTAAAATAGGGTTTTACATGGTGTATTTTTGGTGTAATGTTGATATTTTAGGTTTCTCTTCACTTCCTTGTGGTGCGGCGGTGGTACGCTTGACGTTCCGCACCAAGATTTGAGGGTTTTGACTCAAAATATAGGTGATTCCATGTTTAACCATTCCTTTATGAGTTATTTTTATTATTTTACTATTTTTTCATGTTCTCCATATGCTGTGTGTGATTAAAAAACTATTTTTGAGGTATTTGGTTAATCATTTAATTTTATAATTTCATTTTTGTTTAAGTTGTGAAATTTTCGAATGTAACACATGTGGTATCTTTTGTGGTAGTTTTATAAAATATGAAATTGATTTATAATTTGTTTAAAGGGGATGAAAATTATGTTTTTTTAATTCCTTGGTGTCATGTGGGCCTTGGAAGGTGGTTTTTGGAATAGGTTTGGTGTGTAAAACTTTGTTATACTTCTTGAGAGCATTTTATGAAAATGGGTGTTTTCATTTGTATATTTCATGGTATTATTCAAGGTGATTTTATAACACATGAAAGTGGTTTTATAAATGTCTCTAGGGATTCCAATTCTACTTTGGTAGTGTTTTTGTGTGGTTTTTTCCTTGAAATATGGGTTTCAAATGGGTTTTATGAGTAAAGTTTGGGTATAATCTTTAGAATTGTTTTATGAAAGATTTTAATGATCACTAATACAAATATGGCTTTTAACAGCGCTAAAAAATTCTATTAATGCTGGAAAAGATAAAGGGGGGTCCCCTTTATCAGTGCTCTAAAAAGCGCTGATAAAGACCCCTTTTATTAGCACTAAAAAAAAGCGCTGATAAAAATAAAAAAAAATAAAAAAATATTGTCAATCTCAGGGGGGATTTTTACAGCGCTTGAACCCCCCTTTATTAGTGCTTTCCCGCACCTCAAGCGCCCACACACACTGCCTACACCATTTATCAGTGCTAACCCCTCTAAATAACCCTTGCGCATGTGCCCCTGCCTCCACCCGGATTTGATCTCGAGACCTCCCCCCTGCGCACCTAAAGCCTTTACCACTCCCCTATATTGATTTGTTCTCTTATTTATGATATATCTATTTATTTATATATATATATAGTTATATATATATATTTAGTTATATTTATTCGTATAGTAATATATATTTATATTAATATATATATTTATAGTTATATTAATATATATATATATATAGTTTTATTAATATATATATATATATAGTTATATTAATATATATATAGTTATATTAATATATAGTTATATAAATATTAATATATTGGTATTTTAAATAAAATGGATATTAGTTATTATTTAGATAAAGCTAATACATTTTATATGTAAATATGTTTAATTATTTATTTAAAAAATTTAATTTTTAGGTGTGAATATATAAAAAATATGAACATATAGTTATATATTTGATTATAAATAGCAGTGCATTATAAAAAACGATAAAATTTCAAAGACATAATATCAATATGAATGTAATACCTTGGAATAAATTCAGTCCCCACCAAAAAAATCCAATAATACCCCCTTAAACGAGGCTGAAAATCCACAAAATGTTAAAAAATCAGGGTACCCTGACTAAAAGCTCATTTTTGGAGGCCTTCTGGGCCTCTTTTGGCCTCTAAAATACCTTTACCAGGGTCCCCCAGATCATAATGACGTAGAGCTCATCACAGGCTTCGATTTGATATGTGGTAGAGCTCAAACGGAAACCCGGATCAAAAGTTATGGTCGTTTGAAGTTTGAGTTGTGTTTTCAACATATTTTGGATCTTTTTTTAATTTTTTTAATTTTTTTAGACTTCAAATTGTTATTAAATGACTATTAATCCATAATAATTATCAAATTATTAATTAAAAATATTTTTTTAATTTTTTTATAAGCCATTTTCACTAAATATCTTATATATTAGTATAATAAGTTTAAATGTATATTTATACTTATCTAAAATATATTTAAATTTTATATATTATATTTATATCAATATAACTATATTGATATATTTATATATTAATATATTATTTTTAATTATTTTTTTTGAAGTCGAACCCTTTATTAGTACTTTTAAAAAAAACGTTGATAAAGGCCCCCACTTTATCAGTGCTACTAAAAAACGCTGATAAAGGGGGTCCCTTTATCAGCGCTAAAAAAAGTGCTGATAAATTGGGGGTCTTTATCAGCGCTAAAAAAATCACTGATAAAGGGGTACTTTTATCAACTCTTTTTTTAGCGCTGATAAAGGTACCCCCCTTTATCAGCGCTTTTTCGTTAGCGCTGATAAAGGGGTGGCGCTGGCTTTGCCCAGTTTTGTGGTAGTGGATTTAATGATTTATGTAAGAGGTGAAACCATATTGGAAAACTATTTTGGAGTGTGTGTATTTTGAAATGGTACATTTTAAATGTTAAATGGGTTGTTTTGTGATCTATTCCATCTTGGAAATGTTTTATAAAAATGTTTAAAGGATTTACTAAAGTTTGTAAGAAATGTGAAAGTGATGTGGGATGTTTTGTTTGAGTGTGATGTGAACAATGGATTTTGGTTATGAAAAGGGTATTATGTAACATGTGAGTGGGTTGTTATGTGAGTTGGAATATCTTCTAATGGTTTTAAAAAATTGGTTAATGGATCTGTGTAAGTGTTAAAGAAATGTGAAAAGTGTTGTGGGCTATTTTGGTGTGAGTCGGGTTTCAAAATCAATTTGAATGAAAAGTGTACTTTTGTGACTTTTGTGGTATACATGTGGGATTTTTGGTGAATTATTGATGTGGAAATGATATTTTCTTGTGAAAATTATATTTATTGACTTGTTGAAATTTCTTAAGCACAAGAGGAAAACTCGGGTATCTAGGTGGGTAGACGTGTACTAGTATGATAGTAAATCTGTGGGGTTTGGCCTTAGTTTCACTTAGAAAGATTGATGCTTAGAACTATAACTAAACTATGATGATGATTATTGTGGACCACTAGGTTATGGGTATGTTACCTACTTGTGGCTCATGTACGAGAATGAATATTTGTGATGGTTACTCTCACCGAGATATGAGGTACCTGGGACCCAAAGCTAGCTAGTGCCTAGGGGTTACTTCCTATTGCTTGTGATCATTAGATAATTTATAATTACCATCAATATATGGTATATTTTGCTGTAAAATTTAGTAGTTTTGGCATTTATTTTAAAAGTTTTGATTCTTTAAATTATCCCACTTGAAAACTGCTTTTTTTAAGTTACATCTTTTAGAAATTGTAACTATAAATTGCATGTTTTTTAAAACTTGCATGATTTTAGTCTTTGAATGTTTATCGCATGGAATCTCTTAGTGGTGGTATCCTACTGGGGTTTGGATAACACCCTACTTACACCTTTGTGTGTAAGTAGACATGGTTTTTTTTATGTCACAGTTTGGGTATAGTTTATAGTACTAGTGGTTTGGGTTTCTAGCAGGTTCTTGGTGGTGATGTCTTGTGGAAATGGCTTGAGGGCGGTGCCTCTTACCATGAGGGTTCATGGGATGTTTCTTTTTAGTTTTTTACCTTTGTTATAGTCTTTTTGAGTTGTTTTAAACTATGTAATTTAGTTCTGAATTTTTGTAAAATATTGTTTGGTTTGAAAAATCCAGATTCGTTTTATTGGATTCATTTGTTGTTTTAAGTTTATAAACTTGGGTAAATCATTTCAAATTTTTAGTTTATGATACTCGGGCACTTGTTCCAACCCATGGGGATTGGGAACGCCCTTTGGTCCATGTCGCGGGCTGGGTTTGGATCCGTTTTTTGGTGGCAACCAGATTCGGTTCGTGACACCTAGTACCTCTCCATGAGGTTTTTTGTCCTTTTTTTCAAGAAGGTGGATGGTACCCTCAGGCTTTACATAGATTACTGTCGGCTGAACCATCTCACAGTTAAGAATCAGTATCCACTACCTTGTATAGACAACTTCTTTGATCAGATACAAGGATCAAGGGTGTTTCCAATGATTGATATGAGTTTGGGATACCATCAGGTACATTTCAGGCCTTCAGAAATACATCATACAGCTTTCCAAAGTAGGTATGGTCTTTATGTGTACCTGGTAATGTTGTTCAGTCTCACAAATGCACTAGCTGTTTTCATGGACCTAATTAATTGGGTTTTCCACCCTTATTTAGATTCATTCGTGGTGGTATTTATGTACAACATCTTGGTGTATTCTCACACTCGACACGACCATGCCCAACATCTTGATATTATGCTTAATACACTGAGAGAGCACTAGTTTTATGAAAATCTCACCAAATTCCATTTTGGATCGACAAAGTCCACTTCCTAGGTCACATCATCTCGGATTTTGGAGTATTAATAGACCCAGATAAGGTGAGAGTTGTATTTTACTTGGATCATCCTAATAATTTCTTTGATATAAAGAGTTTCTTAGGACTAGACGAGTATTATATACACTTCATCTAGGATTTTTAACATCTAGAAGCACCACTTATGGGCTTGACTAAGAAGGATTTGAAATTTTTATGGTCATAAGATTATGAAAAAAACATTTTAGGAATTAAAATTAAGGTTGAATTCAATGTCGTTCTTGATTATTTCGAATACAGGAAAGAGATATATAGTTTATTATGATGCATCAAGCATTGGGATGGGAGTAGTTCTGATGAAAGAAGATTGAGTCTTGGCATACAAGTCTCATCAGTTGAGACCACATGAGAGGAATTACTCAATGCATGATCTTGAGTTAGCTACTATAGTTCATTCCTTGCATTGTTGAAGGCATTATTTTCTTGGGGAACATTTTTTGGTGTATACTTATCACAAAAATCCTCAAGTATATCTTTACACAGTGAGATCTAAATCTTAGATAGTGCATATGGGTTGAATAACTACAGTCGTTTAAATTTGAACTTGCCTATATGCTTGGAAAATTCAATGCAGTAACTAATGATCTGAGTCAGAAGACTCAAACATATGTGATTTAGGAAGCTAGTGGTGAGTGGAAACTTATGGCCTTGTTTTTATAGATTCGTGTTGAGTTTTAAGAGAATCACAAGAAAATAGTCCTCTTATCTTTAGTAGTGATATATACCCTTCCGAAATAGGTAAATATGAGGCAACTTTTAGATCCTGAGGGCCTATTATTGAGGGATAGTGTTTCAGATGAGGATCCATTGCCTGATGGGACTATGGATGAGGATGAGACCTTACACATACACGAGCATGCATGGGTCCTAGAAAACATCCTAGAGGAGTTGATGTAGAAATATCATGCCTCAGTATGAGTAGTACATCCTAACATCACCAAGATGTATCAAGACTTACATCGCTAGTATTGGTGGCTTGGTATTAAATGGGAGATATCTAGATTTGTTACTCAGTGTTTCACTAGTCAGTAGGTGAAGGCGTAACATCAATAATTTATGGGACTTTTACAGCCATTGTCCATTCCTGAGTGGAAGTGGGATTATGTCACCATGTATTTTTGTGATAGGTTTACCTAGATCATCTCAAGGAAATGATATAGTTTGAGGTATCGTTGATCAGTTGAAAAAGTTTTAACACTTACTACATATTTAGTAGACCTTCTTAGTAGATGAGATAAGGAGTTTATACATTAAGAAGATCATACACCTTCATGGATCTCCGCATTCTATTATATCTATTAGGGATGCTCGTTTCACATAACGGTTATGGAAGGGGTTGTATAAGTCCTTAAGTACATAGGTGATTCTGAGCATGAACTATCACCCTCAGAACAATGGATAGATGGATCACATGATTCAGGTCTTATAGGAAATTCTCTATGCATGTGTCCTTGGATTTGGGGGTTCTTGGGAGAAACACACACCCCTAGTTGAGTTTGATTACAAAAATAGATTTTTGTCTACTATATAGATGAATCCTTATGAGGCCTTGTATGGTAGGATCTGTCGTTCACCTCTGTGTTGGTTAGAGGTAGGGATGGCAGCACTGCTTGGACCACGTCTCATTCAGGAGACTTTAGAGTAGGTTCATATAGTTAGGAATCACATGATGGAAGCTCAATCTAGTCAGTATTCATATGTCAACCGCCATTGATGACCAACTCAGTTTGAGGTCAGGGATTGGGTTTTATTGCATATTTTTTTCCAGGATGGGCCATCAATGGATCAGGAGGTAGGGTAAGCTAGATCCTAGATTCATCACACATTTTGTGATCTTATAAAGAATCATACCAGTGGATTACAAGACATCACTTCCTTAGAGATACTGGTCTATGAATTATGTTTTTCACATGTCTCAACTTCATCTTTATTATCCATACTTGTCACATATTTTTCAGCCTAAGGAGGTTGAGTTAGACAAGGATGCTTATTTTGAGGAGTACCTGGTGCGTATTGTGCATCGAAGCATGGAGGCTCTCTAAGGTAGGTCAGTTCCTATAGTGTGGGTACTATGGTATCATGGCCAAGTAGAGGAAAAGACTTGGGAGAGAGAGGTTAACGTACATTCTCAATGGTTGGATATTTTCTCATATAACCCCTTACTACACTCAGAAGGGAAATTCAGGGAAGAGTTTCTTTAATGAGGGGAGGTTGCGATGATCTGGATTTTTACAAAGGTATGTATCATTTGTTTCCTAGTTTAAACTCCTTATTTTACCTTTGTAAATGTTCCTTATGGACTAATAAAGGTCTTGGGAGTGTCTAGGGATTGTTCAGAGCCTGGAGGTCCAAGTTATAGAGGAAAAATATAGGCACATAGTTTGTCCAAACTATGCAGGGTGCTTCAAATGGTTGTAGATGGGCACATGGTTAGACTAAACCATGAGACCCAGGCTGCATGGCCATGTGACCTGTCTCATCCAAGTAATATAGGTCACCCACATATTCTATGAACAATTTGTAAAACTATTTTCCTAGCCCACACCCTTAATTCCACTTAGGCAGTAACCCTGCATGGATGGAGGATGATTTATCCAAACCATGATGGATAGTCATGTGAAGGGGGTGCTTTGGGAAATTACAACTACACAATTAGCACACGTTTCGGAAAACCATGTGACCAAACTATATGCCCCTTAAATTTTGGGAGAAATGTAATTTATTTCCCTCTGATCTTTTAAAAGGGATAACCCCTTTTTCCTTCCTATTGTTTCTAGTGTACCATATGTCATGGAGATCCCCCCCTTCTCTTCTAAAATAGGCTTAAAGATAGCTTCTTCTTTCAACCCCCATTTTGAGTATCATCTATCGTGTTGGATTACCACTGGTAATAGCTTCAATCCTCCTCCTTCTTTCCTTTACTTATCTCATCATCATCGATGTTATTTTTGTGCGAGATAATATTCCCTATTTTCAGGTAATTTGTATATTATTCTATTTTCTTCTATTTTACTTCAAATTTGAAGCCAATACCAAAAAAGGAGTAATCTATAGGACTAAGGTAGGTGGTATAGTAATTTTTCCTAATTTGTTTTGTATTTTTATACCCCTCTTCATTATGTCACACTCCGAACTCTTCCATGTGATTCCTAAAAATGTGTTTTACCTTTTAAAATTAATTGAACCATGTTAAGATACTCCTGTAGTCTCGTGTTAAACTATTTTAGGATGTATACCTCATTGGTTACCACCCCTTTGGGTGTATTTAATTAAATTACCTCCTTGATGTAAATGTCTAATTGACCAAACCACCTCCTAAGTGGTTTGTCTTGAATTAAAATTGTATTTTCCTTGATTTATAATTTATAAAGGGTTAAATTTAATTAAATGGAAGTGAGTAGAAAGACCACGTCACATGTTATAGACTGATAATGAGTTATATAAATTGTGGTACCCATGGATAGATTGGGTTAAATGAATGTAAATACTTAAAAAGTAAATTCCTTATGATTACTATAAATAGACCATCGATATTGGTTGATGGAAAATGGTTAAGGGACTAGTTGAGCATGGCATTACATGCTCTCTTATGTTGGGTGTTAGGCATGGTGCCTCACACCATTTACTTGGATGATGGACATGATGATCCACATTCCCTTGCATTGAGTGTTGGGCATGATGACTCATCCCACAATATCGAGTGATGAGAATGATGTCTTTCATTCCCATGAGATTCAAGTCCAATTACCTTGTTGGATCCCATAGCTCATTTGACAATGTTTGGACACCTGAGTTACTCCCCGGGTCCTGCTAGCACCTAGTATCTATGTATATGATTATATATTTCCTTACATATATAGTGTATATACATATATACATATTATGTATAATTACTTATCAATATATGTATTGGGTAAATTGGGATCATAGTTATTACAGCCTATGTCGAAGCAGGTAGTGTTAGCCAGGTATCCTCTAGAAACCCAAGCTAACTAGTTTATGGATTTCAACATTGTTTATTATTTGTTATACCTACACACTGTTATGTTATACACATAAACTGGATTATTATAGACATCATTGGTAGTGGCCTACTAATTTTATCTCACACCCTGTTTGGGCTGTTGATTAGTACACGAATAGACCTTATGGATCCAATTGGGGACAAGGGAAATCACTTAGTCATGGATGCTTGATCTGATTTTCTTAAATCATGAGAGCATGGGAGAAGAGAACTGATAGTTTTCTTGTGATGCTAGAGGAGATTTCTTTTGGTATTTTGTGATTTTGTATAGCTTGTTGTATATACATGTTCTTTGTATCCCGTGTATCCCCCATTTTGTAAATCAGTATGACATGACATCATTTTGTATATGTCTCAACCTATGGCTTGATTATTATTAGTGTTTTTTGTATGTTTATCTTCTGCTATTGATTATTGTGTGTGTTTCCATTGTGTTGTTAGTTATTGTAACACCCCAGGTAAATAAAGAATATGACATCTTTATATTTACCCATATTTGTGAATCAAACATTAATATTACTTTAAAGGGGATGCTATGCTCGATGGCGTACCCAATACGCAACAACGAGTTTCTTGGGAATCTTACGTTGCACTCTAATAATAAAATAATATTATTTTAAATAGTAGTTAACATGTAGCCGTTGTAATGGCGGTAATGGATAGAAATAACTAAAATATGATTATATATGTTCTTAAATATTTTTACATTTATACAATAAAAGATAAAGGCTTAAAATACGGAAAGAATTCAATTTTAGGCGTATATGCCCTAGTTTTCACTAAAGGTTCACTTATCACCTTTTGATGGAGAACCGTCATTAAATATAGTTTTGTTCACTCTTAAACATTATTTTGGACCAAATAAAACTCTTATTAAGAATCGGGACATCAAAATTTACTTTGTGTAAATTTTTGGTATCTTTCCGATAAAGTTCATTTTTTTAATGAATAGTGTAAAATGTTTCAAAACCACTTTTTAATCTAATTTATTTATATGATTAGATTATATTTTGAATTGGTTTTAAAGTGAAATTAGAAAATATTTTTACCATTAAATCCAATAGTGGTCGTTGGAATCAATTTCACTTTGAAATCAGACTTAAACTAGTGTCAATCTTTTGATACTTATTGTTTCATAAAACACGCTATTTGTCATGACAGCGGGAATTAATTATTAAATTAATTAATGTGACTTATATGTTTTGAATTTTGTAAAACGGACTTCATTTTTAAATTCAGAATATCAAATATAGCTTAGGGTGAATTTTTGGGATTTTTCTGAAAAACTTCAATTTTTGATGAATAGTGAAACCACTAAGTGGTACTTATAAAAACTGATTTTCCGTTTAAATGAAATTTTGCCATCATTGTATTTTGATTTTCAAAAATCCGACATACATGGTTGTCATTAATAAGTAAAATGTGGTTCAATGAGATTAAAATAATTTTTTGGTGAATAGTAACTTATTAAGTTTTTAATCGCGATTAGTGGTAATTAGCGTAGTTTAAGATAAAAATGATATTATAAGAATGTGAAAACACCATGACACTTGTCCTACACCTATTGGGTGAGTCATGGCCGACCAAGACAAGTCATGGGCCAACTTGGGGACCCCATGGAGCCACTTTAGTTGGAAAATGACATTAATATATTTTTATTTAATGTTAAAGTGAAAATGACACTAACATAAATTGTTTTACTAAAATAATTTTTAAGTGGGGTTATACAAGTCCAAATTTTGATTATAAATAGTCATTGGAAATCTAAAAATATTTCCTACATCATAGTAATTTTTTTATAATTTTTAGACATTAAATAAAGTAAATTATTTATGACATCATAATGATGCAGTGATGACATCATTATTTAACGATTAAAATAAAATGGAAAGATAATGTAAAATCTATGAACTAAACATGTCCAAAACTTATTGGATAAGTGGATTTCGAAGCCTTATCACCTTATCCACGAATTATATCAATGTGGGACCTTTTGAAACCGAAACACATTTTCAAATAAAGTAATATTTCTTTACTTTCCAAAAGTACCCCTCCTCTCCTCTTATAAAAGGCCCCCGCCTCTACCTCATTTAACACACTCCTCAAGCCTTTGGCTCGGCCAAACCCTGCCCATTTACTCTCTCCACATCCCTCTCCTAATCCTAGAGGACTCCCTTTGGGAAGAATCCTTTCAAAGGAAGCCTTTAGGCTTAAATCAAAAGGAGTTACACTTTTAAAGGTAATTCATTCTCTCATGTTCATTTGTTTTATTTTGCTTCTCCAACCCCCTAAACTCTTTTTATTTACTTCTTTTGTAACAACACCAGTATCCTAAATATACTAGGATGTTGTTATAAGATTTATTCGAGCTACACTCTCACACAACTACATCAAATGGTTAAAGAACATACGGTTTCCGTGGATGGTGAAATTCTGCCTCCCGAAACGATGATTGTTCAATACTCATTTAACACCTTCAAAGGTGGCCATTATGATGTCACTATTTTTATATATGATATATAATATGTTTATGTTTTATTTATGCTTATGTATTTTTCATTTTTGTCTTACCTTTATGGCTTCCATTATGGGTATATGCGATATCTTCATTTAAGGAAGTGCGGACTACCGCCCCCTCAAAGTGATTTGATTCATTAAATACCATATGTGGGATGTATAAAGGATGGAAATATGATATTATATATTATATTATACTGGAATTATAATATACCTTTATATCATTATTATTCCATTCTATAAAATACGAAATAGAAATGAAAGTAGCGTTCATGCGTACGTACGGCTTACCGTCTCCATGAACGGTGCATTTCATTTCTTACCTCTAAATGATTATGTAATGTTATAAATGCATGAATGTACTGGATATATATGAAATATATGATATCTACATAATGAATACAATTCTGGATATAATAAACATTTGGCCACACGAACAACATGTAATTGTAAGAAGACCACTTTCGACTTAAGAACCAAATATCGGCAAAACAAATATTATTAACTTAAATGATTACATAATGTTTGTGACATGGTAATAAGTGGTATAAAAGTAATAATGAACTTGAAAAAGGGTTCTTAAGGAATTAGAAATTAACTCAAGTTTATTATTCAGGAGATTAAAGAACGATCGAGTCAAGTCGGACCCGAGGTAAGGGATCCTACTCCTCTCTTTCTTTTTAAGTATACACTTTTATGTCATTCCTTTTAAAGCTCATCTTTCTTGTTATTGGGATGATCTTTTATATTACATTTACTGTAATTTTTATGTTCATGTGATGAGAGACCCTATTCTCTCTCATCAATCCATTTTGGGAGTTTTGAGTGGCACCGTTAGGCTGCCGAACTTTCGTAAGAGATCTAACCTCTCTCTTTCTTTTTAAGTACTCTCCTTTGTGTCACTTCCTCTAAGCTCCTATTTGTTATGTTGGGGGATTTTATTTTATATTCCTCTTGCTGTAAATTTTATTGTAATATGATGGGATACTCTATTTGATCTCATCAATCCATTTTGGAAGTTTTAAGTGGCGTCGTTAGGCTGTTGAGTTTTCGTAAGGGATTTTTCATCTCACTTTTATTCTCGTGAGATTTATGCTACATTTGCCACAAATTCCATTGAGTGGTGTATGTAATGCCCATTATTCTACTCTTTGTGTAATATACATTCATTTATGAGTATTTACATCAATGATCTATTGTCCTTCTTTCATGGGGTGTATGTTTGAAAGATACCCAAGTCGGTAAGGGAACCTTTCACCCTCCACTTTTTTAAAAGACTTCTTTTGTTGGGTATTTTAATTTACATATTTTTATGTTGGGATATGTTCTCATATATCCTTATTGATGTAAATTTTATGTCCAAGTGATGAGATACTCTTTTTATCTCTCATCAACTCATTTTTCTGTGATGCCGTTAGGCTGTCAAAGGAACTTTTTAACCCAATTTCGATTTCTTTGGGTTCAACATGTAGTCATTGAATATGTCATCCATTGAATATGTGTGAATGACCTTTTATTGTTGTACACTTAATATCCACTTATATTGGGTGTATTTATATTTGTCACACATATTTTTGAGATTGATTTGTCCTTAATTTAAGGATACCTTCTTTATAAGGGATTTCATCACATTTGACTTTTCTATTGAGGGTTCATTGTTGTTATGCACCAATTCACTCTTATATGGTGTATATACTGTCCTTTGGAGTATTATATCATGAATCCATTTATTCTCATGATATTATAAAGTTCTGACTAAATGTTATTCCTCAATTATTGTATTCAAGTGTCTCTAATTTTGGTAAAACCCCTTTAACCAAAATATCGTTTTAAATGTTTTAATTATTTGTTCTTATTAATATCCATGTTTTCAAAATGGTTTTAAGGATTTATTTATATGGATATTAATGGTTTAAAATTTTAAGCTTCAAGGTGGTATGGGACACTTTGATTCAAAAATCTCTTTATTAAATGTTTTAAATGGTTTTGGAAATGGTTTCTTTTTGAATGGATTCATTATTTCAATATACTAAAATGTTATATTGTGATTGAAATGTGGAAATGTTATGTTTCCTTTATTCATGTTTTATGTGACACATTTATGTTATGGTTTTTGGGCATTGTTATGAAAATGGGTGGTTCCGTGATAAACTAAGGGCGGGTGAGCCCGATATAGCTCTCCAATGCATTGGGTAACGCGAAGGAGTGAAACGTTAAGGTTTCTCCGAAGAGATTTAGGGAATATACTGTGATGGGTATTCCAAACGTAACCAAGAGGGTTACTCCCTACGTAAGAATGTTATGAATGCCTCAAGTTACCTTTATGTCTTATGATTTCAATGATTTATTCATGGTTTGATGAGGTATGTTAAAGTGCCTTTGTTTTATGGGTAAAGTATGATTTCATTCTTATGTATATATGAACTCATGTTTCCTTTCCATATTTTTATAACTCTTACTGAGATTTTTATGCTCATCCCAAGTTTTTGAAATGTTTTTCACAGGTCAAGGGAAAGGTACATGATGTGATGATAGTGTCAAGGATGTGTCAAGAAAGAATCCGTGTTATATTTTAAATATGTTCCCGTTGATGGGAAGAATGAATACTGTCTTTTATGTAACCACTTTGTTTAAATGTGGAATGTAATGAAAGTTTCATGATCTAATTCTCTAAAACTCTAAACCTGAAAATATCCTCAATGTGTAATCTTGTAATAACTCAAGATTAAGTAAGGTTTAAGGCTGGGGCCTTATAGTTGGTATCAAAGGTCGGTTTAGATAACTTTAGAGGTTAGGGTATTCTTTAAGCATAAGTGACATTACCATAATGGTTAGGATTTCAGAAAGAGTCCTAGTTTTAGATAAAGTGAATGAGTAAGTATATCTTAGTGTTTATCCTACTCATTAGTACATGATGGTTTGGTTGATATACTCACACTGACATTTCTGTTTTTAGTGAATGGCTGGATCTCACAGGTACCAAAGTGACAATTGGTTTGAAGGAAACTGTGGTGGATCTATGATTAAGATACTAGATAAAATGGGGGATTCAATGAGGAAACTCGTGGTTGTTCTAAACCAACTATCAAGGAGTCATGATCAACCAATTGAACCTTGGTATGTTCTATAATGCATCATGTATGAGATAGCCAATCGATGTGGAAGTTCAGGTAATAATTAAAAAGGTAACCATTAGGGTTTATATGATCCTTACTTTTGAGGTAATTATGGGTTATTATATGATATGCTGGAAAATGAAAGGCATGAGATAAACTTGAGGTTAAAATATGTTATGATTATTTTTGAAGATTTTATCTCATTTTGGGGAATGTTTTAAGAATTATATAGTTTTGGAAAAAGGACAACACGCAGACCGTGTGACAACCCATCGCGTCGGACAAAGCTGCGGGAATCGAACCCACAACCAAAGTGCGACTGGTATTTATCGCCTACCACTGGACTACGTGAAGTCCCTGGTTAGTTTGAATGATTCTTTTTGGTTATATGATTTTATGAATTAAGAGTAAGTTGATTTTGGGTTATTTATGAAAATGATTAACCTATCATGTAGGATATGTGATTAGGTTAATTACTTTTCAATACGAGACTTTAGGAGCAACTGATGTTGTTTGGAGATAAATGTTACGATTTAACTTGGAAGACTATGTGACTAAATCCTTCAAATATTTGGGTTTCAATCTTAGATTGGTTTACTTTGAAGAATTTTATGGACAAATTGTTTATCTAATGGTCCTCGTTGAACTTTGGGTTTTGTTTGACAAATTTTGGAGATTAAGAATAGATCTTCTTTCTAATGGGTTATACTTTTCTGGGTTATCTGATCTTGTACTAATCTTTTGGGTTTTGGTTTTGGTTAAAGTCTAAAGACATGGGAAGTATGTAGTTTTTTTTGGGTTAGGTGATTCTCTATAAGTTTATTATAGTACTCTTAATGCAAACAAGTCTCCCTAAATACTCGTCTTTTGGAAAAAAATATGAGTTTGATTAAGGAATCTAGTAAAAGTTGAAAGTCAACATGATAAGTGACTATGTTTCCTTATGAATAAATTCCTCAATAAAAAGTAACTTAAAGAAAAAATGTTGTCTATTAACTTTTCCTACTGGGGAATCGAATACTGTTTAAACCCATCACAAGTTTGTGATTTTCTCGTGGTTAACTTTCTCCTAAACATGTTTTCTATCACTCTCCATCAGAACATGACCCTTTGTTTTTCCTCCATGTCCATATTTTCATACTTGGAATCATAGTATGGGTTAACTTGGGTGACCTTTGTACTTATCTTTATTTATTTTAAAGTGTTTGTTTTACCAACTTTTGTTCCGATGTGGGACTTTCAAGGATGTTTCCAAGCTCAATTTTTAAAATTGCGAGGACGCAATTCCCAAAAGGGGGGAAGGATGTAACACCCTAGGTAAATAAATAATATGACATCTTTATATTTACCCATATTTGTGAATCAAACATTAATATTACTTTAAAGGGGATGCTATGCTCGATGGCGTACCCAATACGCAACAACGAGTTTCTTGGAAATCTTACGTTGCACTCTAATAATAAAATAATATTATTTTAAATGGTAGTTAACATGTAGCCGTTGTAATGGCGGTAATGGATAGAAATAACTAAAATATGATTATATATGTTCTTAAATATTTTTACATTTATACAATAAAAGATAAAGGCTTAAAATACGGAAAGAATTCAATTTTAGGCGTATATGCCCTAGTTTTCACTAAAGGTTCACTTATCACCTTTTGATGGAGAACCGTCATTAAATATAGTTTTGTTCACTCTTAAACATTATTTTGGACCAAATAAAACTCTTATTAAGAATCAGGACATCAAAATTTACTTTGTGTAAATTTTTGGTATCTTTCCGATAAAGTTCATTTTTTTAATGAATAGTGTAAAATGTTTAAAAACCACTTTTTAATCTAATTTATTTATATGATTAGATTATATTTTGAATTGGTTTTAAAGTGAAATTAGAAAATATTTTTACCATTAAATCCAATAGTGGTCGTTGGAATCAATTTCACTTTGAAATCAGACTTAAACTAGTGTCAATCTTTTGATACTTATTATTTCATAAAACACGCTATTTGTCATGACAGCGGGAATTAATTATTAAATTAATTAATGTGACTTATATGTTTTGAATTTTGTAAAACGGACTTCATTTTTGAATTCAGAATATCAAATATAGCTTAGGGTGAATTTTTGGGATTTTTCTGAAAAACTTCAATTTTTGATGAATAGTGAAACCACTAAGTGGTACTTATAAAAACTGATTTTCCGTTTAAATGAAATTTTGCCATCATTGTATTTTGATTTTCAAAAATCCGACATACATGGTTGTAATTAATAAGTAAAATGTGGTTCAATGAGATTAAAATAATTTTTTGGTGAATAGTAACTTATTAAGTTTTTAATCGCGATTAGTGGTAATTAGTGTAGTTTAAGATAAAAATGATATTATAAGAATGTGAAAACACCATGAAACTTGTCCTACACCTATTGGGTGAGTCATGGCCGACCAAGACAAGCCATGGGCCAACTTGGGGACCCCATGGAGCCACTTTAGTTGGAAAATGACATTAATATATTTTTATTTAATGTTAGTGAAAATGACACTAACATAAATTGTTTTACTAAAATAATTTTTAAGTGGGGTTATACAAGTCCAAATTTTGATTATAAATAGTCATTGGAAATCTAAAAATCTTTCCTACATCATAGTAATTTTTTTATAATTTTTAGACATTAAATCAAGTAAATTATTTATGACATCATAATGATGCAGTGATGACATCATTATTTAACGATTAAAATAAAATGGAAAGATAATGTAAAATCTATGAACTAAACATGTCCAAAACTTATTGTATGAGTGGATTTCGAAGCCTTATCACCTTATCCACGAATTATATCAATGTGGGACCTTTTGAAACCGAAACACATTTTCAAATAAAGTAATATTTCTTTACTTTCCAAAAGT
Source organism: Viscum album (assembly GCA_963277665.1). NCBI lineage: Eukaryota > Viridiplantae > Streptophyta > Magnoliopsida > Santalales > Viscaceae > Viscum > Viscum album. The sequence goes on from OY728160.1 coordinate 1,687,418,698, forward strand.
ACCCCTCCTCTCCTCTTATAAAAGGCCCCCACCTCTACCTCATTTAACACACTCCTCAAGCCTTTGGCTCGGCCAACCCCTGCCCATTTACTCTCTCCACATCCCTCTCCTCATACTAGAGGACTCCCTTTGGGCAGAATCCTTTCAAAGGAAGCCTTTAGGCTTAAATCAAAAGGAGTTACACTTTTAAAGGTAATTCATTCTCTCATGTTCATTTGTTTTATTTTGCTTCTCCAACCCCCTAAACTCTTTTTATTTACTTCTTTTGTAACAACACCAGTATTCTCAATATACTAGGATGTTGTTATAATATTTATTCGAGCTACACTATCACACAACTACATCAAATGGTTAAAGAACATACGGTTTCCGTGGATGGTGAAATTCTGCCTCCCGAAACGATGATTGTTCAATACTCATTTAAAACCTTCAAAGGTGGCCATTATGATGTCACTATTTTTATATATGATATATAATATGTTTATGTTTTATTTATGCTTCTGTATTTTTCATTTTTTTCTTACCTTTATGGCTTCCATTATGGGTATATGCGATATCTTCATTTAAGGAAGTGCGGACTACCGCCCCCTCAAAGTGATTTGATTCGTTAAATACCATATGTGGGATGTATAAAGGATGGAAATATGATATTATATATGATATTATACTGGAATTATAATATACCTTTATATCATTATTATTCCATTCTATAAAATACGAAATAGAAATGAAAGTAGCGTTCATGCGTACGTACGGCTTACCGTCTCCATGAACGGTGCATTTCATTTCTTACCTCTAAATGATTATGTAATGTTATAAATGCATGCATGTACTGGATATATATGACATATATGATATCTACATAATGAATACAATTCTGGATATAATAAACATTTGGCCACACGAACAACATGTAATTGTAAGAAGACCACTTTCGACTTAAGAACCAAATATCGGCAAAACAAATATTATTAACTTAAATGATTACATAATGTTTGTGACATGGTAATAAGTGGTATAAAAGTAATAATGAACTTTAAAAAGGGTTCTTAAGGAATTAGAAATTAACTCAAGTTTATTATTCAGGAGATTAAAGAACGATCGAGTCAAGTCGGACCCGAGGTAAGGGATCCTACTCCTCTCTTTCTTTTTAAGTATACACTTTTATGTCATTCCTTTTAAAGCTCATCTTTCTTGTTATTGGGATGATATTTTATATTACATTTACTGTAATTTTTATGTTCATGTGATGAGAGACCCTATTCTCTCTCATCAATCCATTTTGGGAGTTTTGAGTGGCGCCGTTAGGCTGCCGAACTTTCGTAAGAGATCTAACCTCTCTCTTTCTTTTTAAGTACTCTCCTTTGTGTCACTTCCTCTAAGCTCCTATTTGTTATGTTGGGGGATTTTATTTTATATTCCTCTTGCTATAAATTCTATTGTAATATGATGGGATACTCTATTTGATCTCATCAATCCATTTTGGAAGTTTTAAGTGGCGCCGTTAGGCTGTTGAGTTTTCGTAAGGGATTTTTCATCTCACTTTTATTCTCGTGAGATTTATGCTACATTTGCCACAAATTCCATTGAGTGGTGTATGTAATGCCCATTATTCTACTCTTTGTGTAATATACATTCATTTATGAGTATTTACATCAATGATCTATTGTCCTTCTTTCATGGGGTGTATGTTTGAAAGATACCCAAGTCGGTAAGGGAACCTTTCACCCTCCACTTTTTTAAAAGACTTCTTTTGTTGGGTCTTTTAATTTACATATTGTTATGTTGGGATATGTTCTCATATATTCTTATTGATGTAAATTTTATGTCCAAGTGATGAGATACTCTTTTTATCTCTCATCAACTCATTTTTCTGTGATGCCGTTAGGCTGTCAAAGGAACTTTTTAACCCAATTTCGATTTCTTTGGGTTCAACATGTAGTCATTGAATATGTCATCCATTGAATATGTGTGAATGACCTTTTATTGTTGTACACTTAATATCCACTTATATTGGGTGTATTTATATTTGTCACACATATTTTTGAGATTGATTTGTCCTTAATTTAAGGATACCTTCTTTATAAGGGATTTCATCACATTTGACTTTTTTATTGAGGGTTCATTGTTGTTATGCACCAATTAACTCTTATATGGTGTATATACTGTCCTTTGGAGTATTATATCATGAATCCATTTATTCTCATGATATTATAAAGTTCTGACTAAATGTTATTCCTCAATTATTGTATTCAAGTGTCTCTAATTTTGGTAAAACCCCTTTAACCAAAATATCGTTTTAAATGTTTTAATTATTTGTTCTTATTAATATCCATGTTTTCAAAATGGTTTTAAGGATTTATTTATATGGATATTAATGGTTTAAAATTTTAAGCTTCAAGGTGGTATGGGACACTTTGATTCAAAAATCTCTTTATTAAATGTTTTAAATGGTTTTGGAAATGGTTTCTTTTTGAATGGATTCATTATTTCAATATAATAAAATGTTATATTGTGATTGAAATGTGGAAATGTTATGTTTCCTTTATTCATGTTTTATGTGACACATTTATGTTATGGTTTTTGGGCATTGTTATGAAAACGGGTGGTTCCGTGATAAACTAAGGGCGGGTGAGCCCGATATAGCTCTCCAATGCATTGGGTAATGCGAAGGAGTGAAACGTTAAGGTTTCTCCGAAGAGATTTAGGGAATATACTGTGATGGGTATTCCAAACGTAACCAAGAGGGTTACTCCCTACGTAATAATGTTATGAATGCCTCAAGTTACCTTTATGTCTTATGATTTCAATGATTTATTCATGGTTTGATGAGGTATGTTAAAGTGCCTTTGTTTTATGGGTAAAGTATGATTTCATTCTTATGTATATATGAACTCATGTTTCCTTTCCATATTTTTATAACTCTTACTGATCTTTTTATGCTCATCCCAAGTTTTTGAAATGTTTTTCACAGGTCAAGGGAAAGGTACATGATGTGATGATAGTGTCAAGGATGTGTCAAGAAAGAATCCGTGTTATATTTTAAATATGTTCTCGTTGATGGGAAGAATAAATACTGTCTTTTATGTAACCACTTTGTTTAAATGTGGAATGTAATGAAAGTTTCATGATCTAATTCTCTAAAACTCTAAACTTGAAAAGATCCTCAATGTGTAATCTTGTAATAACTCAAGATTAAGTAAGGTTTAAGGTTGGGGCCTTATAGTTATATTATGATTCTTCTATTTCTATTTATTTATTATTACCTATGTGCTGATCTAATAATAGAGAGTATAGTCTCCTCACCATACCACCATAGACCCTCACTACTAGTCAGTAGCCTTTGGAATACGAGGAGGTGTGATAGAGTCCATGTGATCCACCAGCTCAGGGAAATTTTTAGTGGATCTAGGTTTGGGATGTTACAATACCCTCCAACTTTATGGATATATTATAACATCTATATATTAATTTGGGGTTTTTTTTTTGTTCAGTTTTTGTGTGTAAAGAAAGTTATTAAATATAGTATTTGTTTTAAAGGAAAAAAATTAATACTAAATTATCGGGGAGTTACATTCTCCCCTCCTTAAATAAATTATGTCCCTGTAATTTTAATTACTAATCAGTAATGAAAAGATTAAGGATGTCCTTAATATAGGCATGACATCAGATTTTATTTTAAATGAGGTGTCAACCTTAGTAACTTGGGTATGTTTAGGAAACTCATTCATTCCTTTATAATAGACATATCACAATATGAGGTGTCTTCCTAACCATTTAAGATAAATACTCCTCATAATTGGGGTTAAGACCTATATAATGGAATTAATTTTCCTAGAGAATTTATTGTCAGTCATGCAGTGATAAGTGTTTATAATTTTATTTGATATATAAAATATGATCTCTCTATTTTTTACTATGGAGTCTATAGGTATATATCTAATCCATTCCTAAAATCACTTAAAATTAATATAATGGAAGTATAATAAGGCTTGGATGAATCATAATCCCATAAATCTTAAAGAACATTTACATTCCTTGGATACAATAATGATACCACCGGGTGTTTTTATTTCAATAGGTAATAGTTGGCGAAAACATACATCCATGAATCTAGATTGATGAATAAGTGTACCTAGAACCACTTAATTATCACTATTTACTTCGATAGTAGTTTTTATATATATTTTTTGTTCCCAAGGTCTAGGAAGTTTTTGGGGACAATTTTCATCTTAATCCCTTGGATTAGTGCACTAGTTTTCATAGTGCACAAATTCTTCACATCTAAAACATAGAATTACTAATGGATCCTTAGGGTTAACATTATTTTACCCATAATTTTTACTAAAATCCTCCTTTTTCCTCATCATATTATTGGTTGATGCTCTAATTTACCATATATTAAACATATAATAATTCCTTTGAGGCATACCCCTAGGTGCCTCTTTGCACTTTTTTTACATGAAGGAAATTGAATATTCATTCCTCCATCATCTTCATTACTTTAAATTCTATGAGACTTCATCCTTATCTTCTTTTGAATTTTTGGGAATCTGACTATATTCATATTTTCAATCATAATTCATGATAGTTGGTTTGACATAATCACAAGATTTCTCAATCCAACTCTTATCCTGTTAGTTTCCTCATTAGGACAGTATCCTCTCTGTTCATGAAACCCATCATTAACTTGGTTCATTTAGGCTTCAACCATTACTAAAACCAAAATAGGATAACATGAGTAATGAATAATTAATATCACAAGATAATTATCATAAATTATCTCATGAAAAATTCAACCTCAAACTGTATTACTCTTTGAAACCATCACATTAGCTTTCAATTCAACCTAAAACACTCTCTGTTTAATCTAAATTTCTTTAGGTTTGGTTCTCTCACACTCATTAACCTAATTCCTTAACATAATAAATCATCTAAAATGGCTCATTAATATAATTTTATTGACCAAATAATATATCCTAAGAGCATAAAACAAGGTGTGCAGTTAGGAATCTTTATCATACATTAGATGATGATTGATTTAATACCCAATATGCCCCTTTAAATGTTACTACCCCTAGGTATATTTGTGCCAAAACCTACATCCAATTGTAATATCCAGACAAATATATTATTTCTAGTAAAACCACACAATCATATCTTTACCAAAATTTCATGATGTTATCCAATACTTATACTTATCCCTTGGACTCATCTGTAAGGTTTTTACTAAATTCCTCTTATCCTAATCCCCAAAAAACTAAAGTAATCCAAAAAAATAACTAAAACCTTCTCTAATACCAACTAAAATTCCCCAACCTAAACATATCTTTATTTTAAATATTACTATAATTTAAAAATTACATGTCATTATAATCTCACATAGCTTGGAGAACATTTTGGTTTAGTGTATTTGTGGTCCAGTTATATAGGTAACTTATTTTACATAACTTATGAACATTTCTCTATAATTTAACTCTTCTAGAGACCCTTATAGTCTTATCATAAGTTATACTTATCTTTGTAACCTGGGGAATGGAAAGATGAGAAATAGATGAGTTCAAATGCTCAATAAGGGAAAATTCGTCAATATGTCATCAAGGGTAAGATCAAAAGCATATGAGAAAACATGAGTATAGAGAAATTTCTTAGTAAAATAACATGGGACAATAATATTTTTTTATAAATCATGAAGTAAGGACCTATAATCTCAAACTAAAAAACATGTACCATGACATAAGAGTGTAAGATAAGCATGGAAACTTGGAATAAGGAAATTATATCACATGATCATGTAATCATAAATATATGTCATCAATATAAATCATGACATCATAATCATAGGTTAAGGTTCACACATGATATCATCATCACATGGTGGAAAATGTCGCATAGTGGATTAGTCTCACTCCCTAATCTTATACATAACATATCATGGGATAAAAAAAATTCCCAATTCATTGGAGGGATATATAATTCCAGGATCACCGATCACATAACATAGTATGCTTAGGCTAACCGCTCATGCACCATACATTGTATCTCATGAGATGAAAACATTGACCAAAGAATTGTAAATCTATATAATTCTATTCACACCCTTCACATAATGAAAATCATAATATTTACATGCATATGTGTTCCACATGGGTAAAATAAACCATACATAAATCATAATCATGATGAAACCCATGAGAAAGAAGTGGGTTTCATAATCTTATCTCAAAGTATAATTGAAGGCTATATCATGATGATTCTAAAGATTATAAGTAATTAAATCATTTTTTATGTTCATATTTTAATAAGTAATCATTGTTCATTGAACAATGGGTTATAATGTAGGAAAATCATGAAAAATATCAAGAAGTGATAATAAAAACTAAATTCATAGATGATGCTTTTCGAAATGGGTAAAGGACCCTTTAAGATGAAAAGGGGTTATTATTTTCCCTTAATTTGGAATTATACTAAGAGGTTTCTCCATAAAGTAATGAGGGATTTTAGTACCTATTTTGGTTTAAAAATTTTTATGGAGGGGGTACTTGGTGTAAAATGAAAATGGAAAGTGCCCTTAAATCCAATTTTACTTAAAAGAGAAAACCATGGAGCGGGCATAAACATGCATTATCCCCAAAAGATGAAGGTAATGTAAAATAGGTATATATTTAAGGAAAATATATATAATATATGGATAAAATTAATGAGAATAAAATTTAGAAATGGAGAAAAGGATAGAGAATGTATAATATGAAAGTAACGAGGGTGGTTCTGAAGATCCCATTTTAGGTTTTAAAATACCATTGTAGAAATCCCACATTATAAAAAGGATAATAAAACATTATTTTAAAAATAAGAGAAGTGAAATATTAAGGTCACATGATATAATACATAACTAGTCTTCCAAAAAAATAAAACATCAATGGGAAGTGAAAATATGGACAAGTATGGGAAATCATCATTTAAGAGGATTAGAATTACTCTTACCAATGATATACTTTTTTGAGGAAAATTTTCATCAAGGTAAAATATTTGAATTTAAAATTAATTTTCTTCATATAGGAAGATAAATTAACATAAAATAAAATCTTAGGGTGGAATTTACTAATTATATAAGTATGAGGTTCAAAATGGAACATAATAATTCAAAGAAGGGGGGTTTGAGTTAAACAAAACTCTTACAATGACATTTTCTTTCTAATTGAGAAAAAATCAATGGAATGTATAACATGAGATAGAATTTTTAAATACCATAAATTTTATGAAATTTATAAAAAAAATCCATTTCAAATATATATATACCACAAAAATAGACAAGTGGTGAATATTATTCATATCCCAATGAAACAAAATTGAGGTCCAAAAACTCTTACCTTAGGTATTGATTCATTCTGTGCGTGTACCTAAAGTCATGGATAATCAAATTAAGTTTATTAATAAATTTTTTAGTATACTTATTAATATATATTTCATATTATAATATCCATTTAGTATCTTTTTTAATTATTTTTAATATAATTTTTGCTTATAACGGTTATAGGGGGTTGTTCAGTTAATTAGTTTGTAAAACTTTCGATTTGTTTACCATGGTCAAATTTTTTATAAAATAACTTCATGATATCCATATTTTTAGATTTTTATTTCCTTTGTTATTAAATTATCAAAATATTCATACAATTTCATAAGTTATCCCAAAAATGGACCCAAATTAAGAACGATGTCTTTATCGATTCATTTAAGGCAATTAAAGTTACTATAACTATTTATCATTAATATTACTTATAGATGGTCGAACATTATAATTAAATAATATTATTAGTGTCATAAATATAATATTTATACATTAGATACATTTTTAAAATCATCAATGTTATGTGGTTTTGTGGAAAATGAAATACGTCGTTCCATGATGGCGGTAATCCACACGTACACGGACGATGCTCGCATTTTTCATAGAATGGGAGGGGTATAAAAATTACATAATCACCATTTAATAATCTTAATATTGTTATAATTATTATATTTTTTTCATTAAATAACTATTTTATGACCAACCATTTAAAGAGTTTATGAAAAATATTACTTGTTGTTCTTGGAGGCGGTAGTTCGCACAAACACATGTCGACATTTTCATTTTTCTAAATGGTTTTAGTGAAAGGTATAAATTTGATATTCCCTTACTATAACAAAATTTAATCATATTAAAAAATGATGATTTTTTCATACCTCCATGGATAGAGGATACTTGACTTGGGAAGAAGAAGAAAATAACTAAGAAAGCTGGGTTGAGGGCATTACCTCTCCCTTTAGAAGTTCTCCCTTCAGTGACTTCTAAAGGCTCATTAGCTTTATCTTTTGAGAAGAATAATTATTTTAGGAAGTGGTTTTAGGGTTGAGGAGATAATATGGAATATTTTTGGCAGACTTAAATCTTTTTAATAGGTGGATAAATGTATTGGAAGTGATCCCCTTTTATGAGTGGGGGGGAAGGGAATTTTTGTAAATACTCATTAATCTTTAATGATGTCATTATAGTATTACAAGGTAAAGGGGATAAAATGTGGAAAATAATTTATAAGGTATGATCCTTGGTTGATACACTCTAATACACATATTTTTTTACATGTTTTAAGTCCTTTACCCATTGATAATTGCTTTTACCATTTAGGTTTTTACTAAGGTAGTTAAATTTTAACTTATGTGATTTATTTTTATTCAAAAAAATTAATTGAAAATTATTAAATAATTTGAAAATAGTTATTTAAAATATAAAATCCATTTTATTTTATTTAATTCAAAAAGGAAATAAAATTTATAAAAAATAATAAATGTACTAGGCATCAAAAACATTTTTTTAAATATACATTTTTACGCTTAAAGATGAGCTTGGGATAAAATTATGAATATTTTTTTATTTACATTAAATTAATTAGTTTATTATTAACTAAATTATGGTTTCTAATCTTTAAAATTAATCTAATAATAAATTTTATCTTATAAATACTTAATTATAAGAAAAGACTAAAAACAAGTTTTATCGTAATAAAAGATTGCATAAGTTTTAGATTGTTAAACAAGGGTTTTATAAATTCAACATAGTATTTTTAAATGTATAATATTTAACTATTTAATATATTTTTATTCTAATAAAAATGTTTTATATGATATAGGTAATGATTACTTCATGATAATGTTTTAAACATTATGGTATTTGTAAAACAGTATATTTTTTACTATTCATCTAAAAATAAATTATCTTTAAAAAATCCTAAAAATTAATCCTATTATAATTTTAATATGTTGAATATAAAAAATAAGTTAATTTTATTAAATTAAAATTCTAAAATTTGAGAATTTAAATTTTAAATAAACTTATAAAATATAATGAAAAATTGTTTTTGTAGGAAAATATGTTTTCAAAGTAGTAACCATTCTTATTCTTATTCTCTATAAATTATTAATAAAATTAGTTTTAATATATTATTCATATAAAAATATATGTAATTCATATAAATAATATTCCTTATCTATAATATATTTAGTTTCTTAAAATAAAGCGCATAAAAATCTAATTTTTGAAAAAAAACATTTTTAATCATAAGGTGGTCTTATTAGTAATCTAACTACACTAATTAAATTTTATCAACTCATTAGTATTTAAAATGATCTTAAATTATATATATATATATATATATATATATATATATATTGGTTACCTCTATTTATACCCTCCAACTTAATGGATTTATTATAACAACTATATAATGTTTCATGGTTGGTTTCAGTTTGGTGTTTTCATGTGAAGCAAGTTATTAAACATAGTATTTTTTTAAAGCAAAAAATTAATACTAAATTATCAGGGTGTTACAATATCCCAAAAATAGTGAGACAAACAAAAGATATGATACATTCTATGATATAAATCACATGAATGCTCTGATACCAATTTATGGAATCCATATCCCAGTTCACTCAAAATAGCAACCAGACTGGGTCATCTTGTGACCTCGGGCATGAATCCCTATATGATAGAGGATTTTGACTAACAACATGGGTCTAAGTTATTACCATGGGAAGACTATGCCCCTATATCATAGTGAAAAATAATAAAAAAATAACCAAACAACATCGGTAATAATAAATCAGAGTATGTGGAAATAATATAACATAACATGCTATATAATATGAAAATATGAAAGCATAAAATCATATAAACTCATGGTCATTCCAGCACACATCAACTGATCGCTCATTGGGATGATCACAAATACAAACAAATTAAATAAAATTGAAAGGGTCTACTACTATCCTTGATCCATAACTCATCCATCTCCTAATTTCGTCCAAGTTATCCAATTGAATAATCAATCTCGGGCCTCTACCCAACATGAGCCCGTAATCAATGAAGATTTCTTGAGTACCCAAGTGTCATGGCCACCTGAGTAGGGTGATAGTACAACTTAGTAAGGCACCACAAATTTGGTCCCATAAATAACTAGTAAATGAAATGTACACATGTGATATGCTCAGTTGAATAGTAAAAACAATGTGGGAGTATAAATAAATAGTCATCGTTGATCCATGAGTTTTTACGTGAAACCTAAGATCAACTATACTTACTTCAACCAATGCCGAAGTTTCTATAGGAATTTCACATGATCATGACAACCCATATTATTCCCATGGATGTTTCCTAGGATAAATTACTAGGCAATCCAGTAGTATATGGTTCAATGATCTAAACCTAGGAGCAATTCCTAGGCATCCACAGGTATATTGATTACTTGAGGGAATTGTTTCCCTCTCGGATCATCTCATGTGTACATTTCACTAAGGGCAGTGCATCCCTCCCAAAACATCTCATATTATCACATCAAGGGGAAGTGTTTCCCTCCCATCCATCTCATATATCCTATTGGGGGGCAATGTGTCCCTCCCAACTATCTCATATATCAGGAGCAAAGTCTGGATTCAATGAGTGTGTCCAAGGAATCCTATATATCTCAATACATCTCAGTGGTTAGTGTGTCTCACTCAAATCATCTCATGCATACACTACCACAAAAAAGGGCAAGGGAAGCGCCCCGTTTTATCAGTGCTAAACAGAAAGCGTTGATAAAGGGGTACCTTTATCAGCGCTTTTTTTAGTAGCGTTAATAAAGGGTGGTCTTTATCAACGCTTTTTTTACTAGAATTAATAAAGGGTAAATTTTAAAAAATATATTTCATTAAAAATAAAATATAAAATATAAATATATTGATATAAATATAATATATAATATATATTTTTTAAATATGTTTTAGATAAGTATAAATAGACATTTACACTTAATATATAAGATATACAGTGAAAATGGATTATAAAATATTTAAACAATATTATTAATTAATAATTTGTTGATTATAATTGAGTAATAGTCATTTAATAACAATTTGAAGACACAAAAAATCAAAAAATTAACAAAAGATCTAAAATAAATTAAAAACATAACTCAAACTTCAAACAATTATAACTTTTGATCTGGGTGTCCGTTTGAGCTTTACAGCATATCAAATCAAAGCCTGCGGAGATCTATATGTTTTGGAGACACAAAAAAACTCCTACCGCATTTTTTGAGGTCAAAAAAGGCCCAGAAGGCCTCTAAAACTGAGTTTTTAGTCAGGATACCCAAAAAAATTAACATTCGATTGAATTTCAACCTCATTTCAGGGTATTTTTGCCCGTCTTATGTGGGGAATGAATTTATTCTAATGTATTACATTTATATTGATATTATGTTTTTGAAATTTTATCATTTTTCATAATCTATTATTATTTATAATCAAATATATAACAATATATATATATATATATATATATTCACACATAAAAAATTTAATTTTATAAATAATTAATTAAACTTATTTACATATAAAATATATTTCTCAATATATAAGATTTATCTAAATAAACAACTAATATCCATTTTATTTAAAATACAAATATATGAATATTTATATACCTATATAATGTGTGTGTGTGTGTGTGTGAAAAACTGATATATATTAATATACGAATAAATATACGAATAAAAAAATTAACTAAATATATATAAATAGATAGATATAAATGTATATTAATATATGAATAAATATATAGATATATAAATATATAAATATAACTACACATGTATATATATATATTAATATATGAATAAAATGGAGGTTCAAAACCCATGGGGCGCAGGTACTGTAGCAATACTGTAGTGATATTGTAGCAGCGGTGGTACTGTAGCAGCGGTGGTACTGTTGATCGGTAGGTGCTGTAGCGGCAGCAGGACACTGTAGTAGCGGCGGGCACTATAGCAGCTGGGTTACTATTCACAGAATGGGCCTTGGGCCAAAAATTTGGGCCTACGGGCTATGTTATGGGCTACATGCCTACTGGGCATTCGGGCTATGTAATGAGTCTCCCTCTACCCAGTTAAAAGTGGTCTTTTCTTTGCTTTAATAATAAAATGAGGCTTCGGCCCCAACCTTTTAAAAAAATGTAAATATATATTAATATACGAATAAATATAACTATATATATATAAATAAATAGATAGATATATCATTAAATGGATAGAAAATCAATATAGAGGAGTGATAAAGTGTCCAAGCGCATAGTGGGAGGTCTCGAGTTCGAATCCTGGGGGAGGCAGGGGGAACGCGGTGGTGAAGGGTCGTGCTAGTGCTGTTAAAGGGGGTGCTAGCACTTTTAAAGGGTTAGGGCATGCTGGGTGGTAGGGGTGTGCAGGTGCGGGGAAGGGGGTGCTTCGTATCGCTGTTGGGGGGGTCAAGCGTTGTTAAAAACCCCCTCCGATCTGCAATTTTTTTTAAAAAAATTTAAACTTTTATCAGCGCTTTTTTTAGCATTGATAAAAGACCCCTTTTATTAGCGCTTTCTTTTAGCATCGTTAAAAGGGGTCTTTATCAGCGCTTTTTTTAGCACTAATAAAAGGGTCCCTTTATCTTTGATGAGATTAACAATGTTTTTTTAGCGCTATAAATGGCCTTTTCTAGCGCTTTTAAAGTCCATATCTACAGTAGTGATACATCTTATAAGGGCCGACCATCTGCCCAGACCCATCTTGCAATCTGAGGCTAGCCTCTTAATTGTATGATATATCACTTTCATAGCCATAACATGCTCACATCATTTATTCGGGTTATAATGGTGACACCCACAATCATCACTACCCATTCTCATATGCACCCCTCAAGGGCCACATATCATCAGGGCACCCACAGGGATCCCCTGGGTCACCTCATTTATGGACACCGTACATGAGATCCTTAGTCTCAGATTCATATCTCAGGGAAAAACTTATCTCTCATAGGTCATAGAATCCCTCAACTTCCTCATAATCATATCATACCCTCATTGGCCTCATATCCATAGTCATACACAAGTTATGGCCTCAAGACCATCTTCTTCCCAAGTTACCCTAGGTCGGTCCTCACACCCAACCAATCCATCAATATCTATGGGGTTTATCCACCCAGGTGATCACATACTAGATAGGGAGCAACACTCACCCTGTTCTTTGATTAGCTAGACCAATGACTCTATGACATCTCACAATCATAGCCATAATAGGCTCACATCATCAATTCAGGTTATAATGGTGATGCCCACAATCATCACTACCCATTCTCGTACGCACCCCATCAAGGGCCACATATCATCAGGGCACCCATCGGGATCCCCTGGGTTACCTCATATATGGATACCCTATACAAGATCCTTAGTCTCAAACTCATATCGCAGGGCAAAACTTATCTCTCATAGGTCACAAAATCCCTTAACTTTTTCATAATCATATCATACCCTCATTGGCCTCATAGCCATAGTCCCACATGGGTGATAACCTTAAGACCATCTTCTTCCCAAGTTACCCTAGGTCGGTCCACAAACCCAACCAATCCATCAATCTCTATGGGGTTTACACACCCGAGTGATCACATACTATAGAGGGAGGAACACTCACCCCATTCTTTGATTAGCCAGCCCAATGACTCTATGACATCTCACAGTTCCATAATATCCTACCGGGGCCAATCATCTCAGTCCAATGCTCCCCTATTAGGAGGCATCTAAGGGATCCTATACTAGATCCAATACATCATATAATTCATTTAAATCTCATACCTCGGGGTCCATCTATCATAATTCATACATATATGTTCAAGGCCTCAACCATCGGCGGCTAAGGCATCATGTCAGTGCTCAAGGATCCATCATGGTCCTTCACACTTTGCTCAATTTATCTAAGCACTTATTTTTAAATAAACACATTACTGAAATTAAAAAGGTCAATCACCCTTAGTGGTGAGACCACATATCACATGAAAAACATATATAAACGAATGAAAATACCATAGGGGTATGTTCCAAGGACCATCTACTTCAATTACAGAGTTATCCCCTTTTAAGCACAACCAGAAAACCCTCACCCGAGCTCATCCAAGCCCCATCCACACTCACATCAACATCCCAAACACCTGTATCAATCCACAACGCCCATATAAATTAATTATAATCATTTATAATTAATAAAAAAATATAATTAAATTTCCAATTTAATTTAAATAGGAATAAATGCCTAATAACTCACTGAGCGACCTCATCGCATCAAAACTACGACCAAACACCCGTGGAAGTTCTACAACATCCTCTCGTAACCATGTTGGCCAAAATCCCTAACACACAACACTAATTCAATCACCAAATCAATTTAATTTAATTGAAAAATCCAAACAAATTTATATGGTGGTGCACTTTCATCGCAACGACGTGCGACAGTTTACGATCATGCTACATGACATCCTCAATTCATCACACGCAAAATCCCCATCAGGTCGGGTTGATTGCACCATAATATGTTGGAATCATTAACAAAGACCAAAATTAGGTTGCATGAATTAGTGGAAAGAACAAGAGAAAGAAAAAAGAGGAAGGAGAAATGAAATCACAAAAAATGCATCAAAAACACCCTAAACTGAGGGGGAATCGATTGAGACAAAGAGGATCCTCCCCTTGTTTGGTCATGCATGCGAGAGAGAATATGAGAGGGTGAGGGATCTAAAACTAGTAGGGGAAACATGGGAATTTCCTAAAAAATTAAAAATGCATAAGGGGACCATGAATTGCACCATAGTTTGCGCTATGCAGTGGTGCACTCCAGCCTGCCCCCAAGGGCCCGACATGCCCAAGACCACAACCATCCCCTCCCTTCACTTGTCATTTTTCACAAGAGCTACACTGAATCCCCTAGGCATCATTCCACTCAAAATATCTACCACCATGGTTTAGAGGCCCATATATCCATTGAAAAATGTCTGATGAGAAAGGGCTACATTGTGGTAGCCTTTTCATTTTTCACCACACACACACACCCCATACCGCCACTACGGGCACCCAAAATGCCTAGCCATAGAATTTTTGTCATCCATTTCACTCCAACACCACCCCCTAGAACCACAGGGATATCTACAACATGGATCTTCTTATAGTCATCCAAAATGACTAGATCAAGGGCACGAAGACATAATATATGGCGTGGTGATCCTCCACACATTATGCGCTCACCCAGCCTTGCCCCGATGTCCACTTGAGTGCACGCATCACTCTTTATGCCTCATTCTACATCTAAAAACACATACCTGAGGGGTTTTAATACTTGAAACATCAATCTGAACCCCATTTTCCAAAATAAACCTTGATCTAAAGGAAAAATTTCAAATTTCTAATGAAATTCATAACTCATAAAGGATCAAGGTTTTACACTGTATTTACGAAATCCATGGGGGTAGTTCCAACAACTTTACTCCCCCTATGTCAATAAAATTCTTGCACCAAATATTCAAAGTAAATCATCATATTTTCATACCTATTGGCTCTTTATACCAATAGTCCTTATACCAATTGTTGGAAAAAATAATTCTAGATTTAAAAACTTCAACCTCTGAGCCACAACTTCCAAACACAACTACACATTCCTTTAATGATTCCAATGAGTGAATTTAATACCTATCATTGATTCATTGACAAATCCTCTAAGCCTATTGAGTCAGAGCTTGGTGTAGGAAATAAAAGTCATAGTCAATGACATTAATGTTGTCCATATCACTCACCTCTTTCAGTAAATGCTTGCATCTTGACATTTTTACAACTTCAGAACACTATGTGGTCTCAATCACACTACACCAAACCATCAACTGATAAGAAAAAATACCATGTGTGTGAGACATACCACTTGCATATTTTATTTCACCATTGTTCAGAGGGTTTCATCATTTCCAAATAAGACTAAACAAACTTTGAGTGCTCACCATCGACTCCTCTTGAATGCTTTCATCTCTTAGCACCATATTTTGAAATGATCTTCATAATGGGGAGCACCTTATTGGTCAGGATTTCTTCATTCAATAGCTTCTATGTATCCTGAGAATAATCAATTGGTAACACTTGTTAGTATAATAACAAATAAACATGAAAATCATGAATGTCACTACTTCACCACCAATTTGTCCTTTTATCCCCGGTGGTCTGATGCCATTAAAAATATGACTTGATACCATTTTTAGATCGCCACATATGGTTTTATGCCACTAGAATTTTCATATGATACTTTTTTGTATCCACTTTAGCTTCAGATCAGGCTCTTCTCCATTTTCTCCGCTTCATTCCATCATGCAAATTCCAGATTCATCTTTGAAAAACAGAGCGGTTGCTCTACACCACTTGTTGAGTTAGCTTCAGTGCCTGGATGGCCTAATACCAATAGGGAATATAAATACATCGGACACCAATTTCAGCTCAACATCTTCTCTCTATACATCTATCTACTTGGAATACATACAACCTCATGGATCGTATCTTTCCCTTAAGTTTTTACAATTTTTAACAATATATATTAGAAACATTTAAGCATATGAGGAGAGGGGTACCTACAGAATCCTCAAGGTGAGGATTGTGTTTGGTCATGGTAAACCATCCATTTTCTTCTTACTTCTAAGTTGTGCTAGCGGTTGTTTTTGTAGCACCGTTTGTGCTAATTTCATGTTGGGTACTCTCTAAGGGTTGCTTAATCTTTTTTGGCTTGTGCTCCTCCATTGGGAGGCTAATCCCACTTATACAAGTCTCCTCCAATTATGTATTTTTCTTGCATCCATCAACATTCTTCCTTCATCGTCGGAGGGCTCTTCCACTAAATTTAATCTCTTGTCTTGTGGTATGATTCACGAGACCACTGAGGCATTCTTCGTGCTTTTCTTCTTTAATGACCATAAGAGTTGCTTCGTATTTTATTGACCTTGGTGAATCTTTCTTTGAGTGCACCGCCTTCTTCCTCACAACAGGTGCAACTTCTTCCTTCTTTTTCAACTTCTAAAGTTGCATTCTTTCTTTTCATGATGGATGTTGTGGGCATGACATGATAGGTGTTTGAGACATCTTTGGCTTCATTTTTCTTCTCCAAAACATTGAATCTGTTTTCCATTGTAACGAGCTTATTTTTGGGGTATATCCTTTCCCTGTATGTCACAGGGATAAAGGGATTTCTATTGTCTTCTTTGGTTCTCTTATTGTATCATCTTTCCAAATATCCTTGGTTAGCACATATAAAACATTTCTTATAAAAATCACATCTCTTTCTATCGTCTCTCATTTGAGATGTTGATGCAACATGTCTTCTTCCACTATTGAGCCCTTGAGATTTTAGACACACTTATTGTGTGCCCCATTCCTCCACAAAAATAGCACTTTTAGACTCACAATACCCACAGTACACAATCAAATGGTACTGCAGAGCATGCATTGTATTGGATGAGAAAAAGAAAAAAAAAGTTTTATAATTACAAACAATTTGGATGAAGAATTACAAAGTTATAAGGAAAACACACACACACATGCAAGAAGTTAATGAGGCTTGAACTCTATACCTCTCACAATGCCCACAGTACACAATCAAATGGTACTACAGAGTGGGCACTGTATTGGATGGGAAAAAGAAAAAAAAAGTTTTATAATAATAATAATTATTATTACAAATAATTGGGATGAAGAATTACAAAGTTGTAAAGAAAACACACACACATGCAAGAAGTTAACGATGCTCGAACTCCCTCTCTGACACCATACATGGATGATTTCACTAAGGTGCACCTAAAGACTATAATAAACAAAAGACAAAAAAAAAAAAAAACAAGGTGACAAATCATTGGATTGGTAAATAAAAAAAGAAAAGAATAAAATGTAAAATAAACCATTCATCCCATCAAATTTATCTTTTCACCCTGGAATGTCATTTTATTAGCGGGAGATGACCTGCTGCTTCCCCATTACCTAAAACCTCCCGTCTTCATCCCTGGTCGACTGTTTGTCGATTCAACCCCGGAACATCGTCAAACGTGCGCTGTCAGCTCTGTGGGAGCTTGGCATCCCAACCATGGCAAGCCTTCTACCTGAAGCTGCTCGGAAAATCTTCACTCCCGAGACCCTTCTTACCGCCGCGAGGCAATCTCTGCGTATTCACATCGTCCCCGTCCCCCTCCGCAGATCCATTAAGAAGTTCCTCAGAGGTTCCTATCTCTGTAATTCTCCTGAATTTATGCTGTGCTTCTTGTAAAGCCTCTTTTAAATTTACAGCCCAGGATCTTACCTACATGAAGAGGAAAGTTCTGAGATTAGCCCAATCGTTCAATTTAATTAAGATGAAGAATCTCCAGCTTGTGGAAAATACGGCGAAGGACCTGATTGAAGACCCTCTCAAGACCGTGTACCAGTCCAAACGTTGGAAGATCAAATCTTCTTACGGTGACATCGGCCTCAAGTACGAAGAAAACGAGACCCTGGCCTACATTGCCGCACGAATGCCTTCGGTCTATTGCTCCTGTTACAGGGTTTTCAGTGAAGTAAGAAAATTTCTGTTTCCCAATTCCACATAATTTCTGATAAATTTGTATTCACCCTCAATTCTATCTACGTGACAAGTGCCATGGGAAATTCTGTTTGGACTTTAGAATGGCTTGAATAACCTATTAAGATGGAGAAACCAAAATGTCTTTTTTTTTGCGGTATCTTCCCAATAATTATTTTCCATCCTACGATGCTCATAAGGGTGATTTGGTTTAGGTCCACAGAAGGCTGCCAAATCTCAATCCTACTAAAGTCTTAGATTTTGGTGCCGGTACTGGTTCAGTGCTATGGTGAGGGAGAAGCTTATTTCACGACTTATCTGGCTCTTATTTGGATTAGAGTGCTGCATGTGAGTTTCTTTCCCTACTTTTCAATTATGTTATAGATTAATGGACATGTCTCAGGGCAATGCGTGAAGTTTGGCCACGCTCCATAGAGAGAATGAACTTGGTAGAGCCATCAAAATCTATGCAACGTACTGGCCTGAGCCTTCTTCAAGGTATTTAATCATTAATTATCTTATAATGCTTTCCCCTTTTAATAATCTTTCTCCTTGAAATTCTGCCATCTTATTTGGTAGGTCAGAAGGACTTGCCATTTATTCAAGGCTATGATAGCCTTCTGGAGCTATCAAAGAAAAACAAAAAGAAAGCGCGAGAGCATGACCTTGTCGTTGCTGTAAGTTGTGATATTCTTAATGCCAAGAGGTGCTTGCTTTTTCATTTCTCTGTGTCCTGAAGCTGCTGTTTACAAATTTTGGTGTTCTGAATTGCTGAAGTCATACGTGCTTGGAGAGATACCATCCATACAGGACAGAATTACCACCGTGCGTCAGCTTTGGAATTTGACAACAGACGTTTTGGTATGATTTCTAGGCTTATGGTTACATTTTATCATACTTTGTGTGCATATGTGGGATATTTGATGTTTTTATGTTCTCAATCATATCATTTTAGAAGATTCTGAAGTGGGCATGTGATTAAAATAGAGCAGGTCTTGTTAGAACCTGGGACACCACATGGATCTAATATTATATCTCAAGCCCGGGCACACATTTTATGGATGGAGAAACGGGTCAGCTGATTTCCCCCCACTTTTTTTTCTTTGTTTTGAAATTGGATTTTATGGATGAATTTCTTTTTGTTTGTTTTTGAATTTCTAAATATATATGTGTATGTATTTGATAAGGAATCACTCCTAAAAGGTAAGCAAGCAACTGAAGATCTGATCTCTGTGAGTTGTCAAAAGTAGGCTCTGTTCTCTAAAAGTTACTGCAGCTATGCACCATATTAGTTTAAAAAATATACTTAACAAAACTCTTAACTTACCAGTGTTTTCAGAGAAACAACTCCTTTTCTGTTTTCTAAAAAGCATTATGTAGTTTCTCTTAAATGTTGTACCGATGACTTATAATATAATTATCTAATTTTAAAGAATACATAAATGCATTTATAGTTTATAATCTTTTGGTATTATACTATTCCAGTATTCTAGTTTTTAGGAAATTTCTCATACCATTGTACTAGGTATGTATCTTGAGCAATGGTTGTGCTTGTATTGGTGCTTCTTATGATCAACCTACTAATGTAATGCATTCAAAACTTGACCTTCTTAGAAATGCCGTAAAGCTAAAGCTGCTGCGTCCAAGAAAGGTTCCAAGGATCTGATTCCATACCAAAGTTGTGGTGCATATGTGGTTGCTCCAGTGAGTTAGAAAATTGATCCATGTTTAGTCAACTTCTTTTGGATCGTGTTATCCGTCCATTGTAACTGTACTGAGATGAAGCTCATTGGCATTTGTTGCAGTGTTCTCATGACGGGACTTGCCCTTTAAAAGGCGGGCCGAAGTATTGTCATTTTGTCCAACGCTTGCAACGGACAAGTACACAACGGATATTCAAGGTTCCTATTTTCATTTTCCCGAAACATGGAGACATGAACCGTTTCTCATTTACCTAATCCAATACATTTCTAATATGTTCTGAAAAATGAAAACGTTAAATGTTTCCAAAACCAAACACAGCCTAAATTTCCTTCAATTTCCCACTTATGATGAGCTTGCTTTATCTTATGTGTTGTTATTTCTGATGCAAAACAACACCCCTCTTCCATGTTAGAATTTGCAGAATAAGTTGTTATTTTGCATGCTGCTGCTTGTAAATTGCTTTGCAGAGGTTTAATGAAAATTTGAAGAAATCTTTTGTTTGCCTTCAAAAAAACTTGTATAAGATTCTTACTCACGAATGAATGTCTTGTAGCGGTCTAAAAGAGGGAAACCTTTGATGGGTTATGAAGATGAAAAATTTTCTTTTGTTGTTTTAAGAAGGGGACAGCGACCTCAGTAAGTATTTCAATATTCATGTTTTGTGGGGCTCAATATGCTGAGCCATTAATGCATCCTTCATTGTTTTCAACTTAAGGGAAGCCTGGCCTCTTGATGGCATGAAACTTGAAACTCTGGCAGAGCAGAAAGCAAGGAGGCGGCCGGAGGATTACATCGTTGATTATGGTGCGTACAAATTTGAAAGCCGTAGCTTTAGGCTGCGTTTGGCTTTTCTCATCAAAAAGTGTTCTTACAGAGGATGTCATCAAGCCCGTGGAAGAGAAAATTCGGTATCTGAAGGCTCGAAATGTTTGGGAGTCAGATATTAGTGATGCAGATGCAATTGCAGAGAATGGTGGAGTGAAGGGAGAAGTGGCGGTGAAAGATAGAGGGGAAGAAGAAGATGAAGAAGAAAGGGGGGCGGGTCTGGGGACGGGGTGGGGCAGGATAATCTATAGCCCGATCCGAAGAGGGCGGCTGGTGGAGTTGGATGTGTGTCGGTCGGTAGATCGGGAAGGGTGCCATGGATGCTTCGAGCGAGTGGCGGTGACGAGAACCAAGAACCCAACGCTACACCGGCAGGCCAAGAAGTCACAGTGGGGCGATCTGTGGCCTTACTAGAACGCCATGAATCACGGTGCCATATCTTTCAGCCTTTTTTCTTTGTGTAAATTTTGCTCACGTGATAAATTTCATTTATTGATGATAAAATTGTTGAAGTATAGAAATGAGATGGGGTGTGAAAAGAACAACACCAGGTATTTGTTCACCACCTCATTTTCACATACCTTTATACTCTTCCATGGGTTGATTGTTTTAGGTAACCGAACCTAGCAAAGGCTGTGGCTTCCATTCTAAGAGTGCTTTCTTGATGACATCAAGTCTATTTCTCAAGCTGTACAAGTTATTGCTTCTCTTGGTATTGATTGTGATTGATTCTGGTTCTCCATTATCGCTGTTGTACTTTAGTTCTCCGGCATCATGATTCTTGAAGTCATGGATATGCATTTGAAGGTTGAGAGGTCTTAAATTGATGGCCTTCATGTTGGTTAATTTGGTTCTTGCTGGGTTTGATGGTAGCGAAGCTGGAGTTTAATTTGAATTATGGTTATGTTGTGCCTCAAGTTCAAGTTGAAGAATCCTAGACTAATGTTGTTTCTAAGAATGAAAAAAGGATCTGTGGTTTCATCTCAACCTTGTTAAGCAACAATCTTCATAATCAGAGGTCCAATTTGAGGAGGATGAATGAGTGTGTAGAAGTTTTAATTGAGGGAATTCACCCATTGGCTTTGTATGGAGAATAAAACAAGGATTTCAAAGAATCTTAAGTTTGTTGGCCCGAAATAGGGTGACATGGGATTGCATGCTAGCATCATTTTATAAATGATATTTTATTGTTTTAGTTTTATTGATGGAGAAAATACTATGGCAGTTTGATGAAAGATCAATGGTCCTACAATAGTAAAGTGTTGATTTTGAAATTGAGCATTCAGTTGGGTTTGTATGAATGAGTTATGTCATAAAAAACATCATGACGGGGTTCTCTTGGTTTCTTCGGCATTGTATATGGTAATCCACTTTACGATAAGAGTTTTCTCCTGGTTCATTCAACATTGCTTTTTGTTTAACTGGGAAAGAATGGATGAATCTGAAGGTACAATCCTAGCTATTTGTGTATAGACATTAGAATGACTGATATTTACTTGCAACATTGTACCTGGTAGAATTGAACTAGTTATCAGATTACTCATTGTTATCTATGATAGCAATGCAACATTGATGTGAACACGAGTCCGAAGCCGGTGATACCCCATAGGTCCCATTCCACTTTTAGCTACTGCCATACATATTATTTCATTATAAGACGATGTCACATTTATTTATGAGACATTGAAAGAGTTCAAAAGTTGGATTAAAAGTGATTAATGGTGAAACATTTTACTCATTAATCACACAAGTGCTTATTGAATGCTTAAACTTCTAATAAGAGTTCTTCATTAGATGAAATGATGATATAAATGGAGGCCTGATCCATGCTTCCATGAGATTGGGTATGTGACATGTGATATGATCATATGAACATGATGCATTGTTCATATTTACTTTTTACTCTAGACCTTCTAGAAAGCCATGAGTAGAAGAATGGTCCTACAAATTTGATATATGCTTCCCATAGCTGGTGGACTATCTATGATAGTGTGAGTCCTTCGGCTTACATGGAGATCTTTATCAAACACTATAGAAGCGGAAGAAGGCTTGACTTACTGTAAATGTTTACACTATTCATGGTTTTCATTTCTTGATCTTGTGGTTTGAGTTTTGTTATTTTTCCATTGCAAATAGGTATAATAGATATACAAAACTCATCAATGATATCAGAGATATGCCGGTAATAAATCAGTAGGTAAACCAAGTGCAAACCAGGAAGACATGGATATATTTTTTCTAGAATCAGATTGTGGTTTATGTTGAATTCATTGATATCACGATGTGTTTCAACCAAAATGAGCATGATTTCATTATTTCCACATTTTGGTTTCAAAATAATGTCATAAAAAGTGTTTATAGTAAGCATAACATCGTAAAATTTATTTTGATGAAATGATTTTATCAAAATGGGCATGTTCTAGAAAATATGTTTTTGAGTAAAACATTATGGTTTTGCTAAGATGTTCATGATTTGAAATATTTGATGAAATGTTATAGTATGAAGCACTATTGTTTTCACTAAAATTCCATGCAATGCAGTAATGCACCGTGTTAAAATAATAATAAAATGACGAGATACATGCAAAACAATGTGGTTTTACCATGCTAAGTTGTTACTATAGCATTACAAAATAATGTTGTGTTTTTTTTCAAAACAAGATGGTTACATGGGTATATATATATATATCCTTGTCCAAATGCAGCAGAAACAATCAACCAAAATCAGTTTTGCCATAAGATCCATCTATATGTTTGAATTGAATAAATATAAATGAAGAACACACCTTTTTCTCTGAGGAATTAGTCTATCCATCCTCTTCCACATGAGTTTTATAGTGACTCGTGAGAAACACCCAATGAAAGCCTTCATCTTAGAATATCCACAGGCTATGTGAATCTCCCAATGTATAGGATGAGCTTTCATCAAGCCACGGTATACTAGAACCTTCAGCTAAAGTCTTAAAGAAAAATGAGAGCTAAAGCGAGCTTTGGTCTGAAGAGTTTGTTGCAGAAACGTTGGGAGTCACACGACAGAGGTTTGCAGATGAAGAAAAGACATAAACAAAAGAAGTAGATGAACACAAACACAATGATTTACATGGTTCGGGAATAATCTCTGTCCATGAAGAGACAGAATCATTTCACTAAAATTCAGGAGCACAATTACATGGAGATCAGAGTTTCACACCACACACGACAACGACGACGACAATTTCGAGCACCGGTTCAAAAGTTAGAAAACACCACCCGCACGTTTACTGAACGTACCTTAATAAAATTTCAAAATTCCGTTCTGAGCACACTGAGCTTCAGAATCAAGTGCCGTCAATTTTCACAGACTCGTAATAATCCCAATTAATTTTAAAAAAATTTATATGGAATTTATGGGTTTTTAAATTCTCCCCACCTTAGGGCTTTTCATCCCCGAAAGCTACAACAAAACTAGGGGAACAAATGGGGGTACTGAACACGTATCTGAGTCTCTTGCTCCCATGTGCTCTCCCGGAAAGTCTCATGCTTCCAACAAACTCGCACCAGAGGGATCAACCATCCACATAGGACCCGCTCCTATCGATCCTCTATCTCCACCGGGAACTCCACAAACGTCACCCCATCATCGATGTCCAGCTCGCCCCAATCGATAACGTGCGATGGTTCATGCACGCATCTCCTCAACTGCGACACGTGGAATACATTATGCACTCAGTGCATCTGTGGGGGAAGAGCTAGAAGGTACGCCACCTTGCCTACTTTGCTGAGGATCTGTAAGAGTCTGATGAACCTCAGAGAAAGTTTGTCGCCCCGACCAAACCTCCATAATCCTCATCGGGGTGAGACCTGTAGGAAGACATGCTCTCCCTCCTCAAACTCCAAGGGTCTCCGCCTCCTGTCGGCATAAGACTTATTCCGGCTCTGTGCAGTCTTCATCCAATCCTAGATGATTTGCACATTCTCTATGGTAGCCTGTACTAACTCTGGACCCATAAGTGCTGACTCCTTTGGGTCTTTCCAACAAACAGGTGATCTGCATGGTCACCCGTACAAGGCCTCAAACGGAGCCATGCCAATAGTGGAGTGATAACTATTGTTGTATGCAAAATCCACTAGGGGCAGGTGGTCCTCCCAACTATGGCCAAAATCGAGGACACAAGCATGAAGCATGTCCTCGAGTGTCTGTATGGTCCGCTTCGTCTGACCATCTCTCTGAGGGTGAAAGACGGTGCTCAAGTGCAGCTGAGTCCTGAACGCCTCCTAAAATCCATTCCACAAATAGTATATAAAATGTGTGTTGTGATCTGAGATGATCGTTGATGGCACCCTGTGAAGTTGCACAATCTCTTGCACGTAGAGATGTCTCAAGCTCTCCACTGATCCCTACTCTCGGATGGGTAGGAAGTGGACCGACTTAGTGAGTCGGTCAATGATCACCTAGATGGAATCGTGGCCCCTAGACGTATATGGTAGCCCTATCACGAAGTCCATGAATATACCATCCCACTTCCACTTCGGTACCTCAAGTGGCTGAGCTAATCCTGCTGGTACCTGATGCTCGACCTTCAATTGCTGACAAGTGAGGCATTGGGATACAAACTCTGCCACTACTTTCTTCATCCCTGGCCACCAGTACTGATGCCGGAGGTCTTGGTAAATCTTTTCCACTCCAGGATGTACCTCCAAAGGGGATGTGTGGAATTCCCTCAACACCTCCTATCGTAGCGTCACTGGTACCATAGTTCACCCTCTAAAGAGGATGACGTGATTCCCACCTTCAGAAAATCGATCAGGAGCCTGTCCTGAGGATATCTGAGTACGTCGGGCCTCGCAGTCTACGTCCCTAGGCTGAGCCTCCCGAACTCGCTGAAGAAGTGGGGGAGTGACAGTCATAGACTAGAGATAAGCTGCTTCATCTCTATCCACAAAGGATATCTGCAATACGACTATCTGCTCTGTTGCCTCACTCAGCAACTGTAGACCAGAGCTCCTGTTGAGTGTGTTTGCTACTATATTCCCCTTCCCAGGAGTGTAGACTATCTCAAAGTCATAGTTCTGGAGGAACTCCAGCCATCGCCATTGTCTCAGGTTCAGGCCCTTCTATGAGAAGATATATATGAGACTCTTATGACCAGAGTAAACAGTAAACCATTCACCCATCAAGTAGTGCCATCACATCTTCAAAGCAAAGACCACTACTTCTAACTCCAGGTCATGGGTAGTGTAGTTCTACTCATGCTGTCTCAACTATCGTGAGCCGTAGGCGATCATTGCTCGCTCCTACATCAGGACACAACCTAGTCTTGTCCCTGATGCGTCACAGTCGACTACATACCCAATGCCCTCTTCTGGTAACCTCAAGATAGGGGCACTCGTCAGTCTCTGTCTCAGATCTTGAAAACTCTGCCAGAATCTCTCCATCCACATGAAGGTTTGTACCTTCTTTTTCAAAGATGACAAGGGTGTCACAACTTTGGAAAATTTGGGTATGAATCTCTGGTAGTACCCAGCCAATCCTAGGAAACTATACACTTCGGTCACACTCCTGGGTGGATCCCAAGCAAGCACCACCTCTATCTTCTCCGGATCCACTGCAACTCCAGCCTTTAAGATAACGTGCCCCATGAAGTGGAATTCCTATATCCAGAACTGGAACTTCAAGAGATTTTCATAAAGCTGGTGCTCTCAGAGTGTATCCAGAACTATATGTAGGAGCGTGGTGTGCTCCTCCTCCGATGCCGAGTATATCAAGATGTCATTAATAAAGACAACTACGAAGCGATCGAGGTAAGGCTAGAAGGTCCTGTTCATGAGCCCCATGAACACTGCTGGAGCATTGGTCACACCGAAGGGAATTACCAAGAACTCATAATGGCCATACCAACACCTGAAGGCTGTCTTCGGTACGTCCTCGTCTCGTACCCTGAGCTAGTGATTTCCTGATCTGAGGTCTATCTTCAAAAACCATTGATCTCCCTTCAGTTGGTCGAAGAGGTCATCAATCCTCGGGAGTGAATACTTGTTCTTCACGATCACCTGGTTTAGGCACCGATAGTCCACAAAAATTTTCAGACTCCCATTTGCCTTCTTGGAAAATAAAATTGGGGATGCCCATGGAGAAACACTGAGCCTTATGAACCCCTTCTTCTGCAAGTCCTCCAATTGTACCCGCAACTCACGAAGCTCCGCGGGAGCCATCCAATATGTTGGAGTAGATATCAGTGCCGTCCTGGGGTACATGTTGATGTAGAAGTCTACCTCTCTACGAGGAGGTAGTCTTAGTACATCATCAAGAAAGACATTAGCATACTGGTCCACCACTACAGGATAACTCGGACTCCTCGCATCAACTGCTCCGAGGGTAAGGCTAGCCAACTGATGAGTGACTGGATGCACCCTCCTTTGAGTAAGTCCATCCTATGCTCCCAAGGTTCCCTTCTCACTGGTGAAGGAAAACCTGGTCCCATCCTCGCGGACACACCGTACTTTGTGCCTAAAACAGTTGATCTGAGCATGGACTGTGGATAACCAGTCCATACCCAAGATGATGTTATAAGGCCTCAACGCTGCTACTAGGTGATCCTAGACGAAGCTATCACCTTCTAGAGTGAGCTCAAACTATCTGCACCACTGTGTAATCGTTTAATCTTCTCCCGTAGGAGTCACTAATCGTAAAGATCGATCCAATGACTCCGTCGGAATCTCCGAGCTCCGAATGAGTGTCGTGGAAATGAAAGTGTGACTAGAACCTGTGTCTATAAGAACTGCAGCTACGGTGGAATAAACACAGATCATACTTCTAATCATCTATGGAGCGCCGTGGTCATAGGCCTTAGCTGCCTGTAGCTGGGCTCACCCCTATCCATCTGCTCCCTATGGTCAGGGTGGACCACCTGAGGGTGGTGGTGGTAGGACCTCAAACTGTCATCAACCACCTACTGCATGACCTTCTCCCCTGCCACATCCGCCACCCTGTGGACCTCCTTACTTGAATCTCTGCCTCTGCCTCAGCGGTCCCTCGACCATCTGCTGATCGTCGGTATAGCGGGTCGGGCAGTCGCGAGCCAGGTGGCCCTGCCCACCGCACGTTAAGCACAATATGATTCCCTGCTGACCCCCTCTGCCTCATTAGCTCTGCAACTCTAACCCTACATCCTGTGGTCGTCGTTCGGAAGGTCTGGCCACCTTGGACCTTTGCGTCATTTGCCTACTGCCTCCTGCAGATGACTCGACTACCTGTCGTCTAGTGGTGGCTCTCACCGTCAGTGCCTTCTTAGCTAAGAAGCTCTCCACCAATAATGCTTGCTTGATCACTCCATCCTGCATCGGGATATTGAGTGATATCATCGATGCTCTGATATCCCGCCGGAGACCCTGCTCAAAGGTCCGGGCCCTGAAGAATGGGTCTCATACC
Organism: Viscum album; assembly: GCA_963277665.1. Classification (NCBI taxonomy): domain Eukaryota; kingdom Viridiplantae; phylum Streptophyta; class Magnoliopsida; order Santalales; family Viscaceae; genus Viscum; species Viscum album. Next base: position 1,687,447,576 of record OY728160.1, read on the forward strand.
ATATCGTTGGAGTAACACAAGAGGTCAGTGAATCTCACCGTGTATTGGGCTACTGTCAGGCTACCCTACTATAAGTGCAGGAGCTCCTGAATACGCACAGAGCATAGTGTCTCTTGAACGAACTCCACCCTGAAGAGGGTCTCAAAGTCTAACCAGGAAAGTGTCGCCTCCTCATGCGACTGGAGCATCAGGATCCACCATCTCCCTACTGTTCCTTGGAATAGGTTAGCAGCTAGGATCACCATCTGATTTTCTGGTGTCTCAACTAAACGAAACACCCGTGCCACAACCTCCAGTCAATCCTTAGTTGCCTGGGGATCTGTCTCGCCTTGAAACTTCAGAGGCCTCTATCTCCGGAACTTGTGAAATACGCTCAGTCAGCGTGCATAGTCTGCCAGTGGGGATTGTGGTAACTGCTTCCCTCTGAGTGGTGTTGTTGTTGGTACACCATTCGAAGGTGCCAACATAGTAAGAGGACCCTGCACCAAAGCCTCGTCACTCGATGGGCTGTCATCGTGAACTCTCTCTAGAATCCTAGATGGATGTCTACACAGAGGCATCCTGAAAAGAAATAGGTGAACCATGGTCAATAAGTTATACTTGGTGAGATGAATCAAAGAGATCAAAAAATAAAACATTTACAAAACACACACAATTAGTGTTTTCGTGCATCGAGTCAGAAATCAGAATTCAGGAACCTAGTGTATGGATACGTCGGCCGCCGCACCAACATTGGACTCCCCAAACTGAAAACCACACTCAAAAAACTTAACACTATTGCTCCACTAGAAAGATCAATGTCCTAGTTCTTCAGTAGAACCGACTCCTTTGATACCACTTTGTCATGACCTGTCCTTTGGGGCCTGCGCTGTGACTACCCCAAGCCTACCTTCTATAGGCTAGGAATTGGTGACTAGCACCAGAAAGGAGTATCCCTAAAATGGGAAGACATTTCCTTTAGACCTATACAAATACACTATCCAAGAACACAACAAGATGCAACCACGAAGTAAAACCACAATAGTAAAAGTGTGTAATGAAAGTAAAGGGGACAGAATAAAAGCCTAAATGAAGATACATCTATAACAGAAAACATTAAATAGCTCCTACGATTGTCCTTCAAGGATACTACCTGAAGGGTAGGTACAAATCATCTCCATAACTCTCCATGTCAACTGTCAGGTCCTAGATCCCCAATTCTTAGTCAAGGTTTTCCATCATCTGCACAAGACACAACAAGGTGTGGGTGAAGCCCGTGGAGGGGTGAGTATAACAATACCCAGTAGGGACCCTAAGACCCTCGAAGGTCTCTCAGAATTCCACAAAGGAAAGCCACAAAGCATGATCTCAATCACAAAGCACAAAGAAAAAGACTCAGCTCAAACCAGGTAAACAACTCAGAGAAACAGGAAAAGATGCTAATCCAAACAGGGTCACTATGTCGCTGATCCACAATGGGCTACTCTAAGGGTGATCCTCGTCGGGTCGCTATGATGCTGATCCACACATGGTCGCTATGATGCTGATCCACACAGAGTCCCAATGATGCGGATCCACACAGGTTCTCCATGATACCTGTCACATACATAACTTATTTTAAATGTATTTTTATTTTAATTTCCATTAATGATTTGTTTTTGGGCGTTTCCAAAGGTTTTATGGAGAATAGGTGAGTTTTCATGAATTGGGCCAAACCGTGAGCCCAATTCCAGATTTAAAAATAATTTTTTTTTATAACTTATTCATTTTTTAATATTTTTCACTCATTCCAACTCCTAAATGTCCTCCCCTGATATATTAACACAAAAATTAAAATTTGGAGCCTTTGGAAATCCAAAACCAAGGTGTATATGAGTTTTTATTTAAGGGATTGGGCCTTCCCGAAAGCCCAATTCCAGTTTTAAAAATAAAATTTGATTAATTAATAACTTATTCATTTTTAAGGATTTTTCGGTGATTCCAAGCCCCAAACGCGCCCCTTGAACCCAGTAGCGCGCCCAAGCTCTCTCTCCCCTCTTTGGAGCTTGATAGAATCGAGAAAATAGTCGAAACTTATCTGGATTTCAGAAATCGTCCATATTTTGGAGGGGTAAATTGATCCTTTCATAACTCCTTCTATTCTTAATCTTTTTCCCCAATTTCAATTCCTACATGACCTTATCATTATTTTTAGAATATCCATTAAATTTTTATCTGTTTTAAAATTCATATTCTGGTCGATTTTGGTTCGTTTTATTCAAGATGTTTCAAGTAAGTGTTTCTTTCCTTGATTTCTTCCCCTTCCTTAGGGTTTCTTTCACCCTTTCAATAAGTTCATCATGTCCAGAAATTGAGTTTAGAAACTAGGGTTTGATTTGGTGTCATTTTGGTCAAATATTGTGGTCTAGGGCTGGATTTATATTCCTTGAGGTGCGGCGGTGGTGCGGTTGATGTTTCTCACCATGTTTTGCGGGTTTCGTCATAAAAGGTAGGTGATTCCATGTGTAAACATTTCTAGATGAGTTAGTTTGCTTGAATTACTTATTATTCATGTTCCTAATATGCTGTGTATGGTGCGTGAACTGTTTATGTTGGATTTAGTAAATCATTTGTCTTTATAGTTTCATTTTAGCTTTAAATTTGGTGTTTTCATGTGCAACCCTTTGGGTATTTTTTGGGATTGTTTTATAACATATGAATTTTGTTCAATAAATCTTGTTTGGGATGAAAATTATGATTTTGTGGGGTATTGGTGTGCCACTAGGTATTAAAGAGGTTTTTTTAAGGGTTTAAGGTGTAAAACTTTATTGTACTTCTTGAAAGTGATTTTGAAAACGTGTGCGTTTCATGTGGATCATTTGTACTATTGTTTGAGGTGTTTGTATAACACATGTGGGTTTTTCAATAAATGTTTTTGGGGATTCCAATTCTGTTTTGAATTTGTATTGATGTGATTTTGTCCTTGAAATATGGTTTTGAAATGGGTTTTATTTGAAAAGCTTTGGTACACTATTTAGAATTGTTTTATGAAAGTTTTGAGTGGTTTAATGATTTATATAAGAGGTGAAACCATTTTGGAAAACTATTTTGGATTGTTTATACTTTCAAATGAACCATTTTAAATTTGAATAGTTCTATTATGTGATGTTTATCATATTTGTAGGGACTTCAGAAAATTGTTAAAGGATGTGTTGGATTCTGAAAGTTATGAAAAAAGTGTTGCGGGCTATTTTGGTGTGAGTTTGATTTCAAAATGAATTTGAATGAAAAGTTAAATTTGTGACTTGTGTGATGTTCATGGGGATTTTTGGATAATGTGTGATGTGGAAGTGATATTTTCATGTGAAAATTATATTTCTTGGCTTGTTGAACTTGTTTGAGCACAAAGGGAAAACCCGGGTATCTAGGTGGGTGGACGTGTACTAGTATGCTAGTGAATCCGTGGGGTTTGGCCTCAGTTTCACTTAGCAGGATTGGCGCTTACAACTCTAACTAAACTATGATGATGATGATTGGGGACTACTAGGTTATGGGTATGTTCCCTACTAGTGGCTCGTGCACGAGAACGGATAATTTTTGTGGTTACTCTCACCGAGATACGAGGTACCTGGGACCCACAGCTAGCTAGTGCCTAGGGGTTATTTCCTATTGGTTGTTCTCATTAGATCTTTTATACTTACCATCGGCATACGGTATATTTGGCTGGAAAAAATTAGTAGCTTTTGAATTTATTTTAAAAGTGTTGATTCTTTAAATTAGCCCACTTGAAAACTGTTTTTTTTAAGTTGCATCTTTTAGAAATTGTAACTAGAAATTACATGTTTTTGAAAACTTGCATGCTTTTCATCTTTGAATGTTTATCACAGGGAATCTCTTAGTGGTGGTATCCTACTGGGCATTGGCTCACACCATACTTACACCCTTGGGTGTAAGTAGACTTGGTTATTTTTGTTGTCGCAGGTTTGGGTATAACATTTGTGCCAACAGTTTGGGTTTTCACCGGTCATTCATGATGCGGTGTTGTGGGATGGCTTGAGGGAGGTGCCTCTTGACATGTGGAGGTTCTTGGGATATTTCATTTTGGTTTTTTACCTTTGGTATAGTCTTTTTGAGTTGTTTTATGCTATGTAATTCAGTTCTGAATTTTTTTAAAAGATTGTTTGGTTTGAAAAATCCAGATTCGTTTTATTGGATTCTTTTGTTGTTTTAAGATTATAAACTTGGGTAAATCATTCCCAATTCTCATTTTATGATACCTGGGCACTTGTGACAGCCCGTGGGGATCAGGAACGCCCTTCGGGTCTTGACATGGACCGGGTCAGGTGCCGATTTTGAAGGCGACCAGATTCAGTTCGTGAAAAAATGGTATCAGAGGAGGTTCAGGTTAACTCTTTGGGTCATGTTATTTGGGGAACAGTCGAGATAGTCTGGATTTAGGATTGTTGGGACATGGAATTCCAGTTATGGGTAGTGTGCCTGATCACCACACCTCATAATGGGATTCAAGTTTCCAAGAGAATTCGGGATTTATCTAAGTCCTTTGGTTTTCTTGGTTCGATAATGATTAAGGGGAAATGAAAAGAGAGTTGGGTTAATGGTCTCAGTGAGCTCGCAGGGTCTGGAAAGCCATGTGGAGCTGGGGATATTCCCTAGAACACTCTCTGTGATAGTGAAGTGATTAGAATATGGCCGCCAACTGTATGTCCAAGTCACCCACTGAAACTAGTTTCCTCTCGCATTGTCTTGTGTTCTTTAGTTTTGAAATCTTGGAACTTTGGTTTTAAACTGACTTGGTTTTAAGAAGTGTAATGTTTTTGTGAAATGATTTTCAAATAAATATGGAATTTTTTGATTTATGAAATGGTGGAACTGAATTTTCAGAATTTTTTTGAAATGGAAAATAGTATGCTTACACCTCTTTTGAAATCCGGAACCATATTGAAGTTGGTTTTCAAAAGTGTTTCCAATATAGTTTTCTAAACAATTAAAGGGTGTTTTAATGGGATGATATGTTTTGAAATTGATATGAATATCTTGAAAGTGAGTTCTTTTCAAAATGGTTGTGTCTTTATGAAAATTTTTGTAAGATGTGAATTGGGATTTTGATCTCATTGTTAGCAGTTTTGAGAAAAAGGTTGGGTTGGTTGACCATTTTGTTTTTGAAAAGTGGAAAGAATTTTTGTTTTAACCTTTGGTATTTCCGTGAGTGACCACATGCATGGGGTTATATGGGATGATGGATGGTTGATGGCATGACTGGATGAGTACTGGGATGGATATGAGGAGGGTGCCCAGTGTGGCACAAAAACATGCATGTGTGAGGCCCATGGGGTACCATTGGTGGATACGCTTACTGCTAAACCGTTTGTTTTCAAAGAATTGGTTTTAAAGAAAAACATTATGTCTTGATGAATAGTTTGGTGTGGTTTGTATTATGGGTTTTTGAAAATGTTGATATTGTGGGATGTTTTGAGTTCAAGAACCCCTTCTGTTTGAACTGTGTTTTGGGTTTGTGTTTGGTCGGTAAGCTGTGTTGTAGGGATGGTTAGTGGTCTCTTTTGAAATTTTTTTTGGGATGCCTTTATGGTGGTTCCCTTCATGTGTTTGGATCTGGTTTGTGTCATGTTTTGACCAATGGACCAGCTTGGTTGGGTCCTTGGGTTCTCTCATTGGATAAGGTACGCCCCCATTAAGGGTTAATGCACAACTGAAGTGCAACCCGTATTGTTTTGCCATTGGAAAATCCTCCAGTTGATCAATATAAGGAATATTTTATCGATCATTGTCGATTGAGTCTACACCCATTCATTTCATTGATTTGTGGATCCTCTTGTAGTGGTATAGTGCTTGTGGAAGGTTGAAAGAGACCTTAGTTTCTTAAGTTTCCTGATTCATCGAAGGTGGAAGTGTTTTTTCGTTGTTAGTGTGGATGAGTGTCTTGATGGTGTCTAAGAGGGCCTCTGGGTTCTTTATAGTTTCTTTGAAGAAAGAGTTATTATTAAACCACTAATTTTGAGATTTTGGTCATGATAGGATATTGTGTCCACTTTTTGGACTTTTCTGTTGTTTAGGGACTTTGAATATGGTCTCGTTCCATGTATTGTTTCTATCAATCTCAAGGGTCATGTTCAGTGAAGCATTGTGATGTTGTGTGCTCTTTTGACTATAAAGGTGAAGGTCACACAATCCTCTGAGGTTCTATGTTATGTTGGGAGTATGAATACCTTGGGAAAAACATCAAATCCTCTACCTTAGAGGAAGGTGTTTATACGTGTCCTTCCCTTCTATTGTTTCTCACCCAAAGAAACAAGGTGCGATGTGTGTGCATCTTATGATCCCTTGTTTCAGTGAAATGTCTGGTTTTGGTAAAGTGGGTTATGGAGTGTGTTATGTCTTGATGAACCCATCGGGGTATGCGGTGTAGCTGTTTGTGGCATCAAAAGAAGAAGTTCCACATAGGGGTTTCAACAGCCTAACTGCGTGGCCGAAGATGCTTCAATATTTTGAGCTCCAGCCATAGGTCCCGGAGAGAAGCTGGCGCGTAGTCAGGGGAAACCCCAGTGTCGTTTAAACCCTTGTACAAAGTCCTATCCTCAGTATAAAAGATAGGAAGAGTTTAAACCTATGGTGTCATCATATTTCTTCTGTTGTTTCCATTCGGTGGAAATAGTTGGAGGGTCTTGTACCCATGTCATCACACAATGTTATTCCCCCCCCCTTTGGTTTCCATTGAGTCTTTGGAGAATAGTTGGAAATTTGGCCAGACAAGTTGAGCACACAGTTTTCACATGGTTAGTTCTAACCGTGAACAAAAAAATAACCATGCATATATAAGGATCCACATAGTATCGCACAATTTTCCAAACTGTGCAGACTAACCGTGCAACCATCCCAACTCCTTAATTTTGGGGTCTTTTCGTGTCGGCCCATGCCGGTCGGTTAAGATGATTTGTTCTTGTGGTGGGAAGACCCACCATGGGTATCATGCATGTTATTTTGTAAATTTCTAATGGATGTATACCCATTGTACTAGGGAGTCTGTTTGGGCCTCCCCCTATTAGTGTCTTGATTCTGTCTCGGGAAAAAATTTAAGTTGTCTCTTATGGTGGAGATCCCATTTGTGTCTCTTCATACGATTAACTTATATTTTTCCTTGGACTTGTCTGGGAAGTAGGTATTATCATTTAGAGATATCTAACTACCTACATCTTTCTTGGGTAAACATTGATATTGGAGAGTTCCCAATGGTTTAGTTATAGTAGGGTACGTGTAAACTTGTTCAATGTTGTTGTTTATTTAGGTAAATTGATTGAGTATTGTTTAGATTGTGTTTGAGGAGTTTTCATTTGGGATAAAGCCTGAATGTGCTTGATTGTTTCAGGAAAGTGGTGTAAGTTAGGTTTGTGAGAGTATTCCTTCCTTCATTTATCACTGGAGGTGTTTTGGCCTTTGGGAGAGAAACCTGACAAGTGAGTACCTCTTGGTTTCTCAGTTGGGTTTGGTTGTTTCTTTGACCTTACTGTGACTTTCCGGGGCGGAAAGTTTTCATGGTGGGGAGAATTGTCACATAAATAGCTTATTTTAAATGTATTTTTATTTTAATTTCCATTAATTCTTTGTTTTTGGGGGTTTTCAAAGGATTTATGGAGAATAGGTGAGTTTTCATGAATTGGGCCAAACCGTGAGCCCAATTCCAGATTTAAAAATAAAATTTGTTTCTTTTATAACTTATTCATTTTTTAATATTTTTCACTCATTCCAACTCCTAAATGTCCTCCCCTGATATATTAACACCAAAATTAAAATTTGGAGCCTTTGGAAATCCAAAACCAAGGTGTATATGGGTTTTTATTTAAGGGATTGAGCCTGCGCGAAAGCCAAATTCCAGTTTTAAAAATAAAATTTGATTAATTAATAACTTATTCATTTTTAAGGCTTTTTAGGTGATTCTAAGCCTCAAAAGCGACCCTTGAACCCAGTAGCGCGCCCAAGCTCTCTCTCCCCTCTTTGGAGCTCGATAGAATCAAGAAAATAGTCTAAACTTATCTGGATTTCAGAAATCATCCAGATTTTGGAGGGGTAAATTGATCCTTTCATAACTCCTTCTATTCTTAATATTTTTCCCCAATTCCAATTCCTACATGACCTTATCATTATTTTTAGAATATCAATTAAATTTTTATCTATTTTAAAATTCATATTCTGGTCTATTTTGGTTCGTTTTATTCAATATGTTTCAAGTGTTTCTTTCCTTGATTTCTTCCCCTTCCTTAGGGTTTCTTTCACCCTTTCAATAAGTTCATCATGTCCAGAAATTGAGGTTAGAAACTAGGGTTTGATTTTCTGTCATTTTGGTCAAATATTGTGGTCTATGGCTGGATTTATATTCCTTGAGGTGCGGCGGTGGTGCGGTTGATGTTTCGCACCATGTTTTGAGGGTTTCGTCATAAAAGGTAGGTGATTCCATGTGTAAACATTTCTAGATGAGTTAGTTTGCTTGAATTACTTATTATTCATGTTACTAATATGCTGTGTATGGTACGTGAACTATTTATGTTGGATTTAGTAAAGAATTTGTCTTTATAGTTTCATTTTAGCTTTAAATTTGGTGTTTTCATGTGCAACCCTTTGGGTATTTTTTGGGATTGTTTTATAACATATGAATTTTGTTCAATAAATATTGTTTGGGATGAAAATTCTGATTTGGTGGGGTATTGGTGTGCCACTAGGTCTTAAAGAGGTTTTTTTAAGGGTTTAAGGTGTCAAACTTTATTGTACTTCTTGAAAGTGATTTTGAAAACGTGTGCGTTTCATGTGGATCATTTGTACTATTGTTTGAGGTGTTTGTATAACACATGTGAGTTTTTTAATAAATGTTTTTGGGGCTTCCAATTCTATTTTGAATTTTTATTGATGTGATTTTGTCCTTGAAATATGGTTTTGAAATGGTTTTTATTTGAAAAGCTTTGGTACACTATTTAGAATTGTTTTATGAAAGTTTTGAGTGGTTTAATGATTTATGTAAGAGGTGAAACCATTTTGGAAAACTGTTTTGGATTGTTTATACTTTAAAATGAACCATTTTAAATGTGAATAGTTCTGTTATGTGATGTTTATCATATTTGTAGGGACTTCATACAATTGTTAAAGGATGTGTTGGATTGTGAAAGTTATGAAAAAAGTGTTGTGGGCTATTTTGGTGTGAGTTTGATTTCAAAAATGAATTTGAATGAGAAGTTAAATTTGTGACTTGTGTGATGTTCATGGGGCTGTTTGGATAATGTGTGATGTGGAAGTGATATTTGCATGTGAAAATTATATTTCTTGGCTTGTTGAACTTGTTTGGGCACAAAGGGAAAACCCGGGTATCTAGGTGGGTGGACGTGTACTAGTATGCTAGTGAATCCGTGGGGTTTGGCCTCAGTTTCACTTAGCAGGATTGACGCTTACAACTCTAACTAAACTATTATGATGATGATTGGGGACCACTAGGTTATGGGTATGTTCCCTACTAGTGGCTCGTGCACGAGAACGAATAATTTTTGTGGTTACTCTCTCCGAGATACGAGGTACCTGGGACCCATAGCTAGCTAGTGCCTAGGGGTTATTTCCTATTGGTTGTGCTCATTAGATCTTTTATTCTTACCATCGGCATATGGTATTTTTGGCTGAAAAAATTAGTAGCTTTTGAATTTATTTTAAAAGTGTTGATTCTTTAAATTAGCCCACTTGAAAACTGTTTTTTTTAAGTTGCATCTTTTAGAAATTGTAACTAGAAATTACATGTTTTTGAAAACTTGCATGATTTTCATCTTTAAATGTTTATCACAGGGAATATCTTAGTGGTGGTATCCTACTAGGCATTGGCTCACACCCTACTTACACCCTTGGGTGTAAGTAGACTTGGTTATTTTTGTTGTCGCAGGTTTGGGTATAACATTTGTGCTAACAGTTTGGGTTTTCACCGGTCATTCATGATGTGGTGTTGTGGGATGGCTTGAGGGAGGTTCCTCTTGCCATGTGGAGGTTATTGGGATATTTGATTTTGGTTTTGTACCTTTGGTATAGTATTTTTGAGTTGTTTTATGCTATGTAATTCAGTTCTGAATTTTTTTAAAAGATTGTTTGGTTTGAAAAATCCAGATTCGTTTTATTGGATTCTTTTGTTGTTTTAAGATTATAAACTCAGGTAAATCATTCCCAATTCTCATTTTATGATACCCGAGCACTTGTTCCAGCCCGTGGGGATCGGGAACGCCCTTAGGGTCTTTCCATGGACCGGGTCGGGTGCCGATTTTGAAGGCGACCAGATTCGGTTCGTGACAATACTGATCCACACAAGGTCACTATGATGCTGATCCACACAGGGTTGCTATGATGCTGATCCACACAGGGTCGCTATGATGCTGCTCCACACAGGGTCGCTATGATGCAGATCCACACAAGGTCACTATGATGCTGATCCACACAGGGTTGCTATGAATGATGATCCACACAGGGTCACTATAATGTTGATCCACACAGGGTCGTTATGAATAGTGATCCACATAGGGTCGTTATGATGTTGATCCACACAAGGTCGCTATGATACTGATCCACACATGGTCACTATGATGTTGACAGCCAACCACAAGATTCCCTACACCCAGTGCATTTGAGTTCTGTAGTATTTTATCCTCTGGATATCGGTCGTTCCTCAACTGCCACAAAGTTCCATAAAGTAGTAACCCAAAGGACCTTCATGTCGTAAGGGTTCCAATGAAATAGACGGCACGCCAATCGGATGCCCGGTCTGTGAGTTATAGAAATTTTAGTGCCGAGGTCCCGATTGGATTCAGATTCGATCCAACTCGGTCGTACTCCAACTTTCTCCAAAACCTAGGTGGAGTATCTCAAAAGGACCATCTCACTCCAAGAATCCCAACACCATAGATGGTTCGTCAAACGAATTTCCGGTTCATAAGATATAGCCTTTTAAGCGTAACTGGGATCGAGAGTGGTCCGGGTCGACCCGACACGGTACAGGTCCGGCCTGGGACGGGCCCAGCTCGCTGGGCCATGAACCGGCCTGGCGCTCCCTGGTAGGGCTGGGCCACGATGGGCTTGGCCCGCTGGGCCGCAGACCGGCCCGAACCGCCCCAGCTAGGCTAGGCCGCGACGACTCGGCCCACCGGCTGGTGCGACCCATGCGAGGATCGTGCGGTCCGTCTCCTGAACGGCTCAAAGAGCCATTCATACCTTAATTGGTTGCACCAGGTGGCACCGCCTGGTTGTCCGCAGGACCCACAGGGAGTGGGTCCCCTCCCTTCACCGTGACTTCAAAGCCACAACCTGCCTCCCCACGGCGTGCGACGACACGCAGCTTCCCACCTCCACGAACGACTGAGAGCTAGCCGCCTGTCCGTCTGCCATGGCACCGCCCTCTTCCGTGGCTGGCGAGCACTGGCCGCCGACATCGCCACCAGTGCCAGTCGCCGGTGCTGCGCCGGCGGAACTTCCGCAGGCAATTGGGTGATCTCCGGTGGTCTATTTTCCATTCCTCTCACGCCTATGAGCCTCCCAGGATTCCACCGTCACTGTGTGGCTCTCAGATTCAAGGTTCCGTCAAATTTTTAGATTCTTCCCCTGAAGAACGCAATAAGAATGAAGTAGTGGAGGGTCCTGACCTTGTTCGTTTGGCCCGCGCCCTCCGCGTTAACATCATAACAAGCGGTAGCAATTTAATTCATCAATGATAGACTTTAATAAACCCCTACCTCGTGAACCAATGGATGAGGTCACAGTTGCGGAGGGTGAAGAGTCCTCGTTCGTTGAAGTTGAATATGTTCATCGATCCCGGATCGATCCCTCCAACAACGTCCAAGCTTCCATTCCTCGTCGGTGGAAGACGCCGCGTCACTTCATCAGAGGTTCCTCCCTTCCTTCTCAAAAACCAAACCCTGAGCCCCTCTTAAATAGACAGAAAAAAAACCATATTTCACAACATTAATATGGTTCATTTATGAACCACATTTAATGTTTCAACATCGTGGTTACAAAAACCAAGAGTCAAGACATTAATGTATTGACAACTCAGTGGTCCCGCCGCTACCGCTCAACTGCTGGAGAGAAATAAAATAACATTTTCATGTTATTTTATTATTCTTTTAAAAGTCCGAAAAATTATCTTTTTCTCCTGACCTACTGCGGTCGAAATGAATCCTTTCTTAAGCGAATCCTGGCACTACGGATTCAACGGTGTCCTCAGATTTCAATTCCGAGCACTGGTTCATTTTTTGAAAACTCGTAATAATCCAAATTAATTTTTTAAAAAAATTACATGGAATTTCCAGGTCTTTACAAAGCTCCAGGTTATAACCACCATATTTCGATACTTAACACCCTTTCCCTCATGAAGGACTAACCAAACTTGAGCTCACACTAGCATCAAGAACCTGACACAGTTTCCAACTCACCACACCCTAGCATTCCTAAGAATTCCAATCACCATCATCACCCACCTTGATCATCAAAAACCTACCAAAGAGGATGCATACTCACCTTCCGTGCATGAACTAAAGATATACTGGATTTTCCTCAAAATCCCAACTCAAACCTAAAACACACCTGTCATTCCCAAAGAAACGTATTGAACACAGCTTGAAACCTTCCACATCCACATTGTTCACTAACCCCAGTCAGAATACCCTTGGATGACTCATCCAAAAAACGCCTGGATCCAACTACCGGTCTGTTTCCACCACACCTAATCATGATTCCCTCACACCCAGAGGGATTTCACAACCACCCAAACATACCCACTAGTTTCATATTTGAACTACTTTCCAGAACCACCTCAAGCCTAAAGCTATCACTTGGCTTGATCATCCACCACAAACGGTCCTTATTTGCATTCCCCACAGAATCTAAGCACACACCTCAAGGTTTATCTATTGGCATCACGATGCCACTACAACCGTTACTTTTCCAATTATACATATCCATGACACTTTCATCATGAGGGTCATATCTCTATGTCTGACATGCCATTCCCCACCATAGGAGTGTTTTTTTCATCACCTCACCGAAGAACTCCAACCACTACGACCCATGTTCCAATCATATCCAACCTAAAAATTGGACGTAGAAATCTCTACCTCACCTGAGCGACCAAACAAAACATTCAACTATCACCTGCTCTTATCATTAGAGAATGTTACCCATGGTATCTGCTGATGTTTAGTCCATCTCGGGGACCCCACCCGAAACCGGTCGATGGTGCACTTCCCACCATATGAATCCACATCCACCACCCCATAAGTGTAACCTCTAAGAGGCCCCATATCATATCAAAATAAATCAGGGTAGCTAGGAATATAGATATTACCCTCTTAACATACCTAAGATGTTTTCAAGATGTTGGTCATGATCATCACTACTAAGAGTATGATGAGATTTCATCTAAGAATACCACCACTACTCACCCATCTACTATGTCACCCCTATCAGTAGGGACACACCAAAACATTAAAAGTCTTGTGCATCCCTACCCACAAGAATCTCATTATAACCACATCATTCCTTAGCCTAATCACAACTACTTTCCCTACATTAGCATCTTAAGTGTATGCTCTCATAATTTCTGATCCTCAAACCAAATGACACATCACATCACCATGTGATCATGCCCCCAAGATTCCATTAACATTTTACTATCACACTCACTCTTGTGTGACCCCACCAAAAATCCTGATTTCAACTCTAATGAGTCAAACTGCACAAAACCTTGTCTCACAAGGCCTATCCATTGGCCATGCCTACCCGCATGCCCATCTCACCCACCGTAGAGCCCCCTTATTGCTTTCCAAAACCAAAAGAAACTCATCGAACCAAAACCACTTGCTTGATCCCTCAAAACCCGAGCACCGTTCCAAAAATTTTACTAAGACCATTTACGCTCTTACTGCATTCTTAAAGCATTAACACTCCAACCAACTTTTCACCTCAAAAATCTAGGCAACTATATGTGCCCCATTCCAAAAACAAACTCACACGCATGATCTCCACCCAAAGAAAACTCACGCACATGAAGCCACATTTCCTTGAGAACCTCTTATGATCCTAATCCAAATTATAACTACCAGGCACACCCATCTACACATCCATTACCTAGGATAGACACCCAAGCATGGAAACCCCTCTAGAAACCAACCACAAGGCTAAACCATTAACAATCAAGTTATCTTTCTCAAAACCAAAGGTATCCTACATGCCAGAAACCCCATACTAGGCTTCACCCTTCATGAACCATTGTCAGAAGTCTGAAACATCCATATATTCCCCTCACCCCCAAAGCACACATAACTTGGTAAACCCCTCTCATGGGTCACCTCTAAAAGCCACATGACACTAACTCCATGAACTGGAGTGACATCAAAAGGTCACTAGATCTGACCACTCAAGGTATATGCCAACTCATTGAAGACCACTACTCATGGGGCATTAACATGCGCCTGTCTCATCGTCACATGATATCAGTAAAACAAAACACCCTATCTAGGGTCCCACTCCACAAAGGTATCATATACCAACCAACTTACCACAACTAGGGAGTCTGTCCTCTTCGAGAATCTACACATCATACCACCCCTAGAGGACCTAAACATACCACCAACCTTGCACCAAAACCGTACATAAAGGTTAAAAAAATACACACTTATACCACACTGACTCACTAGGGTTTCTGCGTCAACCATGTATAAGGACCACAACAACTTCCCACTTGATGAGCATCTCACCTTAGATCCACATAACCTTACACTAGAAAGAAATCCATAAAATCACACACTAGATGGCCTATAACATGTGGATCCTATGTGCCTATCACGATGCATGAGACGCCTATTTCCTTTACAGGATAAGAGTCAAAACCAAATCACATGTCTCTTTTAAATAATCCAAGATCTATAAATCCATCATAAGTCATCACATCCAAACAACACATGTGTCGATAAAAGTGAAAATTATATACAACCATAACATCACAAACTAGAACAATAATCCTAGCTCTTGGTAACCCAGACTTCCTATCGGAACAAGCCTTTGTGATGAACTGGCCTAGTATCCATCTCAAGATCCGACACATTCATATATCTCTAATATACCAAACCCTAAATAGTAAAATAAAAAGAAAATAAACTATTATGATACCACTTTGTAACATCCCTACCCGGGTTCCACTAAACTAGTGCTCCGAGATGATTCTCCACAAGACCTCAAGCGTGAATCCTCACATGCCATAGGTTATTGACTAGGAGCGGGGGTCTAAAATGGAACAGTAAGGAGACTATACCCCCATACCAGAGTGCACAACCAGAAGAAAATAAACAAATATAATACACATCAGAGTATGTAGAAAGAATAAATATACTGAACTAAAACATGTTGTAATAAAATGATATGCACTAAGAGACCAAACATCCATGTCATACATACAACCAACCACCCACTAGGCTGGTTACTAAACATACCAAAATAAAAGAAAATACAAAAGGTCTCCAAATCATCATTGATTAAAACCCATCTAGTAACTTAATACCTCTTGATAAATCCTTCCCGACCAAGCCATACTCAACATGGACCCAAACCCAACCTTGTTCTTTCAATAAACATGTGAGAGATTCTCGGGTACCCAAGTGCAATGGAGGACTGAGCAAGGTGTGAGTAAAAATAAGTAGACCACTGACAACAATGTCTAAATTAAATACCAGTTAGTACAACCGTGTATGTAGATATATGAATAAAATATAGACAATCAGGTAAATAAAAAAAGTTTCATTATTTAACCAGGTTTGATTGTTCACTTTTATTCTTTGTTCAAAAAATTATCCATTTCCATAAAATATCCTCATGCCAAGCCAGTCATTTGAGCCATACATCATAGGGGTCATTGGTTGGAAATCAAGGAGCCTCAGTCCAAGAATTCAACTAGGATTCGATACCTCATGTACAACCATCCCAACCACTAGGTCACAAGTAGGAAAACACGAAGCATTAGTCTATGAATCCAACTGGGACTTGGAATTCCATGTCTGACCACCCCAACCTTTAGGTCACAAGTGGATAAACATTAATAATATGTCCATGAATACAATCTGGACTTGGAACCTCATGTTTGACCATCCCAAACATGATATGGAACACCATGTCCATACCCTTGGGTTTAGGATCATCAGTCCTTTCCTAAAAAAACTACAGTGAACTGGGGCCCCTGGAGAATCAGTTTATCCCACCCAAAACCAGGGTGTGGAGTGTTAATTGAACATCCCAAAACCATTAGTCAATAGTTGAAAAACATGGAGCATTAGTTCATGAATCCAACTAGGATTCGACACATCTTGTTTGACCATCCCCAAATCTATTATCCATTTAAAACCATTCCATTAAACATTCCCATAATCCATGAATTTCATCACATTAAACCAAATTCACCATTAAACCATTTTACCTTTTAAACAAATACATATTCTTAAGAGTTTTTCAAAACAATTAACAATCAAACACACCCCCTTTTCCCATTTCCATTTCCTTTCTAAATCACAACACATATAATGTCCCCAAAGGACCTTTAAATCAACACACAGAACAATATATAATCTAACCCCTTTTTACATGTTATAAAACACCAAAAAAACATCATTATCAACATTTGTAATCCAACATCAAAGTGTGGTTCTTCCTCATTGAAAAAAAACAAGGTCAATAACCTCATTCCCCATGTAAACCATTTAAAGAGTAACCACACACCCATTTCAAATCAATATTTTAAATCCATTTAAGACCCATTTAAAATAACCTTGATCAGAACACCTCATTTCAAAAAAAGAATAATTTCAAAACATATTTTCCCACCTTTTATCCAAAACTAGTCAAAACCTAGATAACATAATTAAACTATTTCAAAAAGCCTCATAGACATTTCATAAACACTTAACACACAAAAAATTCTACTTCCAATGGTTGGAACCCCTGTGGGTGGCCATAGGTCTGGTCTCACATCACCATAGATCCAACATGATCTGTAGAAGGTCTAAGGTATCAATAAGAGGACAAAAATAATTTCTTAAATCAAAGGGGTAAGTATATCACACATGGGATCTAAGGAACACACTAAAATTCACATATAAAATAATTTTTATGACTATGGGTAAAGCTAGTAGACCAAATGCCTCATTAGACAAGCCTTCCAAAACCTTTCACAAGAATAATGACCTTGACAAGGTCTGTTGAAGTCTTTTCCCAACTCCTCAACACCCAAACGAGTTTATATCGATCACCCAGTACTTATCTATATACCAAACAATGAAAACTAATTAATTAACCAAAACCCAACTTGGAATAATGTTTGAAAACTCACAGGATTCCCACATCTTGTTGAAACTCTTAGATTCCACCTTGGGAGGTCCACAATGGATCCCCAACACCATCCTTGGGAAAATCCCAAAGAGGTGATACCAAATCAATAAATAATTAAATTAAAACATTATGAAAAGCCTAAGAAAATTTAATATGGTCACATTACTTAATGAAACACCACACAACAACATGTGGAATCCCTCTCAGGATCTCCTTTACCCAAGATGACCAAAATCCCCATCATCCTTGATCGTTTACACCATGATTTGGTGGAATCAAAACCAAATCCCTAAAATCACACATCAAAAATTAGAATTAACCAAATGAAAGAAGAAAGGGAAGGATGATGAAGATAAATCTCACCATAAATTCCAAAGAAACACCACCAAATCACCTCCCTAGAGAGGCTTGAAGAAGGGAGGAAGGGAGGATAACCCTCCTATGGTTCATGTGAACAAGAGGGAGAGAAAGGGGAGGTGTGACTAAAAATCATAGAGGTAAAAAATAATAAAATACCATTTTTAATGAAATTATGGACAACCACACGGTTTGATCACATGGTTTTCCAAACTATGTGCCAACCATGTAGTTGGATCTATTCAAGGACAACCCTATCACATGGTTTGGCCACATAGTTGGCCAAACCGTGCACCAATTGTGAACACCCCTACTACCCAAAACTCACACCCCACATGGTTAGGTTTCATGGTTTGAAAAACCATGCGACAACCTTGATTTCATCATTTTTACCCACCTGCAGCAATGCACACAGTTTTTCTATCACTGTGCATAGTCCATGAACCATGTCTTAGACCCTCCTTTACCTCACAAGGTTAATCCTTTATTCCTTACATGGTTTACCCAAAAACATTATCTAACCATGAAAAACAACTGTTCCCAGTTCAAATTGAACTAAAAAATCCTGAGCATTAAGGTGTCACATGATTTCTCCTAAACCATGCACACCAAACCATGCACCCTTACCAGAAAACCCCCAAAACTTGAAAAACTTAACCCAAAAACTGAAAATATCATATAAAAATCCAATATAACTCATGATAACCATTCATAATCCCCAAAAAATAATTTTAGTCATTCTATATCTCAAAATATCATTCTAGGTCTTAACTCAAGATTTGACCTGTCCAGTAATGAAAATTCAAATTACTTTAGAAATTATTGGTACATCTGGACGTGGGATATTACAAACACCACAAAGAAGGCCCTATATCAAATGATCTAATAAAGAAGACAAATAACTATGCAACTAAACATATAGTAAGTCCACTATGCTATAGTGAATGGTGTCTAAAGGTCTACATGACTATAGTGCTATGACCACTCAAGTACAATAAGCTATCGTGGATGGTGGAAATAAGTTCACAAAGCTACAATATCAATGTATCCAAAGTCCAAGATTTTTTATTAGTCATACCAAAGTATGCAATCCTTTATTTACCTATCAGTGTCAGCTGGTCAGATATTCTATAGTCATCTAGAGTTGCTATAGTCCCACAAAATTTGGACTGGTGGCCTTAGACCCCCATACCCCGAGAGCAGGGGTGCATTTCCCCCTATAACCCCCAAAAAGATCACCGTAGAGCTTGAACTATGAGATTTATGGTATAGTGTGTAGTATGGGCTGAAAGTATTCAGCTAAAAATCATCCAAATGGATTGGTCTATACCAATCCAATAAAGTTTTCACAACTTAGATATCATATTCAAATACAACTAATTGCACTAGGATTGGACCTCATTTTATATCAATCCAAGGACAGTTCTTGGAACCCAAAATTTTTATCAAATATTTATCTATTTATGAAACATTTCATAAATGTTTCAAATGTTACAACTCATTGTAACTCACTATTTAATCCTTCTATTTATTGTTTAATGTCTAAAAATTCATTTAGACATTCAAACTTCTCTGAACATCATCATATTATATTCTATACTAATTATTATAATTTATAGTGGGATAAACAATAAGAAAAAATGAGAAACATGTGTTATCAAATAACTCATGTACTATCATGCACTAAACCCTGATGTAGTGAACTTCACTACATCATGGTTTTCACTAGCACAAACCATGATGTGGTTTACACCACCATTCTATGGTTTGAATTTAGTGCATTTTTGAATTATCACTCACTTATTCTAAATCCTTATAAACATTATGCACTTTCACATTATGTCACATTATATGTGACTGTTGTATGTGCAATAAAACGTGCACCACCACATTGTGGTGGTATGTGTGCATGATGTGGTTGAAACCCTCAATGTTTTCATTTCTCATGCATACAATGCATGAATCTACCATATATTTCCTATTGTTTTTTCATCTGGATTAAATTATTTACATTAAGAATGTTGAATGAATTTATCAATAAGGTTCATATCATGGGTATTATTTGATAATACCCAAGCATAACAGACACGTTATTCATTTATGAAGAAGTGTTGAATATCACCTATAAAAGGAGAAATGGCTATTTTTATTGTGTAGTGTGGGTTTGAGTGTGTTATTTTGGAGGTGATTGTGATCATCAGTTTCAAGAAACTGTTATAGATGTTTTTTATTCCTAAGCCTAGTTAATCTTTCATAGAGAAGGTACTAGCACCCCTTCAAGAGTTTTAGGTGTCCTCTAATAGAGATTGGGATCTAGCGGCCGGTGTATCACCCTCATATGTGGGAGACATTGGTAAACTACTTTAGTGATATTCATCAAGAATTATTCTTCAAAAGGAAAGATGGATGCCACTTATGAACACAAGTTCCAAGTATGCTATGTTTTATGATATTTTAGAAGTATGCTTTTGTGAAGATATATCATCTTGTTTTTGGGTTTTCTTCTGCTTCCAATGATCATATGATGATCCTATGAAACCCATCAGTGGTATCAAAGTAAGTTTTTTCAAGGGATCATCATGTTTAATCTACTATTTTTCAAAGAATCTTGTATCATAAAATGAAACGATGGTTACCTTTATATAGACACCCACACACCTTGTGTAAAGGTGCAATTGGTTTACCATTACGCCACAGAGGGTTATGCATAAAGGTTAAAACATATTACCTTATGTATAAGGGTATACATAAAGGTTATAGAATTATACCTTCACACAAATGGGTTTTTATAAAGGTAATCACATGTACCTTTACATAGAAGATTTTGTGATATAGTATACTCTTACATAGAATGCATTATGTATAGGTTAGATAATTTTACTTTCACACAAATGGGTCAGCGTAAAGGTGATGTCATTTACCTTTATGTAGATGGATTTGTGTAAAGGTAATTATATTCCACCTTTATGCAGAATATATCATTCTTCCTTTACGTAAAGTAATCAAAATTCCACCTTTACACAAAATTTCACCATTCTATGTAAAAGTAATCCATCCAATGGCCCGAAGGCCTTCATTTTTTATTGATTTTTTATAATACACCTTTCAAGGGGTGAGGTGGAACTCTTATAAGGCCCGTAGGTGTAAGTATTACATGGCCCGTAGGCCTTAGAGGAATTCATTTTCCCGTAGGCTTCAAACATTACATACAACCCAGACTAACTACTTGGAACTGCTCCTCCCCAGCATCTTCATCGTGAAATTAGATCTCCACCTTCGCATGGATGTTTGGCTAGGAATTACCATGCATGAACAGGCTTGTCCTGATGGCAGGTGCCATACCTTCTCATTCTTGAAATCCATTTATATTCTGCTATGGTGAAAGATCCATTATCATCCTCCTTGTAGAGCTTGTTCCTCGTAGGTTGTCTGGTTTTTATCTGCACTTAAGGTGGCCCGAAGGCCTTGAGTTGGCCCGAAGGCCTTACTAACCTAAAGGCCTGGGTGGCCTGAAGGCCTTAAAGGACTCGGGGACCAAATCGGTGGTCTGAAGGCCCAAAATAGGGCATATTCCCGTTTTCCACAGTACCAAACAGTACCTGCTACAGTACTGCTATAGTACTGCAACAGTACTGCAACGGTACTGTAATGACACTGATACAGTACATCAACAGTACTGCTACAGTACCCCCCAGAAATAATGTCTCAGCCTGGATTTGATCCCGGGTCTCCCTAATGCACTTACGGAGTCCTTACCAACCAGGCTAAGGCTCATGTGCGTAATCAAAGACTACATTTATGCAAGAAAATGTTCTTTCTCAAGGGTAATAGAAAAGTTAATTATTGTTAAAAATTGATTATTATTTATAAAATATTTATAAATAATAAATGTTAGGCATTATAAAATTTGATTTTACATTCCTATATTAAATATGAAAAGGTTCATATTTGTTTTATGTGTTTTAATAAATAAATAAATTATTTATTTATTACGAAAATTCAATTATGAATTAAATTATATTATTTATATCTTGTTTATAAATAATGGAAATGATATTTTTCAAATTTTTACAAAGTGTATAAATGTGTTTATATCTAAAATTATAGAATAACCATAATGTTTAGCTTAATTATAATTTTTTTATAATAAAATTCTATTTATAAAAAGGTTTATAAATTGTCCTCATATTTAAATTTATGAAATGTTCATTTATTTGATTGTTATTCCTTACTTTATTTATATATATAAAATTATTTTTATTATGAATATTATGTATGAAAAATTTATGTGATAAATTTCTTCTAGGAGATAGATCCCTACATTACATGCTAGGTAAGACTCTATATGATTTAGTCTTCATCTACCTTGAACTTGGTTTGTTAATGAATTTATTAGCTTAAATTTATTTTTTTGGGAATAGTTTATGCATATTAGGTTTTAGAATTATCATGAATTGGATTATATCTTGAGTAAAGTCTTCCTAGGAAGAGGGACTTTGGGACAAACTACCCACCAACTTGAAGTCTTATTCTTTGTTCTAGAAAGTTGAGAGATCAGATATTTTTTGATCTAGGATTAATCATATAGATATTATCAATATCATATAGTTCTAAACCTTTACTTGAAGAGTCCATGTACCTTATGTACATGATAGATTCAGATATGAATGAATTTTTTTGGATTCTATTTTTGGGTGAGTAATATATAATTTCGGTTGTGTAAATGGTTAAACATTAATGTGGCATGAACAAGTTAATTTTGTGGATGAAATAGGCATTCATAAACTAAATTTCTATAATCATGCATACATAAAAGGAATAAAACATGAAAAAATAAATATTACATAGGATGTAATAGTTATGAACTTAACATGAATACTTTGTATATTAAGTTGGTGAGACTTTGAAATAAAACCCCTTAAATACTAAGTGTGAGATTCGTTCCAAAGTGACACTTATCAAGAAATTGATCATACAACCATGTGGTTTCATGCCAAAGTGGGGTTCCCCTGGATTATCTTTCATTAGGAAATCAAGTAATGAGTAACTCTTTATTATCCAACTAGGTAGTTTCATTATAAAGGGGGGGGGGTCCCTTGGATTGTCATGTGCTAACTCATTTTTGACATTTTCTTTGGGTTACACTAGCTGGGAAACCCAATGGTTGGGATACTAGAGGAATTGAGGTGAGTTTATCTATATGATGGATTGGGTAAAGAGTTACCCACTCAAATATTACTGAATCATAACTATTATGGTTGGGATGAATCCATACCAAAATAACTAAAGTGATGAGTTTTAGGACATAGTAGAGTCATTTCTTAGTAAAAAATGAATCCTGAAAAACTAAATGGAAATAATGAATGAGGACATTATTTTAGTGGGAGAACTTTCATTAAAATACCTCTATAAAACATGATCCCCACCCAATAACATTTCCTTATTATAGATTATGACATACTTCATGATAATACTATTACGATCATTAATAGTTATGACCTCTAAAATTGTAAAAAATTAGTATTTAGGGTTGAGAAGTGTTCTTAAAGATAAGTATTCATATCCTCTAAATGTGAATGTTATAGAAGTCAATTTTACCAAATCCGACTCATGGGTATTGGATACTGGGTGTGCATCACACATTAGGGCTGAAAAATACATACTTTGAAATAGGATGGAATTGATCAAGGGTGATTTTTATCTCTATGTCAGTAATGGAGAAATATTTGCGACATTAAAAGTCTACACATAAGATATCACTCTACCAAGTGGATTGGTCTTAGAATTAATGAACTATTATTATGTTCCTGCCATAAATATAAATTTTATTTCTATATCTTGTTTGGAAAATAAGATATTTTTATTCATTATTTAGAGGAGTTGTTCTACATATAAGAATTAATTACTTAATATAATTAAGAATATAATAAATGACTTATATATTCTAGATATAGATAATTCATTCTATAATATTTAGAATAATAAGGTCAAGGTTGATTGTAATCCCACCTATATTTGGCATTGTTTCCTTGGACATATAAATGAGAAACACATTAAAAGACTCTATAAAGATGGATTGTTGGACTCATTCAATTTTGAATCATTTGAGAATTGTGAATATTGTTTATTAGGTAATATGACCAAGATAAATTTTTGGGAGAAAAGGTGAAAGTCCTTGTGGACTATTGTATCTCATACATTGTGATGTATGTGGACCGATGAGCACACAAGTGAGAAATGGTTATAGGTACTTCATTACTCTTACTGATGACTTTAGTCAGCATGGATATGTGTTTACTATTAAACACAAGAATGAAACTTTTAAAAATTTTAAATAGTTTTATAATGAAGTATATAAATAATTGGGAAAAGGTATTATGATTTTATGATCAGATCGGGGTGGTGAATACTTGAGACTACAATTCATTGATCATATGAGATATTGTGATTTTTTTGATAACTCACTCCTCTTAGAACACCATAATGGAATTGTGAGTCTAAGAGGAGAAATTATACCTTTTTATACATAGTTAAATCAAGGATGAGTCAATGAAACCTTCCAATTTCATTCTGGGGTTATGGTATAGATATTTCTATATTTAGACTAAACCACATTCCATATAAAGTAGTCATAAAGACACCATATGAGATATGGATCAGAAAACATACCAAATTTTTTTTATGAATATTTGGGGTTGCAAAGAACTTGTACAATGATTTTATTTTGAAAGTATTGGCCTTAAGTCATAAAAATTCTTATTTTTTGGTTATCCCAAGGAAATAAGGGGATATTATTTCTACAACCTTATTGAACACAAAGTGATTTTAGCTCGAGATGGTGTTTTCCATGAGAGAAAAAAATATGGATTGAGTAGTCAGTGGGATGAATATTGAACTTAGATAAGTTCAATACCAATAAATAGGAAATGTTCTTGAGATTGAGGTTGTGTTGGTACCACAAATATTTTTGTAAGAAGAATTGACACAAGTTATAAACGAACCTCAATGGCCTAGTAATATTCCTTAAGAACCTAATAGATATGGATTTCTCAAGGAAAATGATGATGATGTAACATTCAAAAGTGATGAATATACTAAATTCCATGATTAAATTAAGAGTTATTATTATGAGTAATGGTTAAAATACATGGACTCAGAAATGGAGTCTATGTACACTAACAAAGTTTGGAACTTGTTAGATGCACCTGGAGGGGTGAGACCCATAGGGTTCAAGTGAAATTTTTCACAAGAAAACTAATATGGATGGTTGTGTTTCTACCTATAAATAACACATAGTAGATAAGGTTTATAAACAAGTTCATTGTGTTGACTACAATTTTTTTCACCTTTATCGATGATAAAGTCTATTCAGATTTTTCTATCCACAATGGATCATTATGATTATGAGATATATCAAATGGATGTAAAAACTTATTTTCTTAATGTAAATTTAGTTTAGGAAGTGTATATGATATACACCAAAGTTTTTTAAGTTCCAAATGAGACTATTAAGGTATTAAAGCTTCAATAGTATATTTATGGACTAAAACAAGCTTCTTGGAGTTGGAATATCCAGTTTGATAATGCAATCAAAGAGTATGTTTTCATCAATAATGGAGATTATTATTATATATATAATAGGATTAGTGGGTTTATAGTATTGTTTATGATATTTTATGAATATTAAATAATACTTATCATAAATAACATCCTGACTCTTCACTATGTGAAGTTGTGGCTTAGTAAGTGCTTCTCAATAAAAGATTTGGGTAAAGCTTCCAACATACTGGGTATCAATATCTATAAATATAGATCTAAGAGGATGCTTGGAATCAGTAAAGACACATATATTGGTAAAGTGATAAAGAGTTTTAGTGTGGAGAACTCCAAGAATGGGTCTTTACTAGTATTATATGACACATATCTTAAGAAGATTAAGGATCCTTCTAAAGCATTAGACAGAATGGATAAAATTCTTATGTGTTCTCCATATGATCTATCATGTATGACATGTTTTTTACTCAACCTGATATCACCTATACTCTT
Organism: Viscum album; assembly: GCA_963277665.1. NCBI lineage: Eukaryota > Viridiplantae > Streptophyta > Magnoliopsida > Santalales > Viscaceae > Viscum > Viscum album. The sequence continues at coordinate 1,687,473,352 of OY728160.1, forward strand.
AGAATTACGAGTAGAAACTAATCCAATTCTGGTGAAAGTCACTGGATTGCTGTGAAGAAAATCCTAAATTACTTGAGAAGAATTAATGATATGTTATTAGTCTTTGGAGGAGAGGTTGAAATCAGTGTAAAAGGTTACATAGATGTGAGTTTTCAATCCGAAAAAGATGATATGAAGTCTCAATCTAGTTTTAAATTTTTCCTAAATGGCGGAGTTATCACTTGGAAGAGTTCCAAACAAGACACCATAACAAACTCAACAACAAAGGCTGTATACATTGATACATCAAATACTGCAAAGGAAGATGTTTGGATCATAAAGTTAACTTCTGAATGTGGATTGGTTCCTAGCATTGAGGGAGAAATCAAAATTTACTATCAAAACAATGGAACTATTACTCAGGATAAATAATCTAGGTCTCACCAAAGGACCAAATAAATTCTTCAAAAATAACATATCACATGATATATTGTTGATAGGGGTGATGTAATGACCATTTGGGTGGATATAGAGGATAATGTAGAAGATCTGTTTACAAAACCATTAGTGGAATAACAACATGAGGGTCATGTTAGGTCTCTAGGTATTTGATACTTGAGAGATTAATATAATGTATTTATATGTATCGTTTATTTATAATAAATTCAATCTATATTTATTATTCATTCATGTGTGCTAAAATTTATTTTACATGATAGGTCACATGACAACATCCCATCAAATTAAAAACTTTGATTTGACCCTAATAAATGATCATCATAGAGAATTATGGGTTGTAATGATATGTTAAGCTTATATTGAATAAATTTTTATAATCATTATAAAGGGTTTTATATGATATATGAATAATATATCCACGTGGTAATAAGTAGAGACTTATTACTTGGACTAACTCACTAAAGTATATCTCATGAAATGTCATATGGTCATCGATATACTTAGAGTTGTATACTTATTATCAATCCTTCTACATGAGGTTAGAGAGATAACTAGAATGATAATGTTCATACATTGATACCTTACATGCTTAAGTCAAAACATGAAATTATCTAATCAGGGGGTAGTTGGGTATGTTGCAAATAATGTCATTGGTTGGAGTGTAACTGATATGAGATCTATCCACTTGTATAATGAGTTAAGAAATCTATCCCATGATTGAATTATACCGAAGAAATTCATGAAAATAATTAGTTACGTTACATATTATGTTATTGGATACTATGATGGGGGATATATGATGTGCTCATTTTTTATATGAATGAAATATGATGTATTCATCGACTTGGTCAGTCTATTTTAGGGAATTAAGAAAATATGAGATGACCTATACTAGATTGAAATGTTCTATGTATCATGGTAACTTTATTTCATGGATAAAGGTATTATATAGTCCTAAATATGTTCTATATGATACATATTTTTATGGTAATGTTCATATAGATATATGAGTATGTTTGATAGAGATCACACCAGACCCCTTAGTAGTTTGAGTAGAACTGATACTTTTCTAGAGGACACTTTTTTTCTTCTATCTATGAAATATGGATTCCATATTCATTTTCAACACTACTAAGGCTCACAGAGTCACATAATTAGGACCTTAAATAAGGATTAAATTTTGGACAAAGTGTTTTTTCCAAAATGAAGAGAGCTTGATGAAACCATATCCAAAAGAGTTTGAATGGATTCATAAAGAGTTGTGAAGTTTTTCATAAATTCCTTATGGGATTTTAGTGAAAGTAAGAGATTTTTGGATATTCACTAAAATGTGCATCACCATGTGTTTCGCGCGGAATCCGGGGATGACCTCCTGGACGGGAGATTCAAACGTTCCGATCGGTTCCTAACGGGTTTGTTCGTAGAACCGGAAACATCCAATGATTCCACATCCGTTTGGACCTACTTTCCAAAGGCAGGCGCTCATTAGCTTGTGGGCTAATGAGGCTTAGGAATTTGCATTGGTCGAGAGGATGGGAGGTCGGACTCATCACACCTTTTTGAGGGGAATTATTGTCTACTCTGGGACTCTCTTTATAGATTTAAGTTAAGTTCGTGAATCCTTATTACATTACCAAGTATGAAATGAGCTTTCCTTTAGTTTCAACAATCAATGATTAAATATGCAAGAAATTTAGAGAATCTTTTATATGTATTCGAGGTTCTTCATCAATATAGAATCATCTATATTTGTTTAGAGATTCTTGGTTAATGGTATCCTTCAAAACATTTATATAAAAGTCTCTTGGTCATTTTGATGACCAGGCTGGTTTTAAAGCCACTCAGTGGGGCACTTGAAGTTTATCGTCATTCAGAAGGACAGAGATTATTTCAATGTTGGGATCGAACCCATGAATGGGCTACCTACGTATCCTTTGTTTTGAAAAAGGAATCAGAACCCACGTAGTTCGAGGAATGGGATATGATGTTTTATGATTGATGGCTCAAAGATGAATGTCATAATTACTTTTACACTCTAAGCTCACGTGAGTCATGCTCGGTGTGAGAAACAAGAGGTATTGGTAAAATTTAGACAATTGTGCCATAAAAAGATGCAATCATAAGAATTTATTTTGGGGCTTATGTATAGATGACTTCCCAGATAGGCGAAGGTTTAGGATTTACTTTTAGGGAGAAAATCCAAGAACAGGGTCCACAAAGTTATATGTGCTTCATGGAGATTTGAATACTCTAATCTTGGGGCTTACTCCTAAGGAGGATGCCCAAGTTAGGAGGGGACTTATGATTGGGTTTTATTCCTGAAAAGGAAACCCAAATCAAAGATAATTTGTGACTGGTTAAGAGAAATTTTAAGAGACTTGGGGCTTACTCTTAAGAAGGATGCCCAAGATTTATGACTAGGACTTATTCCTGAGAAGGAAGCCTAGGTTAGGGGACTTGGGGCTTACTCCTGAAAAGGAAGCCCAAGGTTATGACTGAGTCTTATTCCTGAAAAGGAGACCCAGGTTAGGGATTAAGGTTTGGGGCTTACTCCTGAGGAGGATTCCCAAGATTAAAGGACTTGATTAGGGCTTATTCTTTAAGAAAGATGCCCAAGATTTATGACTAGGACTTATTCCTGAGAAGGAAGCCTAGGTTAGGGGACTTGGGGCTTACTCCTGAAAAGGAAGCCCAAGGTTATGACTGAGTCTTATTCCTGAAAAGGAGACCCAGGTTAGGGATTAAGGTTTGGGGCTTACTCCTGAGGAGGATGCCCAAGATTAAAGGACTTGATTTGGGCTTATTCTTAAGAAAGATGCCCAAGATTTATGACTAGGACTTATTCTTGAGAAGGAAGCCTAGGTTAGGGGACTTGGGGCTTACTCCTGAAAAGGAAGCCCAAGGTTATGACTGAGTCTTATTCCTGAAAAGGAGACCCAGGTTAGGATTCTCTCATCTTAAAGGATGAGGTTGAAATGAATGAACTCTCAATATTTGGTGACATAAAGATGTTTAAATCACTGGGTGTTGAGAGGTATTTCACAGAATTCCTTTCAGATAAGGATGTCAAATCAAGAAATCATGCCATAAATGGCTTTTGAAGAGTATCTTAAAGACTGAATCTTGAATAGGAAGGGTGAAATGGCTTAAGAGGGGTAAAAATGGGCAAGATGGGCACCCAAAAAGCTAGGGGCGCGCAAGTCTTGAAGGTCGCACAAGTCCTGCGTCGGTGCGCAAGTGTTTGGTCGCGCAAGTATACTTGCGCGACATTAGGGGTACTTGCGCGATTTTCAACCAGAGTTGAAATACTTGAGCGAATCTTTATTAAACCCTTCACCATCCTCTTGAGGTTCTTCCAGAAGAGGGACGCGCAAGTTATATTGAAGGAATTAAGTTGGCGCGCAAGTGTTTGATAAGTTTCAACACTTAGGCCTTCCTTTTTCTCTTTAGATCTTCCGTTCTAGGTAAGAAATTACCTTAGAAGTGTTCCGGAAGCTGTGAGAAGAGACTTGGGCGTCGGGAGCTTCAATTCGTGTTTCTGAAAAAAGATCCTCCTCGAATGGGGGGCCCACAGGGTCTATTTATAGGCAAAAGAAGACCCCGGGCGGTTACTAGGCGGTTACCACATATGTCGCGCAAGTCCCTTGCACAAACATGAGGAGTCGCGCAAGTATTGAGGCGGCGCGCAAGTGTACTTGCGCGACCAAGAGGGAACTTGCGCGATACATGGGCAGTGTTCTCCTTTTGTATCCCTTTGTCGATTTTTGATGTTTCTTCAAAGGATTAATCACTTTGAGCTCAGATATTCCCTTTTCCGAACTTTAGATTCTGTGACGAAAGGAGCGTCAACAAAAGTCCCCCCTCAGAGTTGGATCCGGAGAAAAAATGAGGATTTGACTCTGAGGAAATTGAATTCCTCAAAAGGAAAAGGGAGGGCGTGCAAGTTTTCAGTACGCACAGGGCGGCGCGCAAGTGTGCATCGCGCAGGCCTTAATTGCTCTGGGTACGGCGCGCAGGTAGGCTTCCGAGCCTATAAATATACGGCCTCACCTCCGTACAAGTATCCGGATTTCCGGACTTCATACCTTCTCGAGCTCTCGCCGCGCAGGTCACCTAAGCCGCGCAAGTCTGCTCTGTTTTTCCTTGATGTCGCGCTCCTGTAAAGGTATTCGTACTTGCGCGGTTTATACTTGCGCGTCAAAAACTAGCGCGGTACACAAGACACTTGCGCGACATCTCCATACTTGCGCGCCTTAATGCCTTAGCCATTTTTCCCGAATTCTTTCACAAATTTTATGAAAAAATAAACCCATTTAAGAGTTTAATTTGTTCAACTTTTGTACAGATTCAATGGTTCCCAAGGGAATTGGAACGGCTGATGAACTGGCTAGCAAGCGGATTGATGACATGATGAACATTATTGGCCCTGATTACTATGACATCTGCGACAGCACTCTTCCAGATTTGGCTAAGTACTTGAAGAAATATCATCTTAATTTCCCACAGGGCATCTACCTATCTCTATGTGGTCATGGTCACTTGCAAGGAGTCAATGTTCCAAATGCAAACAACTATACACCTGAAATGCAGCTGCGCTGCTACTCATTCATTTCGGTTATGCTGTGCATTAAGAGCAACAACAATGGTGTGAACTTTCGAATTCTCCTTGCATGCCATTTCCTTGCAGATATGAAAATGGCAAACCCATGGGCTAAAATGTTTTCCACTACCGGTTGGTGGAGAGAAGACAAACATGGTATTAGAGCAATATCTGAAAAGAGTACTCTCTCCAAATGGCTCTTTACTTCCAATGCTCCATTCTCAAATCCATGTATCCATCTTCCAAGTCTCTTGGACAGAAACAGAGTCACTGTTTGATTAGCAGAAAATTTTCTCAAACCGCACTCAAGAACATCCTTTTTAAATTTGTTCCAAGAAGAGCTGGTATCACTGCAACTCTTTTTTGTTTCCAGTTGAATGAATGAATTCCAGGTGGTTGCTGATGAAGCTCGGGATGCCGTAAATCAAATGAAGTGTTATGTTGAAAGCCTCTTGTAATTCTTGAAAAAAGAGAAGAGACTCCAATCTGTGGATGTCCTTCTAACTCTTGTGTATCAATGAAAAACACTTTTGTCTTCAATCATTTGTACTTGCATTCTTCCATTACCTGCTTCAAATTTACATAAGCCAATGGGCCTAGTAAGCATAGTTTGATTTTTACTAGGATTATTACAAATAACCCTACAAACTTTGAATCTTTTAACTGCTCAATATTAGCTAAATCATACAAAAAATGTATATTTAGTGAGCTGGAACTTGACTTTTATTCAGAGTTCCTTTGTCTTTTGTGTGGGCAGTTTAAAGTCATGCATGCCGGACATAAAGAGGCTAATGTTTAAGGTCGAAATAGCTTTGACCGAAAAATGGATTAAAATGGATTCAATTCCTTGATAATTTATCTGAAAACAAATTTACCATACTCAAGTATGAGGGAAAAAATGTAAACTATGGCTTAAGAATATTTGAATCTGAGGAATGATATGAAAAAGAGCTAAATAGCATTAGAAGAAGTAGTTTCCAAGAATGAAGTTACTATTATTTAACAAAACCCGTTAGGGGGTTGAAATATGCAGGGCCACCTATGGGCATTGGCTGCATAGTCAAATAAAATAGCATCTCTTGGCTGACAAGTCTGTTATGTGGACTGTTTATGCAAGGCCACCTATGGGCACGTGCTGCATAGTCAGGCAAAAGAACTCCCAGAAATTTACTTTCCTAGTGCTAAAAGCCAGTGGAAGTTTATGGAGATTCAAATTTTCTAAAGCATAGAGTTTGTTGTATGGAAAGAGGTACTTGAATATGGAGAAGATATTTCCAAACAAGAATATCGAAGAACTGGATGAATATCACTCCTACGAAGGTCTGACCCAAACGTAGGGAAGAAGAATAAACCATAGACTTGAATACTTTTAGATCATGAAAAAGGATATGGGACAAATACGTTAAGGATGGCTATTTTTGCGGATCCCTACATACTGTCGTTTAAGACAAATAAGGACAAAAGAGGCATTCTTCCCAAGAATGAAGTTACTATTATTTAACAAACCCGTTAGGGGGTTGAAAACATGCAGGGCCACCTATGGGCATTGGCTGCATGGTCAAATAAATAGCATCTCTTGGCTGACAAGTCTGTTATGTGGACTGTTTATGCAAGGCCATCTATGGGCACGTGCTGCATAGTCAGGAAAAAGAATTCTCAGAAGTTTGACATTTTTGTGACTATAAGTCATGAAAAGGGTTATGAAGATCTGAAAATATTTAAGGTTAGGATTATAACACATAAATATGGGTATTGTCCAATGTATATAGAGATACATAGGTCAATGAAAACCATAATCATGTTGTGGCTGGGTCCTGAATTGAAACTTGGACTTCACTACGTATCTCATAAGAATGAGAATCAAGCCATACGTAGTTCTTGAAATGCAGTTTAACGTCGTGCAGGACGAAAGGATGAGTGATCTTAGTTTTTGGGGTTATAGAATTCGGACCATAATAATGAATACACAGTGTGTGTTTTCATGAGGACTTTTCAGCCAAGGGACTGAAAGTGAAATTTGGGGTTAGGCCCAAAAAGACTTGGGACTGGATTCGAGGGACACTCGAATGTTCCTACGTATCCCATAAGTATGGGAATCAAGTCCACGTAGTTCTAGAATTACCCTTTGTACAAATTTGGTTCGTACATGTGAAGGGTGAAAGGGGACTTTAGTGCAATGATGGTTTAACCTAAGAAAGTTTAGGCATTACCATGTATGTACGTAGTCTTTTGAAAATGAAAAACTATGATTGAAAAATTAATATCAATAATAGTTCTCTCTCAAATGATGAAATCAAAGAATATTGTAGTTTATTGTCGTACCGGACAAAAGTGTTGTATAGTTTAACGTCGTATAACAAGGACGAAAATGAATCAATGTAAAGATATTGATTTCAGGGGCGGTTTCACAAATCAACATCATATGAGATGGTGGTGAACCGATGTGAAGAGATTGTTTTTGGGCTTGAACCTTGGGAGGTTGCCTACATACCCAGCCTGGAGGGCAAGGATCAAAGTCTGTGTAGTTCAATTAAAAAATGAATTAACGATCAAATTGTTTTTGGGGACAATGATCTAATAATAAAAAAAAATGTTGTTGGGACTTACACATGGTTAGTGGCCCAAAGGGAGTGTTATGGTTGATGTTCGCTCTAAGCTCACGTGAGTCATACTCGGTGTGAGAAACAAGAGGTAATAACAACCTTAACGATGTACAGTTTAATGTCATGTAGGACATAAAAAAGGGACTTTCTGTACAGTTTAACGTCATGTAGTTAAGACGATGGGGACAATATAGTTTAACGTCATATTGGACGGAAAGGGGGACTGTGCAGTTTTAATGTCATGCTGGACTTTTGATGATTATACAGTTTAACGTCTTTCCGGACGTGAGGGACTTTTTACAGTTTATCGTCATGCTGGACGTTGGAAGTGCCACACAGTTTAATGTCATGTTGCTAGGACACAATATAGTTTAATGTCATCTCGGACAAAATATAGGAACTTCTATACAGTTTATTGTCATGTAGGACAAAATCAGGGACTATGCAGTTTAAAGTCTTGCAGTTAGGACTATTGGTGCTGTACAGTTTAGTGTCATGTTGCAGGGACATAAGTGCGAATAGTTTAAGGTCATATGCATGGACCGTACAGTTTATCGTCATGCTGGACGTATTATAGTTTAATGTCATTTCGGACATTGAAGGTGACACAGTTTAACGTCATGTTGGACGAAGTTGTAGTTTAAGGTCATACTGGACCATGGTGTAGTTTAAGGTCATACCGGACCTTTTCTGTATGAACCAATTGTAAGTCTTGGTTCTGGGAACAATATTTTGTGTTTATACAAAATACTTCTTCAGAAATCTGGCATTAGTTGGAGTCGTGATGTGTTCTCCATCCATTGAAATCAGAGAATACGCTCCATTGGAGTAGACCTTATGTACTGAATAAGGTCCTTCCCATTTTGGTTCAAGATTGGGAGGCTTCTTTCCTGGTATCATTGGTGTTCTGAGAACCAATACCAATTCTCCCTGAATGAATGAACGAAGACGAAATTTTTTGTTAAAAGCTCGTGCTATTCGATTCTGATAGATTTCAAAGTGGTGCAAAGTGCACAATCTTTTCTCATCTAACTATTCCAATTCATTCAACCGCTTTTGGGATTGCTCATCTGTTGATAACTGATCACAAATGGCTATTCTGAGTGAGGGCAATTGAACTTCAATTGGCAAGACTGCTTCTGTTCCATATACCAATGAATATGGAGTAGACCGCGTTGCATTGCGAGTGGTAGTCCGATAAGCCCATAAAGCATGATAGAGTTTATCAGGCCATGACCTCTTATCTTTATCCACCATCTTTTGCAGTATATTTGAAAGAGTCTTGTTGAAGGCCTCTATCTGGCCATTAGCCGCTGCATGATATCGAGATGAATGGTTGGACTTAATGTTGTATTCTTGATACAATCTCTTTACCTCAGAAGAACAGAAGTTGGTGCCGTTGTCTGTCAATATGGTATGAGGGACACCAAATCTAGTAATGATGTTAGACTTGATGAAGCTAACAATGCATTTAGAACTGACTTCTTTGAGAGGTACTGCCTCTGCCCATTTGGAAAAGAAATCAGTAGCAGTAAGAATGTACTTAAACTGCTTGGCCGTAGCTGAAGGGTAAGGTCCTACCACATCCATTCCCCATGTGGAAAATGGCCTTGAGTATTTAGCCGTATGAAGCAACTCTGGAGGTTGATGAATGAAATTGGCATATACTTGGCATGAATGACACTTCTTTGTGAAATTAACAAAATCTTGTATCATTGAAGGCCAGAAGTATCCAAGTCTTCGAATTTGATCAGACAATCTATGTCCAGACTGGTGGGCACCACAGACTCCTGCATGCACTTCTTTTATGACAGCCATTGTCTCTTCACCATCAATACATCTGAAGAGAACTCCATCAAAACCACGTTTGTAGAGAATTTTCTCGAGGTGGTTTGGACTATCATAAAGAGTAAAATTGACCACACGTCGCCGAATTTGTTCTCTCTCGGCTCTATCAGGTGGAAGTGTTCCATTTTGAAGGTATTCCCTGATAGGTGACATCCATCCTGTAGTATGACCATATGGTTCAGGAATGGGACTAATTTCATTAATTTCCTCTGTTCTGACTTGAACATAAGGTGAAATTGCACGACGGTGGGCAATACCGATGGTTGTCTCGTCCCGATTTGGATCTGCTAAAGCTGTGGCTATATTAGCCAGTGCATCAGCTTGAGCATTTTGTGATCTTGGGACATAAGAAAATGTCGGTTCTGAAGGGAATTCCGACATTAACTCTCTGACGTAATCATACAAAGGGATTAATTCTTCTTTTCTGATGGCATAATCCCCATTGACTTGTTTGATTACCAGGTCTGAATCACCTTTCACCTTTAAGTGATTCACTTGTGCTTGAAGCGCTAACTCCAAGCCTGCAATGAGAGCTTGGTATTCAGCTTCATTATTGATACCACCTTCCCACAACAAAAAGGAATAAGGTAACACTGCCTTATCTGGAGAAATGAGCACAATTCCTAAACCAACTTTGTTGAATTTAGGATTTTCCATTTTCTTCCCTGTTGGACTTCTAGAAGCACCATCAAAATACATTTTCCATGTTTGAGGATTCTCTTGAATAGAAAAAACTTCCTCATCAGGGAGTTCGATATCTGAATACGTGTCTTCCACTGAAGGGTGTTCAGCCAGGAAATCAGCCAGAGCTTGGCCCTTAATTGCCTTTTGAGACACATACTGAATGTCGAACTGCTGTAGAATAACCGCCCACCTTGCCAGACGTCCTGTAAGCATTGGACGACTAAGGATGAATTTGAGTGGATTATTACGAGATATCAATTGGACCTCGTGATGTTGCAGGTAGTGTCTCAGTTTCTGAACTGCAAAGATTAATGCTGGGCAGCACTTTTCAATACTCGAATACCGGGTTTCTGCTTCAAGCATAGTTCTACTGAGATAGTAGAGACTATTTTCATTCCCAGCATCATTCTTTTGAGCGAGAAATGCACCCAATGATCGCTCTAAAGCTGTCACATAGAGGATAAGAGGTCTACCCTCAACAGGTGGCATGAGTACTGGTGGACTTAAGAGGTATTTCTTGAGAACATCAAATGCTTCTTGACATTCTTTAGTCCACTGGTAAGTGACTCCTTTCTTCAATAATTTGGTAAAAGGTAAACTTTTACCTGCCAAATTGGCGATGAAACACCGAATATAGGCTAAGTGTCCTTGAAGTCCTCTTAATTCTTTCAAATTCTGAGGAGGTGACATACCAAGGATTGATTTGGTCTTCTCAGGATCGACTTCAATACCACGATGGCGTACAACAAAGCCGAGGAATTTTCCTGAGGTTACCCCAAAAGCACATTTTAAGGGGTTCATCTTCAAATTATGTTGTCGAAGCTTGTGGAATATGATTTCCAAATCAGCCAAGTGATCAAAACGTTGTTTGGATTTAACCACCAAATCATCTACATAGCATTCAACAAATTTCCCTAGAAAAGGTTTGAAGATACGATGCATGGCGCGTTGATATGTTGCACCTGCATTCTTTAAACCAAAGGGCATCACCCGGTAACAAAATACACCTTGAGGAGCTCTGAAGGCTGTATATTCCTCATCTTCTGGGGCCATTCGGATCTGATTATATCCAGAATATCCATCCATGAAAGAAAGTACTTCATAGCCAGCCGTCGCATCAATTAAGAGTTCTGTAATCGGAACTGGAAAATCATCTTTGGGACAATACCGATTAAGATCTCTGAAATCGATGCAAACCCTAATTTGTCCGTTATTTTTCTTTACTGGGACAATATTAGCCAACCACTTGGGATATTGAACTTCTCTGACAAAGTTAGCTTTGATAAGCTTATCCACTTCAGCCTCGATTTTGGAAGCATAGGTTGGGTGTGTTCTTCTCGCGGCTTGCTTGAATCCTCGATGTTCTTTTGGCAAACCCAAATGATGGGTGGCAACATCAGGATCAAGGCCAGGCATCTCTGTATAATTCCAAGCAAAAATATCTTTATTTTTCTTTAGAAAAGAAATATACATCTCTTGTTCTTCAAGGGTCATGGCCGCACTAATTAAAGTGGGGCGTGGATCTTTCTCTGTACCCAGATTTACTTCTCTGAGTTCATCCACAGTGGTAGAGATACCCTCTTCAAATGCTGGAGGAGCATCTCTAAGATCTTCCTCTTCCTCTTCATCATGTGTTATATCTTCCGTTTCTACTTGCAAAGTAGATGAAAAAACGAAATTCTCATGATCATAAGAGATGTCAAAATTTTCACATTTTGAAGAAGAAGCTTCCATTTCCGACCCTATTGATGAAAAAGGGTCTTCTTTGGGAAATAAAGAGGAGATGATGGATTGAGAATCGATATCAACATTCACCTCTGGTGTTGCTATAACTTCTTCTGGCCTGATTAGCGAAGTATAGACTTGTTGGATTTCAGCAGACGAAATGAAAACGTCACCACTTATGCTTTCATCACTGCTTGGTAAATTACCAATTTCTCCCATGTTGTCTGGCTCGATTGCCGTAATTGACATTATGGATCTTTCCATAAGAGTATTTTGATTTGGGCCTATTTTTTCAATTTGACTGATAGGTAACACATAATCTGTACTCACATGTGAAAATGGATTTATTGGAATTTTTTTCAAACCATATGGAGCATTAACTTTGGTAATTTCCTTCATTGTAGATTTTTCTCTTCCCTTCATGTGATAAAATTCCGCCTCAATGTATTGAGACTCACATGTTTTGAACGGGGCCTTATCACCATATAATGTTCCAACTTGACCATCGAAACAGTATTTGAGACATTGATGGTATGATGACGGAATAGCTGCATGCTGATGTAACCAGGGTCTTCCAAGCAAGATATTGAAAGCTGAGTCTTGATCAACAATCATGAAATCTGAATTGGAAACAAGATCTCCAAACTGAGTTCTGAGTGTAACTTCTCCCAGTGGTTCTTGTTCATTTTTATCATATCCTTGCAACATCATGGTAGAAGGAGATAAATCAGATTCCGTGAGGCCCAATCGACGAAGTGTGCGAATGGGCATGAGGTTGACTCCTGAACCATTGTCAATAAAAGCTCTTCGAACATCTATACCATTGACTTTGCCAGATAGGTACAAAGGTTTTATGTGCCCATGCACAACATCATCTTCATCTTTATCAGTAAAAGATATCACTGCATGTCATTCTGCAGGATTATTCTCTATGTGATAAATTTCAGCTGCAGCAATTTCAGCTTCAAACTCTTGAGGACTTGAAAAAGCTTCGATGAGTGCTTCCCGAAGATCTCTTGATAGATTCAAAGCATCCAAAATTGATAATTTGGCTGGTACTTGGGCCAAGTGTTTCAATATATCATACTTTTGATCTAGAGGCCTGCGTTTCCCAATAGGAATATGCGGTTTAGCAGGTACCTTGGAAGCAGATGCTTTGGAAGCTGATGCCTCTTGTATTGAAGTTGGCAACATCTTTGGTTTTGGAAAATTAGACTGATTAGATCCATTTACTTGCTGAGATAAAGAAGATGGAACATTTAATCGGTCTTCCAAAATAACTGTGCCGAAGCTGAGTTGGCCATTGGCAGAAGAACTTGCTTGTTCATTTTGAGCTCGCTGAAGGGCTCTACCACGAGTTTCTGCTGCATATACAGTGCTAGCAGGGGTAGAATTAGAGTAGTGGCTTCGGAAAGATCCACGTCTTCCCCTATATCCTGAACCTCTAGAACTTCCTCGGGTTCCTTTATTTGATACAGGGAATTCAGGCTCATCAAGACTGGAATATGAATCTGTTAATTGAATCATATTAACAGAACCAAAGATCAATTCTTCGTCTGATAAAGACTCTGCCAAGTTAGCCTGTTTAGGCTGTGCCGTTTGGTGGGACGGTGCCCGTGGCTTTGAAGTAGATGGCATGAAATCTGCCAAAGTCAAAGACAATTTAGGCTTTGATACATACTCATCTTCTCCTGATTCATCTTTCTTCTTTGAATTGCGCTGCCCTTTTGAGGATTTGTCTTTTGATGGAGGCTTTACTGCAGCTTTTGTAGGAGACACAATTGGCTTCTTCAATTGTGTTCGCAAAATGGAATGGGTCCGATTGATTGTCTTTCTGACCATCCAATCATCATATTTTTTCGCAGTTTTGCTTTTGACTTCCTGCCACTCGCCTCCTTCTTCTGGATCTGTAGCGGTAATACACGCTACATGAGCTGAAGAACCCTTCAATCTGACTTGTCCCAAGTCGACCATCTTTTGCAGGAGGTCTTTAAAGACAAAACACTCCTGGATGGGATGTCCCAACATTTGATGAAAGGGACAATAATTGGGACGGTCTTCATCTCCTTCCTTGTTTGGTCTCTTCGGCACTGGTAATTGAACCAAATTATTTTCCAGAGCTGAAATGAAGTAACCAGGAACTTGCTCACTTCGGAAAGAGTATGTTTTACTCTTCATATCCTCAAATTGTTTTCGTCGTTGATCTTTTTGATCATTTGGACGAAACAGCCTTTGTTGTTGGCGTTCAGGAGGTGGAGCCCTTCGAGAAGATGAAGGTTTTGAAGTAGAAATAGGTACAGGTGCCTGTTTAAGCATAACTGTAGCAGTTTCTGCTTTACCCATTCTTCTTCCTGGAGCTGATGGAATTACACGAGATTTAACCTTAGCCTGTAAAAGGGAATCTTCAATCTGTTGAGCGATTGAAGTAAGGTCTCGAAACCCTCCTGTGTATTTCACAGGGATCAATGGCGTGCGTAATTCGTCACGCAAATTTTCCACACAGATTGGCAACAATTCCTCCTGAGGGAGTGATAAACTCAAGGAATACGTTAATCCCTTCCAACGAGCAATGAAATCAGAGACTCTTTCATTATCTCTTTGCTTGCAGTTTGTAAGATCGAAAACTGTCGTTTTTGGCAAAGTTGAGCTGAACTGAAGAAGGAATTTTTGACGAAGATCCTCCCATCCGATGACTGACCGGGATTTCAAGCTTGTATACCAGACAAAAGCTGGTCCTTGCAAGGTTCGCACGAAGCATCTGAGTTTCACTGCTTCTTGTTGCTCTGGAGTTCCCATCATAGGATCACAACAAGACACGTAATGCGTCAAATGTTGTTCAGGGTCGCCTGATCCATTGAAAGTAGGGAAAATAGGGTTTCCAAAACTGGATGGAGGAGAAATTGAATCTACCCATTCAGGGTAAACTTTCTTTTCAGGTTGAACTTGCGCCCGTTTCCCTTCCATAGTTTCTAACCGAGCTGTTAATGACTCAATAGTAGTTATTAACTTTTGAGAAACGTCAGGTTGAACTTGGTTTTGGGTAGGTGCAATGAATGGAGCTTGGACAGCCGTGGAGGTTGGTGCTGCAACTAATGGTAGTGCTGCCAACCGTTGTTGCGTTTGACCCGTAGGATTAGACCTCTGTGGGTGTACTGATAAAGGAGGATATTCCTGATCCATCTCAGTAGTTACAACAAATTCCTTCGGCTGTCGGACTTCAGCATTCTTAAGAAGAAGACTACTCTGAAGTAGTTCTGCATTCAACCTTCTTAATTCTTTCATTTCTTCCTCCTGTTGTGCAAACCTTTGCTCTAATGAGAGCGATTGACCTCCTTCAGAGGAAGGGTGATAAGTAACCTGATTCTTTCCTTTCCCCTTATTGGATCCTTTTCGGAGAGGGGGAAGTGGGTTACTTGAAGGAATACCCAGATTTTGGGTAAGCCTTTGATTACGTGTGCGCACACCTTCTTCATTTAGGTCTGTGTGCGCAACTTCTTGAGCAGGAACCTCTTCATCTGATCCCTCTGATTGAGCCTCATCTGGTGAATCAGCAGCAACGGCAGTGATGACATTAATGGATGCATATTTCATAGAATCCTTTCTATCAGCATTTCTGTGATATTGTCTCCTTTTATGTCCATGATAAGGCATGGCATTCCGTTGACTTGATCCCTCAGGAATTTCTTGGAGAACCGTCACTTGGAGAGAATCTCCTGACATCTTGGCTCTTCGTTCCTCTTGAGGCTTATTCCCTAATCGAGAGAATACTGACTTTCTCTGAGGGAGGGATTGAAGATTTGAAAAAGTCCCCAGTCCGGTGGACTGGGGGTGTTCCTGTTGCTTCTGCTCAGCTCCTCGAATCCCATTCGTTGATTCTGAGGGTTGGGTTAGAGAAGTCCCCAGTCTGGCAAGCTGGGGTGTCTCTTGACATGCTATGTCTGAGATCTTTTTAAAATCTCTCTTGATCTTGCGAATCTTAGTCCGGAAATTAGCTGGATGCATTAACCTGTATCCACTTTTATCACCTGGTTCAACAGACCGTTGGATGATTTCCGAAACTTCTGTCATTTGATGATGTGTTTGCTCCAGACGAGAGGCTTGTGCAATATTCTCGCCTGCTTGATGTAGGAGCAATTCAACAACCTGTTCTCTATATACTTGACTTTGAGAGGAACTAGTTGAAGCTTGATCTCGAGCAAGATTTTGATCATGAACAAAGCCTATTGACTGTGGCCGGCCATGGGCAATAACATTGCATGAGACCATTTTCGGCGGGCTTTGCTGACCGGAAAGCACTGTGAAATGTAGTGCTCCGTGAATACCCCATCCTCTGATATGAACATTAGATGGAGCATTGGAAATTAACTGACGCAATCTTCTTAGTGCGCCAAGGCATGAACGTTGAAGGGTTCTCTGTTGCTTTTCAGCCTTCGGATACCGAGAGACTGATAGAGATGCCAAATCAATCTGGCGTTGTAACCCTTCTATTATCTTAAGATGATTTTCATATTCATCGTAATATAATACCTTCTTCTTTAATTGACAAAGAGTTTTCCATATGTTAAGACAAATATCATGGATTCCATCATCCGTCAACATCTTTGGAATGTCATACTGTGAATCAGCCAAAGGCCAAAACATGACTGGTACTTCACCTTTTGCCAGTTTTTTCCTCATGTTCAGCATTTCCTCTTTATCATTAAATGAAGATTCTTCTACCTGTTTGGACCAGAGTTGGTGTTTCCTTGTTGCTTCATCGGATTCAACAAGATTGGTAGAGGAATCACTATTCATGCTGGAAGATGAATGACCCAGGGAAGGTTCGGAGAATAACCTGAACCCCAAGCTATCTTCTGATGGAGAAAGAGTTTCACCTGCCGATAGTAAAACTTCAGACATGACTGGTTTTACGTTTGCAAGTGCCTCGAGATAGGAGGGCTTTCTCGTCACTACATTGCCTTCTGAAGAATTTTCGAGACAATGTGAATCACTACTGCGGAGAGGACTTTCGCAGCGAAGTTCATCACCATGAGGAGGACCTTCATGATGGGTTACAGCAAAAGATGAGATCTCTTGCTCCTTGGTCTTCTGACCACACAGAGGGTTCCTGTGGTTCTCATCTGAAGAAGAAACTTCAAGATTGACCGAATTTTCATGAAGAAAGTCTTCATGAGGAAGTGTCTGTTGAAGACCTTCAGGATTAATGTTCCTGTTATTGGGAACTGAGGGAGTAGAATCTTGAATTCCGACAGATAAATGTCTGAGGGCTTCAAGAACTCCAGCATCGAGCAAGGTCTTGTTGCAGATTGGCCTTTGATCTCCTGACTGTGCTGGGCAGATCTTTTTCTTAGATGCCTTCTTACTCGCTTTAGAAATCACTTGATGACGAAAGTGATTGCTCTGAGCAGGTGTATGTGCCTGATCAGGAAAGATGGTCAGGTTAGGCTGACGATCATCGCTCAAATCAGGTGTATGTGCCTGACTTGGTTGTCCATATGATATGGGGGAGTAGGCCCCACAACCCTCTTGGACTGGAACAGATGTGTGTGTCTGTTCTGGAGTGAATTGTTGATGGGTCACTCCACTGCTAGGGATAGATTTATGTGTCTGTCCCTGAGATGATGCTGAAGCTGTTATGATATCCTGGCAAGCATCCAGAATATGAGCAGGAATTTTCTTATGCTCTTTCACCATTGACAAAATATGTTTGGTGACTTCAGCCGCCGGAACAGGGATATACGTCCATTCCGGGCTTGGAGTAGGTGTATGTGCCTGCTCCTGTCCTCCTTTTCCTGTCAGTGAATCCTGACAGTACTCAAGTGTGGAGGCAGAGAGTTTAGTCTGCCTCCTGTTTGTCGTCGGGGCTTTCCGACTGACTTCTCCGTGCACTACCAAGCGAGACTGTTGGTAGGCTTGATTAGTATTAGCAGGTGTATGTGCCTGCTGATTACACTTCGTCAAATGCGGTTGACGAGATCCATCATATGTAGTCAGACGAGCCTGCTGACTAACTGCTGATGTATAAGCAGGTGTATGTTCCTGCCTATGGTACTCTGCCGGAATTGCCTGGCGGGATCGGCTTGATGCTGTCAGACGAGTCTGCTGGACAGCGGGATTAAAACGAACAGGTGTGTATGCCTGCTCGTTGTTTTCCACCAAGTTAGGTTGGTGGACTTCTCCGGAGATGGCAGGGATGACAACCTGCCTATTGTTAACCGGATTCCGTCTCTGGTGATTCATCTTGCCTGCTCGGATTCGAGGAACCTGAGCTGAATGCCTGGAGACGGTACCCTCATCATGTTGAGGGCGCACTACCGCACGAGTCTGGCGGCGATTGTTGATGGGAGCCCTTGAGAAGGACTCCTGTCTTTTTGAATTAAGGTCCTGCGGGACCTGCTCATTCACTTCCTCGGAGTAAGGGAGTGAATGGAAATTGCGTTCCGGGGATAACGACCCGAAACGGTTGGAGACGGTAGTCAGCACCGTCTGCTTCTTGATTGCTGGTCGCCGTTGTCCGGACGACCAGGTAGAACTGTTAACTTGGAGGGCTTGACGAGCGGCCTCCAGAGTTGGGATAGTACCATTGCGACGGTACTCCTTAACCAGTGCATTAGAAACACAGCGTTGAAGACGCTGAGTTGGTGATGTCATCCTCAGAGCGGATGACGTTCCAGCAGGAGTAGCAACATTGGTTTTCACAGCAGTAGACCTCACAGTAGAGGTGTTCCCAGCAGCAGTATTCACAGGGGTGAATTTAAGGAAAGCCATTTTTGTAGAAGATCTTGAAAAAAGAGTGCCTGTTACATGTAACAGACATAATCAAGATGAATCCGGCCACTGCATCTTTTGGATGAGCACATGTCAATGATTGCCTTGTTGGCCCAAAGGGCCTAACAGATAAGAAGAACATCACTTTAACTTGGTTAAGGATTCACGTCGGGTTCACCATTTTTGTTTCGCGCGGAATCCGGGGATGACCTCCTGGACGGGAGATTCAAACGTTCCGATCGGTTCCTAACGGGTTTGTTCGTAGAACCGGAAACATCCAATGATTCCACATCCGTTTGGACCTACTTTCCAAAGGCAGGCGCTCATTATCTTGTGGGCTAATGAGGCTTAGGAATTTGCATTGGTCGAGAGGATGGGAGGTCGGACTCATCACACCTTTTTGAGGGGAATTATTGTCTACTCCGGGAATCTCTTTATAGATTTAAGTTAAGTTCGTGAATCCTTATTACATTACCAAGTATGAAATGAGCTTTCCTTTAGTTTCAACAATCAATGATTAAATATGCAAGAAATTTAGAGAATCTTTTATATGTATTCGAGGTTCTTCATCAATATATAATCATCTATATTTGTTTAGAGATTCTTGGTCAATGGTATCCTTCAAAACATTTATATAAAAGTCTCTTGGTCATTTTGATGACCAGGCTGGTTTTAAAGCCACTCAGTGGGGCACTTGAAGTTTATCGTCATTCAGAAGGACAGAGATTATTTCAATGTTGGGATCGAACCCATGAATGGGCTACCTACGTATCCTTTGTTTTGAAAAAGGAATCAGAACCCACGTAGTTCGAGGAATGGGATATGATGTTTTATGATTGATGGCTCAAAGATGAATGTCATAATTACTTTTACACTCTAAGCTCACGTGAGTCATGCTCGGTGTGAGAAACAAGAGGTATTGGTAAAATTTAGACAATTGTGCCATAAAAAGATGCAATCATAAGAATTTATTTTGGGGCTTATGTATAGATGACTGCCCAGATAGGCGAAGGTTTAGGATTTACTTTTAGGGAGAAAATCCAAGAACAGGGTCCACAAAGTTATATGTGCTTCATGGAGATTTGAATACTCTAATCTTGGGGCTTACTCCTAAGGAGGATGCCCAAGTTAGGAGGGGACTTATGATTGGGTTTTATTCCTGAAAAGGAAACCCAAATCAAAGATAATTTGTGACTGGTTAAGAGAAATTTTAAGAGACTTGGGGCTTACTCTTAAGAAGGATGCCCAAGATTTATGACTAGGACTTATTCCTGAGAAGGAAGCCTAGGTTAGGGGACTTGGGGCTTACTCCTGAAAAGGAAGCCCAATGTTATGACTGAGTCTTATTCCTGAAAAGGAGACCCAGGTTAGGGATTAAGGTTTGGGGCTTACTCCTGAGGAGGATGCCCAAGATTAAAGGACTTGATTAGGGCTTATTCTTTAAGAAAGATGCCCAAGATTTATGACTAGGACTTATTCCTGAGAAGGAAGCCTAGGTTAGGGGACTTGGGGCTTACTCCTGAAAAGGAAGCCCAAGGTTATGACTGAGTCTTATTCCTGAAAAGGAGACCCAGGTTAGGGATTAAGGTTTGGGGCTTACTCCTGAGGAGGATGCCCAAGATTAAAGGACTTGATTGGGGCTTATTCTTAAGAAAGATGCCCAAGATTTATGACTAGGACTTATTCCTGAGAAGGAAGCCTAGGTTAGGGTACTTGGGGCTTACTCCTGAAAAGGAAGCCCAAGGTTATGACCGAGTCTTATTCCTGAAAAGGAGACCCAGGTTAGGATTCTCTCATCTTAAAGGATGAGGTTGAAATGAATGAACTCTCAATCTTTGGTGACATAAAGATGTTTAAATCACTGGGTGTTGAGAGGTATTTCACAGAATTCCTTTCAGATAAGGATGTCAAATCAAGAAATCATGCCATAAATGGCTTTTGAAGAGTATCTTGAAGACTGAATCTTGAATAGGAAGGGTGAAATGGCTTAAGAGGGGTAAAAATGGGCAAGATGGGCACCCAAAAAGCTAGGGGCGCGCAAGTCTTGAAGGTCGCGCAAGTCCTGCGTCGGCGCGCAAGTGTTTGGTCGCGCAAGTATACTTGCGCGACATTAGGGGTACTTGCGCGATTTTCAACCAGAGTTGAAATACTTGAGCGACTCTTTATTAAACCCTTCACCATCCTCTTGAGGTTCTTCCAGAAGAGGGACGCGCAAGTTATATTGAAGGAATTAAGTTGGCGCGCAAGTGTTTGATAAGTTTCAACACTTAGGCCTTCCTTTTTCTCTTTAGATCTTCCGTTCTAGGTAAGAAATTACCTTAGAAGTGTTCCGGAAGCTGTGAGAAGAGACTTGGGCGTCGGGAGCTTCAATTCGTGTTTCTGAAAAAAGATCCTCCTCGAATGGGGGGCCCACAGGGTCTATTTATAGGCAAAAGAAGACCCCGGGCGGTTACTAGGCGGTTACCACATATGTCGCGCAAGTCCCTTGCACAAACATGAGGAGTAGCGCAAGTATTGAGGCGGCGCGCAAGTGTACTTGCGCGACCAAGAGGGAACTTGCGCGATACATGGGCAGTGTTCTCCTTTTGTATCCCTTTGTCGATTTTTGATGTTTCTTCAAAGGATTAATCACTTTGAGCTCAGATATTCCCTTTTCCGAACTTTAGATTCTGTGACGAAAGGAGCGTCAACACCATGTCATAGTGGTATGTTTTCATATCATTCCTAACATATCACATATTTCCTATCATGGTTTTATATGGATTAAAATCTTTAAACTATGATTGTTAAAAGCATTTATCAACAAAGAACACATCATGGGTATTATTTAATAATACCTAAGTATAATAGATGAATTTTTAATTTATGAATAAGTGTTGGATATCACCTATAAAATGAGAAATGGTTCTCCTCATTAAATAATACCCAAGATATATGTCTTCTTAATAAACACATTCAATGATCATAATGTAAATATTTTAATCCAGATGAAACTATGATAGTAATAGTTTGGTTTTGAGTGCGTTCGTTCAAAGGTTATTATGATCATTAGTTTCATGAAAATATTATATAAGATTTACGATTCCCATGCATCATTTATCTCTCATAGATAAGGAAATATCACCCCTTTGAGAGTTTCAGCTGTCCTCCAATAGAGATTAGGATCTAGCAGCTAGTGTATCCCCCTTAGACGTAGGAGGAATTGATCTTCTACTTTAGTGATCCAAATAAAACATTCTTATTTAAAAGGAAATATGGATTACATTGTTATAAATGGTTCTATTTATGCTATTTTTTATAATATCTTAGCAATTTGATTTATTGAAGATAAATCAGACTATTTTTGGGGTTTCTTACACTACCCAAGATTGTATGATGATAATAGGAAACCCATCAAAAACATGTGAAAGTATATACAAATCTAATTTTTTAATTCTTCCAAAACTCCTTTTTGAAAAGTTATTATTCATTTTTAACACTCATTACATTATATGTAACTAGTTGAGAAAATCAATCCAAAAATAATTTTAGAAATCCTCTAAAACTCCTTTTGAGAATATTTCAAACTATTATAGAAAAACTTTGTAACAAAACTTAATCATCAATAACATAACCACAAAGTTTAACCCCACTGGTCTTTGTAGCATTGATAATAATTATGAATTATCTAATATATAAATGTAAGCAAAGAGTAACCTCTTAAAAACCATCAATGGCACTCAATTAATAATGGTATCTGATGTGATCTATATAAAAAACATGTATCTACATATATGTTTCCATTAGTTGTATCATATACAATATACATAATTTTATAATTCCTTTATCCAATAAATTGAGTTACTAAGAAATATAGAGCATGTAAATACCATATATCTAACTCATACGATCTTGATTATTTGAGTATAAATTGACTAAACATATGAACATATTATTTTTATGAATATTCCAAATTCTGGAATATCCTTATGGAACCTCATCATGCAGAAGTTCCAAAACTGGAGACAACCAATGTAAACATCTTGGAAAATTAGTCACACTTCAACATCTCACACTAAATCACCTTGATCATTTGAAAACTTTTAGAATACACACATAAGAGGAAGAATAAAAAAACTCACACCCACATTAAACAACAATAAGAGAGTTTACATGGTTTGGACTTAGTACTACTCCATAAAAGAAACACTACTTCTCTTTCATTAGAAGAAGAAGAAGAAGAGAAATATATCAAGATGTTTGAAAAAGTGACCCCACTTTCTTATACAGAGAAAAGTAAAATCGTTTTATCTCATGCCATCACTTTATGATATTCCCAGACAACCCTTCGCTTGACTAAGAACACTGTCAGATGCTCATCTCATGCACCACCTTAACTTTCGATCCTTAGTGAATAGTTAAAGATACCATTTTACTCTTACAAACATATCCCTTTTAATAATATTACACAACCTTTGAAAATTATAAGTTATTATTATGAATCAACAATGTTACTCTTATGCAAGTCAGTTAGTTTCTTCTACACTTTCATCATCTAAAATCGGTCATCATAGATGTTGTTGCCTTGAACTATTAAACTTCATTGATTCCACTAAACTACCACCATCTAGTTCCATAACATAACTTTTATAATCAATCATGTTGAAATTTATGTTTAATTATATGAAAATAGTTATCACCACTCAAACCAACAATATCCCAATTCAAAATTATTTTCATAAATTTACCAAGTCCCCTAGATCACTTAGGAAATTTTTAAATGGAAATTTTTATCCATCAATCCATCCATAAAAATAGATAGAGAATCTCCCATCCTTTATTCTAGTCATCCAATCCCCCACCAAGTAATAAAAAAACCATTGAATTTTCTATACCATGACCTTTGTAAGTAAATTTTCCTAATTATGACATTAATTTATCTTTCGTAGATCTATCACTCTATCTTCCACACTAATATAGATAAAGTGATACTTTAGATGAATGTGTTTTTTTGTGAGTGAAATACTATATTTTTCACATGATCGACTATTCTCTGACTCTTATAGAACAACATTCCATTCCCCTACTTTCTTCTGAGTTCCTCCAATAAGACATTCATCCATATCATCTCCTTCCCAAATTCCATTTCCATAACACACTATAATTTTGTGGTTGAAAGTGAAACTACCAGTTGCAGTCTAAAAATACAACTTATGACAGTTCCTTCATAGGAAAACACAAATACAATGATATTTATCTTTTTGTTCACATAACCAAAAAAATATGTATCAACTTAACATTGCAATGGACCATCCATTCTTTCCGAACCTTTGAGATACCAGAGTTTCCACTTTACCAATTCCTAGTAATCCTTTCTCGAATTTTCCATAAAACTTATAACCACTCACACTACTTAATAAATGTTCTACCTTTTACAAACCATGGTATATATAAAGATTATAACTACCGATTCATATAGAACCTTCATAATATATATATACCCATATTCTATTATTGGTGTTTTATCTTTGTATAGTTTAATGTTTCCAGCCAATAGAGTAGTGACAGGTTTATATCTAGAAATTTCAAACCTTTCCTATATATTTTAGATTCAATTTGACCAACACAAACTCAATGTTCTCTACTTCCATTACTTCTAGATTCCCATCCACTACTCTAAATTAATTCATCTAGAAAAATAATCCTTTAACCCTCTAATATATTCCATGTTTGTACCTGATAAAATCATTTTATCTATATACAATAGAATTATGATGGAGTTTTCTTCATAAAACACATTTTTGTTGAAGTAATTATTTACATTTCACTAGATGTAATTTTTTTATTCCATGAAAGCATCAAAATTATAGTTCTGTTTCATAGGTTCTTTCTTCAGCCCATAAAAAATTCATTTGAGCTTGTACACTAGATTAATTCTAAATTACTTGAATCCTTCTGGTTGATCTAGGAAAATTTCATCCTCAAAATACCCATAAATAAATGCCCTTTTCATGTCTAATTGTACAAGATACAGTCCATAATTCATAACTATTTAAATAACTATTCATATTTTTTTATTCTTGAAAACTAGAGAAAATATTTTACTAATATCCACACCTTCCATCCGTTGAAATATTTTCACAACAAACATTTCCTTTTATCACTTCCTACTATCTTATTGGTACTGGGTGCATAGAAGAAGCCTAAAAGTGAGAAAAATTAAATTATTTATCACTTGAATGATATTGAAACATCATATCTAGTGAAGAAACATCTAATTCAAAACCCAAGGATCTCATTTGATTTAACCAAGCAAGAAAAATATAACTAAAACCACATATCATTCAATTATAATAAAAAATTAATTACGCTCATCTCTAGTGATCATTTCTCAAAATAACCAAATATGAAACCCTATATATTTTCCACACATGCTTAAAAAACTTTTTAGATCATCGATTATTGATTTTCAGGTGCTAGTAAGGATAATTGACAAAGCCTTCAATGTCCACATGATTGTGAGAACACCATTTCTTTAATTTGAGAGATAGTTCTTGGATAGGGGGTGCCCCAAACCTCTTTTTATCCCTCTAGAACTTGGGAGGGAAGATATATATCCTCTAAAATTTGTTATAATGGATAAAATCTCAAATTTGGGGGTCCTTCAATTTATATAAGTAGGTTAAAACATACTAAAATTTCACCTTGAACCTTGAATAAGTTTAACCTTCTAAATAGGCCCTAAATTAAACATGAGACATACTAAAAATTTAAAAAATGTCATAAATATTTTATCATTTACTTGTAAAATCAAAATAAAGTTACATGATAAAATTTGATCCATTAATTTGGCTCGGTTATCACATAAAATATTTAACAAACCTTGAATAAATATTCATTTGTAAAATATTTTTGTTATGTATAGGGTGTCATAATCATATACTAAGATAAGTATCTAGAAACACATCATATACCCCATTGAGATAATGTTTAGTCATAAAAATGATATCCTCCCACGAGCATACTTTGTGTAATATAATCTATTTGTCTCTTGATATCTTATAAAATAGGATGAATCACTTGTGTTTACATACTTTATTTATTCTTTTAAAGAAAATTATAGATATAATTACCTTCTTCTACCATGCCCATGTATTTAATAATGGAACCAGAATCTTGGTTAAATAATCCCAATATATATCTTCCTATAATTGAAAGTTAAAAATCCTATATTGATCATTCAATAAATGTCACACCACCAATGATGCACCCAACACATGGTACCTCACCACAATATAAATTTCATGTTTTTTATATTTCATAAAAGTACAGAATCAAATGATACACATTGATAATGATCTCAATTTAAGAGACCAGTACACATGCTCATAGATAGGAACATCCAAAGGCACATAAAACTTATAGTGTTCTTATTGGAGGGACAGTCATCATGATCTCCTCCACTTGATATCACTATGTTCAAACTTCATGAGAGTAATTCTCAATGATTATGAGCCCCACCAACCTGATAGTCAGAAATAATTTGTGTCTTGTCAGTATGATGCATCTAGACTATTAGGAAAATGTTTAATATTAATGTAATAGTATCACAAGGTTATCATTATAGTTGATAACTTCTATAACCTTTTGATCGATAAGTAATCCAAGGACATTAACATGTAAATAGTGCATGAATAAGTAACAACACTATTATGGTATGGTAACATCATGCATAACTCTATGTACATATAATATGGTAATTAAAAAACACCACTCAATTTTGGTTTAGGGAACCCAATTTTACAAACTCCCACTTACACTAGAGACAACTTTATATCCATAAATCCATTAGCTCTCACATGATAAGATCATGCTTTTATTGAGTTATGGATTTAGTCATCAGGTGTGCCATATTTTTCTTAAATGGATACTCTACTATCTAAAAATTCATCTCCTAATGTAAAAATCCTCAACATATGTCATCCCCAAGTATATACCTTATGTCCTCTATCATAACATTGACTTATAGGCTAGTATCGTTTTTGTATTTTTATCATAATTTATATTAAGAATACATTTTACTTGTGATGTGTGATTCCAAGAACTTTAAAAAATAATTGAATATTTCATACCATTTATTTAGCTATATCATAAGCCACAACATACTCATTATCTATAAATATGGATACCATTGGGTCAACTGAACTTCCCTTTCTCATTTCCTTAGCCCAACTATGATACTAGATTGATTAATTTATAGGAATACTAGTTTTGTCACATTTTAAATAGTGTTACTTCCTTTTCAAGTACCAGGTACATATCTCTTCTACATTTTTATGTACTATAAGATAGATCTTGCTTCTTTCCATGAATTTCTCCTAGATTTATCTAATATTTTCTAACCATAATATACGTGTTGAAAATACCATATCTAGTGCATAACATGGCATATGTGATAGATCCATCGCAAAAGAATATAGAGTTTCACTCACTATATTAATCTCCTCATATGTATTATACATGTATTCTTGGAGATATTTATAGAATGTGACATTGGAAAATTTTATCTCTTTAATTATTCCAACTTGTATTTCTTAATACATTATCAATTTATGTAATTTGACTTGGTCCAAGAAACCCTTAAATCTACCTTAGTATATTATATTACATAGAACCTAGGTTTCTAATTTAAGTCAATTTTTATAGAGATTCTTTTAATCTAGTATTAACTAAATGTAAGACTAATAATTTTTTTTCTATATTTTATTTAACATATTTTACTTGAAAAAAATGGTTCTACCACTAAACTCTTAAAGACACTTGGAACAATTTCATTCCAAAAGAATATTCTATGACCACAATTTTGCATTAATCCATAAATGGATCTATATAAATTTAATTCCTTATCATAATTATATGGTGTAACCAATCCTTTTTGGTTGTGTCATATAGACACCCTCCTAGGTAGGTGGTATTAACATCCAATGCCCAATATAATGATCATAGAATATTTATATGATGAATTATAATTCTAATGGATTTAATCATGATTACTTAGTATAACCAATTGAATCTTATTTCCACCACACTTTCACCACCCATGTATAATTTATCTTGAATACCCACCAATGGATTTACATCAATTAGATAAATTATAACGAATCAACCCATGTCAACTTGACACCTCACTCGATCTGGCTCAACACAAGACCCAAAGTGCATTCTTGATCACCATAGGTTGGCAACAAGCACCTGGGAATGAATATATAAAACCACGGGAATGGTTTTACCCTATAAGATAACACAACATGCCTCATGTATACCAAAAAAAAGATAAACAACCAAAGTAAAACATGTAAGAAAAGTAAAAATCTATGAGACATATAAGAAAGGCAGGTCTTGAGAGAAAAACCAAACAAGAAAAAAACTAATCATCCTTAGGACTAACCATCACCACCATCCCAATCCACTATGAGGGTGATATCAACCAAGAGAATCCACCATGCCAAATGATTCTCTTCCCTTTACCCGAGTCCTGCAAAACCAAGACTATAGATTCCCAATGGAAAAAGTATGATATGAGAACTAAATATCAGTAGTATTCCAAAAAAGAATCTATATAACTCATAACATCATGTAACTATTAGTTGAAGCTTAAAAAACTAGTTTATAAAGAAATCTCAAAACAAAAACCATATTGTAAAACATACTTTGGTTTATTTTCAAAACATTAAATATTCAAATCCACAAGAATATGAATATAAAATAGAATGATAAACAATGGTTGTAATCAAAACAACCACATCCTAAGAGATAACATGGTGAGTATATAAAACATGGTATAAAAAATCAAACAAGACAATTCAATCTGGTCCGGGAGCACCATATCTATGGGCCAAAATCCATAAGATAAACATGTGATCATATAATACATGTTACATAAGTGAACCCATCATGCTTGGAAAATCATTAGTCTCTAGCATATGGAATACATTATAGGACAAATAAAATGACACTATGCCTAAAAGTGAACCCTATGTTATCAAGTCCTACTACATCTTGTTGATATTATCCTTATGTCCACACCCAAGGTTCCTAAATATTCCCATGTGCCATGTTTTCATAAAAGAAAACATAAATTATACTCACAATTTTTACTACAAATTTTCACAAGTGAAGTATTTCAACTCCCATGCTTTGAAAATCCACTTCAAAATAAAAACAATTTATCAACACAATTTTCAAAAGTGAATCATCACCACTCCCATGTTTTGAAAATATATTTTAGAAACAATTCCATTATTTAGGATTTTCATCCAACACAAAAAGTACATAAACTATTTTTAAAGAAAACCCCTTTAAAAACATTTTACAAATCACATGAGATGGAATTTTAAAAAAATTCACTCATATATTTCAAATCAAATAATTTAATACATCAACCAGAAGGATTTTACAAGAACACCCAATATTTCATGGGTAAACACTATTATACAGAGACACCTACCACAAACAAGGTTGATTATTTCTTAACATAAAAACCTCTGATGTAGAATTGAGACTTGAATGTTCAAGGGAAAAAAACCCCTATCTATTTTCTCTAATTCCCCAGTAGAGAAGAATGAAAAATGATCCAAGGTAACTAGATCTTATTCTACAGTAACTAAATTAAATGAACTCTTCTCAAGAGGATAAAAAAATCATGGGAAGCAAGGCTATGGTATTTTCTAGATAAACACACTAGGTGTATCAGAATTAAAACCAAAAATTAAAAGCATAATTTAATTTTCTATTTTAATCGAACCTTGAATACAGAAGGTTCAAATTATTTTAAAATAAGAGTTACCATATTTAAAGATATGAAATAACTAAATTCTCATTTTTTAGCTTTTTAATTGATAAAAGGTGTTATAGGTTCATTTTGTATAAGAAGAAATGAAAAAATATGTTTTTATTTATTTTTCTCCCAAAAATAGTATTGCATAAGGGTAAAATGGGTTTACCTTTATGAAGATATTAGGCATCATGTAAGGGTAATGGGTTAACCTTATGTAACCATTGAAGGAAAAAACTTACCCTGACACAACTTTGGATTACCCTTACACATCCTTTGAAAAAGAGAGGTTACCCTTTATAGCTCACCCACCTTTATGCAACACCTTAGGTACCCTTACAAAACTCATATAATAGACTTATACCCTTACACAGTGCATAAGAGTTACCTTTACACATTATTTTGAAACTCTATATTACCTTTAAGAAAGATAGGGTTACCTTTATGCAAATATAGGAAAACTCCACTAACCTTTACGCAACTCAAATATACTCTTACAAAATGAATAGAA
Organism: Viscum album; assembly: GCA_963277665.1. NCBI lineage: Eukaryota > Viridiplantae > Streptophyta > Magnoliopsida > Santalales > Viscaceae > Viscum > Viscum album. The sequence continues at coordinate 1,687,503,342 of OY728160.1, forward strand.
ACATAACTCAACCCTTACACAGTAGATGGTTTACCCTTACATAACCCTTAGAAAAGCATGGTTAACCTTACAAAATTCCATAATTACCCTTACTAAACACATATACACAAGGGCTTACCCTTAATAAAATTATATAAACTCTATCCTACCCTTACACAACTCATTAAAATAGGGAGTTACCCTTATAAAACTTATAAAATCTACCCTTCATAAAGGTAGGAGACACATACCCTTATATAGATCATATACCATGCATAAGGGTAAAAATTAACTTAAAAAATATTTAATTTACATTCAAAGGGATTATAAATTAAAATAAAGAGGGGGTTTTAAAATTATTATAAAAATGAGGGTGTTACAATTATCTCCACCATAAATAATTTATTCCTATAGAAAGAAGTCAAGATTATTTAATCATGAGATAAGTCCATTACCATATAAACAATTATTTCTATTCCCGCATCATTTGGATATCCTACTCGCACCTCCACAATAAATGGTTCAATGAAATTGTTTTACTTCACAATACTTTATCACGAAGATCTATAAACTGAACTAGCTATAAAAAACACCAAGGTTTTAGGTTTAAGGTTAAATTTATCCCATTTAAACATAAGAAGAGGGTTTAATAGATACCTATTCAGTTGGAAAACAAATAAAATGCTGTGAACCAATTTTATGAGAGATGATAAGTCCAACTGATTGGACACCTTTCCAAGACGTTCAATGATTTAAAAAGGGAACAATAAACCCTAGTACTGATTTACCCTACTCAAACATAGATGATATCCCAAATGAAATGAGATTCAATGAGAGAGACCCGATCATTCACCACATTCACCAACATACAATGATGGTAGTTTTCACAACATATCAGGTGGATCAGAACTGCATCCAACCTTTACCAAGATAACCACACCATCCCATCTAACCCTAAACAAGACTTAGTCCTACCAGATACCATTAACACACCCTTTCAGGACATCAAGAATATTTACAAGTCCACCCATAATACACTTTAGAGTAAATATTCTTAATCATATAGTAGGGAAGATACAAAACCTAAATTACAAATAAAACAAGCATGAACACCTAAGACATATCCTCCAAAGTCTTTCTAGTCCATCTATATATATGACATTTAATAACATGTTTACTTTGACCAATAACCCATTGCATTTAGAAATACCTTCCAAAATTGACATGAAAAGTACAATAATATTCTATAAATGGTATCTGAAAGCACACCTTGGATCTTCACAACCCCTTGAACATAAAATTCATGTTTTTCTACCATAACCATATCCTTGATAGGAATGACATGAGATAATTTCATAAATGAATTTATGATTACCTAAATCACACATCCTTCCCCACTAGGAGTCTATAGTGGTACAAATATAAAGTACATGGAATATTTATCCAACCTCCATAGCAAAATGGATAAGGCTATTCGAAATTGGTATGTTTATGGTGTTCTACTCTACCTTTCTAATAATTGGGGCATTGTGACACAATGTTTGCAATTAACCAGCTCACTTTGACCATCAACATTGATGTATCAAATCATGACACATCCTGATAACTCCAGAGTGCATGGAGAAACTATCCTTAAGTTTATGATTCATAAAATCCTACCTCAGATTAATTGGAACAACAAACCACCCCTGAAGACAAAGGCACCATCGAGAGATTGAAGCTAAAAACCCATGGTCTCTCCACCATAAAAGGTTACATTATAATGCTATCAACTGATATCCACTATTTTATCGATCCAAATCCAATTATTAAAGGAAGAACTAGCTTGCTCATAATATGATCACACAAGAACGTTAGAGCCTCAAACACAAACTTTCACATTTCTGTAAAAAAATTTCCTTAAGGAAACCTCTTCCTTTGATTCATCATAACCCACATTGGTAAAACCCTGCTCGAGGTATCTGTGACAATACCTCCTATCCCAAGAGTTTACCCAACATCAAAATAAAATATATAAAATCATTTAACCTAGTATTTCTATCATAGGATCATATTCATCTAGGTAAAATTACACTTCAAGTATCTATGATCTAAACTTTTCATAAACTTCTACAAAAAATGGTAGTGTCACTAAGTTTTGAGAGCATATACAACTGTTATCAACTCAAGGTCACAATATGGTAGATTCTTTCCATGAGGATATAATTAGTAAAATCCATAAGATATCACACATTTTCCAATATCAAGACATATCCCAACTCCATTCTCGAGGTTTCACAGTGACATTGGTAGAACCCAACTAGGTTTAACATGAATCAACATTGGATCTGAAGTTACCAAAACTTCTATAAATTAAAAGGAGTCATAGGTTCAGGATTATACAACATGAATCTCTAAGGAAAATAGAGACATAACATAGGTCCCTGCTACTTTTTTATATCCAGTATAAAATGGAATAACAAAAAGATAATAAAATAACACAAGAGAGAATAAATAAGAAAACCATGGTTTCACTTGTCAAACAAAGGAAACCACTACTAGAATTTCAAGTATTTGCGATGGGGAATTTTTTATGGACAAATTCCCTATCGCAAATAGTTCCTGTAAGTGGAATATTTACAACATATTTAGAATTTTGTCACAAAAATTCATTATTTGTGATAGAATTCTAAATCGATCGCAAATAGTTTTGGTGGGGTTTCTTGCTGCTCAGTGCGAAAATTATTCACAATAAGAATTTGCGACGGACTAAGAAGTCTGTCACAAATTCCATTCAAGTCTATATTATTTGTGATGGAATTCAATTCATGTCACAAATAATATTGACCAATAAAACTTTTTGTGATGAAATTAATTCCGTCACAATTACTCCATCACAAAAAGTATTGGAGTTTAACAGTGTGTGAACCTCTCTTATTCTTTCTCTCTTATTTCCTCCCCTCTCCTAAAACACCACACAATGGAACCCTACTGGCCACCCCGCTCCTTTTAACCCCAGAAACATCTGTTTCTTCCTATTTTTGGTTGATTTCACATCAGATCTACAAGGTATGGACTCTTCTTCTTTCCTCTGTCATTTTTTTGTGTATTTTGGTTAGATGTTATAAATACTGGATTGAAAAAACCTAGGTTTATAAATTAACCCTATTTTGATAATTTATTTGACATGTATGGTTAATCTAAATTTATTATTCCTAATTTGAGTGTCTTGGTTTCACATGAGTTGTTTTAATTTGGTTTATAGTATTTTGCACAGTGTTTGATCTTTAAATTTAATAGATTATTTTTTTTGGTTTTTAGGGTTGCTTGAAACGTTATTATTTTATATTATTATTTTAAATATGATGATTATTGAAATATTATATAATTTTTTATTTGTCTGGAAATATGATGGTTTCATCAACACTTAGTCTTATTTTAATTTTTTTTTTGTGTTTTAGGGTTCCTGGAAGTTTATTATAATTTTATCCGTTCTTTGTTTCTTATTTTTTTGGTATTCATTTTATTTGTGTCCCAATTCCAATTTTTTTTATGCACACACATGTGTATGTTTGTAAAAATATTTTTTATGTTAATTTGTTTATAAAAGTGTAATAATAAATTTGATGTTAATAGATTTGATTAAGAAATTATGTAATATATATATATATATAACATTTGAAATAAATAGAATTGATTTGTTTTTAATAATGATGAGAAAATTAATTTAAATAATTTTTTTAATAAAATTTTATTTATAAGAATATTTTTATAAAAAATTATCAAAAAACTGGTTTAATGAAAAAATGATAATTTAAAATATGTAATATTTATTAAAAACTTAGTTAATAATAATTAGGAAATTATTTTGTAATAGTTTATAAAAGAATATAACAAATACAAAGAATTATTTAAAATTCATAAAAAATATTAATTATTAAAAATGTAGTATTACTTTAAATAATTAGTAAAAATCATTAAATAATTTATAATATGTAATAATTAATGAGTCTTTATTAATAATAAAGTGTAAATATTAGTGTTAATTATAAAATAATAATAATTTGTAAAAAAATTATAATAAAATATAACAACTTTTTGAAATTCAGACTAATTAGTATAAATATTATATTAATTAAAATAACTGGTATTAATATTTCATATAAATGTTGTAAAAACACCCGACTCACAAAACTATTATAATGCATCTAGGTTAAAAATTATTAATTCAAAAATTATTAATTCAAAATAATTATGAATTAAAAATAATTATTAATTCAAAAAATATGAACTCAATTTTTTTATAAATTATTTATATAAATTATAAATTCAAAATAATAAAATTTATTTATAATCAAAATTAATTATAAGTAAAAATATTTATAATATATATATAAATATTTATATATATATTTGATATTTATATATATATTTTTAAAATGAATTAGAATATATTTATGTATTTATATTAATTAAGAAATTGTGATATATATATATATATATTAATTATTAAGATTCTAATAATAATTTAAACAAATTAATAGTAATCATTATATAATTTATAATAATTTAAATAATTTACGAAATTGTAATAATAATAATCATTACATAATAATTTTTTAATAATAAAATTGCAATAATAATTTATGAAATTATGATTTATATATATAATCATTACATAATTTATAATAATTTAAATAATTAATAATAATTATTACATAATAATAATTACATAATTTATAATAATTTATAATAATTTATAATAATAAATACATAATTTATAATAATAATCATTACATAATTAATAATATTCATTTCATAATTTATAATAAATTATGATATATATAGTAATTATTAATTAATTAATAATCATTTCATATAGATGCTTAATTAATTAAAATAATCCGTGTTAATAATTTTTATAAATATTATAATATATTTATATATATATAAATAAATAATTATATAAATAATATTAATAAAAGGTTAAAAATGATACCATCACATGCAATGTAACTAAACACCCAACACTCACTCTGATTATACTTCATAGAATATTTCAAGGTGTTAAAATATAATAATAATTTTCAACTAGTCAAAGTGATTGGTAATAATTATTCTTATTTATGTTGTTTTATTAGATAACTATGGAATCAAGAAGTAGACAACAGTTTCTATTACATGATCGTGATTGGATAAATCACCATAAAAATCAAAACTGGATTTGGTATAGGTCTTATCTAAATTGAATATGTTGAAACCTTTATGTCATTTGCATCATCAAATTCTGATTTTGATTCTAAAGGAATAATTAAATGTCCATGCTAGAAATGAAATCTTAAGATATTCGAAATGTTTGACAATATTGGACTTCATATTTTACATTTTGGTTTTCGAAAAGATTATATTTTTTGGTATCAACATGGTGAAAAGAATTCAGTAGAAAACATTTTTTTAGTTCCAGATCCATCATTTCAGAATTTAGTACATGAGGCTGATGATCTATCTATTCCTAAAATAACAACTCAAAATGATATTCCAATTTCTGAATTATAACCTTCTCATTTTTACAATTTGTTAAAATATGATGAGGAGGCATTATATTTGGGATGAAAAATGAGAAAACTTGAATCTGCTACAAAATTTATGGCTATTAAATCAGATTTTGGAATGTCAAATAGTTGTTTTGATCAGATTTTATCATTGGTTAAATAATTGTTTCCTAAAATAAATACATTTCCTACAAGTTTCTATGAAATTAAGAGGTTGGTTCATAATATGGGTTTTAGTTATCAAAAAATTCATGCACGTTCAAATGATTGCATCTTATATTATGGTGATTATGAATCCTTGTTTAATTTTCCAACATGTAGAGAATCGAAGTATAAAGAGGCACAATAAAGAAAGTCTAGGGTTCATGTGAAAGAGTGGAGGTATTTTCCAATTACACCTATTTTTTAATATTGATTTATGTCTCAAAACACAGTTGGATTAATGACATGACATAAATCAAATATTTATATAAGTAAAATCTTAAATCATCCATGTGATGGTGATTCATTGAAACACTTTGATCAGACGCATCCTTCTTTTTCTTCATAACCTCATAATATATAGTTGTGCCTTTACACTGATGGTTTTTGTCCATTTGGTGCTTACGATAATCAATATTCTTGTTGGCCTATTTTCATTACTCTATAATACTTACCTTCTTGGATGTCGATGAAGGAACCATATATATATTTGGCACTATTAATTCCAGGGAATCCAATGAAGAATATTGATGTTTATTTGCGGACAATAATTGATGAGTTAATTTCATTATGGAACAACAATGTGACTATATTTGATATAGTTGAAGATCATAATTTTATAGTGAAGGTTGCATTATTATGGATAATAAGTGACTTTTTGGCATATGGTATGTTATCTGGATGGAGCACACATGGTCTAAAATCATGTCTGTACTGCATGGATGAGAACAAATAATTTATGCTTAGTGATCAGAAAAATGTTAGTTATTTTGACTATCATCAATGATTTCTTCCTACGGATAACCCTTTTAAAAGGAACATAAATAATTTTACAAAAGGTCAAATTGAAATAGATGAACCTCCAGTAGTGCTCTTAGGTAATCAGGTAAAATCTATTGTCTTTGCATTACCTCCTGTTACTTTTGGACTAACCATAAACGAACAAATAAAAAGGTTTTAGGAGAGATCATAATTGGATAAAGCGAAGTATTTTTTGGGATTTTATATATTGGTATGTTTTTTTGGTTCGTCACATGTTAGATGTAATTCATATCAAGAATAATGTTTTTGATAACATATTTTATACCATGTTAGACACACTTGGTAAGACCAATAATAATGTAAAGGTATAGTTAGATCTTTCCCAGATTTTCAGATATCCTAAACTTCAATTATTTGAAGATTAAAGATCACACAAATTAATGAATCCAAAAGTATCTTACTCACTAAATAAAAACATTTATTATCCTATAAATGTATTAGATATTTGAGGTTACCAGATGGGTATGCTTTTAATTTGTCTTGTTGCATCAGAAATGGTCATATTACTGAGTTAAAAATCCATGATTGTCATATCATAATTGAAATATTACTACCTATTGGTTTGAGAGGGCTATTGAATTCTTTAACCTAGGATGTGTTGACTGAAATATCATATTTTTTCTGAGATATTTGTGCAGAAACATTGGATTATGAGGCATTGAGTTTTCTGAAAAAAGATGTTGTTTTAATTTTATGTAAATTTGAGAAAATATTCACACCAATATTCTTTGATTCCATGGAAGATTTAATATTGAATTTTTCATATGAAAATAAATGTGGAGGGATAACACAATTTTAGTGGATGAATCCGTTTGAGAGATGTATGTAAAAATTAAAGAAGAAAGTACATAACAAAGCATCCATTAAAGGGTAGATTGCAGAAGCGTACTTATAGGAGAAAATTTAAAATTTATTTTATTATTATTTTCAGTTAGAATATCCTTCAAAACAAAATCACTTGGTTTGAAATGAAGAAAATGTTGATGATTTCACAGACCATCAGTTTTTATTTTTTAATCAAACCGAGCTTGGTTTTGGTGGTTATCATGAATGAACAGATGTAGAACTTCACTGAGCTCATACATATGTTCTACTGAATTGTGAAGAAATGACATGATTTATGTAATAAGTAATATTTTTTTTAAATATTTATAAAATATGATTTTATTTACATTAAATTTTTTGTAGACTATATGATGAACATATCAGAAAACAATTTATACAAATTACATCTATTTCTCTTGAATAAAGTCATCAACATAATTTTGCATATTGGTTTCAAAGACTTGTAAGTTATGTTTCTTTCTATAGAATAAGAAATAGATTTTTCAATGATATATTTTATTAATAATTTTTATTATTTATAGGAAAAAAACGTGAAAATAAAATTGATAGTCGATTATGTGTGCTAAAAATACCCTCCATAAAAAATGGTAAAATCTTATAATGGGTATGTGGTTAATGGATTTTAATTTCATACATGCATATATGGTGACTCAAGGAACTAAATGAATAGTGTTGTTTGTTTGAAAGGATACCATCACAAGGAAAGTGAAGTTGACTTTTATGGAATGCTGAAAGAAATAATTGAGTTATGTTATATGAGAAAAAATTATGTAACAATGTTTAAATTACATTGGTTTGATACTAATCGAGGGATGCAAGTTCATCCATGACATGGAGCCCTTGAAATTAAATATAATAATCTTCTAGAATCAAATGAACCATTTATATTGGCATATAGAATTCATAAAGTTTATTATAAAAATTGCTGTTCTGTTTTGAGATATTTGAAGGATTGGTGGAGTGTGATAAAAATGAAATCACATGACAATCAATTTACTAAAAATAATGGTTCTGTGGAAGTCCAACATATTGAAAATTTTCAAGAAACATACCAAAATATATCTCTTACCTAATGAGATATAAATATCAATGATGAAACCCATCAATTAAGGGATGATGATATAGATAATGTTGATGAAGTAACATGGAATGATGAAACTGAAAGTCATATAGAAGTTGAGGATACTGAAGATGAGGATAAAGACATTGATCTCGATGAAAGTTACAAAGAAGATGATGATTTATTTATTATATTCAGGTATTTAGTTACAAGTAATTATTATATATTGATATTTATTAGTTTTTTATATTTTATATTTGTATTAACAATTTTTTATAGGTTAGATTATTATATTATGGTATTTATTAGTTTTTTATATTTGATATCTGTATAAATAATTTATTACATATAATAATATTTGTTTTCAATGGTTGGAGATTATCCTGATGATCTATTTTGTTCTCTCACTGATGCCAAAAATCCAGCTGATGATCCTGATTCAGGTGAGCCTCAATTTGATGCGCCTATTAGGAGGGGGTGTAGTCTTGCTCGATTGATGATTCTAGATCCTGTTCCAGAGAGATGGCCGTATTTTGATTTTGATCCTCATTTACGAAGTTATGTTTATTTATTTACAATACTTATTTATATTTACTTTGTGTATTAATTTTGGTATTAATTTTATGATTATTTATTTTATTTGCAAATTTTTTCACATTTAGTTATTGGGAAGGCTGGTGCGATTCTAAGAAATTATTTTTCCCAGCCATGGGTGTCATTGAACTTGGTTCCCATCACTATGCGTCACTATATGTTCGACCATTGGATTGTACATTATCAAATAATATATAATTTTTAAAATTTATTTAATTACTGACATATTTTTTTCAATTATCTTGTAAATTTATTTTCTCCAATTCCAAATAGCCATAGAGGTCCTATCCAAGAGGCATGATATATTTGTATATGTTATCACTTTTTTTAGTTTCTACACAACCTTAGAAAGAGATCTGTTGATAAAGCTTGTGCTACTATTTTCAACCAGTCCAATGTCTCCCATCGACCCAACTATATCCCATATCAGGTATGGGATAGATTGTGATCCTTCTGGATAGGAGATACTTTTAGGAGGAGGTAATTATCTGGATGTCAGAGCTATGGGAGGAAATAGGTCACATATAGGGACATAAATCGTACATTTGGCATACATTGACGACATATGGTAAGTGATATTATTTGTTAATGTATATATACTTTAACCATAACATGTTTTTTATATTTTACAAGCTGCTAATGACCCATCTAATATGGACTTTTAAGTCTATAAGAAGATGTATAGTGATCCCCATACAAGAGAAGTTTCAGGAAACTGACAATGCTATATTGTGGTTAGTATTTTTTTAAAATATCATGGATATTAATTTTATTGTTATTCTCATTTTTCATTATATTTAAAGGAAACATATGATACTATGACTTCTCTATCCTGAGAGAGTCAAGGAGAGAGAGAACAAGATGTCATTGGTGATTTGGGTTTCGATGAGGGGGACTAGATATAGGAAAATTTTTAGGGTGTCTAGAAAGGTCGGGTGATTGGTATTGGTTCTGAACTAACACCTATGAGTTATTATGGTACTTCTGCGATAGAATCACTGAGTGAAAAGGGAGATTGTGGAGAGTCATCATCCACTACACATTATAAGAAGAGGTTGAGAGCCCAAGATGAGATGTTAAATAAGATGGAGAAAGAGAGGGAGGAGGGGTGTGAGAAGCATCATATGAGAGATGAGATGATGTTGGAGTATATGCAGTGACTTGTGCATGGCATCAACATGGAGGTCCCCCTGGTTCTTTGAGTGATCCTCCCCCTGGTCCTTGGAGTGATCTTCCTCCACCTGATGACAATTGATGATTTCTAAAGTTGTATAACTATTTTTTAATTTGGTATGACAAACATATCATGTTTGAAATGATGTATTACTTTTATGTTTGTTTTAGTTTTTTTAATTTTTTAATTTTTTTAAATATATTTCAATTTAATAATTAATTTTAAATATTTTAACCTTTTTTTAATTAATTTTAAATAAATTATTTATTTTTAAATAAATTTAATTTGTTAATTATTTTAATTATTTTAAAATATATCTAATTTTTTAAAATTATCATTAATTTTGTAATTAATTATAATATTTTAATTTATTTTAATTATTTTTAAGTATACTTATTTTTTAATTAATTTAATTTTTTAATAATTTTTTAATAATTTTTAAAGATATTTTTTGAACTAATTTGTAAAGATATTTTTTTTTATTTTTTTAATAATTTTCTAATTATAATATTTTAAAGATATTTTAATTTTTTTAATTTTTTTAATTATTTTCATTAATTTTAAAATTTAAAATTTATTTTAATTTTGTTTTGAGAAAACTATTATTTGCAATGAATTAACAGTTCTTCACAAATAATTAAATGTGACGGTCCATCACAATTTTTTATTTAAAAATATTATGACACTTATTTGTGGAAAATGGTCCATCTGTCATAAATAATTACTTTTTGTGAAGAACCATCACAAATAACTGCAGTTGTGATGATTTTTTTTTTGCGACAGAGTATTCACGACGGACTCCCGTCGCAAATGAATTTTTTTGGCAGGCATTCGTTGCTAATACTCTATCAAAAATAATAAAAAATCCAGAAGTGAACCCCCAAGATCTCCACTCATAACCAAGGAAAATAAACTTACCCTCACAGGGTGCAACCAACCAAGGGAAAACTCATTCAAGCCTATAAAATGGTACCATACCCAATAAACAACCAAAATTTTAACCTCAAAGATCATTAGTAAGGAACACTTTAGAACATTGGATGCATGACGTCTTGTATGACAAGAAGACAGCTCAAACACAATTATGACTCAATAAAAAACAACATGGATCTAGTCTTGGGTTACGAAAATGCATATATGTTAACTCAGGTTAAGAAATATCAACCTGGTGGTCCCCATTATCTAACTAATAACAACTTATCACTAATGGATCTCTTGTCCAAATAGGTCATGAAACTAAATCCTATTACCCATGCACACACCCAAGGTTCACCAAGTCTAGGGTACCAAGCCAAAACCCATGGTATAGATTTTTTCCATAAATATATCCCATGGAATAATGATCATAGAGTGAAATGAAACAATGAGGTTTGAAGAAAAAATAGGATGACCACTAATATCAATGAATAATCCCAAGGAAGATATCAAAGATTACACATAAACATGACTATCCCAAGGAACATAAGAAAGCTAGGAAAATTGGTCCTTAAAGACCTATATACCCAAACGAAATTATAAGGTCCTCTTTCTAGGACACACAAGTACATAATCCTATTTTACCACAAGAACTTTCATTATTATAACACCAAGAGGGAAGAAAATTCTTGCCACCCCATTTAGAGTCTAGGCAAGGCTAAAGAGATGAGGGAAAATGACTAATCTCAAGGAAAGAATCACACTCCAACTCAATACCTCCTAAAACGATTCAATCAAACCAAAAGGAGGTTAACACCAATTGGTCATGTCCTTTAGAGAACCCTAGTTAACCCATACACATAAGAAAGGGTCAGGAAAAATATACAAGTCATCAAAGCAACCACTTTCAGAGAGGTTTCAAAACAAACCCACTTAAGGAGTAGATACTTATTTCAAAAACTATTTATTTCAAAAACCTCCAAACACCAAATGAAAAGGAATTTTACAAACAATCAGTTTCATAATTAATCATCTTTCATTACTTTAGAAAAAAGACTAAAAAATTGAAACATTTCAGAATTCCCTAATTATAGGATGAAAACTTACAACCTTTTTAAGCAAAAAAATTGAACATGATTAATTTAAATCTTTAAATAAATTATCCATGTTTGAATTTATTTAAAGAGTAACCACAATTCAAGTTACAAAACAGGATTTCTCTAAAAGATCGAATCTTCTTTTAATTTACCATTCCTTTTTCAAAACCATTTATCCTTATAGATTACAAGTATAAATCAACCACATATTTTTTCCATAAAACCGAAAACCCTCCATTAAAAAATTCATAGTAAATATCCATTTTATTTAAAACATGAGCTAGAAAATAAGAATCACTTCACAGGAAAGTAATAAAGCTTAAAAATTTAAATAAAACCATATTCATGAAATCTATTTTCACACAATAAACCAGTTATTCTAACCCTACACAACAAAATTATGTCATAACTATTAGTCAAACCGATTCCTGATATTCACATATCTTAGGAACCACCTTGATTATTTTTTTATCAGTGAGAATCACTCAAATAATCCATGATTCATGGGTTCTAAATAAAAAAACAAAGGTATATAGAGTCATTATCGATCTAGTGATGTGGTTGATAACCATGTGCTAAGCATGTCACAACCCCTTTAAAACTTTTAAAACCAAGTGCCTAGTCACTAAATGGTTTGTCAGGCCATCCAGATAGACTTCATAACTTGATTCATATTCCAGTTTACCCCCTAAATATAGGATAACCCCAAGGAAACCAACACATTTCAATAAGGATCATAAGTCATTACACCAAACCATAACACATAGAAAACATTAAAAAAAAATACTGACTTCCATGGTAACTCAAGTGTCTTCATGAAAGGTAGTGATCAATAACCTACTCACCACACACACATTAAGCTTCAAAAAGTCCTAGCTCTAATCTACCAAACTCTAGAACAAGCCCAGGTAGTGTCATAACACTTATGGATGGGAATGGATTTGATACCATTTTATAACAAACCAACTCAGGTCAACCTTACATATCACTCAAGATATATTGACACATAACCCAAAGCATGTTCTTGATCACCACAGGCTGGTGAAAAGCACTTGGGTATCAATATATAAAACCACATGAACAATTTTAACCTGAAAGATATCACAACATGTCTCATGTATACCAAATATAAGATAAATAATCAGAGTACAATGTAGAAGAAAAGTAAACACCCATAAGACATACAATAGAGGAAGATACTGAGAGAAAAATCAAGAAATAAAAAAACCAAGCCTCCTTGTGAATATCCTTCACCACCATCCCAATCCACTATAAGGGATATATCAACTAAGAGAATACGCTATGCCACATGACACTCTTCCCTTTTCTTGAGTCCTATAAATCCAAAGATACAAATTCCCAAAGGAAAAAGTAGGGTGTGAGCACTAAAGATAAGTGGGATTCTACCAAAGAATATACACAATGTATAATATCATGTAACTACTAGTTCAAGATTTAAAACAAACTGATTTAAAAATAAATTTCTAAAAAAACCATATTGTAAAAAATTGTTTGGTTTATTTTCAAAACATTCCATATTAAAATCCATGAGAATATAAATATAAATGATAATGATAAACATAGGGTAGTAATAAAAACATCCATATCCCAATAAATAACATAGTGAGTATATAAATAATGGTACACAAAGTAAGAAAGATAATACAATATGATCCAGGAGCACCATGTCAATGAGACCAAAGCCATAAGATAAACATGTGATCATATAATATATGTTACATAAGGAAAACCATTATAAAAAAAACATCATTAAGCTCTAGCCTATGGAATGTGTTCTAGGATAAAGAAAAGAACACTAAGCTGGAAAGTGAATCCTACTATATCTATTCCTACCACAATATGTTGACACCAACCTTATGTTCACAACCAATGTTCCCCAATATTCACATGTTCCATTCTTACAAAGAAAACATAAATTATACTCCCATTTTTTACTAAATTTTTTTACAAGAAAAGTATCACAACTACCATGCTTTTAAAGTCTACTTTAAAATAAAAAAAATTTATCGACCCAGTTTTCACAAGTGAAGAATCACTACTCCCATACTTTGAAAATCCATTTTAAAAACAAATACATTATTTAGGATTTTTATCCAACATAAAAAGTGAATATACTCTTTTATAGAAAACCCCATTGAAAACATTTGAAAAATCATCTAAGATGGAATTTTAAAAAAATTGCCTCACATATTTCAAATAAAATAATTTAATAAATAAACCAGAAGGATTTCACAATAACAACCATTTCATGGGTTTTCACCAATGTATAAATACACCTACCTCAAACAATTTTTATGGTTTATTGACATGAAAAATGATTTTAGGCTTGAATATTCAAGGAAAACTAACCCCAATCCCTTCTCACTAATTCCCCAATATATAAGAATGAAAATCAAATAAAAGGAACTTGATATTCTTCTATGGAAGCTAAATTACCATAACTCTTACCAAGAGGATAAAAAAAAAATCATGGGAATCAAGGCTAATGTATTTTTAAATAAATACACTAGGATTAGTATCATTAAAAAACCATATTAAAAACCTCATTTAATTTTCCATTTTAATCAAACCTTGAATGAAAAAGTTTTAAATTATTTTAAAGTAAGAGTTACTACCTTTAATGATATAAAATAATTAATTTCCTATTATTTATATCCTTTTAATGTATAAAATTAATTACACGGTCATTATGGAGAATAGTAAATGAAAAAAACAAATTTTTTTATATTTTTCTCCAAAAAATAGCACTATGTAAGGGTTACCCGGTTTTACCCTTATTCAGTTCTTAAGAATCACATAAGGGTATTGGGTTACCCTTACATAATCGCTGAAGGAAAAAAATTTCCCTTATAGAACTTTGGATTACCCTTATATATCCTTTAAAAAAGACAGGTTACCCTTATACATCTCACCTTACCTTTATGAAATGCCTTAGGTACCCTTACACAACTCATATAAGATATATATATACCCATATGTAGTGTATATGAGTTACCCTTATGCATGATTTGAAAACTTTGTCTTACCTTTACACAGTGTAGGGTTACCGTTATGAAACTATCAGAAAACTCCACTTACCTTTACAAAACTCAAATCTACCCTTACACAGCGTATAGAAAAATATATACCCATATGTAGTGGATAGTTCACCCTTATGTAACCCTTATTAAATCATGTTTACCCTTATAAAGAATCATAATTACCCATAAAAATTTCATATATATATAATGTATCACCCTTAAAAAACCTATAGAAACTCCATCACACCCTTATGCAACTCATTAAAATAGGGAGTTACCCTTACACAACTCCTAAAATCCACCCTATGTAAAGGTGGGATACAGTTACCCTTATGTAGACCCTATACCATATGTAAGAGTAAAAATTATCTTTAAAAGTATTTAATTTCCATTCAAATGACTTATAAATTAAAACAAAAATGATTTTTTTAATTATTATAAAAATGAGGGTGTTATAGAAATTATCAAAATACAGTATTTATATTGGAAAATGGAATCTATTTTCCTAAATTCATATTCATGTATACTTATAGCTTATTTACATTTACTTCTTACTTATATGATAAATATTTATTATTCTCATTGAATAATATATCATCTATCTAGGTGATATAAAACAACTACTATGCATTTAACTTTCCTAAGTAGTATGTGTCTTTGAAACATTACTTTTCCATGAACTCTAATGGAATTTGTTCGTAGGATGACTAAATATTCATGTCAATCCTTGAATTTATCCAACTCAATATTTCTCCCACTATCTCAAATAGATACACGAATCCTCTTATAGAAATATAGTATTTCACTTGACTATAACTATTTTATCTTATGTATTTATGAAATTTATTTAAAGATATTTAAGATATATAGCTGTAATTTAGTCTTTTTATGTGATGCAAGTTTATTTATTTAATTATCCATAACAAAATATTTGCCTCTAAAAAAATTAATTATGAAATAATGGATTTCTTTCATATTATAACTCATATGATATCCATTTTTCATTGTAATTGGAATATGGTTATGGGTTAATGTTATTATTTACATAGCCTGTGTCGAAAGGGATAATGAAAGATTTTTTAAAGATTATAAGACTCATAACTGATCCTCCTTTTACTAACATCATGGATTTGAGGTGTATAAGAAAATGTGATTTTAGGAATTAATCCACTCTATATATTAATTATTGATAAATTATTATAAGAATCATCATTGATCTTCCTTTTACTAACATCATGGATTTGATGTGTATAAGGAAATATGAGTTTAAGAATAAATCCACTATATATTTTTATGATCAATTAATTCTCAGTTCAGATGTTATCTATCTCATAAACCCAAATTAAATTATATATTCTAACCAAGAATATTTCCATCTTCACTTTTACATTTCTTAAATTTCTTAAAGTAATATCATTAAGTATGTAAATCAAACCCTATAATCTACTTGAAATAGTTCCCACGTATCTTGTTGAACTAGTTTTGGAATATTTTTAGGTTAAATTTATTTATATAGGTTTTATTACCTGAATAAATATCTGTCTTTCTATATCCGGTTATGAGTATTATATTTTATATCCATCATTTATTGATAATGATTAAACTATTATAGAACTACTTGTTAAGTATAATACATTAAAAACAACATTCATTCCAAAATGAAATAATTAATCATTGTTTCCCATGGACACATGAGATAATTGTTTTGGTAATAATCAATAAAAAAATAATAGTTCGACTTGAATAAATCAACTTGAAAAAAGGGATGTCTTGTTCTTCTCACTACTGACATAAGAATCACCCTTTCTCAGCTATTTGGAGAATTCACCTTAATTATTGCAATATTTTTAAACTTAATTGGTTCTTGTATTTGGATATAGATATATAAATCACATATTGTATATAATATCAAAGAAGTAAAATAGAAATATTATTGTTAGTGAAGAATATACTTGAAGTAGAATTTTATACTTGCTTCCTCTTCAATTCATTGCAGTTTATCTACCAGTGACCATTCTTTACACATGTGACGAAAATGGTCTCCTATTAAATTATCTCCATCTTAATCTTTTATTTATTAGAAATACATTTCAATGGTGCCTTTGGAATCAAACTTTACATCAACCTTTTTCCTTATCTTTCTACTTATTCACCATAATAACTAAAGTTTTAACTTTCCTTAAGTTCTTATCAACTTGAAAACCCTTACCCAAAATATATTGAAGTAGTTTATTCAAATTTTTAGTTTTATAATTATTAAAAAAACTACAGTAACTAGGTGATAAAGATATAATAATGAGATAATCTCACTATTTTCTTACTTCACTTTCTCCTTGAAAAATTCTTGGAGATGAGATAACATGGTATCTCCATCCATGTTCTCAAGTTTATTTTGAAACTCTTTAGACATTGATGATAGAATCATAATGTAAACATAAAATGTGTTATCTATGAGTCTCTTATAACCTTTATTTTTACCCCTACTTTCTACCTGAGGTGGTATATCTGGTAATGAAGACTCCATCATATACAATTTCCTTTCACATCATAGTACTACGCATAAGCACCTATAACACTTATGTAAATTAATGTTGGTTAAGATGTTTTTATTGTCTATAATTTATCTCAATGTTTAAATGGAATTAATTTTCATTTTTATATAAAATAAAACTTTATAAAACTAGTAATTTTATCTTGATTACCTATTATTTGACATTATATTTTTATTAATATTAAATGTTTCCTATTATTTTATTAAATCACAGTATCCATAAACTACTAGATTTAGAATAACCAGTCACTTGAGTATTCAAGTGGAAAAGATCCTTAAAAACTCTCCTCATATTCCAAGCTATGTCTATGCCACTAATTAGAGAGTTTCAATTTAGGATTTTGTCTGGACAACCACATTAACTCATGACTCTTTGATCTGTTAAGTGAAGTCCCATATTTTGAAGATAGTAACCTTGAATTACTCTACACTTTAACTCTAAATTTTTTCCAAGCAAGCTATAAACAATTATTTGATATCAATTTTAATTAAGTCGACCCATCACTTTCATAAAAACTACCCAATAGTTGTAGGCACCTGGAACTATGGCTAATGAGTGACTCAAAATTATAATTTCATTCAAAATCAAGTGATAAAAGATGTTAATGACTTAAATATTTTTTGAGGGCTTTTTTTATTTTTTATTATTGAATGAAATAATTTTCTATTTATAATTATTTCTCTATATGATCACACTCACAACTTAACCATTATTTAAATACAATACATTCACTGTGTATTAATATAATTTTATATATGCATGATTGTTTATTATTATATATGATCACATATAATTTACACATTCACAAAACAGTAAAACATGCATAAATTATTAAAAGTGATTTGATAATGATATTTCCAATGGATTAAACTATTGAGTGGAAAAAGGATCAACCTAGACCCTAGGGGTAACTTCTTGAGTCATGTTTAACTTGAGTTACAATGCTCACCCTAATTAATGTATCAAATTCCAATATAGTGACTCACTAAGTCTTAATGTGAACTATGTCTCCTTTTATCCTCCTCATTATACAAAAATACTCCTGAGTAGGTGAGGGGGTATTAGTAATGTGAGATACACATGAATAATATCACTCATGGATACATAGAACCTTATACATATAATGAGGTAAAGGATGATACACATATCTTAATTTATTAATTAATTATTAAAAATACAAAAATTTAAAGTGAATAAATAGATAAATAGATAAATCCTAGGAATAAATTGGTTGGTCTATCTCATGATTAGTCAACATGAAATAAAATTTTAGAATAAAATAAAATTTATGATAAATTCCACTTGAGGGAATTTATTATGAATTAAAATACATAAACCTAATTGTAATTCACAAATTAGATATCACACTATCCCATAATAAATTTTATAAAATCTAGATATTTTTATTTTTTTAGTTTTTTTTAGTATCCCCAGGTATTTTAAAACCCCCTGAATGGGTTTTGGGTCATGATTGGACCCAAATGGGTTGGACAGAACTTGAACTGACTTGGCCTAGGTTAGACCGACTTAGTTAGTCTGCCAGGATGGAGGGGTGGCACACCTAGTGTGGGTATGTGGGTTTATAGGCAGGTGGTACCCTAAGTGGTGTGAGGTGACCTAAGATTTTAATACCTAAATATTTCACAATTTTAGATGAATATTTAATATATAACATTGTGATCCATGCCCAAACTATAAAATTTTAGTGTCTTTGGAGACTAGATACATAAAAATTTAATTCAGGGAAATTATTTATCATCTATCATAAAGTTATTCTCACTTGTACCCTTCTTGAAATAACATACTTAAAACCATTATTCACAACCTGGGGAAAATAAATATAAGAATCAGTGATCTCAGATACAAAATAAGGGTAAACATGGGAGATATTAATCGATGATCATATAAAAGAATATGACAAGCATAAGGGTATGAGTTCACTATCATAACTTAAAAATATCACACTCAATATTTCATGGATAAAAATCATGATTCATGGAATAAAACTTTATCATTTCAAAATGCATAGATCATAACATTGAGAAATCATTATAAAAGAATCTTGAACCATAATTTTATATCATAATCATAAAAACAGGTTATAAAAGTGTGGCACCATCACATGCATAAAAACCATTTCATATGACAAGGTTAACTATTGATACCATTAAATCATAGTATAAAAAGAATCAACACCTATTTCACATATCATAACTAATTTGGAATCACCATCTATTTCCCATACTGGATCAGGAATACCTACCTGTTTCACATATTGCATCAAGCACACCAACTCATTTCCCATAATTATCTCAAGAGATATAAATATTTACCCAATGCATTGGAGGGATATATAATTCAGGCCCCACACATCACATAATAAAAATGATACATATGCGTGCCATAAGATCATAAAACACTCATCATATCATCATAAAATAACCCATGGAAAGGAAATGAGTTTCATAAACATTTCATCATTTCATCATAGTATAACCTATGAAAAATAAACATGTTTCATAAAAATCTCATCATAATAATCATAAAACTTCTATAAAAAGAATAAGGATGATATAATTGGATCATATCCTTAATAAATCATAATTAACATCAAAGTATTCTATCATATATGAAAATTCCTTTAAAATATCACTGGAAGATTTCTTGTGGAAAATAAATTTTTTTTTATTTTTAAGTCCCTTATTTAAAATATAAAAATTTAAAAAATATTATAGTAAAAATTTTCATTTAAAAGAACCATGAAATTTTTTAAAGGATTCATCAAATCTTTGAGTGGTCATAATGAAGGGAAATTCTGTTCATGTCATGTACATTAAAACAACGATTCCTTTTACATTTTTGGTAAAAGTAAAAAGTGCTTAATTTGGAAAATGAAAAGAATATTCATTTGAAACATTTTTATAAAAATTAAAACATGGGTAAAAATTAATTTAAACATTTATATGAGAATATTAAAACATTATTGAAAACATTTCAAAGAAAACATGGAAACTGAAGAAAAAGTTTCTCTACTAATTAGTAAAACATAGTCGGTTTTCCTTAGAAACATTATTTTCATATCTTGTGTACTTAAAGTAAGGATAATTAAAGGAAATAATTTATTCTAAAAAAATAACCATAGGAGAATAAAAATTAAATGTATTATCCAATAATGGTCATATAATTTTCTCAATGGAAATTCAAGTATAAACAACGTCAGATACTGAAAAACTCAGGAACTAGACAACTCTAGTACTAGAATTTATTAAGAAAAATAAAATAAAATGGACCAATAATTATAAATGGTTTTAAAAAACTAGGATTGGATTAAACCCCACATGTACACATAAATTAATGAGAAAAGTATTCGGGGATCTATAAGGAACACATCAAGCTCATCTCCATGATCACCCTCTTTGAAAAAGCACACAAAACTTGGTTGGAATCCCTATATGCATGTGACACCATCATATTGAGGTGGTTATTGTTATGTAAACATTCAATACAATGAGGTATCACTATCCATGGAACATTTTTTGTTCATGCCCTATGATTATCAACAACTGGATTTTAATGAGATTCAATCATTATATAGTTCCATTTATGGTGGACAACATGATTGATGGAATAAATAGTTTTTCATGGAACCTGTTTGAATGTGGATGATAGTGAAGAAATCCCTCTATATATACATGATCTTCACATTAATAGAGGGGAGATTATTATTGAATATCAATGTGTTTCTATCTATCTAGGTGTATGCATTGGAATATCTAATAGATTCCAGTAGCAGGTTGTACACTTGTTCACTATGTAAAATAGCTCTAATAGAGATAATTAGGTACTCAACATGGTTCCTCATGAATATTATAATGCCAAATAGTCCCTCTATATACTCCCATATATTGTATATAAATGTACACTACACAAATATATGATGAATAGTTTCCACAACCCCCATGAAAATATGGAAGGTTAATTGTATCTGAATCCCCTCCCTTTGCATTTGATAATGAGTGGGTATCCACCTCCTTTAAATTTTCTAGATGAGTATTTATCTTGTGGTATAGATAAAAGGGGCCTTGAATTTGAGTATCCAAGGAGAGGTTTTTTAGATTCATTCACAATTTAATTTGTATAAGTATCTAGCATTGAAATGGACATTACTATTTGGAGTCCATACATGAATATCCTTGTCTATGAAGGAATAACTCTACATATCAAGGGAGATATAAGGAGTAATGATCACAACAATACTGGGGATACTATAAATTAAGTCATCAATATATAGGTGTTTTCTATTGGGAGGGAAAACCGTGATTTATTTAATAGTTTTTCCCTTACAAGGAGTGGTCCAAGAGTTAAGGTTGGAATATGTGTAGAAAATCCATTTAGAATTTTCCATTAGAATAGTGAAATATTTCCTAATGGTAGGCCAAATTGATGAAGAAAGGTAGTAAGTATACCCATTCTACAACATTGTGTTAAACTTGCTAGAAATAAATTCAAGGGAAGGATCATTAGAGGTTAGAATATTCCAGGTAAAATTGGAAATAATGAATCATTGAAAATAATGAGATCTTTAACAATAAGGCCTCCCATGTTTATGGGTTTGATAAAATATTTCCATGCCATAATGATGCATTTCCTTCCATGGATAGATCCAGTCTAGATTAATTTTTTGATCATACATTGTTGGTTCTTAATGACACCTTTTGGCCATCTATATAAAGAGAAAAAGTAGAAAAAATTGGAGGTGATTACTGATTTAACCAAACACTCTACCCCTATTTGGGACATGGATTTTCCTTTCCATATATATAGTTGATTTATAATTCTTGAGCATTTTTCCTTAATCTAACAACTTCTAACTTTACCCTAGAAAATTGGGACACCAAGGTAAGTAAAGGGAAGTCCCCCCACTCTTCTCTCCAAGGGTCCATGAAATCCTATTTTTTCTTATCACTGAGACTCAATTTCCAAAGATGGTGAAGGATTATTTCTACCTAATGGATATCCCAACCACTTCCTTATAGTGTCCAAATATCGATCTGATGATAGATGGAGTTTTTTGGAGGTCTTCTTAAAAAGTATAATATCATCAATATAAATAAGGTGAGAGGGTATGAACATACCTCTTCCATCATTGATCCATTTGTAGAGCCCAATATTAATTATTTCATTAATTAATATTCTCATGTAATCTTAAACCATGGAAAAAATAATTCATGATAAAATATCCCCTTGATTAACACCCCTAGAACATTGGATGAAGCCTCTAGAAGATCCATTAATAAAAATGAAGATACTTTCATTTCTAAGAGTAGTGATGTTTAGTTTAATAAATGTAGTATAATATCTATACTTTATAAGGAAAATATTGATGAAGATCCATTTAAGGGTGTCAAAATATTTAGATATTGCAATATCGAGTGTGAAGTTCCTAGCCTTTTCCATTTCATTAGGTTAAAACTCTCCAAGGAAGTGAAGAGTTTTGGATGCTCCTGCTAGGGAAAAAACCAAACTAATTTGGGGTGATGATTTCCTTTAACAAGCTTCCCAATCTAGCCACCATGATTTTGCTGATTATTTTAAGTATAGTTTTCCAAATTGAAACTGGTCTGAAGTCCCTGATATCAATGGAATTCTCCTTCTTGGGTATAAGTGAAATGATGTAAGAGTACAGTCTATAGGGAATATTTGCATGGTTAAATTATTAACTCAAAATATTAATTACCTCCTCATTATTGGCAGACCAGTAGAACATGAATTTTTTTTAGTGAACCCGTTAGGACTAGCCACACTATAAATATTGAGCAAGAAGAGTACCACATTAATCTGTTCTTCATATGAGGAAAATATAAGGCCTTAGTTATGGTTCCATTTAATGCATGATGGGATGTTTTCAATCATTTTTTGGTTGTTGTTAATCCCATAATCAGAATAAATACTTTGGAAGCAATCAAACACAACATTGGAAAATTCATTTTTATAGGTGAAAAGAAATCAATTGATGCTAAATCCCTTAATTCCTCCCCTGAATATTTTTTTTCAGTGCTTTCAGTGAGAGAGTTTAGTATTCCTATCACCATCCTATAACCATATAACATTTAGTTTAATCTTTGTTAGTCTCTCTTTGATTTCCAAGATATTATCCATCCTGGAGTGAGATTTTAATTCCTCCTTAGAGGGAATTTCATGGGACTAGTTTTTATTCTAGTATCATGTAAGGTGATTTTTAGCAGCCTTTATATCACCATCAAGCATGGAAAAGGATTTTTTACCCCATTCCTTCATAATGAATTTGGTAGTTTTTAACTTTCTAGCTATGACTTGAAGGGGTATTCCATAGGAGCCTATTTTCCAAGCCTCTAAACTAGTTTCCCTATATCTTAGGGTGACTAACCAACCATTATTGAATTTGAAGGGAAGAGGGGATAAACTTGTTTACTGCATACATACCTCAATAATGATGGGGTTGTACTCTAAGTGATATCTTGGAAGATAAAAGCCAAATACCCCCATTATGACACTTCCATCATCAAATTTCACTTGGAATCTATCAAGATTTATAGCCTACCATCCATATAGGGTATATATATTCCAATTGAATTTAGAACCAACAATTGGGACTTCAATAAAGAAACATTGGTCAATGAAAAGTGAATAATTATGGGAGGATAACCTATTGAAGTTGAATATGGTTTTCTTATATGGCCTCATGATAGTGTTGAAGTACCAAAAAATAATTCATTTGTGGTTCATGCTTTCAGACATCATAACCAACTACCCCCATAAACCTATTCTTCTGATGTAAGAGGTGGAAGAATATATTAAAGAAATAGTCGTAATGGATCCCAGTAATAAGGACACTGAGATACTCTTGGTTCCTTTACTCTATGATAGGACTTATATATTTTCATGTTTGAGGGCCCACACTTTGTCCATTTTACTGCTATGAGAGTTCTAAGATACAAATGTGTAGCCAAGGTATTCCCAATTGTAGGCCTTCCACTTATAAAATGACATATTTGGTTTATCATGTTCAGTTAGAGGGGGGGGGGGGGGTTGTATGTCATAAGAAAATGACCAAGGGACATGATCATGGGAGAATTCCTAATCCCTTGACAATTCAAATAGAGGAACCACTTTGTTTAAGAGGTTTTCCCTAGTTAGAGGCCCTCTATGATATGGAATGTACATTTGATCCTTCTACATTTGGATTTTTTCCTTTTTTCCTCTTTCCTTTAGGGGATGCATTCCTCATTGGTTTGGAATTTCCATCAGGTGGTATAGTCTCAGCCAAGTTTTAATTAGGAGGGTGCAGGTCTTCATTATCATCATCCCAAAAAACACAATTCAAAGGGGTAAATTTATTGGTGGAATACACTAATTTAATGGGGTTTTCTTTAGGATTATTTCTTTTATCTTTGGTGGAACATACTTGAATAAAAGGTCTCTCCAGTTTAATAAGAGTATCACAACCTTCAAATAGTTTCCTCTACTATGACATACTATATAGATTTGTGTGTGGGGGGGACTTCATGAATGTACTCCTATGTATTCTCATCAAGTGTCACCTCAAGTGAAAAAGAGATAGTGGACCTGTTGATGTAGTACAAGACCTCATTAGAGACTATATCAGGTTTGGGTGCATCCTCCTAGCTCATCTTGGTTTACCCATGCTTATTATCCTTCTATGTGTTATGTCCAAGTAAGAGGTAGTCTTTATAGGGGTATAATATTATAGGGAATGAAGGTATTTTGTAGCCTCCTCCTCTTAAAAAATTCCAATTAGATAAAAAATGTCATTTTTTGGTTTCATTGGGATTTTCCCCACATGTTCATCCACACATACAGGTCCCTTATCTCTATCTCCATGGGAGGAGGCCCCAAGGTCTCTATTAGCAGGGGAGTCTAGAGTCAGTACCTTTTCCTTCCCTTTTCTATTCCTATAGGTGGCTTCATCATGCCTCCTCATTTTATAGAAGTATCAATATTTGTCTCTATTACACTCAGAGTATAAGGTACCAAATAACCTACAATTTAGACATAATTTAGGCTTCCTCTCATATTATATCTCTAGATTTATACAATCATCTCACATTTTTATAAAAAATTATTTAACTAGGGTGGTATACATGTCAACCTCCAACAAAATCCTGAAATAATTCTCATACCTTAGGTTTTCAAATTGAATTTCCATCCTGATAGGGTTACCAACTATTCATATCCCAAAGGATTTAAGGGTGCCAATACAACCAATTTAGCTTGCAAATACGGATCCAAACATGCATGTTGGTGTTCTTAACATTTACATGATTAAAATTGTGACCCCATTACTATATTATTAGGAATACAGGATTTAGAGAGCCCTACATAAATATTAATTCCATCCTCTTATATTTATACGAGGGGAATACAACATGGTAGTAACCTCACCCCATAACCATTGTCTTCTAATAATTAAAGACAAAAATATATGAAATTATTCAAGTAATAACATTACAATTTTAGAGACTCTCCCCTTTAGGAGTCATAACCCTTGCAATAATAGATCATTTACAAAAATTCATTCTTTATTTGACCACATCTTGATTGGATGAGACATGGATGGTAGGTCATACGTATGCATTGACACTATTTTTAATTTTGGATGGATAGAACGAAAGTAAGGTAAATAATAATTAAAATTTAATAAATAATTATTATATTATATATATCATATATATTCATTAAATTTATTCTTATTACCATCCATGTAAATAATAAAAAATCAAATCACGTCGCTTCATGGAGGTGTCAGTCCACACGTACGCAAGAGCGACACTATCATTTTACAACATATGGGAAGAAGGTGGATAATGATTGTTCCATCATAATAATAATAATTATATATATTTAATACACTAATGTAACTATTTTAGAATGGATACAATATATTTAGAGTATTTATAATAAGAAATTAAAGTGAAAATTCCCGATTAAGAGTTATACCTCTTTGTTGAGAAATCTTTTTTGGTTACACCATAAGCCTCAAAAGGATTTTATTTTATAAATAATAGAAGCTCTAGGATTTGGTGAAATAATATAGTATGATATTAGGTTAGGTATTATCCAATATAGAAGGAGGAAACATTGTGAATAAGTAAGGCGAGGGGGTTCCATTTTATAAGTATGGGGAGGGACACTCTTGGATGACTTAAAGTATTAAATTAATATAAAATAATTTTCATGAAAAAATAGTTCCAAATTAAAATATGAGTCTAATATTCACATAAAATAATATTTGGAAAAGTTTTGGTTATGTATTTACCCTTATCTCATAGTTTTAACCCCTCATTAACCTTTTTGACAATTACCACAATATCAAAATTTTCTACTATTTAAGGGTTAAATAAGTTAATATAAAAGGAAAAGTGACACATAAGTGGACCATGGTTGATATTTTAAACCAATAAAAATTATCTTGACTGAAGATATAATTTTTATTAATTTTAAATCATTCAATAAAATATCTTTTATTATAAAATATCATTAATATCATTTTTGGAAATACATGAAATATTATAATATAATATGTGTCTAACTCATGAAAAATGGTTCAAATATCACATGGATTATAATATATGGAATATATGATCATAATATAATCAAAAAATTAAATTTTTATAGTTTTATATATCATTTTAAACCTAATCTTTTGGGTTAACCCCTTGGTCAACCAGTTTAAACCTTAATCGTGATAATGACTTTTTCAATATTAAAGGGTTATAATTTTACTCATAAGGTGAAAATTGGATAATAAATGGATAAGGGTTGAAATTTTAAACCATTTATCATACTAATTATCCTATTTTAATATTTTTATAAATTTTAAACAACTTAATAAAATATATTTAACAAAAAATACTATTAATTTAATTTTAAGAACTATTCACATAATTTGACTTTAAAAACAACATGAAAACAACATAATTATAATATAAACCTTTTAAAAATATATAAAATGTTATATTTATATTAAAAATTCATGGTAAGATTTAACTCATCTAAAAAATATTACTTTTAGTGTTTTTAAAACCATTTACTTGATTTTTTATTGCTTACACAAGCATTATGTCGGCGTTGCGTATTAATTTAAGGTAATTATTTCATCAATAAAAATTAAAAATAAATTACCATAATAAAAATTAATAAATTTAGTTTAAAATAATATTTAATTTTTTTCAAATATGTATATTTACTAATGTATACTCCATGACTAATTATTTAATATATGATTTTGACTTTTCCAGCCTCGCACAAGCGTTGCATAAGAATTTGGATAAGTCACTTGTTATATAACTCTAAAATTTATATATATAGAGATAATAAATAATAAATAATATTTAATAAAAAAGTTTATAAAGTGATTCATCCATCTCAAATATTTTTTAGGACACCAAATTTGAATTTTCTTGTGTCGCGCAAGCCCTGCGTCAACACTGAAAATGATTTCCGTATTTATCATGAAATAAATTATAATTAATATGTTTTTAATTATTTTTATATTATCTTTGTATTTTATTATCATAAATTATTCTTTATATAAGTTTAATAAATTTTTATATCATATTTTTATCTTGAAGATATAATAAAAAATACAGAATTTCATAAAAACTATATTTTTTTTTCTATTGGCCAAATTTTTTATCTCTTTAGAAAAATATAAAAAATTATTTATGAATCCTAAAATGAATTCAATTTAACAAATTTAAATTCCTATATGTGTTAGGAATCAATTTTAATTTAAATGCATAAAAGAGTACGAAAAACTATTTTTTAGAAAACTGTGTTTTTAAACTAAAAAATGAACTTATAAAAAATAAGGTATAATGATGATCAAATATAATTAATTATATAATATCTAAATAGATTAGAATTATTTTCATTTATTATTAAATTCAAATCATAATGATATTTTTTTCAATAAAAAGAATGACAGTTTCACAAAAATAAATATTTTTTATTCACTAAAAAATAAATCTTTTCAGAAAAATCCCAAAATATTCACCATAAGAAAATTTTGATATATTTATTTCAAAATAATATTATTTTAATCAAATAAAATTTATACAAGTTATATAAATTAATTATAATATTTACAAAAAATAATAAAAACCATTTTGGAAGAAAACATATTTTTAAAAATAAAATAAATTTACTTAAAATTGTGTACTTATTTGTTAAGAATTTATTAATAAATTTTTATTGATTATATCCTTTATATAGTTCATAATTCAGTCACTTCTATTCATACCCACTGATACAATGGCCATGTTATAATAATCATAAAATAATAACATTTCATGGTTTAAATCTCAGTGTTGTGTGTTGTATGCGCTATCGAACATAGTGTTCTTTTAAAATCATAGGGTGTTATGTTCTACCCCCTTTAAAAAATTATGTCCTCAAAATTTGAACTTGTAATCAGTAATTAGAGGTTTTATATTTGAAAATTCCTATATTGAAAACCCACATTGTAAAAAGGGTTAATAAAACTTTCTTTTGAAAAAAGGGAAAGGGAAATATGAAAGTATTGTAGAATAACACATAACTAAGTTTTCAAATAAGAGAATATTAATGGAAAGTGAAAATATTAGCATAGAGGAAAAAGTAATTTCCAAATAATGATGGATACTGACATAAAATATTTATCATAAGAAAGTGAATGATCATGATAAAGTTAATGACCATAAAACCATAAATCAATGAGTTGTAAAAAAACTTGTGATTCATCAGAAATTAATATAATAAAATAATTTTTTTATATCAAGATCCTTTTCCTAGATTTGGTGAATTAATTTACCATTTAGACTAATAAAATAAGAAAATATACTTACTTGAAATATATAATTTCATCCTTTAATATATTTACACCATAATCTCATCTATTTCTCCAAATGATGAGTTTTCAAGATGAATTGTTTTTTATGACTAAAGCACTAAAATAAACTTCCAATGGATCACACTATCTATTATATAATAATAATAAATTCCACCCATCTTTATATATTAATCAAAACTAAAATGGTTAGCACAAGGTACGATAATATCCAAAATGCATAAAACTTAATACAAATAAATAATAAATTTTCTCCAAAATTTCAACAAGTATATGAAATCAAAATATCCTTTTATCATGATTAACCATATTTGAAAACCTAAAAATTCAAAAAGATTAGATCCCAGAAAACGGTTGACATACCAAAAATGAATATTCCATAATCAAATATGAAAATATTTTCTCAAAAATATCATGACTAACACATAATTTTATATGCTTCCCAAAATCAACTTAATATTTATCTATTAAATAGTTTAAGTAAAGAAAATCAATTTCACACTACATGGACATAACATAGGATAATGGTAGGTGTTGAACCCTTATCACCCATTGGTTTTGGGTTCAATCCTCACAGCCTTGCTGGACATGGAAAGTTGTCGCCCGACCTATGAGTTGTCCTTTTTTCTAAAAATATATTAATATAATTATTATAAAATTTCAAAAAATATGATGAATATCCTAAAAATAACATCAATCATCAAATAAAATTTTAACCAGTAATTTTTTCTATACAACTTATTTTTTCCACAAAATCAAATAATCTTAATTGATTATTATTACCTTAACATCAAGAACATGTTAAACCAAAGTATTTTTATTCCTAAATCATATTTCCTTAAATTAATATCTCTAGAAATTATCACTTTTTCTTTACACCACTTTTCAAAGGTATCAATTCCATCTAACATATGTTTCCAAAATAGTGAACTTATTCAAAATTAACTTTAATCACTTAGTCAACAAATCAATTTTTAGTACCATGATTATATATATGATTAATCATATATTCTTAAAATGTAATGACCCTTTATCTCAAATAAAAATTATTATCTCAACATCAAGCATTCATTAAGGTTTATCTTTACCTTAATCATGTGTTTTCCAAAAATATTACACTACTACCAACTCACTTTTCTTGGATATCAATAAGATTAAACATGTGTTTTTAAATACTTAAATAAAAACTAATTTAGAACAATAATTAGATGTTTGATGATTATTATAAATAGAATATAATTTATATAAAACTTATATGAAAAAATTATTGAATCTATAAAATTAGACACTTTAATCCATTCACTTCAATTATTGGTATAACATATTTCCTTCCCTGTTATTTGAGTTAACCCTTAGATTTAGGCATTGGATCAGATAATTTTCATATTCTTCACACATAAATCATTGGACTGTAAATGGAACCTTAGTATGATCTTCATATCCATCTATCGAACACTTCATTTTTTATTGACAATTACTTGCTCTATGCCCTTCTCTTCCACACATAAAACATTTTCTCATTTCTCTGAGACATTTCCCTAAGTGCTTCTTACCACATACTTAAAATGAGTGGTGATGAATCTTATTTTCTCTAGGTTCTTCATAAAAATACATTTTTCTCTTATTATGTGTGTCATAAAACTCACCCAAGTTGAGATTATTAATCATATAATGAGATAGAAAATTATGAATAATCATAAGGTTTTATCTTCCTCCTCCAATTTCATTTGGTTTATCATGAGAAAAATCATTCCATTATCAATAAAATTTAGTGTTTACATGATTACTCTTAGTTATATCCATTGAATAAAATAAAAAATCATAGTGAACATAAAAAAATCATAGTGAAAAACCACATTATATATATCCTACCAAAATATTAGGATGTTATCCCATACTTAGACTTATCCCTAGGGTTTTCACCAAAGTTTTGTAATCCTAATCTACAAAGATGAACTAAACCCTACTCTGATGCCAACTATAGTGACCTGAAATTTTCATACATAAATATTACATCATTTTAGATGAATATTTATTACATAACATTATAATCCATGCTAAAACTATAAATTTTTAGTGTATTTAGTGACTAAAAACATAAAAATTTAATTTAGGAACATATTTATTATATCTTATAAAGTTATTCTCATTTATACCCTTCTTGACATACCCTACTTAAAACCTTTATTCATAACCTTGGGAAAGGAAACAAATAATGAGTGAGATCAGATGCACAGTAAGGGTAAACATGGGAGAAATAAATAAATGATTAGATGAAATCATAAGATAAGAATAAGGGTATGTGTTTATGATCATAGGTGTGACGTCCTAGACCTGGATGACACTTAACGGGTGACCCAAGCCTGGTGGGCCACATGGCCTCAAGTACATCTCCCTGAATGATAGAGGCTTCCAACTAGTAGTGAGGGCCTAGGGTGTGTCCGTGGGAAGAATATTCCCTCATTATAAGAGTGCAGCACGATAGAAGGAATATAAAGTAATAGTAAAAAACGGAAGCAACATAAATAAATAGCATAAGAAAACTAATGAAATAGATAAATGAGAATAATAATAACTATATAAACTGAAAAAATGATGATGTAATGACACATCACTACAGAACTGGAAACATGGATACAAGACAATAGGCATAACATGTTCCACATAGTAAAGGAAAACAAAGGCTACTCCAAGCATCTTGAGATCCTACTCGGTCATCTGTTATCAAGATCTATCCTATCAACATGAAATCAAGTGTTGGAAGCTGTATGCTTCCCTTTTTCAACACCTGAAACCATGTAATCTACTCTAGGTAACAAACGACACCCGAAGAGGGTGTGAGATAAATCTTAGTGGGCCACCACCAACGGTTTCTATAACATCCAGCCTGTGTAATAGAATATAGCAGTGTGAAGGCATGCATATATAAAGTAAAGAAAGCAGTACAATATAACTAAATACCCAAGTACCTACTTTATCCCTCAGCAGGTGTCTGAACATGTAACCAATTCATTAATTAAGTAATCACCATTTAATGTCAATAGGTCACGTGAGGTATAGCCAGCACTAACATCACCTTGTGATAGTATAATTAGTGAAGGTCCCAAGACATAACAAGACAACCTAACAAAGATATCTAGTGAGGGAGTTCTAGGGTAAAAACTAAGGTAACATAATTATCATAGAATGCTAACTCAAGAGTATCTGAGTCTATCTAAGGGGTAAGAGTGTAATCCAAGGTGCATAGTTCAAGGCATTACACAGTAAGGCACCTACCAAGTCCAAGGTGCTCAACCAAGGTAAAACAAGGATAAGTAAAGATAGGTCCCTATGGGATTTCACCATGGAACCTACCAGCCAATGATGGATATAAGGAGTATATATGAGGTATCTTGTAATAATTTAAAGGACCCTACGGTAGTATACCAGACATCTGAGGAATAGACAATAACTATATTCTAGGTGGGTACCAACCTAAGCAAACTGCATCCTTGAATCAGAATGGGGTTCCTAAGACCTAAAGTATTCTCCTCTTAGAATCCAAGGCAAGCTCGAGTGTGTCCATTCCTATTTGATATTGTAATCATGTAATAATTCGTTAGGTTCAAGTCTCTCCTGACATTAGTATGGATAGGTCAAGTAAAGTTTCAACCATTTATTTATTGGTCCAAGCCTTGTCTTCTATTAGTGTGGATTGGTAAAGTATCATTGTAACCATTTAAATAAAGTCTTAATTAACCATTAAGGCATATTCAATTAGAGAAGTTCACTCCACTACCTTCCATTAACATGGAAAGGGGTGCTACGAACATGTAACCTTTTTTCAATCTCATTTGTTAAGGCCAAGTTATATACTTAGTATACTTTCTATTTCACATTTCACATTTAATAGTCATTTGGAAGTACTTACCTTAGGAAGGTAAAGTGGTGAGAATACATGGTATATTCTATTATGAAATTATCATTAATAACAAGTCATTTATTATAGTAAGGCTCAACTTTAGGAAATTCAAGCAAGGCACACCCTAACGGTGGCTCAAACATGCCGAAACAAAAAAACACAATTATGGAATAACCTTCGACATGGAGCGGATTGAGTTGTGAGTGTAACCTCTAAAAACTAATCACATGTTTAGAAAGAGCATAACCATATTATTATAACAAGTGTAATCATGTTATATAAATTTAAGAGAAGGCTTTCGATGAAATTGGTGGGCCCCACACAAATATTATGAAAACAACAAACTTTAGGGATAAGTTATAGACCACCCACCTTAGGGTTGTATGATCCTTATACTATGGTATATGACCTTGATTTTCCTCATATTGGAGTAGATCTAAGAAAGAGTGGAAAAAACTCACATGGATATACCTAGGTCGAGAGAAAAAGAGAAGAGGAATGGCTAAAGAGAACTCGAGTACTTACCTCTGCACATCCAACCCGATGAACAAAAGCTCAATCAGATGGTTGATGAAGGATATCTCTTGATCACTAGATTTGGCCTTCAAAAGCTCCAAAATGAGAGGAAAATGGGTTAATCCTGCTGTTTCTCAGATTTGGGAGGAAGGGGGAGGATTAGTAGATCATTAAGGAAAAAACTGGAAAATTTCCATGAAAATTAGCCTGCACACAGTTTGTCCACACAGTTTCTCAAAACGTGAACAGACCATGTGAGATGTCTCTTCCCAAACAGTTTTCCCACATGGTTTGATCAAACTGTGTGTAATCTATGAACGAGTACCTGGAAAAAAGGGTTGTTTTCATGGTTAGGTTGCACGACTGTGTTCCAACCATGTGAGGTGGCTCTGTCCGAAAAAACACCATCCACATGGATTTATAAACCATGCTCATAGTCTTTTTTCTACAAAAATATGGGTTCTAAGCTACGAAAAATCCCAAAACACCCTCATAAACATTACTAACTCATTAGGCATCCACATTAGGTCCAAACTAAAGATTTAGACTTAAAATTAAAGGATCCATACCTGAGTGAAAAATTGGGTTCTTATAGTCTTCCCCCCTTAGAAGAACTCTCCCCTAAGTTATCCTTACAAGGGTAAAGAAACACCATCTGAGAAAAACTCTGGCCACTGAGCATGTACATTAACTTCCCTATCCCAAGTATCATCCTTTACTCGGCCGTGCTTCCATAGCACCTGTATGAGAGGGATATACTTGCCTCGAAGAGCCTTCATGCTTCGGTCAACGATGCGTATTGGATATTAATCAAAGGTCACATCAACATCTAACTCAAATTCCTCAGGATAAAAGGTATGAGACAGGTCAACATGATATTGGAAAAGCTGTGAGACATGAAAAACGTCATGCATGACACAATACCTCTAAGGTAGTAACAATATATAGGATACCAGCCCAAATCTCTCTAGAATTTCAAACATCTTGACATAATGAGATGACACATTTCTCTTTTTCCTTAACCGTCTATTCCCTTACCTGGGTGATACTCGAATAAAAACACAATCCCCAACCTCTAACTCAAGAGTTCGTTAACGGAGATCGACATATGATTTCTGTCTATAATAAGCAGTAGTTATACGCTTCTTGATCAGCCAAACATGTTATAATGTCTCCTGAAAAAGTTGAGGACCTAGTAAGACTACCTCACCTGCCTCTAGCCAGCACAAGGGTGAAAGGCATGGACTACCATATAAGGCCTCAAAATGATCCATCTGAATTTTCACCTAGAAATTGTTATTATAAGAGAACTCGATGAGAGAAATATGCTTCTCCCAAGAACTGCCAAAATAAAGGACACATGCTAGGAGAATATCCTCTATAACCTGTATTTTCTATTCTGATTTTCCATCGGTATGAGGGTGAAAATATGTGCTTAGAAGCACCTGAGTCCCCATAACTTTTTGTAAACCCTATCAAAACGTTGAAGTGAAACAAGAGTCTTGATTTAAAATGATAGTATGAGGAACCCCATGTAGTCTTATGATCTCACAGACATAAAGTATTCCCAATTCACCAATTGATAAATTCTCCCAAATAGGAAAGAAGTGAGATGATTTTGTTTGTCGGTTAATGACTACCCAGATAGCATCGCTACCCCTCAGCGAACTAGGTAAGCCGACTACGAAATCCATAACAACATCTTACCATTTACATTCTGGGACTAGAAGTGGTTGTAACAAGCCTGTAGGTCTCTGGTGATCTACATTCACCTACTGACAGGTGGAACACCTAGTGATGAAGTCTTAAATCTAATGTTTCATTTCAGGCCACCAATATTGGCATCTCATATCCCGATACATCTTCGAGATTCCTGGATGAACTGCCCACTAAGAAGCATAGGACTATTTCATCAACTCCTCTCTCATATATGCTAGAACCCAAATACTTCCATGTAGACTCAGGATGTCATATATATCCACATACCAATCTAGAGGTGGGTTATCTCCTAATATACTCTCATGGAGAACCAAACCTTCAGTATTCGAAAACTTCCTAATCTTCACCTTCTCAAGGAGGGAAGAGGTAACTATTAAGTCTGAGAGGTAGGAATGCTCATGAATATCATGAAACTCTAGATGAAGTTCAAAAAAGAGGGCCATTAACTTCCATTCATCACTAGATTCCTATATAGCCTATGTTTGAGTTTTCTAATTCAGTGCATCAACAACCACATTGCCCTTTCCATACATATAGGCAAGCTCAAAATCAAAGGATTGTAGATATTTGACCCATCTTCACTGTCTGAGGTTCAATTCATGCTGAGAAAAGATATACTTGAGTATTTTGTGATTTTTATACACCAAAAAGTGCCCACCCAATAGATAATGTCTCGAATAACATAAGACATGGAAAATTGCCGCTAGCTTGAGGTCGTGCGTCGGGTAATTTCTCTCATGAGGCCTCAAATTCCAAGATCTGTATGCAATGAATTTGTCTTACTTCATCAACAATTCTTTTAGGACAATGCCTGATGCATCAAAAAAGATGATATAACCTTTTCTATGTTCTGTAAGAATTGGTATAGGTGCCGATACAATCCCCCCTTTCAGCTTCTGAAAGGATTTCTCACATGCTTATGACCATAGGAACTTAACACCCTTCTTTGTAATTCCAATAAGATGTGAAGAAAGATGAGAAAAGTCTTTTATGAAACACCTATAATATTCAGTGAGCCCTAAGAGACTCCTGATATCAAACATGGTCTTGGGATGCTCCTAGGAAACTACAACACTAACCTTTTTAGGGTCAAAAAATATTCCGGATTTTAAAATTATATGACCCAATAATTCGACCTTATCGATCCAGAAGTCGCACTTAGAAAGATTGGAATAAATATGATGATTTCTCAGTGTACTCAGAATGATCTCAAGATGTTTGTGATGGTTGTTATGAGTGAGAGAATACACCAAGATGTCGTCCAAAAAGACCACAAAAAAAGTCCAAATAGGGGTGGAAAAACCTATTCATCAAAGCCATGAAAACAACAAGAGCATTTGTAAGGCTGAATGGAATAACAAGATACTCATATAGACCATAACTTCTATAGAAATATGTACAAGGTATGTCTGATGGTCTGACTCGAACACGATGATAACCCAATCTCAGTTTGATTGTAGAGAACACCTTTTCTTCTCATAGATGGTCAAAGAGATTGTATATTCAAGAAAGTAGATACCGGTTCTTGACCATAAGTTGGTTCAAACTTATTTAATCCACACATAGACGTAAGGTTACATCTTACTTATAAGAGAAAAGCACAGGTGAAACCTAATAGGATATACTAGGCCGTATAAATCCTTTGGCCTCTAGGTCCTCTATCTATCACTTGAGCTTCTGAAGCTCAGTAGGTTCCATCCTATATGGATGAATGGACATTGGAGCTTCTCCTAGAACAATATCAATTGTAAAATCTACCTATATCTTAGGAGGTAAGACAAAAAAGTCATCAGGAAAGACTTTCCTGAAACGATCAACTACTAGAGGGAAATCAGTTTGAAGTAAACCCTGATCCTCCATGAAAATATTTGTAATCTGGGCAGTCACTCCACCTATCCCATGATGCTTCAGTCTAGCTCTCCTAGCCTGGACATCCCACTAACCTTTGTAAAGATAACTGCTTCCCTCTGGTGAAGTAAAAGAAACCCTGTGGCGATAACAGTCTATAAAGGCATGATAGTGGACTAACCAGTCCATCTTGAGAATTACATAGAAGCCCATCATCTTGAGAACAAAGAGATTACACATGAAAGGGTAACTTCCAACCTCAAGGGGATAGTCCCTGCACTAGCATATGCCATTCATCCATATTCCCAACGGTGTATCGAGGGTCATTCCACCATAGTGATACTGTATCTCTAGTCTGAGACTTTCCCTGATAGATATAGAAATTAAAGAGTTTTAATCACCTATATCAAACAAAGCAGAGACAATATTGGAGGCTACTAGAATAGTACATTGTACTGTATATGGTTCTGTGGCCTGATCCTTGGGCATCGACTATAAATAATGCAATTGACCTGATCCACAACCCTGTGCAACAGATGGACTACCCCGATCATGACTACTCTATTGGCGCTACTGGGCATCAGGGGTAATACTACCATGACCATAAAATCCTCCTCGTCTAGACCTGCTGGTGAAATTATAACTCCCTGCCTGATGTGGTGCAAAAGAACTCACTCCTGTAATTTGAGCAGATGTTGGACCTTTTCCACTTGAAGCTGGTGGAAAGGTCTTGAAAAATCATTGAAGATAACCCATACAGCTGCAAGATCAGAACTCCATAGGGTCTCTATCACATTGGGGATTCTTATGCCTTGGTCTTCCACACTGATGACACACCACTGAGATATCAAATTGTATACTATGTCTACCACCTCCCTAACAAAAAACCTCAAGGGAATGTTTCCTACCACTAGAAGAACTACTAGCCTAATGCGTCACCGATCCTTTAAACCCAGTACTTGTGCCGTCCCTCAGGTTACGTTTAGTGATAAGAGTCTGATCAACTATTGTAGAAAATATAGGAAGGATAAAGACATTCACCTAAGTTCAGATGGTGTACTGGATCTCATCCTCAAAATGTCTAGCATGCGAAAGCTCATCACTGGCTAGAAGCAGTGAAAAGCACTGTAAATCCATGAAACATTCTAAATATTTCATAACTAACATAGAACCCTACTCATGATGCATGAAATATCTAGCTCTGTCAGCTCTCATTGATTGAGGAAAGAACTGATAATAGAAGGAAGTCTGGAAGTCAACCCATAACATTCCCTGATGACGATTAGCCTGGGTCAAAACATCCCACCAATGCTTGTCTGAATCCCAAAGCATGTATGTATCAAGCTTGAATCTCTGCTCTAAATGAATTTCCATATGCTCAAAATAGACAACATGGACTCTAGACAAGACTCAGTAGCCTAAGAACCACCATCTCCTGAAAAATTAGGAGGATGATGCTGCTGGAACTCGTAGGTCAGATTAGCCATCATAGGTGCAAACCATGGAGCACCTTGTAAGGACTGCATCAGACATAGGAAACTATCACATACTTGATCATCAGTGCTCAGATCAAATACAACAGGCGGTTCCTCAAGTGACACTTCTAGAGGTAAGACTAATAGCTCAGGGCCCACTATTTCTAGAGCATGATCATTACCACCTTTTTGGTGAATGAAACATGGACGTCGTGGTGGCATTAATTTACAAATGCCAAGAACACGCCTCAAAACAAGCATAAAATCAAGGAGACAACATCACTAATGGAAGTTGAATGTAAAAAAACTCACTACCCAAGGCATACTACCCAAACTACCCACTTAGACGGCCAGGTAACAGTAAGTTCTCATGTATAAGTTTCATATCATTTTTCAGTTAATTTCCAGGTTCATCCCTTTACCTTTCATAAACATGACAAGGAGGGATAAGGATGTGAAAACAATTAATTTTAGATTCTGTGATTCATTTTTATAATGGATAGCCATTTCTGATGAATCAGTTTCCATACACCTATCACTAGAAATGACACCCATTTATTTATAGCACAATTGATTGACTCAGTAAATTACTCATCCCAACCCATGAGGGCCCATACACCTCATGAATTGAGATATGAAATCACTCAATCATAACCGATATTAGTACATGTAAAAGAAACTATCACAACATCATTTAACAATCACAAGCATATCAAGCAATGCAAAGAAGTGAAATGCACCCATATGGCATGGCGATATGCATGACATGTGAATTCTAGGTGCCTATAATGATGCATGTAGTAATGATCCTTGGACTCATGTCATCGGGCTAAGGATAAAATAAGACCCTCAAATAGAGTAATAATCAACAAAACCACAAAAAACGTGCATTACCCCATAGTGAAATAATATCAACTGCAATAGGAAAAAGTAGAATAACAATTATAATTCACAAAACTTGGTTTTTACCCTAAACATGGGTTCACGACACCCAATAACATCTTATGACCAAGTCCTAAGCATTCCTATTCTCTAATATATTATCTCAAACTAGTAAATCAATAAAAGAAACCACCTATGATACCACATTGTGACATCTCAGACCTGGATGCCACTTAACGGGTGCCCTGAGCCAGGTGGGCCACATGGCCTCAAGCACATCTCCCCAAATGCTAGAGGCTTCCAACTAGAAGTGAGGGCCTAGGGTGAGTCCATGGTAATACTATTCCCTAATTAGCAGTGTAGAATAGTATAAGGAATATAAAGGAATAATAAACAACAGAAGCAACGTAAATAAATAGTGGAAGTAAACTGATGCAATAAATAAATGAGAATAACAATAAATGTATCAACTGAAAAAATGATGATGTAATGACATGTCACTAGAAAAATGGAAACATGGATACAAGACAATAGGAATAACATGTTCCATAGAGTAAAATAAAACAAAGGCTACTCCAAGTATCCTGAGATCATACTCGATCATGTGCTATCAAGCTCCATCCTATTAGCACACAATCAAGTGTTGGAAGATGTATGATTACCTTTGTCAATACCTGCAGCCATGTAATCTACTCTGGGCACCAAATGACACCCGGATAGGGTGTGAGATAAATCTCAGTGGGCCACCAACAATGGTGTCTATAACATCCAGCCCATGTAATGGAATATAGCAGTGTGCATGCATACATATATAAAGTAAAGCAACCAGTATAATATAACTAAACACCCAAGTAGCTGCTTTATCCCTCAGCTAATTTCTGAACATGTAACCAATTAATTAATTAAGTAATCACCATTTAATGTTAATAGGTCATGTGAGGCATAACCAGCACTGACATCACCTTGTGATAGTATAATTAGTGAAGGTTCTAATACGTAACAAGGAAACCTGAAAAAGATATCCAGTGAGGGAGTTCCAGAATAAAAACCAAGGTAATGTAAATCTCACAGAATGCTAACTCAAGAGTATTTG
Organism: Viscum album; assembly: GCA_963277665.1. Lineage (NCBI taxonomy): Eukaryota > Viridiplantae > Streptophyta > Magnoliopsida > Santalales > Viscaceae > Viscum > Viscum album. Next base: position 1,687,544,475 of record OY728160.1, read on the forward strand.
AGTCTAGCTAAGGGGTAAGAGTGTAATATAAGGTGATTAATCCAAGTAATTCCACAATAAGTCGCCTATTGAGTCTAAGGTGATCGACCAAGGTAAAATGGGGCTAAGAAAAGACAGGGCCTTATGGAATTTCACCGTGGCATCTACTAGCCAATGCTAGATCAAAGGAGTGTATCCATGGTATCCTGTAATAATGTAAAGGACCCTATAGTAGTACACTGGGGATCCAAGGAATATACAAGAACCATAATCTAGGTGGGTATCAACCTAAGAAAACTACATCCTTGAATCAGAATGGGGTTCCTGAGACCCAAGGTATTCTCCTCTCAAAATCCAAGGTGACCTCGAGTTAGTCCATTCCTATTTGATATTGTAATTATGTAATAATTCATTAGGTTCAAGCCTTTATTTCCATTAGTATGGATAGGTCAAGTAGATTTTCAACCATTTATTTATTTGTCCAAGCCTTGTCTTCCATTAGGGTGGATTGGGCAAGTAGTGTTTCAACCATTTAAATCAAGTCTTAATTAACCATTAAGTCATATTCAATTAGAGAGGTTCACTCTTCTACCTTTTATTAACATGGAAAGGGGTTATATGGACATGTAAACTTTATTCAATCTCATTTTTAAGGCCAAGTTATATACTTAGTATACTTTCCATTTCACATTTCAAATTTAATAGTCATTTGGAAGCACTTACCTTAGGCGGGTCAAGTGGTGAGAATACATGGTACACTCCATTATGAAATTATCACCAATAAAAAGTCATTTATTATAGCAAGGATCACCTTTAGGAAGGTCAAATAAGGTACACCTGAATAGTGTCTCAAACATGTTGAAACACAAAAACCCAATTATGGCATAACCTTCGACATGGGGCGTATTGAGTTGTGGGTGTAACTGCTAATAACTAATCAAATTTTGAGAAAGAGAATAACTATATGATTATAATAAGTATAATCATGGTATGTAAATTTAAGAAAAGGTTTTTGATAAAATTAGTGGGCCCCAAAAAAATATTCAAAAAACAACAAACTTTAGGGATAAGTTATAGAACACCTACCTTAGGGTTTTACGATCCTTATCCTCCGGTATCAACCCTTGATTTTCCTCAGATCAGAGTAGATATAAGAAAGAGTGAAAAAAACTCACATGGTGATACCTAGGTCGAGAGAAAAAGATAAGGGGAATGACTAAATAGGACTCGAGTGCTTACCTTTGCACATCCAACGTGATAAAAAGATGCTTGATTGGATGCCGAACGAAGGAGATATCTTGATCCCTAGATTTGGCCTTTAAAAAATATCCAAAATGAAAGGAAAAAGGGTTCAATCCTAATGGTTCTAATATTAGGGAGTAAGGAGTATAATTAATAGATCATTAAGGGAAAAATTGGAAAATTACCTAGAAAATTATCCTACACATGGTTTTTCTACACGGTTTGTCAAATCGTGCACAAACCGTGTGAGATGGCTATGCCCAAATGGTTTGGCCACACGGTTTGATCAAACTATGTGAAATCCATTCATGGGTACCTGGAAAAAAGGTGTGCTCACATGGTTAGGCTGCACGGCCTTGCACCAACTATGTGAGGTGGCTCTGTCCAAAAAAACACCATCCGCATGGTTTTCCAAACCGTGAAGAATTCCGCATGGTTTACTCTAAACCGTGTATAGAGTTCGTTTTCTTTAAAAAGATGGGTTCCAGGCTCTGAACAATCCTCAAACAACCTAAAAACATTTAATAACTCATTAGGCATCCATATTAGGTCCAAAGTAAAGATTTCAACCGAAAATTAAAGGATCCATACCTTGGTGAAAAATTGGGTTCTTACAATAAGTTACAAATATCATACTAAATCTTTCATGGATCAAAATCATGATTCCTGGAATAAAACTTTATCATTTAACATATATGAATTGAAAGAGGTACAAATCATCATAAATAAATCATAAACCATAATCTTAGATCATAATAAAAAATTTTCATAAAAGTGTGGCACCATCGTAGGTATATAAACCATTTCACAAGTCAAGGTTAACTATGAAGACCATCAAATAATGTTGGATTGGGAATCAAAATCTATTTCCCATATCATAACTGATCAGGAACCACCACCTATTTCCCATGGTTAATTGGTAATCTCTACCTATTTCCCCTAGTGGATCACACACATCAACTCATTCCCCACAATTATCCCATGTAGCGGTACTGTAGCAGCGGCAACACTGTTCATCAGCAGGTACTGTAGCGACGGCATGGCACTGTAGCGGCGACGATACTGTGCGATATTGTAGCAGCAGGTTACTATTCACAGAATGTGAATTGGCCTTATAATTTGGGCCTATGGGCTATATAATGGGCTACAAGCCCACTGGGCCTTCGGGCTATGTAATGGGTTTCCCTCTACCCAGTTAAAAGAGGTCTTTGCTTTGATGTAATAATAAAAAATGAGGCTTCAGCCCCAGCCTTTAAAAAAAAATATAAAGCATAACCCAATGAATTTGTGGGATATATAATTTAGGTCCCACCCATCACATAATTAAATACAAACATATGTGTGTTACAAGATCATAAAACATTCATCACATCATCATAACATAACTTATGGAAAGAAAATGAGTTTCATAAACATATCATCATTTCATCATAGAATAACCCATGAAAAATAAATAGATTTCATAAAAATCTCATCATCATAATCATAAAAAATATCGATAGAAAAAGGATGGTATCATTGGATAATACCCACATTAAATCATAATTAACATTAAAGGATGTGATCATAGATGAAAATTATTTTAAAAGATCACTGGAATATTTCTTGAGGAAAATAACTTTTTAATTTTAATATCACTTCCTTAATATATAATTTTTTTTGAAAATATTATTGAAATAATTTTATTTAAAAATAACCAAAGAAACTTGTAAATGAAGCTTTAAATCATTGAGCATTCATTATTGCAGGAAATTCTATTCATGCCGTGTATGTTAAAACAATGTTTCCTTTCACATTTTTGTTAAAAAGTCAATAGTTTATCATTCAGAAATTGAAAAGAAGATTACTTTGAAACATTTTTATATAAAATTTAACACGAGTAGAAATGACTTTAAACTTTTATAGGATAATAATAAACCATTCTTTAAAATATATTAAATAATATATGGACATGTAAAAAACGATCCTTGACCGTATAGTGAAACATAATTTGTTTTCCTTACAAACATTTTTTTGGTCTATTGAGTACATAAAGTGAGGAAAATTAAAGGAAAACATGTATTATATATAAATAACTAGATGATAATAAAAATTAAAGGAATTTATCAGATAAGGGTCATATAATTTCCTCAATGAGAATTCATGCATAAATAATCCTGAAAAAAATTGGATTGAGATGTAAATCCCTTACCTAAAGTCTCATCACTCTTAGTACGCATTCAAACCTCCCCTATAATAAATATATATTTATTATAAATTTATTATATAACCATAATAATATATATTATACCATATATTATTTACTTATAATATCTTATCTCACATTTTTTAATAATTTGTTATTAAAATCACCGTTCTAGGTGATAACTACTCTGTTTGTCATGCATGTTTTGGTTTGGCAGTCCCAATCCTTGTAAATTAACCATAGGTACACCATATATATATTTTTAATAATTATAAAAATATAATATATATTAATTATATATATATTTAGATTCATCCATAAAAGTTAGAGATAAAAAAATAAATTACATCATTCATGGAGATGGTAAGCCGTACGTATGCATGAACACAGTTTTCACTTTTTTATATTTGGAATGAAAGAAAGGTAAATAATAACTAAACTTTTAAGAATAATTATTTTATAACATATATCATATATATTCAATAAATTTATCCTTATTACCATCTATGGAAATCATAAATGAAAAAAAACTACATTGGTTCATGGAGGTGGTATTCCACACATAAGCACGAGCAACATTATCATTTTCTAACAGATGGGAAGAAGGTGAATAATGGTTATTAATTAATAATGAAAAAATTAATTATATGTGAAATAATAGATTAAATATTTTATAATAAATTCCATATATTTATAGGTGGTATAATAATAAATAAAATTAAAAATTCTCGGTTAAGAGTTATACCTCTTCGTTGAGAAACCTTCTTTGGATTGCACCTTAATCCTTGAAAGGATGGAATTTTGTTAAGATAAGAAGTTATAATATGTTTTTAATGAATCTAGGATGACATTAGTGTAGGTTTTTTTCTATATATATTCCTCAAACATTGTGAATAATGAAGGATAGGGGGTTATCTTTTATAAGTGAGGGGAGGGGCACTATTGGAGTTATAAAAGGTATTAAATTAATACAAATTAATTTTCATGTAAAAATGGTTCTAATTTGATATAATTAAAATATAATATAATGATGAGTCTAAATAATCTATTATAATAAAATTTGGACAAGTTTTGGTTATTTTTTCCCTTCTCTTTGTTTTAATCATCTGTTAGCCCTTTCAACAATTATTGCAATATCAAAGTTTTCTACGCTTTAAGAGTCAATAAAGTTACTATAAAAGAAAAATTAACCCATAAATGGAATATTAATGATATATTTCACTAAATACCATTATATTTTACAAATATAGGATTTTTATTAATATTAAATCATTTAATAATATTCTTTTTATTATAAAATATCATTAATATCTTTTTTTGGAAATACATGAAATATTATAATATAATATGAGTATAACTAATTTAAAATGGTTCCAAAATAATATGGATTCAAATATAAGGAATATATGATCTTAATATAATCATAAAATAAAATTTTTACAGATTTAGATATCATTGTAAACCTTATCTTTTGGTTTAACCCATTGGTTAACAAATTTTAACCTTAACCTTGATAATCACTTTTTCAATATTAAAGGGTTATAATTTTAATTATAAGGTGAAAATTGGATCATAAATAGAAAATAGATGAAATTATAATTTATTTAAAATTATAATTGTCTTATTGTAATATATTTTTTTTTTTTAAATAATTTAATAAAATATATTTAATATAAAATACTATTAATACCATTTTATGAACTATTCACATAATTTGACTTTGAAAACAAGATGGAAACAATGGAATTTGAATATAAAATTTTTATAACTCTCTAATATGTTATATTTATCTTAATTTTTTGTGATATAGTTTAACTCACCTAAAAAATATTACTTTTAGAATTTTTAAAATCATTTACTTTTTTTATTACTTGCACAAGCACTGTGTCGGTGTTGCGTAAGCATTTAATGTAATTATTTCATCGATAAAAATTAAAAAATAAATTAACATCATAAAAAAATTAACTAAGTTAAAAATAAACTTTTATATTCATTCAATATGTATATTTACTCACATCTATGTCTTGAAAAATTATTTAATATGTTATTTTTACTTTTCTAGTCTCACGCAAGCATTGCACAAGCATTTGGATAAGTCACTTGTTATATAACTCCAAAACTCATATATATCCATATAAATAATCAATAATAATTCACATTTAATGAAAAAATTAATAAAGGGATTACTACTTATCAAATATAATTTTCAAGACACCAAATTTGACTTTTCCAGTGTTGTGCTAGGATTGCATCGACACTGAAAATGATTTTCATATTTATCATGAGATAAATTCATATTTATATATTTTTTTGAATTATTTATGTATTATATTTTTATTATATTATCATAAATGAGTTTTTAGATAATTTTATTAATTTTTTATGTCATATTTATATCTTGACGATATCATAAAAGATATTGTATTTCATAAAAATTGTAATTTTTTACTATTCAACAAAAAATTAATTACATCAGAAAAATATCAAAAATTAAACCGAGGAAAAATTTGAATTTTTTAATACTAAAATTATTTCCATTTCATCAAATTCAATTATTATAATTTTTATAAATCAATTTTAATTTAAATGCATAAAACGGAACGAAAAATAGTTTTTTCGAAAAATAAGTTTTTATGCCCTAAAATGAACTTATAAAAAAAGAAACTGTAATAATGATTAAAATTTAATTAATTAGATAATATCAAAATAAATAATAATTATTTTACTTTATGATAAAATTAAAATCATAATGATATTTTTTAATGAAAATAAATGAAAATTTCACAAAAAAACGGTATTTTTCACTATTCACTGAAAAATCAATATTTTTTGAAAAATAAATAATTTCACACTAAGATAATTTTGATATAATTATTTAAAAAATGATATTATATTTTATCATATAAATTTTCTAAATTTTTCATAAATAAATATAATATTCATAGATGGCCATTTATTGACCATACAACCTCAGATTGAAGCACTGCTAGTGGAGTTGGGACCGTCATGATGCACTCTAGTAAAATTCATGAAAGATTAATTTTAATTCTATTTAATCAATCACATGATCACTCTGATGCCAAATATTAGTACCAGGTGTGCAATAGAAGCACAAAATAAGGGAAAATTAAAATTTTTACCACCATATTGACATTAAAATGTCATATCTTGTGAGGAAACACCAGATTCATAACCTGAGGATATTTTTTGCTTTAATTAAGTATGAAAATTAAAATTGAAACCATACCTTGTTTTTTTTTAATATTGAAAACATATTCTACTCATTTCTAGTGATCGTTTCTTAAATTAACCAAATATAGAACCTTTTATATCATCCACACAAACTTTGACAACTTGATAGATCATATATCAATGATTTCTATGTTCTATTATAGATAACTGAAAAATCCTTAGACATCCACAGGATCGTGAGAACACTGTTTCTTTAATATGAGAGGGATTTCTTAAATCAGGGTGCCCTAAACCTTCCTTTCCACCTCTATAACTTGAGATAGAATAGAGATATCATCTCCAATTCATGGTAATGAATAGAATCTTGAATTTGGGTGTATCTTGGCTTATATAGGTAACTTAAAACCTACCAAAATTACACTTTGTCCCCCAAATAAGTTTAATATTCTAAATAATCCCTAAAATACACTTGTAACCTACTAAAAATTTCACAAACATCATAAATATTTAATCACTTACTTGTAACATAAAAATAATGTTACGTGATTAAATTCGAGTTATTAACTTGTCTCACTTCTCTTATAAAATATTTAATGAACCTTGTATAAATATCCATTCATAAAATATTTCTCTTTTGTTTTCAGTTAATAAATTTTAAATACACCAAGTTAATAAATTAATCACTTATTATCTTAAACTTTACTAATATTTAATTTATTTATTTCTTTGTGATCATTCAAACTCATACATAAATTGGCCCCCACCACAGGGCCCACAATGTCTTAAATTTGCATTCATTAGAATTTATCAAGATTTTGAATACACTTTTTATGTGACCCTCTATGCCCCTATCTTTATAGCAGTGAGTCATACTCATAGACTAATAGTGGTATCTAGAAACTCATCATGGACCCTAAGAAGACAATGATTATTCATAATAATTACAACCTGCTACGAGAATTCTTTGTGTAATATAATCTCTTTGTCTCATGATATCTCATAAAGTAGGATGCATCATTTATTTATTCATCCTTACTTGATTTATTTATTCTTTTAATTTTTTTTAGTGTTACATTATTTTACTATGGCCTTGAATTTAATAAAGGTAACTTCCTGGTCAACTAGTCCCAAGATATCTTTTCCTCTACTTGAAAGTGACAAATCCTTTCATGATCATTCAATAAATTTTGTATGACCAATAGTGCACTCAAAAAAAGTTGTCTCACCATAATATAAATTTCATGGTTTTCTTCTTGAATCAAATTACCCAATAAAATGATACACATTAATAATGACGTTAGGTCAAGATATCAATGCATATGCTCATAGATAAGAAAATACAATGATACACAAAACATGTGGTGTTTCTAATGGCGATCTAGCCCTCACAATATCCTCTACTAGAGATCACAAAGTGTGAATTTCATGAGAAGTATCAATGATTATGATATCCCATCACCTGATATTCATGAATTATATGTGTCCCATCAATATGATTTTTCTAGACTATAATAAAAATATTCAAGATCACTATTATAGTATCTCAAGGTTGTCATTATAGATATGAACTACTATAAACTTTTAATATCAAAATTAATTTAAATAAATTAACATGTAAATAGTTTATATAGATGTAATAACACTATTATGATAACATAACATAATTTATAACTCTCTATATACATAATATGATAATCTAAAAAATATTTCTCAAGTTGGGTATAAGGAATCAAATTTTAAAACATATTTTCGTTTTCCTCCCACTGATAAAACCATTTATTCTTTAGTTTTATTTTCCCTATAGGAAGTTACATTAGATCCCATGTTCTAGAAACATGAAAAAAATCCATCCATTTATTTATCGCTAACCCTTACTATCTCGAGTCACTGAGACTTACAACCACTTTCAGGCTCTTAGGTTCTCCACTATCCATAAAAAATATATAATGAAAATTAGATCTAAAAATATGAATTTTTATTCTGAATTTGGTATATTTTCTTAAATTCCAAGGTTATTCTCTTTAAATAAATAATTATTCTAGAATTATTCACCAAGATTCCATATTCCTTGAGATTTCAGGTATATCAGGTCTTCGAAACACATTGGGAATTCGAAATCCATCTGAAAATTATCCTTCTATAAAATCATATGTGTTAAAAACTTAAGTGATTATTGAACTCTCCATATCTTCTATTATTTTGTTCAAATCGATATTGGCATGCTCCAATAATTAATTTTTCTTAGTTGCATCTTCTTCTAGGTTTCGATCCTTAGTATTTTTTCATTTAAGTGAACATTTTGATGTCTTATGTAATTCCTAAGATCATTTTTCTATAGTGAAATCCTAATTCTTTACTACTATACCTTATAAAGAAATATAATTAAGACATTTATTCTATATTTTCCCTCTCCTTGGAATCAACATGGATATTGGAAATGCTTCTAGAGACTTTGAGGTGGGATACAATGACTAATATTTCTATCCAAATCTCTTTTAGAAGCTCCTACCCCACTGGTTTGAAAAAACTATGATTCACAAGGTACAGAACATAATTCAATATATAAAATCAAAGTTATTATAGAAACTGAGATATTAAACTCAATATCCTAGATCTGTCATTAAACATCTAATTCATCCACTCCAACACACTATTTTATTTTGGTGTTTTGAGCATTGTCTTCTCAAAATGAATTCATTTTTCCCAACTAAACATCCATAACTCTCAACTTTCATACTCTCCACCATTATTATACCTTAAGATCTTATGTTTTAAACCACAATCCTTCCACCACAGCTCTCTATCGAATGACGGTTCTAAAAAAAATAAGAATTATTCTTGAGAAAGAACACCTATACATTCACCATCACATCATCGATGAAGATAACATAGTATAATGACACTTCATGTGGACAGATCGGTGTTGGTCCCCACACAACTATATTCACCATCTCCAACTTATGATTATTTTGTTTCTTACCTTTTGCATTGAATTAAACATTTCATTTATTCCCAAGGATACAAAATTCACATGTTCCATAATATATGTGATTGAGTTTAAGTATTCTTTTAATATCTAGGGCTTTAATCCCTTTCTAACCATTATGAAAAAAATGATCATGACATAATTTTTCCATTCTAGACGTGATTATCCTAGAAAGAATTATAAATTTATGACTTCTGGTATGGTATATAATTGATTCTTTCACAAGTTTGACCACCACCATGGGTCCTCATGTGATCTTACACACTCTTTACAAAAAACTTGTATAGAAACCAACCTTATCCAACTGACTAAATGAGATCAATTTTTTTTTGTAACCTTAGTATGTGCCACACCTATTACAAATCCCACCATTATCCACTCATACATTATTATTTCACACCACCCATTCCAATTATCTTGAGGATTTAATTATCTACAAGATGGAACTTTTAGAATCATTTAGAGATATAGTTTATCATGATACCCCTCTTAGATGTTGAGTGAAATGAATACTCTGAATCAATGATCCATGACTCTAAGAGAATTATGACAATTAACGAAAAATTTATTTCCTCATATGAAATATTTTCATAAGAAATTTTGGAAGTAAAAATACTATAATTAGATCTCCTTTTGATGCATTCCTTATTTAAATACCCCTTCTTTCCATAATTCTAGCATAAAAGTCTAGTCTCATCCAATTTCCATAAAATATTCTCCCTTTTATTCCAACCTTTAAAATGATTAGTTCAACCTCTACCTTCTACATTAAAGGATGTTTTGAATTTTTCTTATAAATAATTATCCTAATCTATTCATTTTAAATGAGATCAATAATTAATTCAAACAAAAGACCACTCTTACCACTTCAATTACCAAAGTAAACATCATATCATAAGATTCCATAAGTGATGATAAGAATATTAGAACCCAAAATGGCCATTCAAACATCACACCTATGATTTGAGGTATCTCTGAATCATATTTAATTCACTAAAATAGTCCTATATCAAATAATCTTTCACCATATTTAGGATTAATAGTCTTCACATCAATTTTTTTTATATTTATCTTCTCATTCATATCTATGATAGTGGACATTAATAATATAGTAGTTTTATCTTACTAGATGTTTAAGGCCACATTCCATGTCAACATAATCCAAACAACCCTAGCTAATTTCTAATTGAGTCTTTTCCTTTCCTCTGTATCCATTTATTCCAGCTTGAAATGCTTTAATAAAACCTCTATATCTATCTAAAATCGATAAAATTTAATTTACATATTCAAATATCCAAAATTCGACCTATTTAATTTTCAATACAGACCTTAACTTCTTCCAATTCAATTATATACAAAATATTAAACTCCTAATGAAATATAAAATGAAAAGATAAGTACCTCACCATAACCTTGCTTCAAATCCAAGCTCCAATACCACTTGCTATGCCAAAATTCCCAATTTCTAGAACATATTTCTCAAAAACCAACTTATGGAATATGGATGAAATTTATGAAACTAGTTACACTTTATGTTAATGTTTGGAGAAATAAACCATGCTTCAATATATCACTCTGCATTTCATTTATCTCAGTATAACTTCTGGAACACACATACACGTGGAAGAAAAAAAGAACTCACATCCATATGAACAAGAACAATAGAATTTTTATGGTTCAGACTTTGTACTACTCTATGGGAGAAACACCTCTGATATTTTATTAAAAAATAAAGTAAAGGAGAAAAATATCATGTTTTTTGAAAAAAGTTACCCCAAAAACCTATATATAGACAATTATAGCCTATTGATATGATGCCAGCACCTTTAGATCTTTGTTGAAGGCACTCCACTTAACTAAGACCACCTATAGTTTCTCAAAACATGCACTGCCTCAAATTCTGATCCTCATTAAATAGTGAAAGTAACCATTTTTCTCTTACAAACCCCCCTAAATAATCTTACACCACCTTTGAAAAATCTAATTTATTCTTATGCATCAATAGAGTTACTCTTACACAAGTTAGTTTTCTTCTTCCATACTTCTATTATTCAGAATCTATAGTCATATCTATTGCTGACTTAAAGTTTTGGACCTCCCTAGTTCTTATGAACTTACACCATCTAGTTTTGTAACATAACTCATAAAATATATCCTACTGGAAATTATTTTTACTTAGCTAAAAATAGTTATCATAGCTCAACACAACACATATCACATGTGATTTATCAAAAAAAGTGATTATATTTCACACCCCTCATCCAAATAGATATTCACATCACAAGTATCTTATTTTTATGACCATAAACTTCCTCAACATATCTTAATCAGGGTCCTAGATTCAATTCCTGTCATAAGAGTTCAAAAATACCATCTTAGTTAAACCTTAATCGATAACATGATAAAAAACATACCAAACCACACCAGGTTAGCTTAGCCTCATGGTTGGCATAAGAAAGGTATCAAATTATAAATGTTCCCATTCTAGATATCCTATTAACCTCAATAAATAGGGATTAAATATGAATAATGAACCCCTGATATACCAAATATATAGTTCACGACCCTCCATGTGGTATATGAAGTGTTTCATCCCACATACAAAATTAGTTTTATGAATCATGAGAGAAATTTGTATCTCTATATGAAAAGAAACCCTGGTTAATATTCACATGAGATCACAACCTATAATGGTATATTATTACCATTAATTAGGGATGAATCCTAGTTACACTTTGGGAGGATAATTATTATTACACTTCATAAAATATATGTGACCAACATAAAAAAATGAAAAAGTTTAGACTAACTTTTGTATAGCATAATACATTATATATATACATTCTTAAACTCCTTTATAAATATTAATAAATCAATACATGAGCACTAATATAATAAAATCCCATATGATAGATCACCATATATGTCATATTTTTATTTTATTTTTAAATGTTTTTTAATCTTATTTCATGACTAGGAAATTCCTTACATATCTCTCCATGTGACCATCTAATAAATCCTCCCACTAAACCCCTTTAATGGGTAAAAATTATGAGGGATTTTTTTGAATAATTGTGATATTAGCATCGATAATATTAAAGTTCAAATCTTGAACATAATATTCCTCCAATCCATATTTTTTATTTTATAAAAACACTTTTAAGGGAAAAGTGTGAACCCTAACAAAATTTAAACCATAAAGAAGTCCAAGTGGGAAATCAAACATGTTCAGCCCGAAAGCAATTAAACACAAAAGGAGGTCACATAGTCATTGAAAACGAGGATAAAATTGGTAGAATTACTTACCTGATATAAGCCCCATTTAAAATCATGAACCTATGAATCTGGATCATATATGATACGATCCTAAAAATGAGTGGCGAGCGTGTCCCATGATTGTATGTATTCCTCTGCATTGATCTTCTTTTCATTGAATCCACAAGCTAAGATCCAATCCTGTTTGTTGATCTAAGATGTTTGAAATTTATTAGCATTAATATGAAGTTCCCTCTCTAAGATTTTATCCTTATCCTTCTCTGAAGCCTAGAGCTCCATGTTCTCAATCTGCATTTCTTCATTTGAGTGAAGAACAAGCTCGAGATGTTTCTCTAGTTCTTTAGAAGCAACGCGTTCAACCTACTGCTTTTCCTTTTGAGTGTCCACACACTTCTTTTTCCCCCCAGGTTTGGCTTCAATCCCGTTATTCTTTTTCCTGCCTAAAAATATGGTTACGATTGTTTTGGGGTATTCGAGTAGTCCTTTAGAGGTCTTGACTTTCCCCCCCTTTTGAATCGGGAAATCTCCAAGGAGAGTGTTTCCTTGCTTCCCCTTTCTTGAGCCAGATCTAACCAAAGTGTGACCATGAGATTGCTCATTATCCATTATTAGTTGAGAATCAAACTCACTATCACTTGATTCTAGAGATTGAGACCATCCCTGATTTATTTTCCAAATTGGGATGAAGGTTTTCCACCCTTCAAGATCCACATTCTCCTTTACAACTCCATCCAAATAAGCGAAACGATTTTGGGACTTAAAAGACTTAGATGTTTCACATGGTATAGTCACTCCTTGACCCAGAGACACCATTACATTCAGATCATGGGAGTTAAGCTTCTCTATAACCACTCTTACTTCAGAGTGAATACTTCCATTATTATGAGAAGCCACCTGCTTATCCACCTGACCATTAACCAGCTCACCCGACTTTACTAAATCAGCAAAGGAGGGAGACATCGAGGAGGAAGGAACATATGAGGATGGAATTTTCGACTTAGAAGTCCCCAAATCATGATACAACCTTGAAAATATGTCATTGAATCTTGGCTACTGAGACACTACCATCGACTTAAAGGCTGAACTGGGAATTTTTTCTCCAAGGGGATGCCCATAGCGCCAAGCTTCTACAGCCAAAAGAACCTCTCTAGATCTTGGTTCGCACACCCTCTACAGGTTGAGGTTTGAATTTTCATTGATATCTAAGTAATTTGGGTCTAGAGAGACCACCTGATTCTGAGTGGGGGCATCCTTAATAAGACAACATTCATTTTGCTGATTAGTAGTGTTTCTAAGTAGCAGCTCTGTCCCAACCGACTCCCTACCCATATGAGTTTTCATTCCTTCATCAATGCTCCCCAAGCCCATCACCGATGTCTGATAGAAAGTCGGCCTCCTACACCTACAAACTGCCAATGAATGCCTCATTTTCTTGCAAGCAGAATAGAAATCAAACCACGATTCAAACAGAACATATTTTTTTTGCAACAGAACTGATCTCCTACAACAACCCAGATAAAATCAGTAGGCACCTTTGAAATGTCAACTTCGACACAGATTCGTGGAGAAATTGGGTGAAAAATTGCTCTAGTCCTGTTATCAGAGCACAGATAACGACCCATGAGATTTCCCAACATTAGAAGGATGTAAATATTTTGAAATGGAAGAGGGAGTTATGAGAATCATACCCAAATAACCGTAGTCGGTGAATCGCGATTAATATGGAAGTCATAAGACCACTTGAAGAGGAAGAATTTGGAACCATCACAGATCCAGGGAGTGTTATACTAGGCCAAAATCAGGTCTTAATTAGATGCAAACCTAACCATGATGTGCTTGGAATCAAGAAGTCCCACCGTAGCCCAAACCTGTAAACCCCATGATCCGAAAATATGACGGTCGGAAGTGTCCACCAGCGGACATCAGTGCTTGAAACGATCTATCAGTGTCAAATACAGTAGGGAAGATGTAGCTGTGAAATCTGAGGAAGAGATCGATAGTTGTGGGAATCCTTTGAACTTCTATAAGTTCAATCGTACTCCCACTATCCTCTTATAAACTAAATTTTCTCTAAAATATATTTCTAATATTTCAATTCATTTCAACTCATGGTTCAATCCTCATATTGATTTTTTAATGTTTAAATACTCATTTGGGCATTAAAACTCTTCTGAATATCATCACATGATATTTTGAACCAATCATGTCATCTTAATGTTAGATAAAAAATGGGAAATAATGAGAAATTTGTGTTATCTAATAACCCATGCACTACCATGAACTAAACCATGTTGTAGTGATATTTATTATATTATATATTACACAAGAAAAAACCCAAAATATGGTTATATTTAGTGTAATTTTCTATCATTCTTGACTCTAGACCCTTAAATTTTTTATATAAGACATGATCATTGCCTAAAGAAAATATTATATGTAAAAATTATTATCAATATATATAATCTTTAAATGATGTAAATTATTTACATTATAATATATATAGTTGTTGCAACTATAATGTTGTATATTGGATTTGTTGAAAATATGCGTTGAGGTGATTGAATGAATTATATTAACTTACATGAAGCTGTTGACAAGTGCAGAAGAGTAAAAATACATAGTTGTTTTTAGTGAATATGGAATATATATGATATTTTTCATATATAAAATATTTTTTGGAAAATTCCCTAAAAATAAACAAGGAGTGATATACTATGTGATACATAAGATATTATTTAATTTTCATAGTATATAAAAAAAGTATCAGAGTACCCAAGATACATAAGATAATTTGGAACGGAAAAGATGGAGATGTCTTAAAGTTAGCCTAAATACATAATATAATTTGGAAATGATAGTTTTGGGAAAGGAATAAGGTTTACAATGAATGCATAACATTATTGGAGATATTTAAGCTTACTAGGAAACATGATATTAGAAAAGGATAAAGTCCCCTTGTATATATAAGTACAAATAGGAGGATGTGTGATGAAATTATGGAAATATAGAAAATGTTATAATCTTGGTGTATTCTTGAATATGTAACATAATCTTTTTATATTACTAAATAAATCAAAAAGGAATTAGGAATACATATGATAATTTTAGATATGCATAAAATAATTTTTATTGAGGTGGA
Source organism: Viscum album (assembly GCA_963277665.1). Classification (NCBI taxonomy): domain Eukaryota; kingdom Viridiplantae; phylum Streptophyta; class Magnoliopsida; order Santalales; family Viscaceae; genus Viscum; species Viscum album. Next base: position 1,687,560,474 of record OY728160.1, read on the forward strand.
TGATATGTAAGAAAATTTTAGAAGTGTAAGATAATTTTAAGTTTACACTATAATGAATAAGATAATATTTATCTTATGTGAATATTTTAACTTAGAGAAATATGTGGTGATGAATGTTTTTCAGAAGATCATTCCAAAAGTTGCACCTAATGATACTAATTTTGTGTTTGAATAATTAAAACATCATAAATGGATTTTTATGATTTAAGAAAATTTCATGGAAGAAGAAGAGAAATTATTTTAGTGAATAAAATGGCCCACATCACCTATAATATCATGGAATACGATTGAGGAGGACCATGATGCAGGGAAGATATTTTTATATGAAGTATATTTGATAAATCCAATATGTTTGGTTATTTGGGACCTCTATGTTGTTGAGGATAATTATGAAATAACTAGTCAATATAAACAAGAGGTTTTCACCATGATGTATTAGACAACACTATAAAATTATAATGGTTGATAAGAAATTAAAGTATTATTCTATGATATTTAGATAGTTAAAATGGAAGAAATTTGGTTGAGAATTATATATTTGTTATTTAATTGAAATATCACACCATGATGGAAAAAACCACACCATAAAACAGAATGAATCAAGAATATCACAATTTGAAGATTTTTTTCTATAAAGGGTTGGTTTCTAGATTACTTTTTAGATTAAAATCGAATTTAAAATAGTAGAAAAATATGTGATTTTGGGCATTTATTCAGTTTAAATGGTGTGTTTATGACCAAATTAAACTGTATGTTACACATATAACAATCATATAGAGTTTTAAGAAGTATAATTGATCTAAATCCTTGATTTAAGTGTTGGTTATAGGAAGACTATAAAAAATACTTATAATAGTTCATGAAGAGGTGGAGAGTGGAGCATAATTTCATATCTAAACCTAATAGAAGAAGAAAAGATGGACCTGAACATATTGAAGATCTAGTTTTTTCAGTGAGAAGAAGGAGGATAGAGTTTCAAGGAACTTCTAGTGATTATGTTTGGTTGTTTTTAATGGAATAATTCTTGATAAAAAATCATTACAATGTTATACTTGAAAAAATAAAAGGACTATACATAACAAGGTAATTCTAGTTTGGAATTATTTTCATATGGAGAAGAGGAGTGTTTCTATTGTGATCTATGGAAGATGAAGAGTCATTTATACTAGAAATAGGACTATATCATATAGTTTTAGAAGAGTAAAACATAATACTCAACTATATATAAGGATTTGATCTAATGTGGATTTAAAATGAGTAGAGAATCAAAAAAGGATCTTATCAATGTGTCTATTTGAAAGATGAAGATGCAATATATCTCAGAGAACTATGATGGATAGAAATTTAAAATTATATATATAAACTATTAAAAGAGACCCTAACATATATAAACTGACCAAGTCATCACCAAATAAGTACATAAAGGATAGGAGGAGGGAGTGACCCCAGGATAAATAGTTATATATTCCTAAAACCTTTTTAATAACTTTAGTGAGTAATATTACTTCTTGGTATGTCAAAATCCTATTCGTATTTTCCCTTTGGATTATCCCTTTGTGGTGAACCAAATTAAACTTTTATTTCATGTGAATTATTTACATTTATACATTTGGGATTGACATTCACTAAGGATACATGAAAAATAACCAATCAATAGGTTGGAAACTGTTCCTGATAACATGAGAACTAGATCTTAAAGGGAAAATTTTTAATTTAGAAAAAATTTAATTTATCTTCCCTCATAAGGTGCCTTAGTTTGAAATAAGTAGTATTATACCCCAAATGTTCTTACTTGGTATTCAACCTCAAAATCTATTTTTATATGTGTTGCACATATATATTCTATTATGGAGACTATTTTTTATAAGAAATAAATTTCATGGTTGGTAAAAATAAATTATTATATTCCTTCAATATTTTGAAAATGTGGTACTGAATCATGTTCTCTAAGATACAAATTTGAAAAAGAATAGTAAATGACTTGGTTATTATAAGATATATAAGATCATAATTGGATCACCGTCCAATGTATTTTACAAGAAAACCAATCATTTTGCTACTTACTTTGAAATATGGAAGACCCTAGAAGCTATTTATGGGAAATCAATTGAGGCAAATGTGGTTATGACTTATACCTTAAGATAATATTGAAAAACTACTCAAGATGAGAAAAAATTGAATGGGGTTTATTAATAATTCATTATAATTAAATTAAATAAGAGAAAAAAAACTTCTAGGAATATGGACTATCCTTTCAAGGTGAAAAATTAAAATTCTATTATTAAATTTGATTCTAACAGTGTTTTAGAAGATTCTTGAAAATGTGAATATTTAGGATTTAACTTAAATATTTATATAATAATATATTCCAATGATGACATGGTAACTATATAAAGTTATCAAGATGTATGTTGTTTATGTAGTAATCAAGAAGATATCCAATCCTTACAAGAAAAGGTGTATCAATGTGGAATTATTCATGAAGAAAATTATGAATTATTGGAATACATTTCAATAGAAAATAAAATGTTAAGTGTTAGGATTCCTATACTACTATTGAGCACTAGAATTTATCCTTTGACCATCATAAGCACATAATCAGACAATAAAACTTGTAGGACATAGTGTTGGGAACTTAAATGATTGGATGATTCCCTATAGCCACGATGTACAAAAATTAGGAAAATAATCCACCCCTGATACCATACCAAGTATCCCTAATATGGTTCTAACTCCCTCCTGATTCATACTCAAGTTATTCCTTTAGGAAAACAGATAAGAAAACAAGCACACAACATGAAAAACATAACTAAATGAGGGATTACATGGTTTAGAAAATATATCCTATATCTATGAGAGAACTACATCTTTATTCAGGGTAACATATATCCGAGTTATAAGGGAATGAATATATAATGTTTGAAAACCTACCTAGATTACTAGATAATGTAGTATATTCTGGTCTTTCTCCTTATAAACTTCCTCCTTGAAGCTAAAACATATTACCTTTAACCTAAATTCCTTTATCATGTGGAGTTCTGAATCAATACCCTATCCTATGATACACGATTCTTGTCAAGAATACTTCAGATTTGGCCCAACCCTACTTCATATAAAGGGGTACAACCAGTCATCAGGTCCCATCACTATCTGGATTTCATGGTAGACATACCTTTTATGATTAAATACATAGTTTTATGATAACATCCACTACTTCAAACACCAACATTCAATGAACTATTCACATCACCATTATACACTACACTATTGACTTCAAAAAAAAATTCCTTTATTTATAACCTATAAGAAAATAATTCCATGTATTATCACTGGTGAATTCACATAATCCATAACTTCAATATGTTTCATCACCACATTTGTAACTTCATTTAATGTCTAGAAGAAAACCATTTTATTCAAATCACATCATCCTTTGGAACATGAACAACCACTAAGTTCATGTATTCAGATGATACACCATTCTATGTTTACACTTAGTCTCCATTATGCTTATATGTCTGCTGAAATTTCATCTATTATAAATCATATGTTGAAAATTGTTCATTAAACTAGATTCAATTTTTCTTCTAAACACTATCTATTCAACTATGTTTGGTGAAATCATTTTGTAATGTCCTGAATTGGGAGACACTAAACCATGCCCTGAGTTGGTGGGTCACATGCCCTCATGAATATCTCCCCACATTCCAGAGGCTAATGATTAGCAACGAGGGTCTAGGGTGTATTTTTGGGGAGACTATTCCCTCATGTTAGAGTGTAACACAATGGTATAATATCAAAAGTCAGTAGCAGAAGCATTAAATTATCCAGATAGAAGATAAAAATCCAAGATAGTAATAAACAAACAATGCCACAATCAGTATCATATATAAATGATGATAATGTCACGAGTATATACAAAAATAAACATGAATTCATGAAACAAGCATATGGTAAATTCTTGCCTCAGTCCCTCCCTTTATCCATGAAGTCTATATAGGTACCCAACGACGACCTAAACATGGTGTGAGATAACAGTTAGTAGGACACCAGCAATGGTGTCTATAACAAGTCCAATCTGTGTAATATAAAAAAATAGTGTGATATATATATATATTAGGTATAATAGTAATTAAAGTAAAGTGTGATCATGTACAACCAAACATGGATCCTTATAAACAATAGTCAAGCTTTCATAAGAAAGGGCAGCTGTAAAGCATAAATAAACAAGTGATACTATCTAGTCTAGAAACTATAAACTGATACCCATACTAGGGATATTAGTAAGTATTTAAAAATATCCATCACATCCACACTCTATAATCAAGTGTCAATATCCACAATGGAAACACCGTATAATAACCCAAGATTTTTATACATGGTATTACATCTTTTTTAGATGAATATTCATTACATTACACAATCAAATTCCCAAAGATTGTAATAGTTTAGTGAATTTGGAAACTCATAACACAAAATTCTATTCTGGTGAAATATCTTCAAAGTTTAATATAAATATATTCCCCTTTAGTACCCCTACTTAAAACCTTTCTTCATAACCTAGGGAAAAGAAACATAAGGAAGGGTGAACTCAGATGCTCAGTAAGGGTAAACATAAGAGATATATAATCATAACATGAACATAGGGATATAAGAACACAATAATAACATTTTAAGAGAATACCCTTCATATAAAATATCATAATAATGAATAATGGAATAAATATTGTTAGTTTATAAGGCATGAATCATAATATAATCAAAGAACATGTGACATGAGAGTGTAATAATGGAATAAGACATGGAATTTGTGGAATACAAATAAGTTTAGAAAATATTAAATTAATGATACCTACCAATACATTCATATCATGTTAGTATTGGGATAATAAACCATGTACTTGATTTGGGCATGGGATTAACTCCCATGTACACTCTAGTTTCAGGCTTAGGATGACTACCTGTGTACCCTCTTATTGTGTGCTTAGGATGACCGCATGTGTACCCTTTGATCCTATAGAACATTTATCATTACCTAATGAATTAGTGGTAGATATAGGTACCACCCATAACATTATAAAAACCATAAATATGTGTTCCACAATAATATAAATCATTCATCATATCAGAACCCATAAGAAAGAAATGGGTTTCATAAATATTTCATCATAACATAACTCATAGAAAAGAAATAGAATTAATAAACATCATTCCAACATAAATATAAACCATTTATAGAAATAATAATAATGGTATCATTGTATAATATTCCTAGTAAGTGATGATTAATACCACTGGAAGTCATATTAGATGGAATATAATTTTAAAAAATCATTTTAAAACATTTCTTAAGAAAAATATCCTTTCTACTTTGAAAAATTATTTTTAAATTATAAAACATTTATAAAACCTTTTTCCTTGAAAATAACCTTGAAAAATTATAAATTAATCTTTTAAAACCATTTGAATCATATTTGAAATCCTTTTTTTTGAAAATGCTTAAAATATCATCTTTGAAAACATTTTTGGAATACATGGTTTTTGAATAAAACAAAATTTATACTGAAGAGATAATAACATTAAATAAAACTTATAATATCAGGAAAAGAAGGATATTCATGATACCACATGTTAAGGGACATTATATACACCTTGTAAAATAATATAGGTGCATAACATAACATGCGTCTCAAAGAAGGAAAATTGAGGCAAAATTACCTTACCAATTTTGTAACCTTTGAACTGTAAACCCCAAGAAATATAGATCATAAAATAGATATGTAAATACCCATAAACTTAAGGATAAGTATCATATATTACATTCTTGGGCAGTATATACACCACACAAAAGAAACGAGTGGTGAATATGGCATAAGTATCACAGAAATAAAAGTGAGTGTACACATTCAAACCTAATGTATAATAAATATAAGTTTATCATACATATAAAAAAGAACCATATTAATATATATAATACCATATATTATTAAATTATGAATTTATATTACTCATTTATTAACAATTCCATGTTAAAGTTATGTTTTGGGTAATAACTTCTTTGTTTTTTATACATGTTTTGAATTTTTAATCTTGGTCCTCTTATGTAGATCATGATTTAATAATCTAAATAATGATAACCATGATATAAATATTTCATATATTCAATATAAATGTATTTATGGGGATTCATAAAATTTAGAGGTAGAAAATAAAATACACCGTTCACAGAGACAGTAAGCCATACGTAGGCATGAATGCTATTTTCATTTTCTTGTCAGATTAAAAGAAAGAAAAGTATATGATATATTATGATCATAAAATAATTTTAATGTCAAATATATCCAATATTTATATGAAAAACACATTTAATACATTCTATGTAAATCATGAATGAATCACATCGCTTCACAAGGTGGTAGTCCGCCGTACACACGAACGACGTTATCGTATTCCCAAAAAAATGGAAAGCATGAAGGTAAGTGTGATATAACAATTTCAAAATAATAACAACAACATAAAAATAATATATATAATATATAAACAATAAATCAATCATTATTCCAAACCTTTAAAGGTGGTAATGGGATAATGAACGACATCGGTTCGCGAGGCGGTAGTCTGTCATACACACGAATAATGATTGTGTATTGATAGAAGTTTGTGAAGTTTTAGGTAATAAAATTAACATAAAAATATATCAGTATATTTTAGATATTGATTTTGATATATAAGAAAAATAGTTTAAAAGGTTTAATAAAGAAATAAAATATAAACATTCGTTGATGAATGTTACCTCTTTTTCTGGTATCTCCTTTTGGTTTTCACCAATGGACTTCCTTGGTTAGATTTCTACCAAAAGTAAGGATTATAGAATTAAAGGAGGAAATTTGGGAGGATAATTGGATAAGGTTTGGACAAACCAAATATTATTTTAAGTGTGAAGAAAAGATAAAAAGAGGTCCCCTTTTATAAGAGAGGGGAGGGGCACTCTTGGAATTTCTCAAAATATTAAATTAATATAAATTAATTTTCAATTCAAAAGGGATAAAAAATGAGTTATTTTTAAGATAAGATGATTATGGGTATAAATTCATTAATAAAATGAAAATAGATATATTTTGATCATTTTTTAATCCTTGTCTTCTGGTTTTAACTGTTATTTAACCCCTTTTATTCATACCTTGACAACATGGATATTTACCCTTTTAGGGTTAATTTTGTTACTATAAAATGAAAAACCAAACATAAATGGACCATGGATGACATTTTAAACCTTATCCCAATTAGTTGTATGAATTTAAGATTTATATGAATTTTATATCATTTAATAAATATTATTTGATATAAAATATCATTTATATTAATTTTGACACTATTGATTACTTTAACTTTTAAAAAATATCAGTACAACAATATATCTTTGAAAAAAAACCTCTAACACATCAATAAAATGTCAAAGTCATCTATAACATTTGTTGAGAACCTTAATTAATTAAAATCATATTTATTTTAATATTTTTAATATCATTTATTTGATTGTTTCATTAATTGAATAATTACCGTATCACTATTGTGAAATCATTTATGGTGTAATATATCTTCTAGATGACCAAATATTAAAAATGTTATACTTATAAACATTAGTGTGATAAGTTACACTTTTCTTAAAACAAAAAACTATAAGGGGATTAAAGTCATCCAAGTGGCTCTAAGAGGTCATAAATTCTCCCCAAGGATGATTTTGATCGACACCTACTAATAAAATAATATTAGGACTAGTGTTATGTTAATTTTATAATATTTATAATATTATTCTTACCCTTAATTACTCGATTTACCCTTAACCATGGTAATAAACTTACTATGTTTAACTATTTATATTGTCCAAAAATAAAAGGGGACTATTTAATAAATTTAGACCTTCTGATTCCAAATATGGAATCCATTTTTTCAAAATTCAGAAAATATAAGTAGATAAAATCAATTTAAAATTAATTTCGTAGATGGGGTGAGAAAATATGATTTTAAAGTGAAAATGTTCAAAAGTTTCAAATATTTTTATATCCAAATTTAAAATGAAAAATATCTCGATTAACAAGATTGTATTAATATATTTGTAATTTATCTAATGATACTTTAAAATCAATTCAAAATATAATTTAATATTAAATATTATTTAGATGAAAAGGCAGTTTTTAATTAAAATCTAGTATTTTCACTATTTATAAAAAATGAATCTTCTCAAAAAAATACCAAAAATTACACCTAATATAATTTTGATATTAAAATTTTAAAAAAGAAGTTTATTTTTTAAAATAAAATATATAAAATCATAAAAATTTAGTTTTAAAACAAGTTTTCCTGTAAAAGGTGAAAAACTACCTTTTAGAAAAATATAACTTTTTATGCTTAAGAAATAGATTTGTTCTTATTTTATACCTATAAAACTTATTAGATGAATTTAAAAAAATTTAATTGAATATATTACATATTAATTAAGTTTTTTCACTAATAGTGATCAATTTAATTAACTAAGATAAAATTACATTGTGGGAATAAAAATAGTTTTTCATAAAAACCACATCCTTTATTTTTAATTGGGTTTTTATCTTCATAATTAATTGGTCACAAAATAATTCCTTTTATAAAAATTTGTAAACCATATTTTCATAATTCTACTAATACTATTCATTCCCTCCATTCTAATATCTTGGTGATAACTATCATATTAAATACTAATAATATATTGTTGTTTAGTAAAACTTGGTCTTGCATGTAACACAAGCTATCAAAGAAACTCACTTTTGTGTGTAACATAAGAAAAACTTAATGTCGCATGTACTATAATATAAACTCTGTGTTGTGTGTAGCACAATATCAACTTTTTTTGTGTGTGTGTATAAATGAAGCTTTAATTTGGGTAGTATGCAATGCAAGCCATCAAATAATTTTAATTTATTCAAAAATAATTAATAAAAACTCAGGGTGTTACATTATGATCCCCTTAAAGTGAATTTATCCATTGAAATTCATCTGGGTCATCAAATTTTTAATGCATTAAAGTTACTTTCATAGAAACCCACATCATAAAAATGAATACTAAAACTACCTTAAAAAGGCAAAGTTGTAAACTTAATAGTTACACAAAGTAACTCATAACTAGGTTTCCGAATAGAAGAACATAGTTTTCAAGTGAAAGCATGGACATAGAAGAGAAAAATAGCTATCAAGTTTTGATGGAGAGTGATAGGGAACATGATCATTATAAAGTTAATCATCACAAAATAATAATTCTATGTTGATCTAAGAGACCGTATGATTCATTGAAAATGATATTACTATGATAATTTTTTTTAAGATACTTTTCCTAAAGTTGAATAATTTTTACAAGAAGATATAATTACTTGAATTCATTCTATTTTATAAGAACAATCTCACACATCAGTTATTCATTGATAAATTTTATGCTTTATCTCTTACTCCAAAAAATGAAGCTGAAATTTTAATGCCTGAAGAACTAGTGAATCACAAGATCCATAATGGGATAAAAGTAATTCCTCCTGTCTAAAGTTATCGTCACAAAAAAATCATTAGAACATGTTATCAAATATAAATAAATCTTCAAATTATGAAACATTAATCTCTAAAACCTCATTCAAAGGTAAATATAAACCTTTTCATAAATGGTTAACCTTTTTAACCTTCCAAAATATAAAATTCCATAATTTTAGAAATAAGGTCACTAAATTTCTCAAAATAAACTTGAAATTAATCCCCCATATATCATAAAGTACCTCTTTATTTTCACACACCAAGCATGTGAATAACTTCATCATGGATTATCTTGAAACATGGTAATAACCTTAATTACCATAAATACTTATTGAAAACATGCATGTTTTATTATTCTTAATACATATTATTGGATATATCCCTTAAATTAAAAAATTCTATAAACTCCATCCATGATTTCATAAACCAATTTTTCAATAAGTCATTAATAAGTTCCAAGGTAATTAGTACTATCCAATTTACTATATCTAAATAAATCGTCTCTTTATCCCAAAATTATCACCTAAATATCAAGAACATATTAAGGGTTACCTTCCCTTAATCATGTTTTTTTTTCATAAAATATATCCTTTCCATTAAATCACTTTTCTAGGTTATCGGTACCATTAAACATATTCTTTCAAATCCTTAACAAAAAACTTATACTGAACAATCCTTATATATTTCACAATTCAAAATTATTGAATCCAAATACATAAATACTTCAATCCTTCCACTTCAATGATTATCATGGAATAAGTCCTTCCTTGTTCTAGAAGTAAATTATTGGGTTAGGTAATTGAGTTGGGTGATGCCAATGTTCTCCAAAGATATGAAATTAAACTCCTTGGAAATTTTTCACTCTCTGACCCTTTTTTCCACATAGATAAAAACTTTAACTCTTTTTGAAATATTACTTTAGGTTTTATTCCAACCTTCTTAACATGTAGGAATCCAATTCTTCTTTCCTATATGTTCATTACCACATGAACATTCATAAAAGTATATATTCATATTATTTTATGTGTTATGAGTCTCACTGAAGTTATTTTTTTAATCATATATCATGATAGATGATTAGGAATAATCACAACATCCTTCACTCCAGTCATCACCCCATTTGAATAATCATTAACAAATTTTCTGTCACACTCTGCATTAACATGGTCCATTTGGGTTCCAATCATTTACTAAAACCAAAATCATAGTGTGATCATCACCAATCATAGTGGGGAACCACATAATCATGAAAAATAACTTATAGAAAGTTTAAATCATGACACCTTCTTATTTACTCTATGAAACCTTAGTTTTATCCTACTTAATTCATATAAATCTTTTATTTAAGTCCTTCTTGATGGTTTGTAAAGAGTTTGTGAATTTATGAAGCATATGTATCGGGAGTGTAAAACTAGGTGTGTAGCAAGGTCCATTTTCATGCACCAGTTATCAATCAATTCTAGATCAATATAGTGTTTTTGGTACTATTACTCCTAGGTACATCTGTTCCAAAGTCACACCCACTTATAATATCCAAACAGGGATATGTTGCTAGGAAATGAATCACTATATCCTTAACCAAAATTCCATAATATTTTACTATAATTTAACTCATACTTATACTTATCCTTATAGATATACCTAGAAATATCCTTAAAAATATCTCTAGTGATCCCATGAAAGTTTCATCAAACTATTTTACAAAGGTTGACTAAACCTTTTCTCTGATACCAATTATAACATCCTAGGATTTTCATACATGGATATTATATCTTTTTTAGATGAATATTCATCACATTAAATAATCACATTCTTGCATACCATAATATTTTAGTGAATTTGGAAACTTGGAACACAAAATTTTAGTCTGGTGAATGATCTTTAATGTTTCCCACAAATATATCCCCCATTTTTACCCCTTTAAAACCTTTCTTCATAACCTAGGGAAATGAAACATCAGGAAGGGTGAGATCTGATGATTAGTAAGGGTAAAAATAAGATATATAAAAGAATAATATAAAAATAGGGGTATGAGAACATAAGAATAAAATTTTAAAATCATAAGTTATATATCAAATATTATAATCATGAATCATGGAATAAATATTTGTAGTATATAAGGCATGAATCATAACATAATCAAATAACATGATCAATGGGAGTGTGAAAATGACATTAGTCATGGAATCTGTTACATAAACATAAGTTTATAAAATATTATGTCAATGATACTAACCAATACATTCATATCATGTTAGGATTGGGATAACCACCCATGTACTTGAATCAGGCTTGGGATGAACTCCCATGTACCCTCAATTTTTGAGCTTAGGATGACGTCCCGTGTACCCTCTTATTACGAGCTTGGTATGACCATCTATGTACCAGTTGATCCCATAGAACATTTATCATTACCTATTGTATTGGAGATATATATAGGTCCCACTCATCATATAATGAAAACCATACATATGTATTCCAGAAGGATATAAACCATTCATCATATGAGAATCCATAATAAAGAAATGAGTTTCATAAACATTTCATCATAACATAACTCATGTAAAAGAAAAAAATTCATAAATATCATGCCATAATAAATATAATCATTTTAGAGAAATAATAATAATGGTATCTTTGGATCATATTCCTAGTAAATCATGAGTAACACTAAAAAAATTAATATTAGACGGAAAATAATTTTTAATTTTTTTTAAAACATATCTTGATGAATATATCCTTTTTCTTTGAAAAAAAACTTTTTAAATAATAAAAAATTTGAAAATATTTTTCATTTAAAATAAACTTGGAAAATTAAAAATCAATCTTTGAAAACCATTTTAAATATCTTTGAAATCATTTTCCTCGAAAACTCTCAAAAGATCATTTTTGAAAATATTTTTAGAAAACATGGGTTTTGAATTAAACAAATTTCCAACTGAAGAGAGAATAACATTAAATGAAACTTATAATAACGTGTAAATAAGGAGATTAGTGATAAAAAATTTCAAATGGAATTATATAAGCCTCATAAAATAATATAGTTTCATAACATTACATGTGTTTAAAAGAAGTCAGATTGAGACAAAATTACCTTACCGATTTGGTAACTTTTGAACTATAAACCCCATAAAAGAGAGATAATCAAATGGATATGTAAATACACATAAATTTAAGGATAATTATAATATATTAAATTCATGGATAGTATATATACCGCACAAAATAAATGTGTGGTGAATATGGCGTAAGTCTCGTAGAAATAAAAGTGAGACTAGAAATCCCTTTACCATAGGTCTTGACTTCCTTCGTACACGTTCAAACCTCCTGTATAATAAATATAAGTTTATAATAAATCTAAAAAAAGAAATATATTAATATATATAATACCATATATTATTTACTAATGGATTTATATTACTCATGACTTTATATTACTCATTTATAAAAAATTCTATGTTAAAGTTATGTTTAGGGTAATAACCGTTTTGTTTTTTGTACATGTTTGACTTTTTATTCCTGATAATTTTATATAGATCATTATTTAATCACATAAATAATGATAATAATGATATAAATATAATATATATTTAGTATATATTTATTTATGGTGATTCATAAAAGTTATAGGTAGAAAATTAAATACACCATTCATGATGACGGTAGGTTGTACGTTCGCATGAATACTATTTTTATTTTATTATCAGATTAAAAGAAACAAAAGTATATGAAATATTATAATTATAGAGTAATTTTTATGTCTTAAATATCACATATTTTTATTAAAACCATCCTTAATACATTCCATGTAAAGTGTGAAAGAATTACATTATTTTGCGAGACAGTAGTCTGTCGTACACATGAATGGCATTATCATATTCCCAAAAAATGGAAAGCATGAAGGCAAGTGTTATATAACAATTTTAGAATAATAATATAATCATAAACCTAATATATATCATATATAAACTATAAATCCATCATTATTCCCAAATTTTAAAGGTGGTAATGGAAGGAATAATGACAATGACTCGAGAGTCGGTAGTCCACCATACACATGAACAATGAATGCGTATCCCATTTGATTGAAGTGTGTAAAGTTGTTGGTCATACCCTTAAAATAAAAACATCTCAGTGTATTTAATATACTCTGGATATTATATAAAAATTAAATAAAAATAATTTAAATGGTTTAATGAATAAATAAAATAAAAATGTTCATTGATGAATGTTACCTCTTCTTCGGATATCTCCTTTTGCTTTGCACCAACAAACTTCCTTGGTTGGATTTCTTCCCAAAGGAAGGATTCTAGGATAAATGGAGGAAATTCAGGAGGATATTTTTCTATAGTTTTTTTATGAAATAAATTGGTTGTGAAGTGTGAAGAAAAGAGAAGAATAGGTTCCCTATTATAAGAGAGGGGAGGGGCAATCTTGGAATTTATCAAAATATTAAATTAATGAAAATTAATTTTCAATTAAAAATCGGTAAAAAGTGAGTTATTTTAAATATAATATTATTATTTGTTGAAATAAATTCATGAAATGAAATTTATACATATTTTAACATTTTTTAATCCTTATCTTTTTATTTTAACACTTATTTAACCCCTTTTATTCTTACCATGATAATATGAAATTTTACTCTTTTAGGGTTAATATTATCATTAAAAAATACAAAAAGAACCATAAATAGATAATGGATGAAATTTGAAATCTTATCCCAAAATTTTTAAATAATTTAATAATTTTATGAATTTTATATCATTTAATTAAATATTATTTATTTTAAATTATCATTAATATCAATTTTGACACTATTCATTACTTTGGATTTTAAAAAATATCAATACAACAATATATATTCAAAATAAAACCTATATCTTCAAAATAAAACCACTAAAACATCAATAACATGCCAAAATAATATATAAAATTAACGTATCACCTTAACTAATTCAAATTATATTTATTTTAATATTTTTAATATCATTTATTTGATTGTTTCATTAATTAAATAATCACTACATCACTATTGTGAAAGCATTTAAGGTAATTATTTCTTCACTAAAAATTAAAAATAAATTTCCATGATGAAGAAAGATATTTTATATTTAAAAATAATATTAATGGTTAAATATATATTCTATATTATCACATATTAAAACTGTTATGCTTATTAAAAACATTAGTGTGACAAATTTGACTTTTCTTAAAATAAAATATTATAAGGGGATTAAAGTCATACAAGTGGCCCCAAGAGGTCATAAATTCATACCAAGGATTATTTTTATTAATATATGTATAATTTATCTAATTTTAATTTAAAAACAATTAAAAATATATTTTAACGTTATATATTATTTAGATTAAAATACATTTTTAAATTAAAATCCAATATTTTTTACTATTCATCTAAAAAATAAATATTCTCAGAAAAATACAAAAAATTCACCATAAGAGAATTTTGATATTTTGTTTTTGCAAAAAATAAGTTTATTTTTTAAATAAAATATATAAAGGTGTCAAATTTTAGTTTTAAAATAAGTCTCCCATTAAAAGATGGAAAAATTCCTTTTAGAAAAATACATCCTTTTTATATGAAATCATACATTTCTGTATCCTTAAAAAATGGATTTGTTATAATTTTATTCCTATAAAACTTATTGGATGAATTTAAAAACATTTAGTTTAATATATAAAGTAAATATTAAGATCATTCACTAATAGTGATTAATTTAATTTACTAAGATAAAACACCTTTGTGGGAATAAAAATAGTTTTTAAAAAAAACACATTTTTTATTTTAAATTGGTGTTTATCTTCATAATTAATTATTATACGAAGAATTACTTTTACAAACATATGTAAACCATATTTTAATAATTACATTAATTATATTCATTCCCACCATTCCAATATCTGGGTGATAACTATCATATTAAATATTAATAGTATATTGTTGTTTGGTAAAACTATGTCTTGCTCGTAACAAAATTGTTAGGTCCACTAGGTTAGATACCCTGAGAGGGGGGTGGGGGGTGAATTAGGGTATGAAAGATTTAAACAACTACCCATTTTTATCTTGTTTCATTGTTAGAAAAAACTCTCTTCTATATCCTTCCCATTGCAGAGTATGAACAAATCTTAAAGCATGCATAGGACACCGAAATTTTACTTAGTTCACCCTCACTGGGTTATGTACAAGGAGAATACACCGGTGATGTGCTGATGTACCAAATTCACTATAATAACACTGCTATTTTACAAGTTCGAGGTGAACTCACTGTCCCTCCTGGTTTATAACCAAACACAATTTGAAAGCTCACTACTCACTCAACTGAAGTGTGCTCACTACTTCTTCAGAAGATACACTTACAATTTATTGACTTGTAGGTCCTTTCATTATCTCTAATTAATGCATCATCCATTATATGTAGATTCTCTATTGATTTCACACTTTAATCCATAGATTAATACCTCTTTTACACTGACCTCTGGGAAATAACTTTCAACCTCTTTTCTTAAATCTCACTGCCTTCGTGAAGCCCCTCTTTCATAAAGCACAAACTGGCCTTCGTAAAGATCTTCTTTTGCAAAGCACAAACTAACCTTCACGAAGCTCTTTCCTTTTCAAAAATCTCACTTAGTCTTATAAAATTACATCTCTTCTGTGAAGCTAAAACTAGCATTCGCAAAGATCATAAATTTTTCTTGGCTTTTTAGGCCCTTCACGAAATCCTTGCTTTCACGATGCTCTAAACATTCGGTTGGCTTATAACCTTCATGAATGACTTCACATACCACCTTCATGAACTCCTTTGTGAAATAGAAGACTTAGAATTTTTGTTGAGTCTATCTTCTCTTCTTATTCTTTTCTAAAAGGGGGTAGCCTCATATTTATAGGTTCAACTCTTTGCGAAGCTCCACCACCTCTAGCACATTTTTCAGATCTGTGAAAAAAATTCTTCGCGGCGTACCTCTATTAAAAAAGATCCAATGAAATTTCCCATTTGAGAAGCCTATCATAATAATAGATAATTCCTTCAAACACTATTCGTGACACCCATCAAAATTGTAGAGCCTTCCATCAATGACCGCGAATAACTCCATCACTGATCATGAAGATCCATTTTATTAGAATCGCGAAGCTCATAGCTTTCACAAATACCTCTATCATAATTATTTTCTCCTTTTCAAAACATAACTCGCCAAGCCCATATTCATGAAATTCACTAATTTTCCATATTTTTATGAGATCTTTGAGGAAATACACTTTCCGTAATGAAAACCAAACTTCAAATTTTAGACTCCAAAAAATTGGCAAACACTAGAAAACAACACCACCTTGTATCTATTATTTTTGTACCGCCCCCAGATCTTCCATTACTTTTTCAGGGTTTTTTTCAACATTGATTTCTAGAAATATCTTTGGAACTCAATAACTCATCTTGAAAACATACTTTTTCAACAAACAGAACAAACCCAAAAATACTGCAATGTTACCTGGAGGGATTTTTTCCCAACAAAAATCCATTGAAGGAACTCATTGTTGTTTGTAACACAATCCAAACTTAGTGTTTCATGTATTATAATCCAAGATATCTATTTAGTGTATCAAAATTTTATATTGGTGTTTTTTATAAATCAAACATGAATTTTTGTAGCGTATAATAAAGTCCGTAAAATAATTTTAATTTATTCGAAAAAAATTCATAAAAACTCAGGGTGTTACACACTGTGTAATCCAGTTTCAATATCCACAATGGCCATGTTGTGTAATATAGCATCAGACCATGAAGGTTTGAATCCAAGTTATAGAAGACCAAGGCAACCTCATTAATTCCTAAGATAATATCAATAGAAACTTGGTAAAAACTTGAGTGGATTCCAAGGAGAATGACAATAGAGCATGTACAATGCGAATCCAAGCAAGCCAAATCCAAGGGGTAGCAATGCACCTGGAATCATATAGAATTAGGATCCAAGGATAATTCATATCCAAGGAATCCATTACCACAATCAAGACCCATTGAGTAGAAATGTCCATGGTTTTCTATAGAATTACGATCTAAGGAACACATCCAAGGAATCCACTACCATAATCAATTAATTATATCAATTCATTCATCATTTCATAACCATTCACATTCAATGAGTTCATACAAATCATTTCCACAATTTCTATAAAATCCATTTAAAAAATCAACCAATTAAACATCATTTAGTCACATGGATAATATGATTAACCTTCTCCTAATCAATAATTTAAGTCTCAATAAATTTATCAAGGCTTCCAAAAAAAGTGGCAAGATCACACTCACCTAGTGAGGTGGTATAAAATAGGTAGATAAAAAGTCACGCCCCATGGGTGGCCTAGGTTGGGGCTAACAACCTCCAATAACCACAATGGTGCTCAAAGGGAAACATAATAGGTTCCAAATGATTCATCCAATTCATTTAATTAATTTTAGGGTTAAAAAATGGAAAGTAAGGTGTGTGGAACAACTAAAATAGGGTATATAAAACACCCAAACTTGATGGAAAGGTATATACCACATACCATATAAACGTGGTAGAACAATCTTCCATTATCAACCTCATATTTGATTTATATCATAAGAAAAAATAAGTATAGACAAAAAGCATGAAAATAGGGCATATTATCTTGCACCTAAATAACTCTGTTGATAAGAAGACAAAAAATAATGAAACAATATTATCAAATAACTTACCTAAACGGATCCAACAAGATGATCGGTGCTTGAATCCAATTTCTGATGATGAATTGTAAGAAAATCATAGATTTAGGCACTTTAGGAGATCTTATGAGAGAAAAGAGATCTACCTACTCATTGTAAACAAGAAATAAGAAAAGGGTTTTAAGTTTTAAAATAATTAAGTAAAAAATGGTAAATTCTCCCAAAAAAACTGGATCACATGTTTTGGCCACACGGTTGGACAAAGCATGCACCAACCATGTTCCCTTATCTATCCAAGAACCCCCCCTCACACAACTAGGGTGCATGTTTAGACAAACTGTGCACCGACTGTGTGCTAGGGATCTGTCAAAGGTCTATAATATCTCACATGGGCATATGCCTTAGGTTTTACAGTTTCCTCAAATCATGTACCCTCATTATTCCCTATGTCTATCCACACATGGTTTACTCAAACAATGTGGTTTGGGTTTTACGGTTTCTACTAACCATGTGGCCAAATTTCCTTTTCAAAAAACTGAGCCTCCAAAATTTGAACAAGACCCAGACACCCTTGAAGCTATCATGATCTCATTAGGCACTCACATTAGGTAAAAAACAAGGAGTTAAACTAAAAAGTAAAAGACCTGTACCTCATAAGAAAACTTAGGATCTTATAATATTCCCCCTTAAAGTAATTTATCCTTGAATTTACCTTCTAAGGGTAGTTAAGAATAACCTGAGAAAAACTCCAACCACTAATCATGTACGCTGACCTCCCGCTCCCTAGTCTTATCATATAAATGGCCATACTTCCATATTAACCGTACTAGAGGAACTAATTGCTCTTGTATAACCTTCATGATCCTATCAATGATATAAATACGATGCTTCTCAAAGGATACATCTACGTATATCTCAACCTCATCTGGATGCTAAGTGTGAGATGGGTATGAATGGTAATAGCATAGCTGAGATACATGGAGGACATCGTACATGGACCAATACCTCTGAGGTTACTACAACCAATAGGATATCGGCCTGAATCTCTCCAAAATCTTGAATGGGTTGACATATCACGATGAAAGATTACCCTATTTCTTGATACGTCTGTGTCCCATACTTGGTGAGATATGTAAAAAGACCCAATACCCAACCCCAAACTCTTGAGGTTGTTGATGGAGATCATTGTAAGATTTCAGTATAGACTATGTGGTAGCCATCCACTTTTGAATCAGCTAGACCTACTTCTAAGTCTCCTACACAAGACGCTGTCCAAGCAGCACCACCTCTCCTACCTATAACTATCATAGAGGTGATCAGCATGGCCTATCATCAAAATCCTCATAAAGTTCCATTTGTATATTCTCTTAATAACTATTATTTTATGAGAACTCATCCAAGGGTATATGACTCTCCCAAGATCCCCCAAAATCAAAGACACATTCTCCTAGAATATTCTCAAGCATCAGAATCACATGCTGTGACTGGCCATCAACTTGAGGGTGGTATGTCATGCTCAGGATAAATTATTCACCCAACTCCCTCTGTAAAATATTCCATAAGAAAGATTTAAACCTTGAATACCTATCCAATAACATGGTTTGAATAAACCCCTTAAAGTGAAAAATATCATGGATATACAATCTCCCAATATATTCTATTGAGAAGGTCTCCCTAATTGGCAGGAAATTAGTGACCTTCATGATCTTGTTCACAACAACCCATAATGCATCACTACCTCAAGGTGACCACGAAAAATTGGTCACGAAATCCATCACAACATCATCCCATTTACACTTGGGAATAGGTAACTACTATAAAATCCAAGATGGTAACTGATGTTCTGCCTTAACCTATTGATAGGTGGAACATCTCGTGACAAAACCAACTACCTCATGTTTCATCCCCAACCACTAGTATTGACGAATCAAGTCACAATACATCTTGGTAAATCCAAGATGCGCTACCCAAACTAGGACATGGAATTATTGCATCATATCCTTATGTATGTCTACTAGACCCCACAAAAGACCATGAATACATAGAATTTCATCCTCATCAATAGTCCAACTAGGAGGCGGGTCCTCACCTTCCATACTCTTTTGCAGGACTAGACCCTCAACATCAAATAACTCTCTCATCCTCACTCTATCCAGAAGAGTGTATGTCACTAACAAGGATGAGAGAAAAGTCAACTCGAGACTATCCTGCACCTCCAAGTGAATCTATGACAATTAGTCCATAAGTTTCCAGTCACTACTGGCCTTCTGAACTACCTATATTTGAGTCCTCCCGATCAGTGCATTAGAAACTACATTTCTTTTTCCATGGGTATAAGCAAACTCAAAGTCAAAAATATTATACGTATTCCACCTAACATCATTGCCTCAAATTCAAGTCACAACGTGTAAATATATAATTTATGATTTTTTGGTCCATGTACATCAAAAAATTACCTCCTAGTAAATAATGCCCCCAATAACACAAGGTATATACTACAACGACCAACTCGAGATTGTGTTCCAAGTAGTTCTTATCATGTGGCCTCAGCTAATGAGACCCATATGCAACAAATCACTCTTCCTACATTATAAATGCTCCTATACCAATACCTAATGAATCATAATATATTGTATAGATCCTAATAATATCTTGAAGAATCCAAAAAAATGCTGAATTCAGTCCCCCTTTGAGCTCCTGAAAGGATGTCTCGCAGATATATGACCATACAAACTTCACAACCTTCTTAGTCAAGTCTATAAGAGGTGATACATGACCTCAAATCAATATTTGAGAAAACCCGAGCTCCTCAAAGTTGGTAGAAGAGATCATCTATCCATGGAAAAGGACACCAGTTCTTAACCATCAACATGTTAAATTTTCAGTAATACATTCATAGCCTGAAGGTACCATCCACATTTTTCACAAAAAGGATAGGAAAAATCAACATAAAAGTACTAGGGTGTATAAAAACCTTTTCCTCCGTGTACTTTAGCTACCTCTTGAGATCCTGTAACTTCATAATAGCTATCCTGTAAAGTGGAATGGATACCGATGCATGTAATGAAACTAGTTCTATGTAGAAATCCACCTATCTATTAGGAGGTAAACCAGAAAATTCATCCAAGAAGATGTCCCTCAAATGATAAACCACTAGAGGGAATTAATCCTGATGCATTCCCTGATCATTCATATATAAACCAATAATCTGGGTTGTCATCCTACACATATCCAGATGTTTTGGTCCAGATAGGATCACCTAGAAACCCCACTCACCCTTGTGAATAAAAACTCCACCCTATGGTGATGTGAAGGTTAACCTTTGATGATAGAAATCTATATAGTATCAATGAGAAACCAGCCAGTCCATCCCAAGTATGATGTAGAACCCAGTCATATTGACGAAAAAAATATTTTACATGAAGTGACACACACTATCCTCAAGGGGTAACTCCCTACACTATAATAAACCCTTCATTATAATCCCCAATGGATCATCTAAGCTCATAATGCCATTAAAAATTGAACAAAAAACATGAGGTTCTCTACAATAGGTACAAATATGAAACTATGAGATGTACATGTATCAAAAAGGGCAGATACTAGAGTAGAGGCTACTTGTATCATACCTCTCACCATAGATGGAACAAAACTATACTCCTAAGGTGTAGGATATTCAGAATATATATGGACTGAACCACGACCCTACGAAACAAACTAACTACCTATAGTAATACCACTCTTCTTTCTAGCTAAAACCAGTGCCTATATGCCTTGGCTATGACCACCACCTCACCCTGAATGACCGGAACTACTTGAGATCCTAGCTTGATGCAGAGCTATGAATCCATCTCATGAACCTAGAGTTGGATTTAATCCCATTACACTAACTACTAGAGGGAAGGTCCTATAAAAATAATTTACTTAGCCAATCCTTCCATAACAATGGCACTTGACTGGGTCTCTTCACATTGATTACTCATATGTCCCCATCTACCACACTAGTTACAATATATAACACTACCATCACTAATAGTATTCTAATACTACCATATTGAGAATCCTAAAAACAAATCTTCCTTCCACTGGAAGCTGAACCACTGGGTTATGAGGATAAACTACCCTGTTCTATACCCCCAGCTTCCCTCAAGTTCTTCTTAATAATAAGCTCATGATTCACTATATCTTTAATAGTATTCAACCTGAACACATTTACCTATAATAGAATGACATGCCTAAGACCTTCCTTGAAGCATCTAACCCTTGATAGCACATTAACAAGATAAATCAGTACAAAACACTAAATATCTATAAAGTATACCGAATACTCTATAAGAGTCATCACTACTTTCTTTAGATGCATTAACTCACTAGCCTACTCTACTCTCAGAGTCTCAGGAAAGAATTAATCATAAAAACTTGATTGGAAATCCCTCCAAACCACATATCAGAGTGTATTATCTTAGTTTAAAATATCCCATCAGCACTTAGATACTCCTTAAAATAATATATTTCATGAGCTTCACTCTCTTATCAGGAGGTGTTTCTAGATGATATAAAATCAAAAAGGTAGTCTCAAGACATACCTCAATAGCCTATGGAATGAAATCCCCAGAAAATGTGGGAGGATGTTGGTTCTAGAACACACACATTAGCTCTTCTATAGACAAGGTAGGCTAAAGTGCCCCCTGAATAATCTTCATAAATCACATAAAAATATCATGGAATTATGTCTCATCACCCATATCTGATACAACTACTGGTGCCAAAACTATCACTATAGGAGGATATAATAGTATCCCATGGTCCACCACCTCTAAATCATAGTCATCAGAACCCTCTTGGCATATGACTAGAGGTCTACATAGTGTAATCTCTCTACAATTCCAAACACATGCCTCATAAAATATCAATATAGATAAGTTCATAGCTAAAAGAGTAGGACTAGTCACAGTCTTCCTAAAAAAACCACACCCCTATTCCTGCTCCTAAATCTAGGACTGTGTATAAGAAACAAATATAAAAAGTACCAAAGACACTACCTACTATCCACTCTAATGCCGGATCTAGGTCAAGTTCTCTATTTCACAATTTTCAATTCCATTTAAATTCATATTTATTCAAAATTATCTTTAAATGGATGAACTGAATGAGTCACCACTTTCTATCCATAAGTTCCCATACACCTCATGAACTAATGTGTGGCATCCACTTAATCCATACCATAACACATTCTAGTCTATACGAACATGGTCCACGACTCAACATTCCATAGCTGACGGCTTAGGGTGTCTGTTGTAGCCGAAGAAGGAAAACACTATTTAGGTTATTGTAGGAACTCTAAGTACCAACCATGTTTCCCAATTCCATGAAAAATTCATCTATAAAAACAATAGATATATCACTCAAGGCACACAATAATAATATCATGTTGTCAAGAAATGAATCCTATATGGAAATGAATAATGAATGACATGTGAATTATAACAGGTGCCTAAAATGATGCATGAGATGGAATAACCTCATCTCATCAGGCCTTGATAAAATAAAATACCCAATAATAACAATAATAACATCAAAATTCATGTGCATCACCCAATGGTAGAATTAAATCAATTGTAATAAGAAAAATCCATTTTTTTATTCCAGGAATTTTTTCTTTTTCCCATATGTGGGTTAGATACTCCCAGGAACAACTCATTACCAAATTCCAATACCTTCATAAAATCTTATTTATTGTCTCAAAATAGTAAAGTTAGAAAATAAAAGTATCTGATAACACTTTGTAACATCCTGTCTCAGGAGCCACTAAACGGTGCCCCGAGTTGGTGGGTCACATGGCCTCAAGCGCACCTCCCCGTATGCTAGAGGATGTTGACTAGAGGTGAGGGAATATAGTGTGTCTATAGGGAGAGTATTACCTCATGTTAGAGTGTAATGTAGTGGTATAATATCAAAAATAAATAGCAGAAGTAGTAAATCAACCAGAAAGAAGATAAACATCCTGGATAGTAATAAATAAACAATGCCAGAAGCAATATCATATATAAATGATGATAATGTAATGATTCTATAAAAAAGGAATATGAAGGAATGTAAATGGCATGAAACATTCATCACTAACCACATAGAGGTCCTTTACACATAGAATGAAGGTAATATAGATATGGAATTTTTGGAATCCATAGCTTCTCATGATGCTCCGATCATTTGCCACTCCATTTTGGGATCCCTCCCCCGTATGGTGTAAACATCATTCATAGGGATGAACTTGGACTTCATTAATTTCAAACCCCATAACTTCCTTTTGTTTTTCATTTTTGGCCTTTGAAAAAACTTTATTTATAAAACAACTATTACTAACTAACAATAACATCACAAACCTCAGATTGGTCCTATTCCCCCTTCTCCTACGTAGCAATAAATCAAACATCGTATAGTGTGTGCTTGCTTTGGTCCCACCTGCATCCATGAAGTATGTTCAGGTACCCAACAGTGGCCCAAGATGGGTGTGAGATAACACTCAGTAGGCCACCACCAACGATGTATATACCAATCCCAATATGTGTAGTATAAATAAAATCAGTATGAAATATATATATCATCTATAATAACAATGAAAGTAAAGTGTGATGTTGTCTATCCAAACATGGATTCCTGTAAACAGCAGTAAATCTCCCATAAGCAAGGGAAGCTATAAAGCATAAAAAAACAAGTGATATTGTCTAGTCTAGTAATTGTAAACTGATACCAATACCAGGGCTATCTGTAAGCATAGAAAAATATCCACCATGGACACACCATATAATCAAGTGTAAATATCCACAATTTCCATGACTTGTAATCTATTTTTAATATTAATAATTACCACACCATGTAATCTAGTGTCATACCACAAATGGACAGATACAATGTATAATTGTCCAAGGAATCCTCATCAGGTACCAAGAGCATCTTGATGGAAACTTGGTAGAGAATTGGGAAGAGTCCAAGGAGCATGTCAATAGAGCATGTCCAATGTGAGTCCAAGAAAGCTGGATCCAAGGGCTATTAAGGCCCATGGAATCCTATGGTATCAGGATCCTAGGATAAATCATATCCAAAGCTTCTACTACCATAATAAAGACCCATGGAGTATAAATTTTCATGGAATCCTATATAATCAAGATCCAAGGAGCTCATATATGGAATCCACTACCATAATCAATTCATTATCTCAATTTATTCATCATTTCACAACCATTCACATTCCACGAGTCCAACCAAATCATTTACACAATTTCTATAAAATCCATTTGAACAATTAACCAATTAAACATCATGTAATCACATGGAAAAGAGGTTTAACATTCTCCTAATCAATCATTCAAGTATCATTCAATTTATCAAGGATCCCAAAATAAGTGGCGAGCTCACACTCACCCAACAGGGTGGTATAAAATAGGAAGATACAGAGTCACACCCCATGGGTGGCCTAGTTTGGAACTAATAACCTCCAACAATCACAATGGTGCTCAAAGGAAAACCTAATTGGTTCCAAATGATTCATTCAAGGTGTTTAATTAATTTTAGGGGAAATACCAGAAATTATGGAATGAAACACAACTACAATAGGGTATATAAAACACTAATCCTTGAGGTAAAGGTATAGACCAACTATGGTATATATGTTGTAGAAAATCATCTAGTATCAACCTATGATTCAGTCCAAATTGGAAGAAAAAAATAATGGATGAAATGCCTAAAAATAGAGCATATTAGCTTGCAACTAAATAACTCTGTTGATACAAAGACAGATGAGTAAAGACACAAGATGATCAAAGAACTTACCAACATAGAACCAATGGCACAATAAGCACTTGAATCCAAGCCTGTAGGAAGAATCAGAATCACAAACTAGATTTAGGAACTTGAGGAGATATTATGGGAGAAAAGAGAGCTCCCTACATGTTGGAATAAAGAAATAGTAAAGGGGTTTTATGTTTTAAAATCATTAAGTAAAAAGGTGTAAATTCCATGAAAAACACTAGGTTACATGTTTGGGATATACGGTTGTCCAAACTGTGCACCAACCATGCACCCTTCTATGTCTAGGAACCCCCCTCTCATGGTCAGGGTTCATGGTTAGACAAACCATGCATTGACCATGTTATAATCCTCTATAAATAGTCTACAACATCTCACATGGGTGTGTGCCTTAGGTTTTATGGTTTCCTCAAACCTTGAAACCTCCTACTATCATCTATCCATCCCCTCAAGGTTTACTCAAACCATGCATCTTGGGTTGTATTGTTTCTACTAATAATGTAGCCCAGTTTCCTTTTCTAAAAATTGATCCTTTGGGACTTGAGAAAGCCCTGGACACCACTTAAAATCCCATGATCTAATTAAGAACTCACATAGTTAAAAAAAATAGTAAAACCAAAAATAAAAATATCCTTACCTCATAGAAAAACCATGTATCTTACAAATTTACTTACTTGAATCTAAATATCCCATAAAAAGGTGCACTGTCTCTATATAGATTTCTCAAGTGTAACTTATAGAGACTTACCTTTTAGAGCTTCCAACACTTAACTAGAAAATAGTTATCACACCAAAACTAAATTCTCCCACATGAGAATTTTTTTTCATAGGTTAAGTAAAAAAATATCCTACTTAGATACTATTCTCATTTTTTCACTTAAGTCCCACCAGTTAGCTTCTATTCACCCATGTAGTTCCCTCACGGTTCTCCTCAATACTGCTTCTGATCATCCATGATTCCACTAAAGATACACCTCTAAAAACATCTAGATCAGGATCTCATATGAATTCCTCCATATAATACCTCCAAAATAACCAGTCATGAGTTTCATCTGAATCATATTAAAGACTCATCAACTAATGGTACTGTGTACCATGTCTCTGAACCATATCCTTATAGACCTTTCTTGATTGAAACACTAACTATGTACTTACATAATATGAGAGATATCTGATACATCAAACCTCAATGATACCATTACAACTGACCACTATTCAGAACTCATATGTTCTATAAAATTTGATATCATCAGACAATAAACACACACTAAAATGCTCAAGCATCTCCTGGTTTCCAATGCCTAGTGAAACCAAGTCATGAAATGGTCCTTTCCTCCCATCACATCCAACCTTGATTATAATCCTTCTAGGATCTCATTCTTTGTGAAGTTCATTCCATTACTCTGATGATCTTTTTAAAACCATTTTAAAAAACTAATAAACCAAAGTCTTCATCACTATCCTTTGCAAGAGAAAACATGCCCTGGACTTCATTTGTTTACCATATAACTTTATTTTTATCATTTTTTACTTACATGACATATTTTCATACTATATAATAATAAAATTCTAATTTATAGACTTTAGAGTATCTTTGGAAGATATTTTATGAATCATAATACTATATTAGTTTTGTATATTTCAACTAGACCCCAATAAACATAATGTACCAAAATTTTTTGAACCTTAAAATTGAAAAAACTATAGAAATAATTTCAATGAAATATATCTCCAATGGATCCTCAAAATGATTATAAATTAGTGAAAATTTTCTCTATGGAACCTTATAGTGTTCCAGGATAGTCTCCTCAAACTATTGTCAATCACAACCATCATATCCTCCAAAACTCCCTTTACTCCACAAACACTCATCTTCTGCACCATTATTGAGTCCACATCACCCTTCTTGGTTCTTCATGACAAAGGATACAATGACTCCTTAGCCTTATTCTCTAATGAATAACACCCACACTTTTTATACCACATATTTGATGAAGGTACTTGAGTATAATGTCTCCTGTGATATTACCAGAACTTAGACACATTATGATCATTCAATCTCCCTTTCGTGTGATTATTAAAAATTTGAAAAAATTATATATTATGGTATTCCACTTCTATGAAATGACACTATCCTTAAAATTTTCATCTTCTGAAGTTTTAATCATTTTCCAAACTCATCCATTACTATGAAACTCCCAAAGTTAATCCCATGCCTTCCAATAAAACTTCTTCTATTCCTCTAACTAATCATCATAGTCAAATTTCGATTGTCTAGAACTATACCATAAACCTCATCCCAATCCTTGTATAGATAGAAACATACCATCCTTGATTCTTCCATATCATACATATTATCCCCCTTAGATTTTGATCAATGAGAACCATAGAGAGAATTCTTCTAACTTCAAGTGATATGGAAAAAATCTTGGTAGTTTTGAAAGACACCCCCTAGATAATGGTATTTGTGGAACCATTAGATGTTATAAATTCCAGTAAATGACCTTATAATCCTAGTAGTCCTACTATAATATCCCTTTTAGGGAACCATCCAAATTTTCATCGACTTAAACTTCTATCACTTGGGAAAGTGGCACCTTATACTCCAACACTGAAGCCTCCTTCTGGGAACATGCATCATGTCACATAACTAAAATAATCTAAAGCAACCCCTTACCATGTCACCAAGATATTATAGTCTTTTAAAATACTTTATTATAGATAAATCACTATCCAAATTGAACTTAAAAACCCTTTAGGATAATTAATACAAACTTCCCCCAAGATTTGTAGCTTCCACCATTGAACTATCAAACTAGACCATACCTATGCAACACTATCTTCTAGAATTTAGTGAGCTCTCACTGGATATAGATAAAATAGGGAATATGACTATATATGGAAGTCTTCAATAGTCTATACTATGTTATAAAATCTATCTTTATGAATGAGTCATACAACTAGACCAAACCATCATGGAGGACTTCAAATATCCTAGCATCACCAATAGTAAAACCTCTATCTTGGTTGATAACATCTTTTTAGAAACTCATAAACCACCTCACTAGGGGAACCCAAAAGTCTCCTAATCAATATCATCACGACATATCAATAAAAAACATGCCTCAAGACGCAATATAGTCAAGAATACTTTTGTTATCCTAGAAACCTTTTGTACCACCACTATCATCTAAGTGACACCTTTTAAGGCCTTAATAAGCTGCTTAATAGATTATATATAACCATGATTTGATATAACTTTTAGGGAATCTCACACATATTATGAGAACCTAGAATTATACTTTAACCATCATAAGAACACCATTGAAAGATAAAACTTGAAGAACAAAGTTTAAGACACTTTAATGATCAGATGACCCCCATGGCCTTGGTGTCCAAAACTAGGAAGACAAAGTAACCTAACCACTATTCCGAGTCACCCTCCTCTAGTTTTTTCTCTCTATTGGTTCACACTCAAGATATTATTTCTATAAAATAGAAAATAAAATAACAATGTGATCTGAAAAACATAAGTAAATAAGGGATTATGTGATTTGGAAAATGTGTCCTACATCCATGGGAAAACTAAATCTTCATTCAAGGAAAAATATATATAAGTTATAATGGAATGAATCTATAATGTTTGTAACCCTATGTGACACCTCTAATGTCATGATGTTTTTTATTTTGGTATTATTTTACATTACCTGTGTGTAATTGAGTTTCAGTCCAAGAAGGGGAAACATTTTAGTTTTTGGATGCCTTTTTGGCAGTGCACAATTAGTTTGCATAGTTTTTCAAACTATGCAGTGCCCATGCAAGTGGTAATATCCTTTGAATAGAGGTGTATTTCATGAATTACATAAGTTTTTTCAAATCATGTGGATATACACAAAATATATGGGAGGCTTGAGGATATTCTAGAGTGAGGCACACAATTTAAGAAATCGTGTGGCCTCTTAGGAGTAAACCATGTGGCTTAAGGTTTTTTTGGAGGTAATGGAGCCTAAACGGTTGGTGAATGATTTGCCTAACTATGAGGCTCAACCATGCAAGTTGTCTAGGTGTTTAAAAATAAGGGGTTTACTATTTTACTCCTCTCAATTTTTAAGGTTTTTCACCCCTCTTCACCACCTCATGCATCAACCAACCCTCTTAGATCCAAGGAGGATTTCCTACCTCCTACATCTTGGATTCTCACCCTATCTTTAGCATTTTAAAAGCTGTTATGAGGAGATTATTCCTCTCTTTACATCATCCTTCCTTATCCTTATATTATCTCTTGGATTTAGATTACCCCATGAACCTAAGTTATGACGTGTCTTTATTTTAGTGTTTATAGTAGTACTAAAGATCGGTATTTTGGTTTCTAGGGGTTGTAGACACCATTTCTAGTTCCATGAGTGAGGTCGCTATTAAAGGCCACATGTTTTTGGATGTTTTGGATTGGTTTACACTTCTTTTAGGTAGGTTTTACTATGAAATTGTTTCATTTTTGAATCCAAATAATTATTAAACTTTCAAAAATCACTTTTTTATAAATGAAAATTATATATGGTAGCCTTGTGATGATTTTGAACCATTTAATTGGGTTTATTACTTGGAATAATTGGGTTTATATAGTAATTCCATGTTTCATTTATTAAAATGGATTTTTTTATTATGATATGATTCTTTTAAAATGTATTATGGATTTTTCAAATTTTTTTCATGAGGAAAAATGGGTTTTAATTTGATTTTGGTTTTCTATGAGGGGAAACAATGGTTTTAAAGGGGATTTGGTTTTGAGTTGAGGTGTTAACCTCAAAATTATTTGTAAGGGGGTGTTTTAATGTATTTCAAATGGTTATTTGAAATATGTTTGTAGTTTACCGCCAGTAAAATTCCATGATGTATTTATTAAAGTGGTTTTACGAGAAATGATTTTCCTTTTGGACTTATTTGGTTTTTAAAGGGAAAGACCCTTTTAAGGGTATATTTGAGTAGTTTTAAAAAAATGGGTGATTTATTTGGACCTATTAAAATGATTTAAGTGATGTGTAATGAAAAGTGTGATAGAAATAACGGATTTGTACATGTGTTTGATTTTATAATAATAGAGACCTTATGTAAGGGTGAATTTTAAATTTTTTAAATGTTTTGGTGATTTTCAACTTTTTTCAATTGGAGATTGGAAGTGTTTTATAAAATGTGAAAAGGTATAGGAAATCCAATCCATTCTTTGGTATTAAAAGACCATTTAGAAAATTGTTTTTAAATGGTGTGTGTAGATATAACCCTTTATTTTCCATTTCTTATATACCAATTTTGTGGGTTTTTGATCACCATGTGATGCTTGTTTCTCCAATTGTGTGGGAATGTGGTTTTTATGCCTTGTTTTCATGTTAAGTGTGTGGGGATTTCTATCATTGGGTGTTAGGGGTGAGGGTACTTATGGTTATACCTTGTGGGTAGACTTGGATTGTTGCATTACACCTCACTTCCATTATTGGTCATGGGATACTGGGTACTAAGTGGAATATCTAATTAGTTTCTTCTAGTTGGTTCACATGCTGCTAGTGGCCCATTAAAATGAAATAGGTCTAAGTGGGTTTATTCATTCCAATGATACTTGTGTGGGATATGTGGATGATTATATAGACTTAGCATGTTATGGTATATAGTTTGGGTGGTTATACCCATATATGGTTAGATTCTTGTAACATTAGTGACTTTGGGTAGAACTATGAAACATTAATTTTCTTTATAATTTATCTATTGAGAGGAGTCAAATATAATGCTTTATTATATCACCCCCTTCTTTTTTTTTGATATAGATCTTCCCTGTCTTTTGTCTCAAGTTTATATGGCTTGTGATATATATATGTGGTGCTTTATTTTTGTTCTTAACCATGTGAGTTGGGTTAATTCCTATGAAAATGAGTTTTCAAGGATGTTTTCAAAAACCAATTTTTGAGTTTTTTAAATTATCCAATGTGAGTGCTTAAAGTGGGTTTCAAAATGTGTTTTGGTTTGAAAGTGGTTTTGTCTTGTAAAATGTTTTTTCTGAAGTAACCATTTTCATTTAGATAAACAACATGCGTTTCTTTTTAGAAACATTAATAGTTTGTGTGGTTTTGAAGAATCTTGGGCTGATGGATTTATTTTCAAAATACGCGTGTTCGGTTTTGGGAAACAAAGGGAAAATATTTTGAAAGTGGATAATGGAATTGTTTGATTTCTATGAATTGCATATATGTAAAGCTACCATTATAGTTTTTTTTCAAACTAGTATTAATGAATTTATATGTGAAAAGAATTTCATAGTTTTAGTGAGTTGTGGTGACCTACTATGTTTTTTATCTCACACCTATATCATTTCAGGTTCTATTCTATCATTTGGATCCTTCTTGTCCATAATGGCCAATGTGGGGTGAGTTGGGAAGTGGTGAGAAATCAGAGGTTTCTTAGAGTTGGTTTTAGGTTCAGCTCAAGTGAGTTGGATTATAGTGGTTTTATTTTGGTTATTTTTCTTTTTGATTTTTCTAGGATCCATATCACTTTTTTATGGTTGTTAATTTAGTATATGAAATTGGGTTAGCTCACAGTAGTTGGTTGTGTCATGTTTTTCATGTAGTTTAATTATTCTATTATTGTTTATCTCTATTTTGGAAAAAATCATTCCCAAAAGGTTTCCTATGATGACCAAGAACTTGTTGCATGCCCATGGGGATTGGGAACTCCCTTTGGGCCTTATGATGAATCATGTTGGGTTCCTGTAAGGATGAAATTATGAGATGATTCTTTAAAAAATGGTATCATATGAGGTACGTGTTTTCCTTTATTAAGATCTTAAGCCTCTTATGTATCCCTTTTTATTTGGGGGTATTTGGGTTGAAAAGAGGTGAATGTTATTGGGGATTGATACATAAGGTTGGGATGAGTCTAGTTATCTCTTGATCATCCCAAAGATCAAGTTTCCAGGGGGATATGTGTCTCAAATTTGGAATTCAAGCTTGTTTTTGGTTTGTGATTTATGGGGTTTGATGTGATTTTCATTGCTAATTCCCCTTTGACTATTGAGTGATATTGGGGACCACTCTTTATTTTCGAGTTGGAAATAGAGGAGGACTTGAGCTGTGTGGTTGGAATGTATGGCTTGGGAAACAATGTGGTACCTGTGAAGTCAAGTCTACCTATATATTAGAGTGTGTTTTGTGGTTGGCACTCAGTTTCCCAACCAATGTTGCCAAAACCTATATGACACTATTTTTTTCCATGTTATCCTTTTTGTATCCTCTTGAATCTATATTCTACAGAAGTGGTTTCCACTTGTTTGAGGTGGATTGAGGAGTGTTTTTTTCCCTTTTTGGATGTGGTTCTTTATATGTTTCCCATTTCTTGTGTAGTGATTTTTTGTGCTTGGTTTATAAAACTTGTTTTGGAAAATAAAGGGTTTTTTTTGAAAATGTATATTTTCAAACCTGATTTTTTTAATAATGGAAAGAGTGGATTCCCATCATTTTAAAAAATTATTTTTGAAAATTATAGTTTCCCTTATTATATTTGGAAAATTATTTATTTTAAAAGGGAAGTTGTGTTTTTGAAACAAGTTTGGAAAGTGTTTCAAAAAAGGGAAGATATTATTGTGAAATTATTGTTTTCCAACAAGGTTTTAAAGGAATTTTTTGAAATTGGTTTCATCCTTTGTGAATGGTGATTAAAAAAAATGGATTTTTAGATGATTGTTCCTAGGGTGATTTGTTTTTAAAATGAAAATAGGATTTTGAGAACGGAATTTTTTTGTTTTCCTTATTAAGGAAACATGTGTATTACACTAAAGGTTTTTTGTTACTAAATATTGCATTGATTTTTTTTGATAAACACCTTGGTGTAAAGTGAATTAAAAATTACTTGATTAAAATGTTGGTTTCAAAAGAAAATTTATTTTGGTGTGAATGTGGTGTGCCTAGTATGAGGTCTTTTTTTATTTTGATTCCTTTTTGAAGAAGGAATCATTTGGGTTGTGATTTGAGGCATGGATTGGTAATGTCCATGACTTGTGATGCTATTGTCCCCTAGAATAATTGAAAGGGTTTCTTGAGTTCAGATGCCTAACCAAAATCAAAATGGAGTAGTGGATGTGGAACTATCTTTATGAGAGTTGTTGAGATAATTATTTCTAGTTTTATTAATTTTTGGTGGGAATCAATGATGTCGCTTTGGAATATTTTGCTGGTGTTGTTGGACTTCGATGAATTTTTTCCATTTTTTGAGATCTTATGGATGATTCCATTTAGGGATGATTCTCATGGATAGAATTATGTGGTTTTTCTAGAATGTATAACATTTATTATGGTTTTTTCACCACCCATCCATTAAGGTTATCTTTTGAGGTTGTTGGATTTTTGACTCATTACCCATGGTTGGATTTGTGGTTTCATTATTTTTGAGGGTTGGATGTGAGTGTCGTCTGATGATCCTCATTGTTTGGGTGGATCTTTCTTAGTGGTAGTGGGTTATTCCTATTTTATCATTGAGTTATTAAAGTTCTCATTGTTTTAACATTATATAGGACTTAAGTTCCTGATAGGGTAACTAGTGTGTTTAGATTTATATTTGATATTAGTAAACTAGCTAGTGTTTGGCTGTGATCATTTTTGTGTGCAGCATGTGAGGGTGACCTAATGTTTGACCCTAGGTTATCTGTGTGTGTCAGGAACTGAGGTGAGAGCTCAAGTCATTACATGAGGCTACCTATGGGTTTTCCTCCTCTCATGATTGCTCAGGTGTTGGAGGATATGTCTCCTGGAAGTTTTTCTTTATTCCACCATTTTAGAGGAACTCTAAATGGTGGGGAGATCATGTTAGGTCTCCTGTTATTCATAAGGCATATAACTATAGGTTCTATTTCAGTTTTTCTTGGAGACATAGATACCCTATTTTTGATCAGTTCAATTCATTTTTTCTTGGGATTTTGGTTCATGTTATTGAGTTTGAGTTACATTGAGTGCTTTTAATGGCTAGTTCCTTTTGGGATCTCTCTTTTCTCCCTTATCCATTATTTCAACTAGGACTTTCTGGGGGAATAAAATGGTCTTGTGGGGATTTTGCATCACTTAAGGTGTAATGGTTTTTTTATTTTGGTCTAATTTTATTATTCCTTGTGTGGAATTGAGTTTTAGTTCAAGGCATTCCAAAATTTTAGTTTTTGGAGGCCTTTTTGGTAGTTCACAATTAGCCTACATAGTTTTTCAAACATGTGGCGCCCATGCGAATGGGCTTGTCCTTTATACATATCCATTTTTCATTAATTTTGTATGAATTTTCAAACCATGAATA
Organism: Viscum album; assembly: GCA_963277665.1. NCBI lineage: Eukaryota > Viridiplantae > Streptophyta > Magnoliopsida > Santalales > Viscaceae > Viscum > Viscum album. The sequence goes on from OY728160.1 coordinate 1,687,595,855, forward strand.
TCTCCTAAGAAGACGTGGGAGGATTGGTGTGGTTCTATAGTGACGTCCATAGTTTGGGAAACCCTACAGCCTCTTAGGAGTAAATCGTGTGACTTAAGGTTTTTGTGAGGTAGTGGCACCTGCATAGTTAGTGCACGGTTTTCCTAACCATGTGAAAAAATCATGTGAGTTGTCTAGGTGTTTAAAAATTTTGTTTCCCCAATTCTCTCCTCTTTATTTTATGGGGTTTTTACCTCTATTGTCCCCCTCATGCATCGACTGACCCTCTTGGATCCAAGGATGAGTTCCAAACTCCTCTATCTTGGATTCTCACCCACTCTCTGGTGTTTTCCAAGCCGTTTTGATGTGATTCTTCCTATCTATCCCTATTTATTCCTCCCCCTCTATTATCTCCTATAATTTTCTTCCACATAAACCCCAGTTATCATGTGGCTTAATTTTAGGGTTCCGAGTGGTTCTAATGATGATGATTTTGGTGTATAGGGGCTGTAGACACTGTTTCTAGCCCTGTGGGTGAGGTCATCATTAAAGGAAACATGTTTTGGGATATTTTAGCTTGGTTTTCACTTCTTTGTGGTAGGTTATACTATTAAATAGTTTGATTTATTAATTTTAAAAATCTTTTCACTTTCTAGAATCTCTTTTTATGAAAGTATAATTATATATAGTAGCATTGTGATGATTGGGAACCATTTTATCGAGTTTCTTACTTAGAATAATTGGTTTTATATGGGAATTCCATGTTTTATTACTTAAAAGGGAATGTTTTATTACTCTAAGAATATTGTGAAATGTATTATTGGTTTTTTGAAATAGTTTTCTTGAGAAGAAATATATTTTAACTCAGTTTTGGTTTTCTATGAGGGGAAGTAATGGTTTTAAATGGAATTTGGTTTTTATTTGAGGCGTGGACCTCAAAATTACTTTTAAAGGGATGTTATAATGTATTTAAAATGGGTATTTTAAAGGTGTGTGTAGTTTTACCCTGGTGAAAGGCCATAATGGCTTTCTTAAAACATGTTTACAGAAAATGGATGACCTTTTGGACTCGTTTGGTTTTCAAAGGGAAAGACCCTTGTTTAAGGGTAGATTTGACTCATTTTGAAAGAAATGAGTGATTTATTTGGACCTCTTAAAGTGATTTAAGTGGTGTGTAATGAAAAGTGTGATGGAAATAATGGATTTTTACATGAGTTATATTTTCTAAGAAGATATCCCTTGTATAAGGGTGACTTTAAACTATTTTAAATGTTTGGGTGATTTCCTTCATTTTCCAAACAGAGTTTGGAAGTGTTTTATGTAATGTGAAAAGGTCTTGGAAATATTAGTCTTGATTTGGTTTTAAAGTATCATTTTGTGCTTTGGTGTTAAAGGATCATTTGTAAATTTTGTTTTAAATGGTGTATGTCAATGGAACCCTTGAATGCCCCTTTCTTTTGTAACCCTTATTTGGGGTTTTGATCACTATGTGATGATTTTTTATCCCCTTGTGTAGGAATGTTCTTGTTAGGCCTTATGTGAAAGTGTATGGGGATTTACATCATTGGTTGTTAGGGGTGAGGGTAGTTATGTTTATGCCTTGTGGGTCAACATATATTGTTTAACTATGCCTCATATACTTTATTGGTCATGGGATGTTGAGTAATAAGTGGAAGATCTAAGTTTTTTTTCATCTATTTGGTTCACACGATGTTAGTGCCCCCTTAGCATGGAATAGGGATAAGTGGGGTTTTTCATTATAATTATTATTATGTGGGATATTTGGATTATGTTATGGACTTATTATATAAAGGTATAAATTTCAGGTGGTTATACACATATATAGTTAGATGATTAGTACATTAGTGACTTTAGGTAGAACCATGACACATTTGTTTTCTTGGTGAGTTATCTATTGAGGGAATTCTAATCTAGTGATTGATTTTATAATTCCCCCTAATTTATTTTTTATGCAACCTCCCTTTCTTATGTCTCATGGTTATATGACTTGTGATATATATATATATATGGTTCCTTCTTGTTTTTCTTAACTCGTGTGAGTTGGGTTGATTCCCATGAAAATAAGATTTCATGGATTTTTGTGAAAACCTATTTTGAGTTTTTTAATGACTCTTATGTGAGTTCTTTAAATTGGGTTTAAAAATGGGTTTTGATTTAAAAGTTTCCTTGACTGATGAATTTTTTTATGAAGTAACCATTTTCATTTAGATATTTTTCTTTTGAAATTCTTTGATGATGTCTGTGGTTTTGAGTATATCGTTCTAATGGATTTGTTTTCAAAACACATGTGTTTTGTTTTAGGAAATAAAGGGAAAATGTTTTGAAATTTGATCATTGAATTGTTTTATTTCCATGAATTTTATATATTTAAAACATACATTCTAGATTAATTTTAAAATGATAATTAATGAATTACCTTTTGAAATGAGTTTAACAGTTTTGGAGGGTTTTGGAGACTTACTGGGATTTTTATCTCATGGATATATCATTTAAGGTTCTAGGTTCTAGGTTAGATCCTTATTTTTCATCATGGTTGATGTAGGGTGAGTATTGTGGTGGTGAGAAACTGTAGGTTTCTTGGAGTTGGTTTCGATCTTGAGAGTGGGTTTGTTTGTAGTGGTTTTTTTTGGTTAGTTTGGTTTCTACTTTTTCCTACATTTAAATTTCTTTATTTATAGATTTTTATTTAATATATGGAAATGGGTTGGATCATGGTAGTTATTTGTGAACTATTTTTAATTTAGTTTATGTATTACAATATTGTTTATATCTATTTTGGGTGAAATAATTCCCAAAAGGATTCCTATGATTCCCAAGCACTTGTTTCCAGCCCGTGGGGATCAAGAATTACCTTCAATCCTTATAAGGAATTTGGTTGAGTACTGGGTCATATGGAAACCTAGGACGATTATTTACACCCCACCTAGACTACTAGATGATGTACTATATTTCTAGCCTTATATTTTTATTATTCCTCCTTGCAACCGAAACGTCTTACCTCTAACCCTAAGTTCACTGGAACATGGATTACTAACTCATCACTTAATCCTTTTATACATGATTCATTTAATTTATACTTCACATGTGGTATAACATTACTTCATATAGAGGGAACCAACTGATCATTAGGTTGCACCACCATCCAAATTTTTAAGAATAACTCCCATTGATGATTGAAGCACCTATTTACTAATATCATTTTCTACTTTGACTTCCAACATCTAATGAATTGTGAATATCCCAATTCTACTTTATACTTATCACCTCAATGAAACATTTCCTATATAACTAACCCAAAATGAAATTCTTCCACATATAATTTCTAATAAATTTACATATTCTATAACTTACACACATTCTATCACCACCTATGGAAATATATACTATGTAAAGAAGCTAACCCTTCCTTCTACTTCACTCCTTCCTTTGGAAGATGACCGATCACCAAATAAATGCATTCAAATGATGCACCTCTTACTTCCTGCACTTGGGATCAACTTTACTTCTGTGTCAGCTGAGCTATATTTGAAATAGTATTCTTTATTTAACATTTTATATTAAATTGTATCTACTATATCCATTGAAATTATAAATCTAGTTGTGTTTAATGAATTCATCTACTATCCTGGATCCATACATCCCATAGTCAAGGTGTACTATCTCCATTCAACTTTCCCAAGCATAATTTCTAGAGTATTAACTTTTAGATATTCAACCTCTTGAATATAAAATAGTTATAACCCCAAATATAATAAGAAGAGTAGATCTTTCCTTATGATTTGATATAAAGAAGATGGGTGCAATGATGGAAGAAAAATGTGATTCACTAGAAGAAATTTTACAAGATATATGAAAACATATGGTCATAAAAAAAGAGTTGAAATAAAGTATTTTCCCTCTCAAGCCATAACATGAAGATAAGAGAAAATTTGGTAATAAATATAGATCAATACAAAAAGATATGGAATCCCAACTAAAGTATAAATATGATAAGATCAAATAGTTTGAGTTAAATATTATATCCTCAATGGTAAAAGAGAAAAAAGATATTCCCTCATTAGTAGCCTCATTAAGTAGAGTGAAAAAAGTTCCAAATATATAATTTTTTATTAAGATAAAGATACATGATAAAACTAGAAGAGAGTACTCCCATAGGAAAGTATATATAAAATTATACTTCTTTATAAGACTGGGACACACCATGAGTGTCTATAGAAGCCCATGGGCTCAAAATTGAATGAATTCCTACTGTACTAACACATAAATAGAAAAAAAATATATGAGGTACAATTTCTATGGGTGATGATTTAAATACACTAACTATGATCATATGGAAAGACATGATAATTTAAAGGAATAAAAAGAAGTTATATGGAATTCCTCCATTCCTAAAAAATATAATGAGACGATTTACACCAGAAGAAAATCTACTGGGATGGAAAATATATTCACTATTTTGGAGGAAAATCATGGATCTCAATAAAGGGTGCATTATGAATCTATGATTATTTACTCATAATAGACCTATTGGAAATAAAGTAAGCAAGTTTAGAAGTTGAATAAAAAGAAATAAGTTATTCTAGCTATGATAAAAAATTAAGTGCACTTAAAGATATGATCATTAAGGATAAATAAGTCCAAGGTGACTCTTATGGAAGTTGAATAGGATAAAAATGATACATTCTTAAGTGGTCTCATCAATACTACTAAAAATAACGAGAGGATGACCAGTTGAGTTATCCTTTCTTGGAGGAAGATTCCTGAAAAGGAATTCATAGATGGTGAATCATTAGATTAAAAGAGAATATGTGATTAAGTTGAAGGGAAACTTATACAACTGGTGGAGTCAGAGATATTAAAAGTATTATTTTATACCAGGCCTGAAAAATTGGTTTGAAAAATGAAAATGACTTAATAAATAGTTTCAATCATCCACTACAAAGTTCCTTACTAAATTTGTAACTATATAAAGTTGATCCTGATATGGAGTTGCAGCAGTGTCAAAGCCTCATCAAATATAACCAGTGGAATCAAGAAAATTATGATGATAAACAAGTGATAATAGGATATATATTTATTAGTATCAGACTACTAAGAAAATAAATACAACTTGAAATGGAGGATCATCATCATGGACAAGTTTCATGTTTGTTAGTTTATATAGTAAAAAGTTGTTTCAATTTTTTAAAGGATACCAAAAATATACTGAAAAGAAAGAACCATAACCAATGAGAAATGTCCCTAAAATTAATATGATAACAAATCTATAATTGAAAATAGAAATAATCAAGGGATAGATAGGTGATGAAAATTTAAAGGCTGTTAAGCATCATCTAGGATAATATAAAACACTATGAAGAAAGGTGGAACACAAGCACCAAGTGGTATAAATAGTTTATCACTAACAATTGGTGTCAATTGAACTAACAATTATGAATCAACCTATTTTTGTTTATATTTCATAAAATTTGATGTTTTTTGTGTGAAAATGACTAAGTTCACAGTAATAGTTGAAATTGAGAAAAATCAAGCTATATGTGATTGTGGTAGTAGGTGAGTGACAAGGAAAATTTTTGGATTTTTGATCTAAACTCTTATTTACTACACAAATCTCCATCTTAGTAGACTTATAGGATTTTTAAATGTCTCATATTCCAAGTGGTAAATTCATTCATTGAAATTATTTACAGAAAAGTGTACCTGTGTTTAGAAGAAAACTGTTGGAGCTCGAAGGATGAAAAATATGGAATTACTTTGGATCAATAAGTGGTTTAGGTTCTAAACTAAAATATCTAGAATGGTACTTATTCAAAAAGTGATATCCAAAAAATGATATCACTAGTGAGAATAAAAGTAAAACTTTCTATCAATTTGTGGTTGAGAAGGAACCAAACATTAACGAGTGGTAAATATATCTAAGAGTTCATGAGATGATGTTGATTTTGGAGTGGTGTTGAGTTGGCTGTGAAGAGAATAAATTTTTTAAAAGAATCTCGGGGTGACCTATGTCAATGGGATAGTGAATAGTTCAATAATATAGGGGATAAAAATCTCTCATAATCTATATTTTATTAGTTAATATGATTTATCTAGAACCGATATTATCTTTTTGTAAATCATGAAAATTTGGAGAAAAGGTGAATTGATCCCTCTGTGGAGTTCAAATATATTGGGGAAAGAATGAAATGTTAAATCTAAAAGTGAGAAGGCCCTTTTAAATTTTATTAAAAAAGGTATATAAATGTAGATTATAAAATATAAAAATATTGAGGATTTTTGATTTAATGAAAAAATTGTGAGAGATTATTCTTATCTATATGTGGTTCCTGGATTTTATGGGATATTATCAAAAAAATCCAAGGGGGAAGGGGGTGATAAAACCACAAGGTTGTAAGTTATTTTTTTTGAAAATATGTGTTTAACTAATTTAATGAATTATCACTACTAGAAATACAGGATTTCCCAACAGTTTAGAACTGTTGGGAAAGGCTGCAGAACCATTGGTATATGTTATACCAATGGTTCTACAAACCATAGGGAAGTAATCTATTGGGAAAGCTTTTCCCAACGGTTTACAGTGAACCGTTGGGATAGGGTGGAGAAAAATTACCCTATCCCAACGGTTCTGGAAAACCGTTGGGAAAGATTTTCCCAACGGTTTACAACCATTGGGATAGAGTGGAGAAAATTACCAAGTTTTTCCCAACGGTTTGGCCAAACCATTGGGAAAAACTCAAGGTCTCCTCTTTCCCAATGGTTTCTAAACCGTTGGGAAAAGTATTTTACCAATAGTTCATAGAACCATTGGTAAAACAAAACCTAGACATGCTATGCCAATGGTTTCAAACCGTTGGCATAGCCTCTACTGGGGGAAAATTGTACAGCAGCTCTGCAATTTGCCCAGCAGCTCTGCAATTTGCCCATCAGGTCTCATTTTGTGGGTTCCCTCTCATTTTCAATTCAATTATTGTACATGCAATAAACTAACACATACATATACAATTATTGTACCTACAATAACCAACTAACACTTACATATAGAGAATAAATTCATACACATTTAACATATAATGCTGGAACTATACACATCCATAATTAAATTAGAATTCATAACATAATTATAAACATACATAATTCATTTAGAATTCAATTTAAAATTTAGATGACAATTATATGTGGAATCCAGAAGTAAATTCATAATTTGATCGGTTTTTTGTATACCATATATTTTTACCTAAAATGAAGTCCATTTTAAACAAAATACATACACCTAGAGTGATACCGGCCACAACACGCCTCAGATTGAGGCAGGGTTGACTTGTACACGTCACATATGACCCATGGATCGTTGTTCTAAAGTATTGACACAATCTGAATTCATTTGGTCGGTTTTCCGTATGCCAGTTGATGTTTTTCAATTAAAATGACGTCTTTTTGAAACAAAAGGCAGTCACTTTGAGTGGTACCGGCCACACCACATCTTAGATTGAGGAGGGGTTGATTCATACATGCCACATATGACCCACGGATCGTTCTCCTAAAGTTTCAATGGAAACCAAATGCGTTTGGTCGGTTTTCCATATGTAATTAAAATGTTGTCCATTTTAAACAAAAGAGAGCCACTTAGAGTGATTCCGGTCACACCGTGCCTCCGATTAAGGCGGGGTTGACTCGTACACGTCACATATGACCCATGGATCGTTGTTCTAAAGTATCGATACAATCTGAATGTGTTTAGTCAGTTTTCCTTATGTCAGTTGATGTTTTGCACTTAAAATGACGTTCTTTTGAAACAAAAGACAGACACTTTGAGTGGTGGTGGCCACAACGAGCCTCGGATTGATGAGGGTTTGAATTGTACAAGTCACATATGACCCATGAATCATTGTGCTAAAGTATCGACACAATCCGAATGCGTTTGGTCAGTTTTCTGTATGCTAGTTGATGTTTTTCAATTAAAATGACGTCCTTTTGAAACAAAAGGTAGACACTTTGAGTGGTGCCAGCCACACCACATCTCAGATTGAGGCGGGGTTGATTCTTACACGTTAAATATGACCAATGAATCGTTCTCCTAAAGTTTCAATGGAAACCGAATGCGTTTGTTCGGTTTTCTGTATGTAATTAAAATGTTGTCCATTTTAAACAAAAGAGAGACACTTATAGTGATTCTGGCCACACTGTGCCTCCTATTAAGGCGGGGTTGACTCGTACACATCACATATGACCCATGGATCGTTGTGATAAAGTATCAAAACAATCCGAATGCATTTGGTCAGTTTTCCATATGCCAGTTGATGTTTTTCACTTAAAATGACGTCCTTTTGAAACAAAAGATAGACACTTTGAGTGGTGGCAGCCACACCGCGCCTCAGATTGAGGCGGGGTTGACTCGTACACATCACATATGACCCATGGATCGTTTTTCTAAAGTATCGACACAATCCGAATGCGTTTGGTCAGTTTTCCGTATTCCAGTTGATGTTTTTCAATTAAAATGACGTCCTTTGGAAACAAAAGGCAGACACTTTGACTGGTGCTGGCCACACCGCGCCTCATATTGAGGTGGGGTTGATTCTTACACGTCACATATGACCCATGAATCGTTCTCCTAAAGTTTCAATGGAAACCCAATGCGTTTGGTTGGTTTTCCATATGTACTTAAAATGTTGTCCATTTTAAACAAAAGAGAGCCACTTAGAGTGATTTCGGCCACACCGTGCCTCAGATTAAGGCAGGATTGACTCATACACGTCACATATGACCCATGGATCGTTATTCTAAAGTATCGACACAATCCGAATGTGTTTGGTCACTTTTCCGTATGCTAGTTGATATTTTTCACTTAAAATGACGTCCTTTTGAAACAAAAGACAAACACTTTGAGTGGTGGCAGCCACACCACGCCTCATATTGAGGCGGGGTTAACTCGTACACATCACATATGACCCATTTATTGTTTTTCTAAAGTATCTACACAATCCGAATGTGTTTGATTGGTTTTCTGTATGCCAGTTGATGTTTTTCACTTAAAATGACGTCCTTTTGAAACAAAAGACAGACACTTTGAGTGGTGGTAGCCACACTAAACCTCATATTATGGCGGGGTTGACTTTTACACGTCACATATGACCCATGGATCATTGTGATAAAGTATCGACACAATCCGAATGCATTTGGTCGGTTTTCAGTATGCCAGTTGATGTTTTTCAATTAAAATGACGTCTTTTTGAAACAAAAGGCAGACACTTTGAGTGGTGCTGGCCACACTGCATTTCAGATTGAGGCGATATTGATTCTTACACGTCACATATGACCCATGGATCGTTCTCCTAAAGTTTCAATAGAAACTGAATGCGTTTGGTCAGTTTTCCGTATGTACTTAAAATGTTGTCCATTTTAAACAAAAGAGAGCCACTTAGAGTGATTTTGGTCACACCGTACCTACGATTAAGGTGTGGTTGACTCATACATGTCACATATGACCCATGGATCATTGTGCTAAAGTATCGACACAATCCGAATGCATTTGGTCGGTTTTCCGTATGCTAGTTGATGTTTTTCACTTAAAATGACGTCCTTTTGAAACAAAATACAGACACATTGAGTGGTGGCGGCGACACCGAGCCTTGGATTGAGGCAGGTTTGACTCGTACATGTCACATATAACCCATGAATCATTTTTCTAATGTATCGACACAATCCGTATGCGTTTGGTCGGTTTTTCGTATGCCAGTTGATGTTTTTCAATTAAAATGACGTCTTTTTGAAACAAATGGCAGACACTTTGAGTGGTTACGGCCACACCGCATCTCAGATTGAGGTGAGGTTGATTCGTACACTTCACATATGACACATGGATCGTTCTCTTAAAGTTTAAATGGAAACCGAATGCGTTTGGTCGGTTTTCTGTATGTACTTAAAATGTTGTCCATTTTAAACAAAAGAGAGCCACTTAGAGTGATTCCGGTCACAATGTGCCTCCGATTAAGGAGGGTTTGACTCTTACACGTCGCATATGACCCATGGATCATTATGCTAAAGTATTGACACAATTCGAATGCGTTTGTTTGGTTTTCCGTATGTCAGTTGATGTTTTTCACTTAAAATGATGTCCTTTTGAAACAAAAGACAGACACTTTGAGTGGTGGTGGCCACACCATGCCTCGTATTGAGGCGGGGTTTACTCGTACACATCACATATGACCCATGTATCGTTGTGCTAAAGTATCGACACAATCCGAATGCGTTTGGTCAGTTTTCCGTATGCCAATTGATGTTTTTCAATTAAAATGATGTCCTTTTGAAACAAAAGGCAGACACTTTGAGTGGTGCTGGACACACCGCATCTCAGATTGAGGCGGGGTTGATTCTTACACGTCACATATGACCCATGAATCTTTCTCCTAATGTTTCAATAGAAACCGAATGCGTTTGGTCAGTTTTCCGTATGTACTTAAAATGTTGTCCATTTTAAACAAAATAGAGCCACTTAGAGTGATTCTGGCCACACCGTGCCTCCGATTAAGGCGGGGTTGACTCATAAATGTCACATATGACCCATGGATCGTTGTGATAATGTATAGACACAATCCGAATGTGTTTGGTCACTTTTCCGTATGCCATTTGATGTTTTTCACTTAAAATGACGTCCTTTTGAAACAAAAGACAGACACTTTGAGTGGTGGCGGCCACACTGCGCCTCAGATTGAGGCGAGGTTGACTCGTACACGTCACATATGACCCATGGATAATTGTGATAAAGTATCGACACAATCCAAATGTTTTTGGTTGGTTTTCCGTATGCCAGTTTATGTTTCTCAATTAAAATGACGTCCTTTTGAAACAAAAGGTAGACACTTTGAGTGGTGCCGGCCACACCGCATCTCAGATTGAGGCGGGGTTGATTCGTGCATGTCACATATGACCCATGAATCATTCTACTAAAGTTTCAACGGAAACCGAATGCGTTTGGTCAGTTTTCCGTATGTACTTAAAATGTTTTCCATTTTAAGTAAAAGAGAGACACTTAGAGTGATTCCAGCCACACCGTGCCTCATATTAAGGTGGGGTTGACTTATACACGTCACATATGACCCATGGATCATTGTACTAAAGTATCAACACAATCCGAATGCGTTTGGTTAGTTTTTTTATGCCAGTTGATGTTTTTCACATAAAATGACGTCCTTTTGAAACAAAAGACAGACACTTTGAGTGGTGGCGGCCACACCGTGCCTCGGATAGAGGCATGGTTGACTCGTACACATCACATATGACCCATGGATCATTGTGCTAAAGTATCGACACAATCCGAATGTGTTTGGTCAGTTTTCCGTATGCCAGTTGATGTTTTTCAATTAAAATATCGTCCTTTTGAAACTAAAGGCAGACACTTTGAGTAGTGGAGGCCACACCGTGCCTCGGATTGAGGTGGGGTTGATTTGTACACGTCACATATGACCCATGGATCGTTCTCCTAAAGTTACAACGGAAACTGAATGCGTTTGGTTGGTTTTCCGTATGTACTTAAGATGTTGTCCATTTTATGAGAATCCTCACGTGTCTATTAGTGGAATGGTATTTACTTAAAATCTTGTGGACATTTATATAAAATATTTTTATATCATTCTTAGTATGGATTAGATTTTAGTTTATCATGCTATGAAACATTTCGGAGCTAACAATGTCATGCCCAATGAATACATCTCTTTTATAACATACCAAGAATCTATGATATTGATTAGATGTGTAAATGTGATTTACATTGATTATCATGATGAAAATAAATAAAATATATATTATAGATTTTATAGTATTAAATGAAATCAAGGAGGGTGGGGGGGCTGTCCGGCGGGGCTGTCTGGGGGGCTGTCCGGTGGGTGTCCGGGGGGCTGTCCAGGGACCAAGGAGGAGGTGGGGGGGCTGTGCAGGGGGCTGTCTGGGGGGTGTTCGGGGGGGTTGTCCGGGGTCCAAGGAGGAGGGTGGGGGGGCTATCTGGGGGGCTGTACAGGGTCCAGGGAGGAGGGTGGGGGGGATGTCTGGGGGGCTGTCCGGGGGCTGTCCGGGGGTGTTCGGGGGGTTTTCCGGGGTCCAAGGAAGAGGGTGGGGGGGGGGGGGGGGTGTCTGGGGGGCTGTCCGGGGGGTTGTCTGGGGTCCAAGGAGGAGGGTGGGGGGGGGGGGCTGTCCGGGGGGCTGTTCAGGGGGATATCAGGGGGCTGTCTGGGGGTGTTCAGGGGGCTGTCCAGGGTCCAAGGAAGAGGATGGGGGGCTGTCTGGGGGGCAGTCCGGGGGGCTGTCTGGGGTACAGGGAGGAGGGTGGGGGAGGGGGGGGGGGGCTGTCCGGGGGGCTGTTCGGGGGGTGTTCGGAGGGTTGTCTGGGGTCCAAGGAAGAGGGTGGGGGGGCTGTCCGACGGGGCTATCCGGGGTCCAGGGAGGAGGGTTGGGGGTTGTCCAGGGTCTAGTAAGGAGGGGGGTTCCCAAACACACAACCACTAAAAAACAACAACATCCATAAAAACAGATAATATATAAAAATAACTCAACTCCAATACTATACTAAGAGTCTAGATAAAACCAACAACTAGAATAGATTAAATATCAAATCTCAGTAATATCAGTCAAAAATTTAATGGATCAACTTGTCCCACATCACCGTCACCATCATCACCATCATCATCACCCTCGTCCTCATCCCCATCATCATCCTCACCCTCCTCTCCCTCGCCCTCCTCCTCTCCCTCACCCTCCTCCTCGCCCTTGCCACCTGCCTCGCCCTCCTCCTCTCCCTCCTCTTCCGAATCAGACTCCTCGCCATCATCATCGTCAAGCTGGACATCATTCTGACCACCACTAGAACTTCCACTTGGTGAACCATATATAGAACGTATCGATGACATATTCTCATCAAAAGCTGGTCTCACCTCTGCTGGAAGTGTTGGACGTAGAACTTTAATAAATTTCATAAATGCATTGTTTTCCCTAGAAGACTGTTCTGCTATCTCTGTGACCCTTTTCTCAGCCTGTTATACCTGTGACCTAACTTCCTGCAGCTCAGTGGCACTACATCTCATACCTGAGGAGGGCCAATACCTCTTCGGGGATATCCTAGGTCGGCAACATACTCTGCCAGGATGCTCCTCTCCCAACACCTGTTGTAAGTGATCTGTTGGCCCAAAATTGTCTGGTTCTTGGGAATCGAGGGCCTCTAAAGTAGCCTGTTAGAAATATAAATATATCATTAAGTTACAAAATAGATATTAAAATATAAAATCAACATATTAAAACTTACAATCTTCTACTGAGTCGCTTCGTTGACGCCACTTCCATCCTTTTTCCGTCTACTCAAGCAAAACAGTTTTTCTTGAGGCACATGTCCTTTAATATTTTGTATTTGCCTCTACAATGACATTGAAAAATAAAGTTATATGAAAACTTTAGCAAACTATTAAATAATTGAGGAAAAAAAGAAAGTGTAAGTCGTAAAGAAAACTTATAAACAATTGTTATACCTGCTTCCTCTCATGATCATGCATCGTAGTGCATCCCAGTGTGTGGAGGTATTTGTTTGCATCAATGTTATTTTTATTTTTTCCAGATGACTACTAAATAAAATTCTAAAATTAAATAGATAGTATTAATTCAAAACATGAAAGTTATTATTTAAATACCTCAAATGTTATTCATACCTTAAACTGGGTACTCGTCTAATGAGTAATCATCTGAAGATACTGCTCTATAGGACAATCATCCACCACTGGTACCGCCTCTAACTCAGTGCCAACTCTAGAAACCTAGCCAATATACAACTCATGCTTGTAGGCTCTCCAAAGCTCGCCTAAATCCTTTAGAAATTCCGTTCGTGCACCCTCACCATCGGGAAAATTAAATCGAAGTTGAAATCAAAATATTAATTCATATAAATACAAAAATAATTCATGGCATTAAATAGAACAGAATTTTTACCCATATCTCTGCCCAAGCTCTATCCTTGAACTCATGTGGAAAATGTCTCCATGACAGCGGGCTGACGAGAATGATGTCGAAGTATTTGGCAAGCGTCGCCAAAAAACTCCAACATTGCTGCCCTGTTTTCTCAACCATTTGGTTGTCTTCGTTATAATCCACCATAACCTGTGTGCGGTGGTTCCACACCGACCGCATGCGTGTATGCCGCCGCCCATGCCTCCTGTCAGTAGATGTATCTCTCATGAAATAAAAACAAATATTTTATCAAAACATGTTATAATGAAAATAAATATTGCTATAAAAATTTGTTAGGGTTCTATAAATATACCTGTGCCGGTCTGATTACTGAGCGCCGTCGGATCCATAGAAATTGATGGAACACCCTGTGGTGGAACATGAGTCGAAGACGATGGAATATAGAAGCTCGGAGAGATAGAAGTAGAGGGAAAATAAGATGGGACAACAGTATGACCGAATGCTGACTGGGGAGTGGGAATCATCATGGGATGTGAAAATGATGGGTCAGAAGATGCAGAAGGTAGCGAAAACATGAGAGGCCTAAATATTTCATGTGTCCCTAACGACAAACCGGGATCAGAATGTGGGAAGGATGAAATGTCAGTGGGAGGGGAAGGGTCTAGTCGGGCATACGCAGCTGATCGTCCACCTCTGGTACGAACCCTCCTCATACCACCGGCCTAAGTACTAGGACCAGTATTAGGCTCCTCGTCGAATAACTGTCGACGTATAGGTGGATCCTACAAAAATGTTTACAAAAAAATTAATCACATGAAATTATATGTTCTTTATATATATATATATATTTGAAATAAAGTACTCACTGTAGGCACTAATGGTGGAACTCCCATCTCCGCCATCCGATGATTGTTCTCCATCATTTTTTTCCTTCGTCTCTCTTCAATTGGCTGCATTTCCTACTTTTGAAAACAAATATGTAATTAATTAGAAAAAGGAAACTAATGTGTAAACAAAAAAACTAAATATATTAGGTAATAGGGGGATTCATTGATAATTTAGCTATCACTTGTTTTAGAAGAGATTGAATGAATTTAATAAATCATACAAGTTGTAATGTTCACCAAGTTAGAAATATTGTTTGACTAGGTTTGAATACAGTGCAATTCCAAATTAGAAAATTCAATTCAAATAAAACAGAAACCAATAAACATTGAAAATTCACATAACGGTCAAGTCAGCTAAAACATATTTGTGATCAATGCTAAATCAATTTGAATATTACCAACCTTAACAACCCAACTCGAGGTAAACCAAAAGAATTCAGAACATGAATGAATGATTCTATATATTTTCAACCACAACTTCAGGTTCACAATCAACTCTGACAATTGAGCTATCGGAGTCATCAAAAGAAATAAATGGATTGGTTCCAATGGAAATATAGGACAGTGTCAATTCCATAATCACCATCATAAAAAATATGTCCTTGGAATCACTTCAACTATGACACCAAATTCAGGTCGAAGTTGGTCTTTGACATAAAAAACTTGTTTAGCCATTGATGCCAACACATATGGTTCTTCGGTATCAAGAGTGCGAGTCATATTAATTACTCGAAATCCACAATCATCAATAAATGTGCCATGTATCATCATCGAATCAAACCAATGGAATTTCATCATTGTGACTCGTACATGAGAGTAATAATCCAATATTATTATTTTCTCAACGAATCCATAATAACCCACATTTTCAAATCGTGGTCTACTATCTGATGCACTAGCATAACAATCTATTTTGGCAGTAACCATAACACCATCATGTTGTGTTCTCATGTTATTTTCTCGTTCAGTGACAATAAATTTATACCCATTGATAACAATTGATTTACAATCATGAACCACGATATTAGGACCAAAAGCCAAAGCTCTTATTTCCTCAGTGACAGAGTCAACAGACAAACTCAATACCTGCAATATAAATGACTATTAAACTTAATTAAATATTGAAATAATTAATTTAAATAGTAATATTTTTACCCTTCAATTTTAACCAAGACAGAAAACTCTTTGCTATGCAAAGTCTCTCTCCTTCTCAAAGATAAAGAACGATGCTTCCTATTTATCATTGTTTTATGTTCCCTGTAGATAAAATATATGAATAATTTAACAGATATATATGTAAGATATACATAATCAATTTAGTTACCTAATATAGTCATCAAACAAATCACATTTGAACAAAACTGTGCGATGTGCCATCTCCCGCTCTTCATGGATTTAATGTATTCAAATGTATATGATCCAGGAATTCCTCCTGTTTGAGGAAGTGATGGAAAAACTAGGTTCAATTTGCTCATACTATTCTTCTTCATTTCTCATTGGTCTGTTCAATCTTGTAGTAATATCAGACAAATACATTGAGCAGAAATCCATACATTCTTGAGCTAGGTAACCGTTCAAGATAGAACCTTTGGGATGATTTTTGTTTCAGACATAAGACTTCAATGTGAACATATTTCTTTCAGTTGGATACATCCAACGAAAAGAAACAGGTCCTCCGAGAAGTATTTCAATGGGGAATATGGACAGTCAGATGCATCATGCATGTGAAAAATGATGGAGGAAATATTTTCTCCAACTCACACAAAATTAATGGGGCATCTGTCAACATTTTTTGCAAGAAAGACTTGGACAAATTCTTAGCACAAAGATCTCTAAAAAAATGGCACAACTGAATAAAATACACCCTTACATTATTGGAAAAAAGATGACGAATTGCTATTGGAATCAACTCAGGCAGTAGAACGTGATAATCATGAGTCTTCAAAGATTTTAGCTTCAACTCTCTTCTGTTGACCCGTTTAGATATGTTGCTTGAATAGCCATCAGGAACTCTAATAGTATCTAATACTTCCAGAAATTGTTTTTTTTCCATAGGTGTCATCACATAAGAAGCACATAGAAGTTTCCATTTATTTTCACTGATACGCATAGGATGCAATTCTGGTCTGATACCCCAATCCACCAAGTCACGCCGAGATCGTAAATCATCTTTTATCTTCCCCTTGACATTTAGAATAACCGAAAGCAACATTTTTCATATATTCTTTTCAATATGAATTAAGTCTAAGCATTGACGTAACAAATTGGTTGACCAATAAGGCAAATTAAAAAAGATAATCTTCTTCCTCCAATTGTAACAGGTTTCAGTGGAAACATTCTTTCTCTTTCCAGATTTCATTTGACCCTTCCCAAACGAAAAAACTGAAATATTTCAATTCATTAAGCACATCAGTTCCAGACATATGCTGAGGTGGATCATCGGTCTCTATGGTATTATCAAATCTTAGACGATTAATTCTATATGGACGATCCTTTTTCAAGAATCGTAGATGTACCATAAAACTGAAACTACAGTGATGTTTCAGTCTTCTGGATCGTGTATTCTTCATAAAAACTGGACATGACAGTTTTCCCTTCGTGCTCCATCTAGACATCATTTCATAAGCCGGAAAATCATTGATTTTCCACATAAGTGCAACACGCATCTGAAATATGTCTTTCAAACATGCATCATATGTGCACACACCCACATCCCAAAGAAGTTTCAACTCTTTTATTAAAGGTTGCATGTATACATCAATATCAATGTCGGGGATCAGAAGGACCAGATATGAGTATACTCACATCATGCAAAAGTGAAAGGTTTTTTCATACACAACCATGTGGAAATATTATAAATGTGTATAAAAACTGGCCATGTGCTATGCGAAGTAAGCATCTTCCCAAATGGATTAAAATCGTCACATGAAAGACCCAGCCTCACATTACGCACGTCAGCTGCAAAATCAGAATGTCGAGCATCAAATCTCTGCCATGAAAATCCATCTACAGGATGAACCAACTCATCATTAGTCTTCTTTCTCTCGGTATCATGCATCTCATTTTTATTGATATGTCATCAGACATAAAAAGATTATGGAGTCTGGGGATCAATGGAAAGTGCCACATTACTTTTTGTGGAACGCGGGATGGTGTTCCATCATATTTTGACTTCCAGCGGGGATGTGCCACATTTTATACAATCATTTCGTTCAGCGGTTTCCTCTCAGAATAAACTGCAATCTTTCGGGCAAGCATGAATTTTGTTTCTTGAAAATCCAAGTTCCTCAACTAACTTCCATGCCATATAGTGGTTTGAGGGGAATATCTACATCATCTGGAAGTACATCCTTCAAGAGGGTAAGAATGTAATCTATTGCTGTATTAGAAATTCCCATACATAGTTTTCCCATGAAACAATCGGATTAAAAATTCCAGATTTTTTATCGCATTGTCGATATACTGGAGTCGTGGCCAGCATCATTCAATTTTTTCACCCTATCAATATCATCATTTTCACTAGATGCATCAGATGTCCTCATATAAAAGTCTTCTTGAGTCAAAATCCTTTCTTTTTCATGATGAAAAATAAATGGAAACTGATCATCTAACAAATTCTCCATTCCAGTCCTTTTCATTTCATTCATCACCAATTTGAGATTTCATTTTCTCCCCATTGTGATACCACACAAAGTAGTT